>OZ030016.1:21985210-23190210 GCA_964023405.1 Apodemus agrarius | reverse complement strand
GTTGCCTTGGAGACCTGAGAGCTGTGGGATGCCAGCTGAAGATCTGTGAAGATCTTCTTCCACATCTTCTTTTCTTTGTGTTCTTTCATGTAATTCTTGGTGAATGCAAGAATTATATATATTTTTTACCACATAATTTCACTGCAGATATTCCTAGCCTTAACTAAACCTCCATCCCTGTGGACTGTGCTCTTCCTGAATATTTTATGTAGTAACATTTACATGTAGAAGTCTTAGAATATTCCATATGCTGCATTAAAACCATTAAGAGCCGGTCAAAGGCAATCCATTCCTAAGGTGTGTAACCAGACCAGGAGAAAGAAGTTTGCTGTAGTCAACAAAGATGAAAATGGAGTGGAGATCTGAAGACCATTTTCACATTGAATATGGGGATATTTGGAGTTTGCCTAGCTAGTTTTCTGTCTTGATTTGGGGGTTACAATTAATGCCAGAAAGACTTTGGGATTTAACATTGTTGAGACTGCTATAAACTATGGGAACTTTGGAAGTTGGACTAAATGTACTTTTTATTATGTTATGGCTAGGTATGGCCCCGTAATAGACTCATGTACTTGAACAAGCTTATGGGGGCCAGGAATTCGATAGTTTGTATATACTTGGCCCAAGGAGTGGCACTATTAGGACTTATGACCTTGTTGAAGTAGGTGTGTTACTGTGGACATGGGTTTCAGACCCTCATCCTAGCTATCTGAAAATCAGCATTCTGCTACCAGTCTTCAGATAAACACATAGAACTCTGTACTACTCAAACTACCCAGGCTATTGCTCAGACCCTTGGTTGCTTTTGACTCTAAGGTGAAAGGTATATACCTTTGCTGAAGAAACTATTATCATCAGAAACAATGCCTGCAGACCTCTTGGATAAAATTTATTTGAAAGCCTCCTCTTGAGGAGTAGCTTTCATAATACAATATACACCTCCAAAGGAGAGAACTAAGAAATAGTCCCATCCAGTTGTGATGACTCTGAACCACAATAATGTCCAAAGGATACAGGAGTGGCATCCATAGCTTGACATGACCAACAGCTCTATTTGGACATAAGATTCACATAGGAAGATGGAATTCAGTCCTGGCACAGGAAACGTACCCACCCACTCAGGGCAAGTGAAGTCATAGATCTTAGAGAAGAACCTACAACTGTCATGTTACTAAACTAGTATAATATGAAACTACACTCTAAATAAAATATTCTTAGACCAAAGATAACTATAGTCCTCATCCTCAACAAAGAAAAGTTTCTATGCTACTTCTATACATTGATAATTGGGATTTTTTTCCTTCTCTACCTGCAGCAGTTGCTATGTAGTACTTTTTTCAAGAATGCTCTACTGTGTTAGTATCAGAATTTCTTCCATGATTTTATCTCCCTGTGTTCCTTTACTCTTCTAGACTTTTCCTTATCTCTTCTTCCACATCTTCTTTTCTTTGTGTTCTTTCATGTAATTCTTGGTGAATGCAAGAATTATATATATTTTTTTACCACATAATTTCACTGAAGATATTCCTAGCCTTAACTAAACCTCCATCCCTGTGGACTGTGCTCTTCCTAAATATTTTATGTAGTAACATTTACATGTAGAAGTCTTAGAATATTCCAGATGCTGCATTAAAACCATTAAGAGCCGGTCAAAGGCAATCCATTCCTAAGGTATGGATTATCCTAAGTGAATCTATTTGATTTTCATAAACAAAAAGTAATAATAGGATTAGGTTTATTTATAAGAAACAAATGTAGTTATTTATATTTCCAGAAACCAGATAATCTAGCATCATGTGCCATAAAGGCTCTAATCTGATATGCCTCATTTCTATTTCAGGATTCATCTAAAATAGTTCATCCTGCAGAAAATAATGTCCATAACCTACAAGCACAACAGTTAAAGAGGAGATACCTTGAAATTGTGTATACAATGACATTAACCCATTAATCAGGGGATTATCATTACCTGAAATTTTTTTTCAAGAGTTCCCACTGTTCAGTGCTGAAGATTGGAGAATAAGGGTTCCATCACTTAAATATCCTATGTACAGAGTCACATTTTATGGATTAAACAAACATAGGCTATATATTGTTCTCAGTGCCAGCTATATAGGTAGCTTCTTCCAAACAGCAAACTACTGTCACAGTTTTTGGGACCACACAGAGAATTCTTGATAATTTATTCTTCGTTATTCTTCGTTTCTTTTTTTTTTTTTGACTGGATATCAATGCTGATGGCAATGAAAATGAATCATGTACAATGCAGTGAGGTATAATAGTCAGGGTAGCACGATGCCTAACACCATTGCACAATATTTGCACCACTTGGCTAATTGATGATTATCCCACATCAAATGATAACCCTTGACTAGCCAGATGTTAACCACACCCCAATCACTATCCTGATTATTTCTTATAGTCATATATATATATATATATATATATATATATATAAGTCTGCTACATTCTCAGTAATCATATCTATGAGTCTTGTGTCCCATGTACCCTGTAAGAAGCCAAAGAATTCCCAAGAGTTGCTTGATTTTAATGTTAACCCAGTCAGTTGTTCATGGAATTTATTGGTCTCTTGGCATTCTGTCTTGGCTAGTCCTGAAATGGACCATTTCCCTTCAATAATTAAACCCTGTGGATTCTGTCCAGTTTTATTAATGTGATTTTAAGTGCACAAATTAGACTGAGAGCTTCACTTTGGAGTGTGTCACTTATACCACTGAAACAGCAAATTAGTATGCAGTCATTTTCAATAGCAAGCAAGGAGCTGCCTGGCAAATACATGTAGAAGTTGCCACTGTTTGTTTTTAATCTATGAGGGTGGTGCTTTCAAGAGGATCACAGATTCCAGCTCACATGTACAGAAACTATGGACGCCTACAACTCCATCTGATTAACAGGTTCTAAGGGTTGTGGCAGAGCTGCTACACTGTAGCTTATTGGATTTCTTCTAAGGCCTACTTCTATAGTAGCTGTCAAAGTCAGCTGCTTTACTACTTGCTTTGATAAGGACAAAGACACCCTGGTCAGTGCTGTGTTATGTCCAAAGACCAGATAGTGGGCCTCCTTTGTGTTAGTAACTGGAACAAGTCTAGCTGTTTTGGCTTAAGACTGACTCCCAGGCCAAGATGCCTTGCCATTTGACATATCGGACTCTACTTCCCATTTCTATTTGAAACCTTAAACAAAATTACTGCTTCTCTAAGAACATCACTCATAATTGTGAGTATTTGCACCATTTCACTTGACATTCTCCACCATTTTATATTTTTTCCACGCACACTCAATCCTTCAACTTCATGATTCTAAAAATTATTATTGTGTATATATGTATGTATATAGCCCTGCAACCTATTGAGATCATATAGAGTTGTTCATATGTGTACGTGTATTGAGAGATGACAAATTGAGTTGGATACTATCAAAATAACTTTTAATTTTCAAGTTTTCAATTCCCAGGCCTGGCTTTCAGAATGAGGACTCTGAGACTAATTATCATAAAATGCCTAGGCAATAAACTTTGATTTGTTCCCTGACTAGCTCTTAACTTATGTAACCATTTAATCTATGTTGCATCTACCACTTGGTTAGTTACCTCTCCTTCAGTCTTGGCCTGCTTCTTCCTTCTCATTTCCTCAGCATCTCTCCAAGTTCCTCTACTTGCTGGTTTACAACCCTCTCCTCTGTCTCCTCAAGTTGTCTCTTATCTCATCCCCCATGGCTTTCTTCACGTCTCCCTTTTATCTCTTCCTATTTCCTAGAATTCTTCTCTCCTTGCCAGTGTCCCATCTTCAGCTCATTAGCCATAAGCTTTTTTATTGACAGGTGGTTCTCACATCGACTTTTCTTGTAGGACATTTTTGTCCCTTCAATTCTTTTAGACAGGAACAATTTTGGATCAGTATTTTTGACTGTGGGATCGAAACTCAAACCTTTCACTTGATGCCCTGTCTTTCTACTGGAGGTGGATTCTACAAGTTCTCTCTCCCCACTGTTGAGCATTTCATATAAGGTCTCTCCTTTTGAGCCCTGAGAGTCCTTCTCTCAGATCTCTGCTATTTTTTAGAGGGTGCCCTCCATCTTCCATTCCCCAAGGTAGCATTTTTCCATTCTGTAGGCCCTCATGGCTTCTCCCCTGTCTCCTCCCACCACATACCTTATCATATTCCCCCTTTCCCCTCCACCTTCTTTCTCCCACCTAGATCCCTCCATCCCTCTGCCTCCAGTGATTATTTTCTTCTCCCTCCCAAGTGATATTGAAGCATCTTTACTTGGTCCCTTAGGCTTGTTAACCTCCTTGAGTTTTGTGGATTGTGCCAGTACCTTTAGGAATTTCATTTTTCTTTTAGCATAAGCTTATCATTCTGTTACTTCAGAATGGTTGTATGCTATAATGACTCTCTTGGGGTACAAGAATTTGCTTGAGTGCTTGGAAGAACAAAACTATTATACTTGAGAAATAGCTTAACTTTGACTATTCATTCAATTGTATTTTACATTATTTTCTCTAGTTAAGAAACAATAAATATTTTAAACAGATTGGAGAAGATACCTGGAGACACAGCTCAGCAGTTAAGAGCACTAGCTGCTCTTCCGGAGGACCAGAATTAGTTCTTATCATCTGCTAGCATGTTCTCTGGTCCCAGGAGATCGGTTGTATTATTTTAGTCTCTGTGGTTACTGTATTTATGTTATACATGCAGGAAAAATACATACACACAAAAATAATGAAAATAAAAATATCAAAACTAACTTCTGTTTTAAATTTTTGTTTTATTACTTAACACAATTTATAGTATTAAATTCTGATGTCTAATATGTTAGTTTTATAGTATTTGTTTCTTTTTGAAAGTTCAGTGTTGTTAAGTTGGGAACTAATCAATATATTTGAAAATTCACACTTATTTGATATCTTTGAGTAAAATAAATAGTAAAAGAAGATTGGAAAAAAGGATAGTTTACAAGAGTAAAGGAAAGAAATACTGACAGGAGAACTTGGGGAATATGTTAGGTTGGGGATTGGTAAGTTACCTACATAATTGTTAATTTCAGTTGTCAACCTGATTGGATTAAGAAATCTCCAGTTAATTTGCAAACCATTATTTCTGGGTTATCTATAACATAATTGTGAAAATACTATCTAGAAGTGATTTCCTTGTATAAGTGGAATCAGGAAAAAGTGTATGCTTAATGTAAGCACACACAACTTTCCAAACACCTCTAAATTTGTTAGAATATAAAAAGGAAATGACAGATGTTAGGAGTCCAGAATGTACCCAAAACCAAGACAAAATTAATTTATATGTTTGATTTTCCTCATTCTGAACTGCTAGAGATTTCCAACTAAGCTACTTTGAAAATCTGAAAGTGTCCAGCTTTCAGAGTGCTGTTGTGGTTCTTAGTCTTTACAATTATAAGAACAAAGTCCTCTACTAGCCCTATTCTTCTTAAAATCTTTCTCCTCTTCTCTCTCACTCTGTCTCTTCGGTTCATACATTTCTCTTCTAACTGTTCCCTAATTTCTTTTTGCTGTTTTCAGTTTTTGAGAATGTTTACTAATGCAACCTCTAAGCAGGCCCAGACACCAGACAGATCTAACAGGCAGCACCAGATATGCAGACATAGCCCTAGTCTAACATCGATTGGGTCTTAGCCTGTCAGGCATCTACCTTCACACAGGGCCTGGGGAGCTATGCGGGCTGTCTGTGTGTCAGCCCTGTCAGGGGTCATTTGCCCTGCAGAGTGATCAGCACTTGGACAAGGTCCCTGCAGCATCTGCCATCTTCCCTCCCTGACAGAGCAGAAGGGCAGCACCAGGTTCACAGAGACAACCGGAGTATAACATTGCTTGGGGCAAGACATACCAGGGCTCTAACAGCACCCAATAGGAAGGCAGCATATCATCAATCTGTGCCAGGAGAAACCCAGTCACCCAGAAGTGCAGAAATAGCCTTACTTGCTCACAGAAGGTTCAAGCACCAGTCAGTAACAACAAGACCAACTAACACCAGAGATAACCAGATGGCAAAAGGCAAACTTAGGAACATTACTAACAGAAATAAATGCAATATGACAGCATCTGACCCCAAATCTCCAGCAACAGCAAGTCCTGGATACACCAACACATCAGAAAAACAAGATTTGGATTTAACATCACTGGTCATGATGCTGTTACAGGAACACAAGAAGGACATAAATAAATCTCTTAAAGAAATACAGGAAAAAATGCATCAAGAGGTAGAAGCCCTTACAAGGGAAACACAAAATTCATCTAAAGAAATTCAGAAGAATATGGGTAAAAGATAGAAGCCAATAAGGAGGAAAGACAAAAATTACTTAAAGAAATACAGGAGAACATGGGTCAACAGGCAGAAGTCATGAAAGAGGAAACACAAAAATCTCTTAAAGAATTACAGGAAAACAAAAACAAACAAGTAAAGGAATGAGCAAAACCACCCAGGATCTAAAAACAGAAGTAGAAACAACTAAGAAATTGCAAAGGGAGTCAACTTTGGAGATAGAAAACCTTGGGAAGAAATCAGGGGCCACAGATGCAAATATCAACAACAGAATACAAGAGATAGAAGAAAGAATCTCAGATGCTGAAGATACCATAGAAAGCAGTGACTCTATAGTCAAAGAAAATGCAAAATTCAGAAAGCTTGTAACCCAAAATATCCAGGAAATCCAGGACACAATGAGAAGACCAAACCTAAGGATTATAGGGATAGATGAGAGTGAAGATTTACAACTTAAAGGGCCAGCAAATATCTTCAACAAAATTATTGAAGAAAACTTCCCTAACCTAAAGAGAGAGATGCCCATAAATATACATGAAGCCTCCAGAACTCCAAACAGACTGGACCAGAAGAGAAATATCTCCTGTCACATAATAATCAAACCCCAAATGTACTAAAGAAAGAAAGAATATTAAAGGCAGTAAGAGAAAAAGGCCAAGTAACATATAAAGAAAGACCTATCAGAATTACTCCAGACTTCTCACCAGAGACCATGAAAGCTAGAAGATCCTGGGTAGATCTCGTGCAGACTCTAAGAGAACAAAAATGCCAGCCAAGACTATTATACCCAGCAAAACTCTCAATAACCATAGATGGAGAAACCTAGATATTCCATGACAAAACTAAATTTACAAAATATCTTTGCACAAACCCAGCCCATCAAAGGATTTGTTTGTTTGTTTGTTTGTTTGTTTTGAGACAATGTTTCTCTGTATAGTCCTGGCTGTCCTGGAACTCACTCTGTAGACCAGGCTGGCCTTGAACTCAGAAATCTGCCTGCCTCTGCCTCCCAAGTGCTGAGATTAAAGCCGTGTGCCACCACCGCCTGGAGACCAACAAAGAATAATAGGCAGAAATAACCAGTCTTGGAAAAGCAAGATAGTAACTGTTTTTCATCAAACCCAAAAGAAGATAACCACTTAAATATAAATATAACATCAAAAATGACAGGAAGTAATAATCACTATTCCTTAATATCTGTTAACATTAATGGACTTAATTCCCCAATAAAAACTTAGACAAACTGACTGGATATGAAAAGAGGACCCTACATTTTGCTGCATACAGGAAACACACGTCAGTGTCAAAGACAAACACTACCTTAGAGTAAAAGTCTGGAAGACAATTTTACAAGCAAATGGTCTCAGGAAACAACCTGGAGTAGCCATTCTAATATCAGATACAATTGACTTTCAACATAAAGTCATCAAAAGAGAAGCAGAAGGTCACTTCTTGCTGGTCAAAGGAAAAATCCACCAAGAAGAACTCTCAATTCTGAACATCTATGCTCCAAATGCAAAGAGCATCCTCATTTGTAAAAGAAACTTTACTAAAGCTCAAAGCACACATTGCACCTAACACAATAATTGTGGTGACTTCAACCCTCCACTCTCCTCAATGATCAGGAAAACAGAAACTAAACAGGGACACAGTGAAACTAATTGAAGCTTAGGAACAGTTGGATTAAACAGATATATGTAGAACATTTCATCCTAAAGGAAAAGAATATACTTTTTTCTCAGCACCTCATGGTACTTTCTCCAAAATCAATCATATAATTGGTCACAAGACAGACCTCAACAAACATAAGATTGAACAAATCCCATGCCTCCTATCAGATCACTATGGAGTAAGTATGGTCTTCATTAGAAACAAAAACAACAGAAAGTCCACATACACATGGAGGCTGAATAATACTCTACTCAATAATACCTTGGCCAAAGAAGAAATAAAGAAACAAAATACTTTTTAGAATTTACTGAAAATGAAGGCACAATATACCCAAATCTATGGGAAACAGTGAAAGCAGTGCTAAGAGGAAAATTCATAACCCTGAATGCCTCCAAAAAACAAAATGGAGATAGCATACACTAGCAACTTAATGGCACACCAGAAAGCCCTGGAACAATAAGAAGCTAATTCACTCATGAGGAGTAGAAGATAGGAAATCATCAAACTCAGGGCTGAAATCAATCAAGTAGAAACAAAGAGAACCATATAAAGAATAAACAAAAGCAGGAGCTGCTTCTTTGAGAAAATCAACAAGGGGAACAGTGACAGTATCCAAATTAAGAAAATTAGAAATGAAAAGGGAGATATAACAACAGAAACTGAGGAAATTCAAAAAATCATCAGATCCTATTACAAAAGCCCATACTCAACACAACTGGAGTATCTGGAGGAAATGAAAATTTTCCTAGACAGATACCAAATACTAAAATAAAATCAGGATCAAATAGATTATCTAAATAGTCACATAACCCTAAAGAAATAGAAGGGGTCATAGAAAGTCTTCCAACCAACAAAAGCCCAGGACCAGATGGTTTTAGTGCAGAATTCTATCAGACCTTTAAAGAAGACCTAACACCAATACTCTTGAAACTATTCCATGAAATAGAAACAGAAGGAACACTACCCAACTTGTTTGATGAAGTCAGAATTATGCTGATACCAAAATCACACAAAGATCCAACAAAGAAAGAGAACTTCAGAGCAATTGCCCATATGAATATAGATGCAAAAATACTCAATAAAATTCTTGCCAACCGAATCCTAGAACACATCAAAACGATCATTCACGTTCAAATAGCCTTAATCCCAGGGATGCAGGGATGGTTCAATATACGGAAATCCATCAATGCAATCCAATACATAAACAAATGCAAAGAAAAAAACCACATGGTCATTTTATTAGACTCTGAAAAAGTTTTTGACAAAATTCAGCATCCTTTCATGGTAAACATCCTGGAACGAACAGGAATTCAAGGCCCATATCTAAACATAGTAAAAGCAATATACAGCAAACTGGTAGCCAACATCAAACTAAATGGATTGAAACTTGAAGCAATCCCACTAAAATGAAGACTAGACAACGCTGCCCTCTCTCTCCATATGCTTTCAATATAGTACTTGAGATACTAGCTAGAGTAGTTAGACAACATACAGAGTTCAAGGAATACAAATTGGAAAGAAAGAAGTCAAACTATCATGATTTGCAGATGATATGATAGTACGTATCAGTGATCCCCCCCAAAAAAAAATCCTCCAGAGAACTCCTACATCTGATAAACAACTTCAGCAAAGTGGCTGGTTATAAAATTAACTCAAGCAAATCAGTAGCCTTCCTATACTCAAAGGATAAGCAGGCTGAGAAAGAAATTAGGGAAATGACACCCTTCAAAATAAACACAAACAATATGAAGTATCTTGGTGTGACTCTAACCAAACAAGTAAAATATCTGTATGACAAGAACTTCAGGTCTCTGAAGAAGGAAATTGAAGAACACCTCAGAAAATAGAAAAATCTTCCTTGCTCGTGGGTTGGCAGTATTAATATAGTTAAATGGCCATCTTTCCAAAAGCAATCTACAGATTCAATGCAATCCCCATCAAAATCCCAACTCAGTTCTTCATAGAGGTAGAAAGAACAATTCTCAAATTCATCTGGAATAACAAAAAACCCAGGCTAGCTAAAACTATTCTCAACAGTATAAGAACTTTTGGGGGAATCAGTATCCCAGACCTCAAGCAATACTTCAGAGCAATAGTGTTAAAAACTGCATGGTATTGGTACAGTGACAGGCCAGTGGATCAATGGAATTGGACTGAATACCCAGAAATTAACCCATACACCTATGGTCACTTGATCTTCAACATAGTAGCTGAAAACCTCCAGAGTAAAAATGATAGCCTTTTAAACAAATGGTGCTGGTTCAATAGGAGGTCAGCATACAGAAGAATGAGAATTGACCCACTCTTATCTCCTTGTACTTTGCTCAACTCCAAGTGGATCAAGGAACTCCACATGAAACCAGACACACTGAAACTAATAGAAGAGAAACTGAGGAAGATCCTTGAGGACATGGGCACAGGGGGAAAGTTCCTGAACAGAACACCAATCCCTTATGCTCTAAGATCAAGAATTGACAAATGGGACCTCATAAAATTACAATTTCTGTAAGGCAAAGGACACTTTCAAAAGGACAAAATGGCAACCAACAAACTGGGAGAAGATCTTCACCAATCCTACATCTGACAGAGGGCTAATATTCAATGTATACAAAGAACTCAAGAAGTTAGACCCCAGAAAACCAAATAACCTTATCAAAAATGGGGTACAGAGCTAAACAAAGAATTTTCACCTGAAGACCTTCGGATGGCTGAGAACACGTAAAGAAATGTTCAACCTCATTAGTCATTAGGGAAATGCAAATAAAAACAACCCTGAGATTTCACCTCATACTAGTCAGAATGGCTACGATTAAAACCTCAGGAGACAGCAGGTGTTGGTAAGGATGTGGAGAAAGAGGAACACTCCTCCACTGCTGGTGGGATTACAAGCTGGTACAACCACTCTGGAAATCAGTCTGGCAGTTCCTCAGAAAACTGGGCACGACACTTCCAGAGGACCCTGCTATACCACTCCTGGCCATATACCCAGATCATTCCCTTGCATGCAATAAGGACACATGCTCCACTATGTTCTTAACAGCCTTATTTATAATCGCCAGAAACTGGAAAAAAAAAACCCAGATGTCCCTCAATGGAGGAATGGATGCAGAAAATGTTGTATATTTACAAAATGGAATACTACTCAGCAATTAAAAACAATGAATTCGTGAAATTCTTAGGCAAATTATTACTTTGGAATTGGAAAATATCAAACTAAGTGAGGTAACTCATTCACCAAACAACACACATGGAATGCAGTCACTGATAAGTGGATATTAGCACAGAAGCTCAGAATACCCAAAACACAACCCACATATCAAATCATTCCCAAGAAGAAGGAAGGAGAGGGCCCAGGTCCTGGAAAGGCTTGATGCAGCATTGTAGGGGATTGCCAGGACAGAGGAGTGGGAGGGGGTTGATTGGGGGAATGGGTGGGGGGAAGAGGGCTTATGGGACTTAGGGGAAGGGGGGAACGGGGAAAGAGAAAATCATTTGGAATGTAAACAAAGAATATAGAACAAGAAAACAAAAATGGAAGACTAAAAAAAAAAAAAAGAAGAAGAAGAAGAGAAAAAGAAACCTCTAAGCAGTTATAACCTTAAGCCTCAACGGAAAAGAAATGTTTTTTTGTCAAACTGACATTATTACAAGAAAATAAACCCTAATACTGTTTATCTAAATGGAAAGATCCCATAGGTTCTGTGTTGCTTTCAGGAAATAAACAGATGCTGGGTAAAAGCTTATGACAAAAACAATATAAAACAGTATTGTCATTACAATATACATGACAGGGGCCCACTCTGTAGAGAAGAAGAGGCAGCTCCTCTTCAGAGCTCTGCAGAGTAGGCTGCTCCTTTTTTTGGGGGTGGTGGTGGTGGATGTCATGCCCTGTCTACATGTTTGAAGGACACAGCAATGTAAAGGTGTTCACCTGTGTAGTATGAGAAATAGATTCATAGGAAAAAAGAGAGAAAGTTCATGATTCAATCTAAAAAGATAACCAAGGACTGATTTTAACTATGCCCTATTTCCACATAATCCATTCAGGTAAGAACTCAAACAGATGAATTATTCATGAATGTTCATCTGCTAACATGTTTATGGTCTAATTGATTCTCAGTACTGCTACTAGATGAGGATGAAGGCTCCTATTTCTCAGTCATTCAGGAGAACCGTGCAGAGTCTGTGCAGAGTCGCATATATTTACTGTGCTAGAGATTTCAAAATCTGAAGAAACAAAAATAGACCTCAAAGAAAGTGTCTCTTCTAAAGATTTGAAATGTCAATTAAGGAAAAATAAAGAAAAAAAGAAAGAAACGAGATATACTAGGGGGAAAATAAAGTAGATATTTTAAAACTCATAATCTAACCATTTAATAATTGCATAATAAAAAGTGTGAAATGTATTTACTCTTTTTACTGTGAAGGAAATTGTGCTCACAAATACCTGAACTTAACCAGCAGATATATCATGAAATTAAATGTAAACATCTATAATAGTATAGATATATCATAAGAGCTCCCCAAAAATGAACAATGGAAAAGCAGAAAAATCATTAATTAATACAATATCTGAAAGTATTTTATAATGAAGAAAATACATAGATATTTAGCTCCAATAATCATCTTTGATCTAAGCCAGGGAAAGAATACCAAGCAAATTCCTAGTTGAATATGCTGAGCTTAAATCTTAAAAAAATACTGAGAATGTCATCACATAAAGAATTCATACTTCCTTATACATATCAAGCTTTTCTTGATCTTCATGTATATCAAAAAAGACTGTTCAGATAGAAAGCAAAATCTCTAATTGGCATTAAGCTTAGCATGATCAGCAAAGGCTACAGGTATTTGGAATTTGTAATGATTTTAATTCATAATTTTTTTATTAAAAGGAAGAGTTGTAGCCAGGCAGAGGTGGCACATGCCTTTAATCCCAGCACTTGGGAGGCAGAGGCAGGAGGATTTCTGAGTTCGAGGCCAGCCTGGTCTACAAAGTGAGTTCCAGTACAGCCCGGTCTACACAGAGAAACCCAGTCTCGAAAACAAAACAAAACAAAACAAAAAACAAAACAAAAAAGGAAGAATTGTTTTTATATTTATGGTATATGACAGCATATGGCATTTGTAGAATATTATTAAATATGATCCAAGTTGATGTATATCCACTGGATAGAAATTAGAAATAAAAACGACTGCTCAAAATATGTATGAATCTATTAATTTCATTTTGATATGTTTTTTAGCAGCAATAGTAAGACAAATAATTTCAGGGGAATAGTAAGTGAATTTAAATCACTAACCCATAACTATGCCAAGTACCTGTAGATGACTGTTATTAATGACCTTTGTTGTACTTTCCTGGTGTTGTCTGTGTCCATAGGATAATCAGTATGGTCAAGATGATTCCCCAGGACTATGCTTTCATCAGTATTAAGCTTCTTACCACTGACTATTAGCCTTCAGATGAGCTCTTTCCATGGGACATGTCATAGGAGTCAGCTTGGAGGCCATTCTTGGAACCTCTGGATGCTTTTATGTGTCCTGTGATAGGACCACAGAGTTCATGTTCAAGCATGAATTCTGACAAATGAATATAGAGTCGACCCAGAAACACTTGTCTTAATATTTACTCATTTTGTGGTGACCGAGTCCTCTGTCATACACAGCATCCCCCTGGGGGACAATGGGTGAAGCAGGGACACAGACCTCAGAAGCAGGTGAGAAAGTATAAGCAAGCTCATTTATTTCTTTCTTGGGGAGTGCACTTTATACCCTCCATTCACATGCCATTTGTCCCAAGCAAGCATGTCCTCCAAGTGACAGGTCCTGATTGGCTATCATTGTCTGCATCACCAAACTCTGAGCTCTCGGACAGACTTTGGTTTGGCCCTCACGCAGATAATGCCTCCAGGTCTGTGCAGGAATAAATATTGTTTGCAGGCTTTTAATCACGGACCAGCGATTCATAGAATGCATGAGTAAAATTCTTCTCTGACACTGGATGGTTGTCTTCTGGTTTTACATATACAAATCTTGAGTTTGCATACGAGTTTTAGTTGTATTTCCTTATTCTTACATTTTTGTGAAGTGTTTTCTTCCATGCTTAGCATGTTGTTAACTTTGACATTTGCATGCATAAGGGAGCACTTGTAGATAAGGGTCCATGGAATTAGTACATGAATGCCAAAGCTTGATGTCAGATGCCTTCCTTGCTGGCTTACACATTCAGGCAGTCTCCTGCATATCCTTGATTTATCCAGCTAAGTTACTCCTTGTTTCTGCCTTCTAAGAACTGGGATCTTAAGTTAGCATGTATTTGTGTTATGGGATCTGAACTCTGCTTCTTATGCTTGTCCAGAAGTTACTTTATGCACTGAGCCATCTACAACCCTGGGGACTATGTAACTTGTCTCATTGTAAAGGGAATAAAGTTGAATGCTAACATGTGACTTGTTAATACTTAGATATACTTTTTACAAGTACATTTGTAATTGGCAGCGTTTTAGCCTCATATTTTGATCTGCCAATCATCTTTTCCAGAATGGGTTAGATGCATTATAAATTTGGTAGATTCTCAAGTCTGGGTATTAGATCTAAAGTGGAACAAAGTTACTAGGGATTTCTTTAGTAAATATCACTCATACTGATTCATTGGTATGTACTATAATAAGACATTGAGAATAGTATACTTTGGATACTTTATGAATATAAATAATGGTTATAAATACCTCATTTTTTTAGGTGAGGTGATAGTTAAATTTGAATGCTGTCACATGGATTCTAAGTGTTCTGCTGGTGAAGAAATCATCATAAAAATATGGTTCACATATGTATACATTAGTTTGAACTTACATGCTTTATTTCCTAGTGTGCCATGATAACTATATATTTTGGCGATAGGAAATAGTCATACTAGGAAGAAAAGCAATCTTACTAAGTTGTCACTTTAATTTCAATTGTGTGCAATAATGTCCAGATATATTTGAACTGTATGCAAGAATGTGTTTGTATCACTTTAGGCAATGAAATATACTTATCATATATTACAATAAGTGGATGTTTATCCCTCATTTGTTGTATAAAATTCAAGGTGTCAACAAAGAAGGTAATGGTTCTGTTTAGGCCTTATAGACAAAGACTAAGAAAAATCTTTCATTTATCATCATCATTTTAAGGAAGGCACTATAAACCAATATACTTTATTTTATGTAAGATGTGAAATACTATGTAAAATATATCTTCAATTTATTAGGATACATATTTGTCATTTTGATGTATTGACCTAATATCCTACTTTCAAATCATAAACCTATGACTTGGATTTTTTTTAAAAGCTTTTATTATTCTGTTGATTGAATTTGGTTCAGCCCCCTTTATTTCAAAGCCAGCATAACTGAAGCCTTTTCTATCTAAGAATCAAACAATTCTTCCTTTTCTCTCAAGACATGTAAAATTGAGCACAAGATTTCTCAAGGAATCAGATATTATTTTCTCTTTCTTTTACAGTGGAAGAGACATTTGCTACTTCATAGGCTCATAGGGAGAGTTTTAAAGGTTTCATTGAATTCCTGCCAGTGAAGTAGAATTCTTCCTTTCTGAGTTGTACAAGTGCTGTCTCCCAAGCTAAAAGATTCTTACTATTTAAATAGCTTGAGTTGATGCACACACTGTAATTTTATTATATTGGATTCCATTAATTTTGCTTCAATAATATCATAATATTTATAAATTGTTATCATACATTATCAAGCTTTAAAAAAGGTTTGGTATTTCAAAGGAGGCCTGCATTAAGACTGATGGATAATGTTTATAACTCAACTTTATCTGCAAAAAAATTTAACATCTTTGAATATCTGTCTTGTGTACCTTTTACAAGTTTTATGAAAATTAAATTAGAATACATGTTCCATACAACCAGTAAAATGTGAATAATTTTAATATTTTAAAGTTTACTAAATATTCAAAGTTCATGTTTTCAGTTATTTAATCACATACTAAGATATTTTCAATTCTCAGAAACTTTATGTAGAATTATATTTGATTATGAGTTGAGTTATTTAGTACAAATATAATTTAGTTTTAATTCTTTCTAAGTCCTTCTGTACTAAACTGAACTGTCCAGAGATATTTTATTAAATTTAGTATCCTTGAAGGTTGATAATTCTGCCAGCTTTAAAGCTCCTAAAATCATTACTTTTTTTTTTTACATATTTTACAAATCCTACTGACCCTTGAATAATACATGCAGTTTAAGTGTGCCACCTCATTATAGTAATAGACTATAGTCCACAAACTCATCTTTGAGATAAATGTCCTGCCTTCTTTATGAAAATCAGGTTGCTAATGAAACAATGCATTCCATCTATTTTCCTGTTAGCATAATTTATTCTGAAGTGACTGCACAAAAACATTTACAATATTTATACAGACTTTGGTAACAGGAACAATCATACTATGATAATATTAATTGTGTTGGACATTATGAAAAATAAAGAGATATTTTTAAAAGCATTTTTTAAATCAAGTCAGTGTAGAAACCCAGGTCCTTATGCATGATCTGCATCTCTATATCCTAAAAATTATTACTTATTAATTAAAGGGACTTAGTTATTAAATAACTACACACTTGAAATTCAAAGAAAATGAAGAGTGTGTATTGTATACATATACATATATATATGAAATCACATTTAAGAAAATTTTGTGTGACTATAAACAAATGAATGTTCAGAAAGACTTAGAAAACTTGCAATAAATACTTTAATTTGACAGGAATTTATATTTCAGCTATTGAGAAAGGAGAAAGGTTTAGCTGACTATTAAACTGATTCATTTGTCCTCCTTGTTCTTGGCTTGCATATTTTATCTCTTAAAACTCTTCTATGCAGACTTGGTAGGGGTAGGTCACTCCAGAGGAAATTTAATCTAAGTTTTCAGAATGATGGGCTAGGAAAATTAGACATTTTACATTATTTAGATGAATAGCAAGAATTCAGAAACACTTCCATTATATAGCTTTATGAATCACAACAAGGATTAATCATAGATATTCTGATAATCCTCAAAATGTATATGAATGAAAAGAAAAAATTCATTAAGAGATAATGAAACTTGTCAAATTTTTCTTTTGAAAAATGATTTTTTTCTTGTAATCATTGATCATATTTTCCCTTTCCCCAACACTTCCCATATAATTTCACCTTTCTGTCAACCCAATTTCACATTTTCTATTTCCTCTTGCTCTATTCACATTTGTCACTCTGTATCTGAAAAAAAAAAGAAGAGGAAGAAAGAAAAAGAAAGGGAAAGCAAGAAAGAAAGGATGGAAGGAAGGAAGAAGCAAAAGAAAGGAAGGAAGGAAGAAAGGAAGGAAGGAAGGAAGGAAAGAAGGAAGGAAGGAAGGAAGAAAGAAAGAAAAGCAGACAAAATATACCAACAAAAAGATTGCAAACAACAAAGCAAAACATGAGGTCAATTTTGTGTTGGTTAACTTCTTACTTCTGGGCCTGGGGCCTGCCTTGGAGTGTGGTTGGTAAATCCAGTGACACACCGTCAGAGAAAACAAATTTTCCTCAAGTAGGCTTCCATTCCTACTAGCTTCTTGGCTAAGGTTGGGGCTTGGTATCTACTCCCAGTTCTCCCTTCAGTGATTCTGATGATTCAGTTGAGGAAACAGTACCATCCAGACACAGCAGCACTGATACAAATATGACCTCAAATTATTTTGTCTTGCATCTGAGCTTTTTATTTACATTGTTTCTATATGCTTACAATTGTCAGCATTTACTGAAGTTTGACTAAATAGCGTATTTATAACTATAAAAGAAAGTAGGAAACAAAACATTAATGTAGTTGAAGACTTCTGTTATCTTTGAGCATAGATAAAACTTCCTAAGTCTTTGTCCACAAGTTTGCAGCAATCTTTCTCTACTTCTCTAGGAACAGTACCCTTATTGTGTCCCTGAGGATGGACCCGTGAGATTCATTCACTCATACAATGAGCCACTCATATCAAAACTTGCTCCTTGGAAGTATTAGTGGATGACAACCTCATTCTTACACTTCTTTCTTTTTTTCTTGTTTAATAAAAAATAATTATAAAAAACTCCTTTAATACATACACACACAAATATATATATGTATATATATGTATGTATATATATATATGAAGAAATTAGTTTTTCTATGGATTATAACTCCTAAGACATCTCTGCCCAGCGGTGCTATTAAAACCATTGAGCTTCAGGGTTAGTGAGAACTGCTATCTCAGTGTAATAATGCGAGACTTGTAAGGCAGGATCCTTGATGTCTACCTCTGGCCTCTTTGTGATGGCACACAGATGAATATACATGCATACATACCCCCCCACACACACATACACACACAAACAGACACAAACAAATCAGTAAAATACATACATACATACATACATACATACATACATACATACCTAGTTTTTATGAGTAAATACCAGTAGAATACAATGCACCATGATAACCACCTGGTCATTGAACAAATGTGAGAAGTACAGACTATTGATACAAAGACATTGGCAGAGTAAGTAAATTGAGTTTGCCTAATATCATTTCATGAGGTAGATAACAAATTTTCTCCCTGAGTGTTATTTATGTGCACACCAATTTTTATTTTTCATTATCTATGAGAAGAGCATGAAAGAAGTTCCCCATAACAAATTATATAGTTGAATTTCCTGAATTCAAGGGAATATCAGGGGTTAGTATATTCTGATTGCAATGAATTTGTTTTACCCTAGGAAAACTACCTTCTTAATAATTGAATCTACACTTCAAAGTAATCACTAATATTAATTTTTGTTTAATAGTAGAATTTTGAATTATACTAATAAAACATGCCTTCTATATGATTGTGCTACAAATAGTAAACTTTTATTTCTTACTTGTAAGTATTTTATATTTTACTTGGCTTGCTAATTTCATTCTTTTATCTTTCCTTTGGCTTGAAATGAAATATTAGAAAGCAAGTAAGTTTAAGAATTTTACCTTGCTCTACATTTTGTTGTTGGTTTTGGTCAAGTACCTATATATAGTTTTAAGCTTTAAAAGATAATGGAAGTCCAAAAGTTCAATTTATGGTATGACTAACTTTCAAGATTTGAAGAACAGATTACACTTGATTGTTGGCACTGTTGTGATAATGGGTGTGAGAAAATGAGGCCTATGCTCTATCATTAGAACTATAATTTCACAAATAATATAGACTAAATTCTAATATCTGCATCATGAGTGAGGGGGACCTTGAGTGTTTACTGACACAATTGCAGTGTAGCTTTGACAACTCTTCTGAAGGCTGATTTTTTTTGTAATAAAAATAAGCTAAATCATCAAAAGAATTCCACAAAACCATTTTGTCACATTTTACAGCTTATTCAAAATTTCTTGACACTTGAGTACATCAAAAGTGACAACTAACAATTAATAACATTTCCCCTCACTATCGATTCAAAGAAAAATACTGATTACAACTAGCATTTACGACCCCAGGAAATGCCATTGTTTTTCTTAAGAAGATATCAATTGAGATTAACAAAGCACCATGGGTTAATACCTTGGTAAGTATCAGGGAAGAAATATGTGAAAGGCACAGTCACATAACAATGAAGAATTAAATAGATACTGAAAAACCAATGTTTTCAACAATGCTCTACTTTCTTATTCATGGAGCAAAAACCACTTAAGACTATTCTGTATTTTAAAATTAACATCTAATAATGACTCCAATACCTAATGTTCAACTTTTTGGAATTTCTACAGTTACAAGAGTTAATAATTATTTTCAGCATGTAATACAATAGTAAATCACTACAATTTTGAATTCTGGCTTATAATTTGCTGTTTTGGCATTGCAATTATAGACTCAAGTAATACCCTTATGTGAGAATCCTTTATGAAATCATGAAGACGGTAGAGACTGATTGTGAATGTGGTTTGGAAAGAGGGCACATATCTTAAAACTTAAATTAAAACTGAAGTTTATGCTGTTATAGAATGTAAATAATTTCCAATATTATTTTGGCTTAAATACTAGATTTAAGACAGGTAATTTTGGGAGAAATGTACAGAAATGTCTATATGCAAGTATTGATAACAAAAAGAGGAAAATATGATCATATATATAATAAATTAGTATTTATCAGCTGTTTGGATTTATTCATAAGGGAAAATGGCAGATTTGTTTTACACTTATGGCAAGTGTTAAATTGTATATACTACATTCTTTTCTTCTAATGAACTATAATTTTATTGGCAGAGATTTGCAAATATAAATCTGTTACTTTTAACCTCCCTGAAATAAAATCTTTGTTTTGCTTATTTCTGCCTCTCCTTCTTTACACACACACACACACACACACACACACACACACACACACACACTGAAACAAAGCTGAGTAGCTAACAATAATCCACCCCAAATGATACTGCTATTGTTATCATTATTACCAACCTCCCATTGTATTTCAAAGCTATAGTAATAAGAGCAACACGGAATTGGAATAAAAACAGAGATATTGATCAATGGATTTGAATTGAAGACACAGGCATATATCCACATACCTATGGATACCCGATTTTTTATAAAGAATCCAGAAACACATGTGATAAAAAGAATGCATATTTAATGAGTGGTGTTTGACAAAAGGAAAGGTTTCATGTAATCCAAATATATCCATATTTAACATCTTGCATGAAACTCAACAGTAAATGAATCAAAAACCTAAACATGAAACCAGATATACTGAACCCAATAAAAGAAATAGAAGGAATTAATCTTGAAGCTTGAAGTCACTGGCAAAACAAACAAACAAACAAACAAACATACCCATCTTTCTGAACTGACACCATCAGCACAGCAAACACCACAATTAATACATGGGACTTCATGAAATTGCAAAGTGTGTTAAAGGGTATCAGCAATTTGATGAAGCAACACGCTACAAGATGGAAAGAATCCAAAATCTATGAAAAAAAAACTTTAAAATCTGGACATTGAAAGAAAAATAACTCAATTAAAAAAATTAAACAGAATTCTCAGAAGAGGAAACACAATTTTCTGGGAAACATTTAAAGAAATATTCAGCAGTCTCAGTCACCAGGAAAATATAAATGAAAATTATCTTTGCAATTTTATCACACACTAGCCACAGTGGCCAAGATCAATAATACAAATGACAGCTCATTTGGCTGTGGAGTAAGATGTGGGTAAGAGAAGGACTCACCTACTCCTGGTGAGGTTGAAAATTTGAACAACCATTATGGAAAGACAGACTGATTTACCTCAATGCTCAATATACTACTCTTAAATATATACCCAACTATTTCCTCCAACTAGGTATCACTAAGATACATTCCACTTAAATATATACCCAAAAGACTCTATATCCACCCAGAGACACTTACTCAACCCCATTCATTGCTGCTCTATTCATAATAGTCAGAAACTGGAAACAGTCTAAATGTCAGCAAATGGATGAATAGACAAAGGAAATGTGATACACTTAAAAGGAATGGAATATTACTCAGTTATTACAAATGTAACTATGAAATTCTCATATAAACGGATGAAGAGATCTAGGAGAAAATCAAATGCTACTGTTGCACTCAAGGAACAAGGAAATGAACTGACTCCTGATGGCATTCTGCTCTGCTTATAGGTCAATGTCTTGCTCAGCCATCACCAGGGAAGCTTCCTCCTGCAGCAGATGGAAACAAATACAGAGGCCCTCAGCAGTACTTTGTGCAAAGAGTGATTGACCTTGGGATGCTCAGTCTTAAATGGGTTACTTGTATCAAATCTCTCCCTTTGGAGAGCTCAGGGAATCTGGTGGAAGAGGAGGTAGAAAGACTGTAATAGCCAGAGGGAGTGGGTGACAGCAAGGATGCAAACCTTACAAACACAGTAGGACCAAGGAACCTGTGAATTCCCAGACTACGGCAGCATGCCTAGGGCCAGCAAAGGTCTGTCCTACATGTCTTTCCAGTGCAAATGGAAAAGTAGATGCAACCCCCATATCTACCCCAGAAGTGTTCTCCAACTGATAAGAGCTTGTAAATTAAAAAATAGAATAAAATTGTTTTCCTCCAACTAGGTATCACTAAGATACATACCACTCTTAAGGCCAGGCCTCGTGCTCAGCGGTAGATGGCTAATACAAAATAAATTCAAGAACATTTGGAGAGTTCTTTGTCTCAGAATGTTTTTGCAGTACTTTTGTTGTTATTGTTATTTTTTTCTTTTCTTTATTTTTCTTTCTTTAAGACCTTTGAATAGATGTTATGGTTTCTGTTTTTTTTTTTTTTTGTTTGTTTTTATGGGATCTGTCTCTGTCTTTGTTTCTCTTCATCTCTCTCTCTCTGTCACTCTCTGTTTCTCTCTCTCTCTCTCTCTCTCCCTCTCTCTCTCTCTCTCTCTCTCTCTCTCTCTCTCTCTCTCTCTCTCTCTCTCTCTCTCTTCCCCGCCCCCTGAGTGTGTATGTGTTTATCACTGTGGCTATATGTGTTGCTTGGGCTCTTTATTTGGCCCATTTTCTTATTTTTGCTTATTTGTTATGCTCTATTCTGGTTTGCTTGTTTTATCATCTTTATTTTGTTATTATTTTAGATGTTTCTTTATATTCTAAAGGGAGAAAAAGAAGGGGTATGGATTTGTGTGGGTAGAACGGCAGGTATGGGAGATGTTGGCAGAGAGGAAACCATAATCAGAGTATACCATATTACAAAAACTCATTTTCCATTAAAAAGACTCTCTAAGTGAGGAGAGATAATTTAAATAAAAAGAATGATAATTTAAAAAACTAAGACATGCAATGATGGCCTTGAGAATTATTTTATCAAAGGGTACAGCTGTTTAACCTAAATTTTTACCACTATTTTTCACATTTACCACATTGATGGGGATAAAATTTGTTTACTGTTCTTTATTAAAACTTGGAAACTCGGGTTTTCTGAAAAATTTTTTATTGGATACTTTATTTATTTACATTTCAAATGTTAGCTCTTTTCCCAGTTGGGTTCCCTTCCAGAAACCACTGATCACATGCACCCTCCAGCTGTTTCTGTGATGGTGTTCCCCCACCCAACCACACACCAACTCCCCATTCCCTGTACTGTCATTTCCCTACACTGGGGCATCCAGCCTTCACAGGACCAAGGGCCTCTTCTCCCACTGATGCCCAATAAGGCCATCCTCTGCTACATATGGGTCCCTCCATGTGTACTATTTGGTTGGTGGTTTTTAGTTTGTGAGTACAGTCTCATAACTCCTAACACAATAGAAACCGATATTAAAAGTCTTCCAACTAAAAAAGCCCAGGACCAGATGGGTTTAGTGCAGAATTCTATTAGACCTTCAAAACGACCTAATACCAATAATCTTCAAACTATTCTACGAAATAGAAACAGAAGGAACACTACTAATTTATTCTATGAAGCCACACTTAGGCTCATAATTAAACTACACAAAAACTCTACATAGAAAGAGAACTTTAGAGAAATTTGTTATGATTATCAGTGTAAAAATACTCAATAAAATACTGAAAACTTTTTAGGTACTTCAATTCTCAGTAACACTTAATGATTCAGTCTTCATTTTATTTTATTTTATTTTATTTTATTTTATTTTATTTTATTTTATTTTATTTATTTTTATACCAAGGTATATATCCTAAGATATTAAGTCATTCACAGAACAAATTAATATATAGTTTAATGCTTTTGTTTGGTGTATATCCATTATTGACATGTGGTAACTCACTTTACTAAAAACATTTTTTTCTGTGCCTATATACAGATAAGACAGCTTTGTTGGTGCATTCATTCTTGCATAAAAACCTGGAGTAATGCAAGAGTATGATATGTTAGAAAATAAAGTGATACCTCGCCTGTAACTTTTATTATCATTATATAGGAGCAATTCTTCTTTCTCGGCAGGCAGTCTTAAGGCCAATTGTCATTCTCCAATCAATTTTCTTTAATTTCAGCCAGGTAGCCTTAATACATATATATGTTTCTGAGAATGGAAAGCTCCAGGTGATTTGGGCTTAACATAGTCTCTGAAAATTTTCAGTGCCCATGCATACTATATTCTGTAGTATTTCACAATATTAGAGGTTAGAAAATGTGATAGCCCTGCCAGTTTTCCTGTATTGCTTCTTTTATTAAATCTCTGTTTCTTCCATTCAAGGTTCATTTCTGTACCATGAGTTTACATTCTTCTTTCTAGGTTCTAAATGTTCCCCAGAGAGTTATGGTTAGAAAACATTAGTACCACCTCTTCCTCATTTCGTGTATATACCTTCACTGCCAATTGCTTTTCCTAAATTGGAGTACAATAACTGAACTACCTCTATCCTAATTTACTAGAAGGTAGATGCAGTATAAGAATCCTCATGGTTAAATTCCCCCATCCTTCTTTCTTCATGCTGTTTAGATTCTAGAGGTCCAGAACTCTTGAATAAAAATGGTATTGTCTTTATTGTCTATTGTATTTTTTGCCTTGATGATTTTCATCTTCCTTATATGATGTTGGTACATATAGAGGATGTTACAATATACTCTAATTTCATCATTATTAGGAAAAGGAGTAAGTTTCTATGAATGTATTTATTCTCTCCTGTTCACTCTGAGTTCAGATTTCAAGCTATGCTATACATATTCATGTATGCATGTAGAAACACATGCAAATGGATGTATATAGGCTAGAAGTGGTCATTTATCTGTTAGGTTAAATAAATTTATTCCTCTTAAAGGTAAAAATAATTTATGCTTCTTTATCATTTCTAAGCTTATGTTGTACACTCTTTTAGTCAGGTGTGGGCACATTCATCATAATCTCAGCCTGCATTGCTAACTTTAACAATATTTCTGATGTACTGCAAAATTTTCTAATCCAGATCCTCTGTCCTGGATGTAAAAACAACATATATATATATAAAAGAATTCAGACTTCATCAACTAAATTTATTCCTGTGGCTGTTTTGAAAAACTAAAATTTTATTATCAACATGGCTTAGATACAAATTCAGAGAAGACTAAATGCTTATAAACAGTATTAAACTTAAATTAAAATAACATTAGGAGTCATAGCTCAAGGATAATTGTTGTTTTTTTAGTTATAACATTCAAATTGCACAGAAAGAATTACATATAACTTGTATCTACCACTTCTTTACATAAATGACATTAATACACTTAAACCTGTAAATTTTGCTGTCATGTGACTAATTTTTATTTTTTTCTCCCTTATAAATAGTTAAGATTTTGAGGGTTATTTGCATGGAACAGTTTGTCATTAACTCAATGGTAGATTCTTCTGAGGTGTGATTGGAGGTATACTGCCATTTTATTGTTCGGAAAAATAATTTTCTGAGTCTGAAATGTTGCTAATAATACTCTAGGTGTGTGTGGCAAGAAGGGGTCTGTCAGCTTCTATTCCATTTCATTAGCTCCAAGAATTATACAATCACCTCAACTAAGTAGTAGTGAAAGAGAGAGTCATTTTAGCTATTTCGATCCAATTACGTGCATAAAATATGAGATAAACTGGTTCAGAGTTGTGATTTGTGCATAATAAAAACATCACAGTCACTGAGGAAAAGGTTACAATGCATAGAGTAATTAATGATAACATAGTTTCTATTTCAATTGGATCACATGTTTTAATCAAGCTTTAGCTATCTGTGAAATAATACTTATAAATGCAGATGGAATTAGATCTTGCTGGTCAGTGTATGAAGACACAATGATGAGACACTGCTTGAACCTAGATTCATTGCATGTATAAATTCAGAATATCAACTCTTAGTAATATAAGCAGCAGTACTCAGAAGCATGATAATCCATGAAGAATGGGTCTATTCTGGAATTATGGTTGAAAGAATATCTAAAACTATAATCATTATATGTTCACCAGTTATGAGTAAAGAAGACACTCCAAAGTAGTTAAAGTTTTTCCTATTTACCTTGGCACTAAGATGAATTCATACCCCCATTGAAAACTAAATTCAACAGCCTCATAATCCAGGATCTTAATCTATAGGTTAAAAAAGAATTATGAACCAATGTGGTAGCACATATCTTTAATCCTAGCATTCAGGAGATACTGGCACTTGAATCTCTTTGAGACTGAGGCAATTTATTTGTATATAATCTGTTCTAGAGCAAGAGGGTACACAGTCATACCTTGCATAAAATAATAAAATAAAATAAATATTTGTTATAAATTATTACAGTATTGTTAATTACAAAAATCAATGGGATTTACAAATGCTTTGTAAACTATTATTCAAATGACCCAAGAATATGCTATATGGTCATACTCTACAATAATTAGGTGATAAAGTTAACAATGCGATAACAGTTCCTATATCAGTTTAAAGAATTGATATTGAGATTAATTTATCTTAGAGCACAAGTTCTGTTCAGGAATTTTCCCCCTGAGCCAATATCCTCAAGAGTCTTCCCCAATTTCTTTTCTATTAGTTTTAGTGTGTCTGGTTTTATGTGGAAGTCCTTGATCCAATTGGAGTTGAGCTTAGTGCAAGGAGATAAGAGTGGATCAATTCTCATTCTTCTGCATGTTGACCTCCAGTTGAGCCAGCACCATTTGTTGAAAAGGCTATCTTTTTTCCACTGGATGTTTTCAGCTCCTTTGTTGTCAGTACTTGCTGAGGCTTGTACTAGACATAGAAAACTGATTACATAACTAGATAAAAATACACAGCTTGATCATAATCTGACATGGAACAGCATAGGTACTGGTGATTGTCCTGTATTCTTCATAAAGACTCATCATGTTAACTTTGAGTGTCTTAAGTTTTACTATAATTACACGATTATGTTTTACATGGTGGTTGACGTAAAAATCAGGATACCTCTTTTTAAAGATTTCCATTTTTCTATTAAAATAGAAGGAAATATCTGGCTTCCTTTACTTTGTGTTTCTCTTAGGTTATTTATTTATTTATTTATTTATTTATATTTCACATCTCTCAGAGTTTGTCTTTTCAGAAGCCATCTTTCAGGGCCTAGGAGAGGTTGGGACTTGGAGTTGCTTGCCTCTAAAGAGGTTTGGTAACCCAAGCAAGGGGAAGGAGATCAGCTCTGCAAAACTGTGCAATGTTACAAGAAATTAACAGAAAATACTATAGAATCACAAAGAACCAGCATGGGGTTTCAGAATCATAGTAGGGTAAAAGACATGTGAGTAAGAGCACAAAGTAGCTTCTGGTTATTTAGTAACAATACTAGTTGATTAGAAGATCTAAATTATTAATAATAATATAATCACAATTTTATTCAATGAGACAGTTAAAAAAATAGAAGTGTGAAAGTAACATGACCTCCATGGTACTAGAGTGGAACTGAATATACTGATGTCGTTTTCCTATCTGAACAGAACTTAAATTCTTCCTACCAGATATTTCATGAACAATAAATCTTGTTACACTCATAAAATGAGTTGCCAAACTACAGCAAAGATAGCAACAAGCAATTGGTGTAAATAAATTTCAAGAATGAACCTTTAAGTACATATGTAAGACACAAAGCAATACATTCAGTTTGAATCTGTCTGTACAAGGTTTAAAATTTGATTAAAATATTGCTAATGGAAATTTGTTACTGGCAGAAATGATTTAAAATATGGTAGTAATTAAACACTGAGTTGATCAAACTTTCAGGTGTAAGTTGGAAAAGTTTTGAGGACCTGATATATTATATATGTGATGATGAATGTGCTAGAAATTTGCTGTAACAATTTTGTACTATATGTATATTGTACCATCATATATACAGTCTTCATAAATTTAATGTAAAGACAATTATTTGCTGCTAAAACATAAAAATCTCATGTATTAAATAGTAAAACCAAACACAAAATAAAATAGTGGCTACCTGCTATGGAACTTAACAGTGCTCAGGATAATGTGGACAAAAGAGTGCTGGAGTTCTTGAACGTATTCTAATGTGGAAAGACAGCACATGGGTTTTTGTATGATGAAAGATCATTGAACGATAAAAATTTGTTCTATGTAGTTTTTAATATATGATACAACAAGATAATGATATGACTCTTTAACATAACATATGATAAGCTTGTTTTCCAAAATTCATATTATTCTCATAGATTTTAACCTGCTTATATCAAAGTTTATTTTTGAACTCAACTCGGATTGGATGTTATTATCCTATTTTGTACAATATTTAAAAAGATGTAAAAGCTTTGACTGTGAATTACCTGTCAAGGGAAAAAAAAGACAGGTAGCTATCAACTTTAATCTATACATCAGAGTTCAAAATTTTTATGATGAGATATCTAGTGTACTAGATGGGATCTAGTGAAATTCACTTGGGCAGTGCAGAAGACACCCTAAAGATTGTCATCAAGAATGTTGTGGAGAAGTGGGAAAGAAGGAGAAGCAGAAGTGTTTTACTATGAAAAGAGGTTGAACTAAAGGTATCAAGGAACTTGGTACTGAGGAAGAACCTGATATGAGTAGTCTGTACTGACACCTGAGGCCATGGTGATGTTCTGATCTGTGCTGCCTCAGAGGACCAAGTTGACGTCCATGACCTTCGAGTAGCAAGAGTCGATGTTGATGTCCTTAGTCTATGTTACCACCAAATAACATGAGCATAGCCCTTAGCTGGGCTGCTACCTGGGGCTATTTGACTGCTCAGAATGGGCCCATACCTTACAGGCGTAGCATTTGGGAGGTAGCCAGCATAGCCTCATCTGAGCAGTATGAGAGAGCTGTCCCCAAAGATATGAGAGCAAGGGAGCTAGCCCTAACCTTCTCTGGTTGCAGCGCTCAGGAGAGTGGGTCCTACAACTTGCCAGGATGGCATGGTAGCACTGGCCTTGGTGACATAGGTGCAGCAGAACCTGTCCAGAGTACAAGAACTGGGGTGTTGATCCCACTCCTTGCCAGCTGCAGTACTGAGTGAACTGGCCCAGCCAGAGACCTTGCTATGGTCAAGAGGGTGTGGGAAAGCTGGCATTGATGGTGATGGCATGAGGGCAAGAGAGCTGCCCCAGTCCTGCCAACTGCCACACGGAGAGCTGACCCGGCCGCTCATCTAGGCAACACAAGAGAGCTGACCCTGGTGGTATGGGCACAGGAGAGCGGGCATGCTGATCAACTCAGCTACCACCGAGGCAGAGATCTAGGTGTAAAATGAATTATTCTAGTATAATTGTAACCAATGAACTAATCCCACTGCTGCTGGCTACCTACCAGCCCCATCCCATGATATTTGCATATTATTATTCATCTGGATCTTCAAGGTTCAGATGAGTTTTTTCATCACTTCATCCTTGGGCCCTGAGTATCCCCTCCTCTTGCTCTTTCCTTTACCTAGCTGGCAGAAGCCCACACTATTGTCTCTTCTGCCTAGCCATTGGGTGACCAGCATTTACTGACAGGGCACAGAATACATGTTAAGAACTGTTTACACAAACTTGAGACAGGAAATTCTTCTTTTTTCATTTTTTATTGGATATATTCTATATTTACATTTTTGAAACAAGATATGAGGGCAGAGAAATCAGTGAATAACACAAGTATAAAATTTACACAATGCACAAAAATATTATGCCTACATCTAGGGCTTTGTGTTGACCCTCCCCAAAAATCTATCTTATCTATGGAATCCTGGAACTCGTGAAAGAGCTGGTCCAGTCAATTCAAAGCCTCATGATCTTCCTGAAACAGCAACAACAGGATATCCGAAAGAGAGACCTTGAACAAGACCAGTGACTCATTGCAATGAACATTTACAAGCAAAGCTGATGGGACAAAAGTGTGTGCTGTGTGCCATGACACCACAGCTTCCACAGCAACATGCTGGGTTTGGTTTTGGTTTTGTTTGTTTGCTTGTCAGTTTGTTTTAATTTTTTAAAATATTTTGGGAAATTTTTGTAGGGGTATTACCAGGGCCAAGGGATAAGGAGGGATAGGATAAGTAGGATTAGGATGCAAGGCATGAAGTTCACAAAGAATCACTAAAATGTGGTTAAAATGTACCTTTAAAACACTCCATCAATTGAGTTTATTCCACTCTACCTTAGCAGTGCTTTATTTATACAACTGACTTTGTAACAAAAGTACTCTTACTAACTGGTTGATCCCCCTCTAGTTACTTTCTGTGAGCAGATATAGCATTGTCATTCATCTTATTATTTTTTAATACCCGTGCCATAAAGGAGAATATCAGGTGTGCATTCTTTGTATAAGAAATAATCCTCAGGGGAAAATAATGCAAATGTTTATGGTGAAAATACAATAAGACATACATACTTAGCTTTACTCTAAGTGTTTAATATCTGGGCACTGTAAAATGTATTATGTTTTCCTTAAAAGAACTCAAGTACTTCCATGTTTAAGCCTTGTTCTAGAGAAGTGAGGTTTATTAGAAAATGATGCTATGCCATGCATGTAATAATAAATTCTCACCTAATATTTGAAATTTTATAGTGGCTTTGTTCCCTACCTTTTATAACTCAAATTAAATGTACATTTATACAATGTGAGAAACAAATATAAGTGAAAGAATTTTTGTAAGTGAAATGGAAAGTATGTAAAGGATCCTTTTTTTTATCTTAGAGTTAAGATCAAATAGTGACACACACATACCTAACCATGTCAGTACAAGCATTACTTTTAACATTCTGAATCATATTTATTAAATATGATTTTTTGAGACTGATTTAACTTCTAAAAATTTTCAACTTTATATGGATTCTTTTTGAAATGGATATGAAGGGGGTAAAAAATCAAAGAGAATAGATATGGTTTATGAAATTTAGGTCAATATTTCTTAGTACAAAAGAATCTAGATTGTGTCAAAGTAATAAGATAGAATATAATTACCTTAAATTCTCCCTCTAGCTCTCAAAGAATGAATAATAATATGTAAAAGAATAATTATAATTGTGTCCGGACAAGTGACTGTGTTGATCAACACATTCTCATATTTCTTATTTGCTTAAATATATTGCAAGTTAACATATCAAAGATGATAACAAAAAATAGAAAACCTTATTGACATTGGACTATGTCTTAAAAATTTCTTGACTTACACAACAAAACAATAAATAGTTCTTAAGTGCCCTCAAGTCCAAAGGTGGATTTTATGGAAAGCTTACAACAGATTGATATTTAGTCCAGTCAAAAGTACAAGTATATCCTTAAAAACACCAGAACTGTAGTAACGTCAACATATAGCAGTAACTTGGATAAGTCACAGGCCATTGACTATTAAAAGTGTCTCATTTGCTATACAAAACAAAGTGGTGACCACAGTTTTTATCTTAGTTAGCCAGTCCTTTTTGTATGGCATCCAGAGGTGAGTCATTGAGTGCAGAGAGGCTCCTGTCTAAAGGAAATACGAAATACAGGAACAAAGTGTGGAGCAGAGGTTGAAGGAAAGGCCATCCAGAGACTGGCCCACCTGGGAACTCTCCCATATACAGACACCAAACCCAGACACTATTGTGGATGCCAAGAAGTGCATGCTGACAGGAGCCTGATATAGCTATCTCCTGTGAGGTTCTACCAGAGCCTGACAAATACAGAGGCAGATGCTCACAGCCAACCATTGGATTAAGCCTGGGGTCCCCAATGGAGTTAGAGAAAGGACAAAAGGAGCTGAAGGGGTTTGTAACCCCATAGGAAGAACAACAATATCAACAATATCAACCATCCAGACCACCACCCAGAGCTTCCAGTGACTAAACCACCAACCAAAGAGTACACATGGAGGGGCCCATCACTCCAGTTGCATATGTAGCAGAAGATGGTATTGTTGGCATCAGTGGGAGGAGAGGCCCTTGGTTCTGTGAAGGCTCAATTCCCCAGTGTAGGGGAATGCCAGGGCAGGGAGTTGGGAATGGGCGGATGGGTGGGGGAGCACTTTCACAGAAGCAGAGGGAAGAGGGATGGGATAGGGTTTTCCAGAGGAGAAACTGTGAAAGAGAATAACACTTGAAATGTAAATCCACAAAATATCCGACGAAAACAAACAAACAAAACAAAACTTGTAAGCATCAAGTTTTACTGTCCTTTATCATGGTGCAATTTAGATTTACCTAAGAACTATTAAGCCAATGTTCTTACTAATTTCTCAGTTTTCATGTAAGATTTTCTTAGAATAAGCCCAGTATAATAACATTTATCCTTTTTATTCTATTAGTTAAAGTGCACATAGTTTTTCAAGGCTGTTTTTTATGAAAATACTTTGAACTTTGTCAAATCATTTTTCTATATCTGTTAGATTTTAATTCTTCATCCTGTTTTTTGACCTGTGTATTGTAAGTCATCCTTGCACTATTACCATGACGCCAACGCAATCATCAGTTAAGATATTATCTTATATAATGAACTTTATTCACTTCCATTTTGTTGAACACTTTTTATCTATATTGTTCAGTAATATTGGTATATAATTTTCATTATATTCTCATATCCATGCATAATAGGAAAATGTTGACTTAATAAAACAAATTTGGAAGGGTATCTTTACTTCCCATTGAACAGCTTGAGAAGAATCGCCACAAAGGCCTATGACCTTCCCATTTATGGGTGAATTACAAGGTTTACAGTACAAGAATTATAGTATTTGTGGGGAGCTGATATCACATTCAAATCAAAAGTTATTGGTTACATCCACAATCATCCTGCCACTATTGCAACAGTAAGCATGTCTTGCTAGCAGATAAATATTGTAGCTTGCAGAATTCAATAGTCAAGATCATTGATGTAATTTCTTGCCAAAATGTTTCATAGTATCTCCAGAAACTATCTTATCTACCCACCAAGATGAGAGTTTCCTGGACAGATAAGGGTAGATTATTTGTATCCTGCATTTGAAGTTAATGATATCTTCAGAAACACAATCTATTTTTGATAGACAATGAAAGCAACGACAGCATATTGTTTCTTTTGGGTGACTTTGGGGTCTCCATGACTCATATACTACTTTCTCATATAATTATATAATAACTCTATACTCATTCTATAAAGCCAATATTATCCCAATATGAATAATTGTTAAGAATATAACAAATTATACACTAATATTACTGATGAATACCTCTGGTACTGACATTTTGTTTAAAACCCCACACTGTCTTCACTATACAGCATTGTTTACCTATGCAGGCATCTATACATTTGGAAATAACATCCTGTGATACTTAAGATACTTGGAAATTATTTATACCTACAGATAAGGTATATTTTCATAACTAGAAAAAACATAATGTGGGAATTTCTTACAACTAGGTAAAAGAATAATAAAGACCTTGGTGTTGGAGAGATTAATAAATAGTAATAAATAATTAGTGGTTTGGAAAGTAGAGACATAGAGTGGGCATATGCTCACAGGAAATGATATCTTCAATATTGATATCTCAATATTAATATCTCAATTGATATCTCAATGATTAATATGGCAAGAGCACTTGCACAGGATTTGAATCTGATTCCTGGTACTCACACTGGTTGAACTACAACCTTCTGTAATTCAAACTCCAAGCAACCCAATATCCCCTCTTTTTCTGTCCCCTGAAGTGACCCTCACACAAGTATACCACACTCCCTCACACATGTGTGTATGTGAACACACACAGAGACACACACACAAATGCCACATTCACAATCATGAAGGAAATCTTAAAAATACGCCAGGTGGTAGTGGCACACACCTTTAATCCCAGCACTTGGGAGGCAGAGGCAGGTGGATTTCTGAGTTTGAGGACAGCCTGGTCTACAGAGTGAGTTCTAGGACAGCCAGGAGAAACCCTGTCTCAAAAAACCAAAACAAACAAACAAACAAAAACAAAAAACAAAAAACAAAAAAAGCTTAAAAATACAAAACTTAGGCATATCTCTACATTTATTTTTAATGAGCTTTCTTTATGGACTACATATTTATTTTATTGAAGATATCATTTCCTGTGAGCATATGCCCACTCTATGTCTCTACTTTCCAAACCACTAATTATCATAGAATTTCAAACTTGTTCATTGTTAGTGTATTATGATTTGCAACGAGTAGTACTTAATATTATTACTATATCTGGCTATTATTATGAGTTATACCCATATAAGAAAGTAAACTTATTTGATAAATGTCTGTGTTTCAACCTTTCCACTAATATAATGTTCTTCATTTATCTCCCAGTCCTCAGATCTCACTTTAGATAGACTAATACTGGTATTTTTTGAGTGAGTAGTACTGGTGGATTCCTCACATTCACAAAATTTAAGTGTTTCTCATTTTAATTAAATAACTACTAATGATTCTGCTCAGTAAAGATGGCATATCAAACTATGAGATAGTTTGACAATCAGGCCTCCTACCAGTCAGTCACAATGTTAATAAAAAGGAAATGATATTGAAGGAAATTAAGAGTGGCACTCCAGTTAGCACATGAAAATTAGGAGGGTGACAGAAACTTAGGGCTTATATGTTAAAAAGTTTTATAAGTCTAAAGAGAAGATTAAATAAATGACAAGTTTCTCTTAAACCCAAGACCAAGGCTGAATCCAGAGCAATTCTCCAACTCTTTAATGTTTTGGAGGCTGAGGTAGGTGACAAAAACATTTGACTCCAGCAGATGTTGGTTTGTGAGGCTTAAGGCAGGAAGCTGTCTATGACATCAAGATAATTTCTGAAGGTGGCAATGATAAAGACAAATTTTCAACAAAAGCCAAAAGTCCTTTACTGCCACCTATAACCTCAAGGGTTCAAAACTTCAAAGACAAACTGTCTCCTTTATTTTTTAAATTTTTTATTGGTTATTGTACTTATTTACATTTTAAATTTTATCCCCTTTCCTGGTTTCCCCTCCACAAACCCCCTAATCCCATGCCCCTCCCCCCATGCACCTTGCTTCTAAGATGATGCTCCCCACCCATCCACCTACTCCTGCCTCACTGCCCTAGCATTTCCCTACACCGGGGCATCAAGCTCTCATGGCCTACCTTCCTATTGATGCAAGCTGTCTCTTTTAAAGGGTCAATGCAGCTAATGACTTTAAGTTAAGCCAATGCTCACTTACTAATCTCAAAAATCTTAGGACCCTTAAAAGTTATACTAAAGCTACTCTACTGTGCAGTATAAATGAAATAAGAAAGCCTGGATGACAGCGTATCTGTTTAAGGCATGGTTTCCTGAATATTTTAAGCCTACTGTTGAGACTTACTGCTCAGAAAAAAAATATCCCTTTCAAAATTATTATTGCTCACAGACAATGCACCCAGTCCCCTAAGAGCACAGGTGGAGATGTATGCGATTAATGTGGGTGTCATGCTTGCCAACATAACATCCATACTGCAGCCCACGGATCAAAATGGAATGTTGGCTTCGGATCTTATTATTTAAGAAATATATTTTGTTCAGCTTTACCTGATAGAGCTAGTGATTTCTCTGATGGATTTTGGCACAGTACCTTGAAAGCTTTAAGAAAAGACACAATTCTGGATGTTGTTATGCACGTTTGTGATTCCTGAAAAAAAACTGAAGATGCCAACATTAAAAGGAGCTAGGGGGGAAAAGCTGAATTCATACCTCATAGATGAGGCCAAGTGGCTTAATCCTCCTGGAGAAGCACTCACTGCAGACATGGTGGATAAACCAAGCGGACAAAAATCAAACATGGAGCTGTGAGATTCTGTAATCTTGTATTGGACATTACCATATATGGTATGATATGTCTTTAATGAGCAAATACGTGGCTTCCTCAGATGGAATCTACTCTTTAAGAAAACTACATGAATGCTATTGAGCTGACAACAAATAATGTGGAAAAACACCCACACTTAGCCAGAAATCTATGTTAGGATTTGAATGGATTTAATTAAATTTTGCAGCATTATTTGGCCTGTCAAACAGCAGTTCATGCTTCTGATAAATTTTCATGAAAGACTGTCAATTGATACAAGCTTTTATTTTCGCAGTATTATTATTGGATTTTCATTGTTGTTTGTCAATATAGGGTTTACTCCTGTGTAGCTCTGGCTATCCTGGAACTTACTCTGTAACCTAGGTGGATCTTGAACATAGAGATGCTCCTGCTTCTCTGCCTCCAAAGAGCTGTAATTAAAGGTTTGCACCACGTGACTGTTTGCCTTATTGTTGTTATTTTAATTATTTAAATTCACCCTAAATTTCAGTCTATGTTGACAGCCATTGACTTTGAAATTAGCTGTCTGCAGCAAAGCCTTATTGAGCGATTACACAAATAGTCTCTTAGCAATAATGTATCTTTCACTGAGGTATATGCATTTTTAGAACAAAATATTGTTGCATAATAAATAATCAAGTTGTTCTATGTACAGTGAAACCATGAACTTTCATGCTGGAGAGAAATTGGTAAAATAGCTTAGCTGATAAAATAAAAAGAAAAAAGAGTCGTGGACATCTAAGGAATGACAATCAAAGGTTGTTTTCTTGCTTATACAGCTCCTGCACATACTTGTATACACACACATGCACATGCATATGCATACACATATGCACATGCATATGAACAACCACATATGCCTGTGCACACACACAGAATAAAAGTGAGAGCAAGAGCAAGAGCAGGAGAGAGAGAGAGAGAGAGAGAGAGAGAGAGAGAGAGAGAGAGAGAGACAGAGAAAGAACACTGGCTGGAGGAAAAGTTCAGAATGTATTTGTTTTAATCTGTGGTATTTTGGTATTTTTAATATATTAGAAATGTGGAAAATCTTTTTACTTCCCATAGATAATGGACATTTAGATACAATGAATATTCTTTAATTTAAATATCCTAGTAATATTGGCTTACTATTGGTGTAAGGCATAGCATAAATGATTTTGACTCACCCATTAAAAAATGAACAATATATCTTTGTCCCTATAGGACAAACATTCAAACACATTAATATATTATACAGTATGAATATAAGTAAGTAAATAGAATAGGTATACATGTATCAAGTTTAGAAAGGTCCTGGCCACAAAAGCTCTACATCTTACGGCTGGGATTTATTTTCTGTTTGGAATGTAAATATGCTCACCAACTCTGAGCTGAATATTGGCTCTATACTAAATACTTGGAAGATGCCCCATTAAGTAGTTCAAAAGAAAAGATTATTTAGTTTATGATTAGTAGATTTTATTTGGCTTAATGAGAAATTTTGTTGTGATATTGTGAACACTTCTATTGGCATTGTTTTTTATTTGTTTTGTTTTGTTTTATCTTGTTGTTGGATGTGCATTTGCCCAAAGTTGGAGACCCAAGGCTGGCAGCAATTAGGTAACAAGGACCTCAGGCCTACAGCTTAAAGCAACTGTGTGTGTTCTGTCAGCATTCACATAAACTTGGAAGAAGCACCTAAAATTCGGAAAGGAATGGAGTCTTGCCAATAGCTTGATTGATTTCAGCCCTCTGAGATCCCAAGAAAGGGATTTGGCTAAGCACTCCTTGGATTCAGGCCCAAGAAAACTCAAAAATAATAAATATGTTATTTTAAAGCTACAGGGGTGTGAGTTTCACTGATGACCTCTTTAAACTGTAGATCAGAGGTGCTGTGGATGGGTAGACACTTGACCAGGTAACATAAGTAGCCTACATAGCACAGAGGTGCTTTTTCTTCTACACACACACACACACACACACACACACACACACACAAGCTCAAATGGAATGTAAAATAGCTAGATAACTGAAAAACAGTTTGGTGTTAAATATTATACCTTGAGTACATTTGATATTCATGAGTACCATATCAAATACTCAAAACTCCCAACTCTTCGTAAAGGAGAATACTTGCCTATGCAAGAAACACTCTCCATTTGAACCCCACCATCAACAAACTAACATAATTAAAGAAAAACAGAATGCAAGCTAGGTATGGCAGCACAGACCTGCAATTCCTATTACTCATTGGTATAGGGAAACCATGAACTCAAATATGAATTGGTGGCTTAGTCAGGGTTTCTATTCCTGCACAAACATCATGACCAAGAAGCAAGTTGGGGAGGAAAGGGTTTATTGAGCTTACACTTCCACACAGCTGTTCATTACCAAAGGAAGTCAGGACTGGAACTCAAGCAGGTCAGGAAGCAGGAGCTGATGCAGAGGCCAAGGAGGGATGTTACTTACTGGCTTGCTTCCCCTGGCTTGCTCAGCCTGCTCTCTTATAGAACCCAAGAATATCAGCCCAGAGGTGGTACCACCCACAAGGGGCTCTCCCCCACTTGATCACTAATTGAGAAAATGCCCCACAACTGGATCTCATGGAGGCACTTCCCCAACTGAAGCTCCTTTTCCTATGATAACTCCAGCCTGTGTCAAGTTGACACACAAAACTAGCCAGTACAATTGGGGAATATTGTGAGTTCAAGGTCAGCCCTAGCCATATGCTTATTATTGCCTCTGAAAACAAACCAAATGCAACCCAAGCAAATGAAACTAATAACAGATAGTGAAATTTTCTGTAAGAAGGATGCTTTTCTGTATGAATTAATGTAATTAGTTAAAGAATATTCTCATATTACAGGATGCATCTTTTGACTTTTTTTAAGAGTCTCAGTTGTATCTTGTGACTTTTTTGGAGATTTTTTCAAAGAAAATGATGAAAGTCAGGCTCAAGTAGAAGATGCAAATATAAACTTTGTCAAAATATTATGAAATCGGGAGATTGCTTTGTTCACTTACATTTACCTCAAAATTATTATAAAACCTATAAAATTTATACTTATAATATTAATTATAATAATTTTAAAATGTGATATATTCTACTCTTCTAATCTGGCCATTGGCTTAATTTTTCAATAGAGATTTATGACATTATTGCTAGTAATACTGTTGTTAAAATTTAATATATATATATATGAACATGATACATGCAATTTATTTATATTTGATATAAAAAGAAGAAAAACATTAATGCCATAATGTATTTCCAGGTAAGTATAATTATTGGTATAAACTTATTATAACAAATAGTATTGTATTTGATTTCTTCATTGTCAAGCATGTGAGTATGTACACTTCCTATCTCTGTGGCTGATTCATGAGAAAAATAAAATCAGTGAAGGAACTCTTTGTCTCATGATCTCAGAGGTTTCAGCACACAGATGTTTGTTCCCATTGTTAAATATCATGATGGGAACATAGGACAAAATGAAGCTGATCCTTCCATAGATTTCGGGAAGCCAATGAAAGAGAAACAGAAAAGTGCCCAAATTCTAAGATTCCCTTCACTGACAGACCTATATTATAGTTCTCTTCAATGCAGCCTGACTTCTAAAACTTCCCTTCTGTACTACAAGTTTTCCAGAGTGGTGATCAAGCTTTACAGAGAGGGCTTTGCGGAAAACACAATTCCCAAATTATAGTAAATAAAGTAGTGCTATTTATATACATAATTCAATTTTCCTACATTTTCCTATGGCATGGAAAGCATAAGAATGCAGTCAAAACACTAAGTGCAAAAATAATTCATATTTTCAAACGTAACAATGACATACAAGATTGTGGAGTGAATACAGCACATCCTTCAAAGAAAATATAGTTAAGGCATACTGCTAAGTACTATAAGATATTTTAAATAATAATTTCATATTACATTCATTTAAAATATAATCTTTTTGAATGTTAATTTCTCACATAGGATTTCTGGAAATGTTTGAATTAATTTTTCCTCTATTTATTATTATTTAAGAAATACTTGATATTTTTTTCACTAAAAAATTTCTCGTTTGAACAGAGGAAGGCTTTGCCAGTACCCATGGGTCTGAGGAATGGTTCTTGTCAATAATACTCATTCACACAGTACTTCCTCCACCCCTTACACATGTGCGCCAGGTTCCCTCTGCTCCCCACAGGGGAAGAATTGGGTTTAAATTATGCAAAGTAGAAAAACAATGTCCATATAGATAGATCAATGAATCTAAACTAACAAAATCGAAGGATAGGAGTAAACCAATATACATTAGTAAATGAATTAAAGTGTTGGGAGGAATTGGATGATTGATTGGTTGAAAAACTCATTGAATAAATACATTTAGACATATAGACTGGCTAAGTGAAATGACTATTACCTGATTTTATAGCAGTCTACAAACAAAGATGATTTCAGAAGTACCGTGGTTCTTAGATCATTTTGTTCTAAAATTAACCTTCCTTCCATGAAGTTGAAGTTGTTTCTGTTATGTATTGTGGTCAGAGTAACATGGAAATAACTATTAAGAATTGGAAATTATGGATCCAGTATTGTAGACCCAGAACAGAGAAATCGTGGGGGGGGGGAAAGAGTGGGGAATAGCATGGGGGGGGAGTGGAATTATGGGACATATGGTGGGGGGTACCTGGGAAAGGGGAAAGCCTTTGGAATGTAAACAAAGAATATAGAAAATAAAAAAAAAAAAAAGAAAAAAAAAAAAGAATTGGAAATTATTGTAAATGTATTTATAGCTCATGGCTATATATAATATATTGTATATAACAATATTGTATATAATACATATTGTATATAATACATATAATATATTATATAATCAATATGTGTCACTGAAATTATGGATTTTAGGTCATCAAATGTTATTGTATTGTTAATTACCTGTGTAATCAAAGGAACCATTACATTCAAGCATTGCAACAATACATTTATGTATGTTGTACTTTTTAGTTTGAAAATACTTAAGAGTAATTATAATTATAAATATCGAGAGAAGTCCTTTTGTATTTTACATAAAGGAAAAAAATGTTTGCCAAATGTAAATTCCCCATTGGTGTCAAGTTATAGCACACAGCAGGACTGTTTTTAGCTACTTTTGCATAATAAATTAATTTTGTTCCTTAGAAAATACTAAAATGTTCAGCATTTTAAAACAAATGACCTAAAATACATGTTCATAAAACTATTATGAGATCAATTAATTAGTATATTTAGAAAAAAAACATAATGCCTGCCTATTTCTGTTCCTTATGTAGGTCCATAAGACTGTCTCATTTGGTATAATTGTCAATTATATTAAAGATTTTGCTAAAAGATCATTATTTCCATGATCATTATTACCATCATTATCATCAAATTTTTCAAAAAAAATGTCCAGTACTAGAGTCTATTATGTTTAAATGAGTCAAGTCCAAATGCAGTTTTGAAGCTGGAGAAAATTGGCCTTCAGTATCTTACTCTTGTTGTATGTGATTTAAATAAAAAAAAGATCGTTTAAAGACATTAAAGCTACTAAAATAAAATACAATTAGGTAGAAAAAATGTTCTCTGAGAACACTGCATAGGAATCTCCACCATTGTACTTAGGAATGATAGTCATATAGAAAACTCCTTTTTGCTATGGAAATATTCCTTGAAGCAGTAAGTAATAATTATGTATGTGCCTGTAGTTTGCTTTATTGTTATATTACTCAAAATGATAAAAATAAATAACTATCAAGATTTTGGTTGTATAATTTCAGTTTCTGAAAATTATTTTAGAAATAATTTTTGTAATCCCAAATGTTTTATTGAAATTAATAAGTGCAAAGAGAAGGTTCTTATTCTAATGGAAATTAATGTTGAAATAATTATACTTACAGTAAAATGTTATTTAGTATAGATTGTATAAGAATGACTTGGTATCAATTGATTTTTTTCTGTAGTTTATTATCAATACTGAATTATGAATCACAGTTCCTTAAGTCCATTTAATGACTATTTGAAGCCACATTTTTTTCTATGTTTTGGAACGTATCTGGAATAAATAATTCCAAATTAAAGAAGATAGTTAATATAATAAAAGTTTTATACTTAGGGATCGAATTGATTTAATTTTCAGAATTTCTAAATTTTAAATGTTTAAAGTTCAGGAATATGCAGTGTAAAACATAAGCTGATTACCTGAGAAGTCATTAAAGAAATTTGATATTTCCTTATAAAAGAAAAATATTTGCTTAGATATAAATTTGTGGATTTGGTTTGGTTTTGCATTTAAGTTATATGCCATCATTTACACTTGCCATCAGATTTTACATATTTGTGGGGTTTTGCCATGAAAGAAGCTTGGTGAAGGGATATTACAGTGTGCACCTTCTGGTCAAACGATTTTAGTGTTTTCTCTTTTGTCATTTCAACCATGTTTAAATCGACTCTCAACCTGCATTTGTTCTTAAAGAGACATCTTTTGGAAAAATATGTAAGCCATAAGATTAAGTTTCCTTTGTCATGAAATATAAAATTTGTTAGCATGTTTTCTATTTATTTTGTGGAATTTATTTAGTTAATTATTTATTTCGATTAGCTTATTTAGTTATTTTGGAATTGCAAGGCTAAATCACAGAATTTCAGTGACATACAACAGATTGGAATTATCTCCTGGATCAAATAGATGGCTATATACCATGAGCATACTTTGATATAAATATATATGAACACATTTGTAAACTTCATTAGAATTTGTTAAATCATAATATATCCACAAGGTACACTGGTTTTATTAGTAGCAGTGGTCTCAATAATGCTGCTCTCCTTGATAGACAGCTGAATCTAAGATAGATTTTTTGTTCCAATCTTAATTACTATTAGTAGCCTCAGATCACACATTATTTATCTCACAGTATATATAGCACATTAACTAAAATTCTCAGTGCCAGTGATGGTTGGTCACTGGGGTCCCACAGTCCCTCAGATCCTAGAAACTATCCCTTCTCCTGTTTATTACTCTCTATACCTGGATTGTAAGACCCTACTGCTGAAGAAGACCCACCTTTGAGTCATGGAAAATGGAGAAATGATGGTAGTAAGTAACCTGGAAACTTTGACAGGTGCTTTATCTTTGCTTCCTTTAACAATGCTGGAAGGCATATGTACACTACTGGATGAGAAAAGTAATCATCAAGGATACTGAGTATGTATTCTACAGTATTGACTCTCCCAGCAGCATGTCCCTACTATTTCAAAAGTCTTGCAAGTGGTAGGGGAGCAACCAACCATTTTCTGATCTGATTTACAACTCGCTTGGCAAACTTGACAGAGCTACTTAGGTCTTATAATAAGTTATCTTGTTATACAACCTAATTATATGTTAAGCAACATAATTATAAAAGAAAAGATATTTGTTAATCATTGTCTTACATTGAGTCTTCAAACAGCAAATACATAGAAATAATGAATTAAAAAAAATCATTTGGAAAAGAGCATGCATTGTGAGTTGCTTAGTGCAAACATCTATTGCTGGAGGTATGGGGGATGAAAACATAACAAAATGAAAGAAGTAGGAACAAAAATCTGCATGCTTCAAGTGAATAAATGCAATGTACAAAGCTGATGATATCAATTACTTTTCAGGCCTATGTTCTAGAATTTTCCATAGCACAGCAATCTATTTACTGTAAACAGAGTGAAGAGAGCTGAAAGGATTCTGTCAATTGTAGCTTGTTAAATCAATGAGGTTTTTGGTGGTGTTTATGATATGGATAATCTATGCATAATGCAAAACTGAAAAGTCAGTCTCCAGTCCTTTTATAATTTTGACTTCATATCCTGTAACATTTCCAAGATTTCAGATAGTTAAGGCAGAAGAGAGTGGTAACTGGAAACTCAGGGTGGTGTCTTGTTTTACTCCCCTACTTCAAGAGGCTTTTTATTGATCTCACAATGCTAAATCCACACTGCCTGCTATATCATCTTCACTTCATTGCCGTGGCTCTGGACCATGATATCTTTTGTCTCTCTCCACCAGTTTGTTTCATGATAGCAATGGTCATCTCAAGCATAGAGGAAAAAAAGCTATATTGCTCACAATTGTAGTCCTTTCAGTGAAGTCATGAATTAATTTTTATATACAGGTGTTCTGACATGAGCTTGATGAAACATAGTTTGGATAAAAAGTCTAAGATTTTGGTGAAATTAAATGCAGAAAGATGACATGGAAGTGACACATGCAAAGTCCAGTTTAACTGACCTTGATTCAGAGTCAGGACACATTTCTCTTACACATGACCATAGAGAGAGAAGTTCCTTGGACAGTCAGGTGTAAGAGGGGTAAACAAACACAAGTTTCTCTGAGAAAGAGTGTCACAGCCAGGTCATAATTAGTGAGGTTGAATAATGTGATATGAATTGGGAGTGCAGTTCCTGTCAACCATCAGACAACAACAGTATTCCACCATCCACACCCAGGGTGGTGAAGAGGCTCACTGTCTCATATGCATATGACAGACACATTCCTAGGGTTTCTCCAGGAACTAAAGCATGGACACCTTTGATGGGAAATAGAATTGAATATGAGTTTAAGTGTGGTAGAAAGCAGAAAGGAAGCCTAACTGGAAGAACTATAGGAAACAGCTGAACTGAGGAGGGCAGATAGGAAACAGTGGGGGAGCATCCAGGCCGAAGAGAACCAAGTACAATAACACATAATGAAAACACATTGGCTTGAATGCTAACTTAAAATTAATTTAAAATATTCCACTAATGCATGAAAATGCTACAAACAGACAGTTTGCTGTCTTTCTTAGACCATGGTGTCATTGTATCTCTAGAATAATGCCACATGGTAAGCATTGCTTTTACAAGAAATCCTCTTATCATGCACGTTTTTCATTGAACTGAACTAAAAAAATTACCTGTGGAAGCTCATTCTGCAGTACCCTTCCTTCCCTCCACTCCACTCCCAAAAGATACTCAGTTCTGCAGATATGTTCTCATTGTTATAGTAGCTTATATGTAATTTCTCCCTCTTTATAAAAGTTACAGCTCACAGAATTACATGCCTAGAAAACATTTTTAAAACAATTATTTTCTTAATTCATATGCCTCTCAAATATATTCTTCACATACCTAGCAAAAAGAGACAACTTTAGTTTCCTTATTTTAAACTCCTAAAGCACATTTATTATCTCAGTTATTTACCTGTATTTAATTGCTCGAGAATTCAACAATTTCAACAAGTCAATATTTCACCATTACTATTTATTTTAATCATAATATTCTTATTATGGTTGAGTTATTATGATTTCTGACTGCCTGCATTCTGACAAAGGATGTTTACCATTTCAAAATGTGATTTTTAGGCCGACATGAAATAATAAATGTCAAATTTTCCTACTATTGTGTCAATAAGAGCATGTAAAATTTTGAATATTTAAAAGAGATTCATATAATCATAAGCTTCTGTTAATAGATGTCTTCTGTACACAGATACTACAGGACTGTGGTAGAAGCAGTAATGGTACAGTGAGTTAATCTTTCATTAAAAGCAGTGAGAATACTTCTGAAATCACTGAAATTGGCATTTCTGGACCTCTGAAAATTAAAAGTTTTCATGAATCACATGGACAAACAAAGTTCTCAGCAAAATCAATGAGTTTATGACATTGTAATATCATAATTTCTCCTACATGCCTTCCTCAGTAGCTTCTAAAACCAAACAATTTGTTTGAGATTATAATATAATGATGCCATTTCGTTCTTCTCTTTCTTCTCTCCAAGTCCTCCCTTGTACTCCTTTGTTTTCTATCAACTCACAGCCTATGGTTCTTTTATTTTTTATCTAGATAAATGATAGATAAATAGATGATAGCTATAGTGATAATATATTGATAATAGATGAGATAGGTAGGTAGATAGATAATAGACAGATATTCCTATATAAACAAATGTACCCTGCTCAGTCCTCACGTCACTTACATGTCTATGCTTTAGGGATGCTGTTTTAGTGTTATATGACCAATGTATATACTCTTCTCTGGGTAAAATGATTTCTTCTGCTCTTAGCATTACTTAGTTATCTGTAGGCCATCGTGTAAGACTGGCCCCTGGAACTGTTGTCATACACATTAAACTGTCTACTGCTGTTACTCCTTGTTAGCTCACGTGTTAAGCACTCATGTTGGTAAAACTTGTGGGATTTACCCTACCCAGGAGCAAAACAGGGATTTCAGCAAGGAGGAAGAGGCCTTAAGGAGATTGGAATTAGAAGCACGCGCGCGCTCGCACGCACACGCACACACACGCACACACACATACACACACACACACACACACACACATAGAGTACACAAATAGAAGGGTTGGGGTAAGCTTGAATCAGGAATCAGTGTCAAGAAAATAAGGTGTGGGGGATAGTGAACCAAAGATAAGTATGTATAAAGCAGACGCTTGGAAGCCAAATACTTTAAAAACAAAATATGAAAGCAGAATATATAAAACACTTTGTATGGTACTACCAAGCACGAAGATAATGCCAATCCTAGAAGCTATAGATTATTAAATGAAAGCAAGCAGGCAAACAAATAAACCACAGGGCATCTCCCTAGACTTGTTGTTTAATACAAGAGACTTCCAAATTATACAAGTCCTAGGTGTCTGGACATTGACCATAGACCAGCTTAGAAAGGATTGGGCAGAGTCAGGAATGGATTGGCACAGTACACGTTTTCTCTCCTTGGTGTCAGACATACTGCATACCAGGCCAGGAGCAGTGAAGCAGGTCCAGGACAGAAAGCTGTGGTTCCAGGTCTTCCACTTTCTCCCTCTCAGCTGCTGACACTGGGGTGGAAGGATGAAGCTGAGTCCAAAATGATCAGGATCCCAACTGCAGCAAGCGAAGGGGGTGGTATTCTTGGAGGTTCTTTCTGTAACAGCAATGACCATGTTCAATAAAACAGCTCTCTGAGATGAAACTTTCCTTGCTTAAGTTGGGTTTGAATGCATACATTTTACTGGGGTGAACTGAAGCTTATTGGGTGTCTTGATGCCTGGCAGGAGTCTGACATTGGTCAAGGAGCTTGACATTGGCCAAGGCCAAGAAAATGGGCTTCAGTCAAGAATCTATGTGATAGGGAAGTAGGTTAAGGCAGGAATTTTAATCTTAGGGTGGAACAAAAGAAGTGGGCTTCATTTTGGCACGATTTTGGGCTTTGAAGAGGAGGTGGGCTCAGGTATTTTGGTCATTCTGACACACCCTTGAAAATTGTCACTGGAGTAATGATGGAACTTTGCTTATTGCCTTGACTATTTTGTGTTTACTGTCTTGCTTGTTCCTCATTGTAGTACTATTGCTCTTAATACTTGCATGTAATTAAAATGGTATAAAAGCATTGGAAAAAAAAATAAACCCTCCTCAGTCTCAGAATTGACTAGAGCCATGTTGCAGCATTGTCTAATTGTCCTTTTTCTTTTCAATCCTTGCTCCTGTGCTGGAGAACCTGTTGACTGACTGAGCGGGCTTGGTCACGTATATAGCTTTTAGGGAAGTGATTGAGAATAGACAGGTTGGGTAAATGTCAGTGACTGAAAGCTAAGGTGCTAAGATGCCTCATTACCATGGAGAAGCATTCCAGGTGCTGGGCTACATGGCTGAGTACTCATGAACACCTAGTTGGGAATTGCCAGGTAAGTACTTCGAGGCAGGCACAGAAACCAGAAGGGAGCTAGTTCCATTCCTGCCAGTCTCAGGATGAGATTGAATATCTCCAGGTTAGACACTGTTAGGTTTTGAACCTGCCCCACCTCAGCAGTTCTGTCCCTATTTCCTCTGGTGGCACAGTCCATGTGCCACATGCCCTACAACCGATTGCCCATTACAACTGGACAGTGAGACCCTTTTGCTGAAGACACTGACACACACAAAGACAAATGGTTTTGAAATTCGAGGAGTTCCCTCCATGTTATATAGATTTTATAATGCCAGAAATTGCTCCGTAGGCAGTTCGGGTTGGGTGAGCATCATAACTGAATTTTGCATATTACAGTAACGACTTGATGGGCAGTATGTGCCTACTGGTATAATTGTGGCACAGTGTTATGAGGGTAACCAAGTGCTTTGTAGATGTAACTGAGGCCTGCAACTCAGGAGGGGATTCTGTAGACCTGGTCAAATAACAATAATGAGAGTTTATCAGTCTTAGGGGTAAACTTACTACTTTTGTACGTATCTTCAAACTGCTTCTGAAATATTTATTCTATACACATGGTCTGGTACTATTTTCAACCTTAAAAAAAGCTTGTTTTTACATGAAAGGGTGTTTTTATAGAGAATCATGGCTTGTCAAACTGTTGAGGACAGAAGATAGCTGAATAATCGATCATAAAACAAAAAAACATCATTCCCTACAAGGCTCAATAAATATAGAATGAGAGACAAGGAGAGTGTAGGACAATGAGAAGTTGGGCTATACAGTACTGTCTTGAAGAGATTACAAGGCTACCACATTCATTAATTTATATTAGTTATCACTGTCTGCTAAGACTTGCACAAGCTTTAGACAAAAGCATTCATTCACAGACGGGAAGGAGGATTATGTAATTGATCCCAACAAGGAAACTTCAGTCAAGAGAAGATGGAGGGAGGAAGTCAACGTCCTCACTGAGGTGGCCATTTAGTTTAACATGCATACACATGTGAATGTCTCTCAATAAACCCAGTGGATCACAAAATAAAATCACAACGAAGAGAAATGAAAGTGAAAAAGGAATTTGGTGAAGAGTATAAAAGGAAGTAGAGGAATGGCTGTTCCTAGAATGTATTCCTTATATGTTTGAAAATTGTCTAACTGGATTAGTCTGGAAAAACAAAGCCATAACTGACCAACCAAGTAACCAACCAAACAAAATATACCACTTTTTGCCTATAGTGGTAATAAACGATTCAGCAATATATTTTGGAACAGGTATAGAAAGAAAATGAAGAGATCTTACTTTTTATTCTGCACATTTTGACCTCATCACTACTATCATTGAAGTACTTAGTTTGCCTTCTAAAATATCTTATCAATAGCCCATCTCTCTTTCAAGTATCCTCTATATGGAAGTCCTAATTACACTAGTACATGAATGCCTTCATAATTTCTTGGTTTTTGAAGGGAGAGAGGATGGTACTGTCTAACTTGTTACTGGAAAGCTATTTACTGTATTTACCATTTCCAGGACCACTGGCTCAGTCTTGTTAAAAGTTCCTGAACAGAACACCAATGGGTTATGCTCTAAGATCAGGAATTGACAAATGAAACCACATAAAATTGCAAAGTTTCTATAAGACGGACACTGTCTATAGGACAAAAGAACAACCAATAGATTGGGAAAAGATCTTTACCAATCCTACATCTGATAGAGCACTAATAACCAATATAAACAAAGAACTCAAGAAGTTACACTCCAGAGAATCAAATAGTTCTATTAAAAAACGGGGAAGAGCTAAACAGAGAACTCTCAACTGAGGAAACTCAAAGGGCTCAGAAACACCTAAAGAAATGTTCAACATCCTTAGTCATAAGGGAAGTACAAATCAAAACAACGCTGAGATCCCACCTCACACCAGTCAGAATGGCTAAGACCAAAACATCACAGGACAGCAGATGCTGTTGAGGATATGTACCATTTCTTGTAGGATTGCAAGCTGGTACAACCACTCTGGAACAGAAATTTAAAGAAAGGCTATCCAGAGACCTCCCCACCTGGGGATCCATTCTATATACATCTACCAAACCTGGGCATTATTGTACATGCCAAGAAGTGCTTACTGATAGAAGCATGATACGGCTATCTCCTGAAAGGCGCTGCCAGAGCCTGACACATACCGAGGTAGATGCTCACAGCCAACCATTGGAATGAGCTCAGGGGTCCCTAATGGAGGAGTTGGAGAAGGGACTGAAGGAGCTGAGCAGGTTTGCAACCCCATGGACGAAGCAACAGTGTCAACAGGCCATCCCCCCAACTGGAGCTCCTGGGGATTGACCACCAGCCAAAGAATACACATGAAGAGACCCATGGCACTGGCCATATATGGGGCAGATCATGGCCTTGATGGACCTCAGTGGTAGGAGAGGCCCTTGATCCTGAGGGTGTTTGATGCTCCAGTATAGAGAAATGCCAGGGTGAGAGGATGGAAGTGAGTGGGTGGTAGAGCACCCTCATAGAGTCAGGGGAGGGTAGATAGGATAAGGGGTTTCTGAAGGGGAGACCTGGAAAGTTGAAACACTTGAAATGTAAATAAAGAAAATATCCCTGCCTCCCCCAAAGAACCTGATATTTGCAATTGCTATTGCTAAGTCTTCCTGAAAGTCAGTGTATCAGTTTTTTCATCACTCTAAACAAAATATCTGGCATCCTATTTGAAGGGAGGAAGGATGCCTTCTGCCTCACCTTTAATTTATATCAATTCATCATGGTGGAAAGAGCATGGCAGAGCAGAAAAATTCAGAGAGCAGGGATTGGTATACAGAGAAGGGCTAAGACCAGAGAGAGCCCCCAAGGACATGCCCCACATGATCATGTTAGAGCCCTCATGAACTAATTATTTCTGAAAATGCCCACAGGGACATCCAGAGTTATGGTTTGCTGATATCCTAGATGCTTCCTAATCTAATCAGCTTGGTAAATATGATTAGTCATTTCACTCCACAGCTTGAGTTTTGCAAGATACCCACAAGTCCTAAACTCATAACATTACAGTTCAGCTTCTTTTCTAAGTAAAGTTCTGATGACTTACGATTCTCTTTTTAATAATATTGTTATTATCTTGTATTTCTGAATATGTACATTGGACTAGTTGTATATTTAAATGCTTTTATTTAATTATATTACAGTGAATCATTAAGAACTATTAGAAATAAATATTCCCTTCTCACTATTTGATTATTTCAAGACAAATCTCCTATTTGGATTGTATTTTCTAGTCTAGTTCCATAAAATTTGCATTTCAAAACTGATATTCTGCTTTGCAAATAGACTGATATTAACACACAGCATGAAGTCCAGTTCTGATAAAGGCTGGGTTTGTTGTTTATCAATTCTACTGACTATTTTCCCAGGTAATTTAGTTAAAGATGAGTTCTGGGATTTCAAAAGAATAGGGTGGAGATAGTGTGCTGGCATTCTCTAACTCATTCTGCAGATATTGATGTAAAATGAGTTGTTGAATGTTGTAATCTCCACTGTACAGGCACTATTGATCTTTCTCAGTGAGTCAATATGTTCTTTCTTTAAGCTCAAGTAACTTAGACAATTGAGGAAGACAACAGATTTCAGAGCCAAATTCTATACTTTGGTCTGCTAACTGTGCTAAAAAAAAAAAAGCAATACTTAAGCTCTTCTCTCTCTTTGTTGAACTATAAAAAGAAAATAAGAGAATTGTTTTGCCAGAATCATGTGATACAGTTAATATTTGGTGTTCTGTAGTTTGTGCTAACTCTGATATTTGGTCAACAACTGAAAGCTTATTAATAGTGGAACCCTGAAGACAATACTACTAAATCAGGAGACACCACTATCATGACTCTATCATCTACTAACATCCAGTAGAGGCAAAGTTCCTAATTTCTCTAAATTTAATTCAATTTTAACATCTTTCTCATGTGAATTAGAAGGACTTGTGACATGGCTAAACTAAAGTTCAGAAAACTGCTGTGAATTTTATCAGACCCAAGTAGAGAACACAATAATACACTCTTTTCCACCCTCTACAGAAATACACAGGAACACATGCTGCATACACTGGAGAAGACATACAAATACACACAAATTAAAGTAAATCCTAAAAACAATTCAAAAGCATGAATATTAATAGTACTCTTACAAGAGTGATGATGGGGATTCATATAGTAGCAGAAAGATTGTAAATTAAGATGTTCCAACTTTCTTTCTTGTGGCCTACTTGCATATGTTTTTGTTTTAGTTTGCTTTCTATTACTGTGATCAAACACTATGGAACAAAAAAAGCAACTTGAGGAGGGAAAGATTCCGCTCAGTTTGCAGCACCCCGTTAAAGAATCAATGGAAGGCAAATGGTTGGATCTGGAAAATATCATCCTAAGTGAGTTAACCTAATCACAAAAGAATACACATGAAATGCAATCACTGATAAGTGGATATTAATGAGCCCAGAAGCTCTGAATATTCAAGGTACAATTAGCAAGTCAAAAGCTTCCCAAGAAGAAGGAAGGAGAGGCCCCTGGTCCTGAAAGGACTGGATCCAGTTTTGTAGGAGAGTGCCAGAATAGAGCAGAGAAATGGTGGGGTGGTGATTGGGGAAATGGCGGGGGTAGGGGGGGCTGGGGGGTGGGGGTGGGGGGTGGGGAGTGAGGGTGGGGGTGGGGTGGAAGAGGACATATGGGACATATGGTGAGGGGGGAACGGGAAAGGGAAAGCCTTCGGAATGTAAACAAAGAATATAGAAAATAAAAAAAAATGTAAAAAAAAAAAAAAAAAGAATCAATGGAAGGACTGAAGCTGCAGCACAGAGGAATGCGGCTTCCTGGCTTTCTCTCAATTGCTTGTTCAGCCTGCTTCCTTATGAAACTCGGGACCACCTGCCCACCACTGCTTTTAGGGGACTGGACATCTCACATAATTGTTAGGCAAGAACATGGCCCTTCAATCATGAGGCAGTTCCTTGATTGAGTTTTCCTTTTAGTAGATGATTCTACCTTATATCAAATACACTTAAACAAAACAAATGAACAACAACAACAAAAAAAAAAATAACCAGCACATATAAACATGAATCAGTGTGCTGCATATAAAATTTAGAACCCAGATAATAAAATAGTATACACAGGAAAAAAGAGAAAGTAATCACATCAAATGTGTAGGAGAAGCTTATAAATGTTTGTGTACAACTTCACCAGTCTTAGTTACTTCTGGATAGCTATGACAAACCACCATGGCCAAGGCACCTAATGAAAAATAACCATTTAATTTAGGACTCAGAGTTCAAGAGGGTTAGAGTCCATGACTGCCATGACAAGGAACATGGAAGCAAATAGTCAGGTATGATGCTGGATTAATAGATGAGAGAGGCATACAGGTCCACTAGTACTAGGAGAGAGCGCTATCTGGGAATAAAATGGCCAATTGAAACTTCAAAGTTAACCTGCAGTAGCACATCTCTTTCAACAAGGCCACACCTCCTAATCCTTCCCAAACTATTCCACCAACTGAGCACCATGCATTCAAACATGAGCCTAGAAAGAGCACCTTTAGTCAAACATCCATGACATTAAAGACACAATGTAGCTTCTATATTCTTCTTGAGGATAGCTGTCTTTGTTTTGTTTTATAAAAATAAAGAGAGAAGGAATGTGTTTGGTGGATGTACAGTAAGGTATGGGGGAAGGGGGTTCCTCTGCAGGCCCATGCTGAGGCATCTCATCCCCCAGGGACCAGCCATAGAAAGATATCATATAGAATAGTTTATTCAGGGCATGGGGAGGGGAGGTGAGGAGGCAGTAGAAACAGAGAATGGGAGAAAGAGAGAGTAGAGTAGTAGAGAAGAGCCATGAGCATGTGGAGGGAGGGGAAGCAGGGTAAGGGAACAAGAACAGCAGAACAAGAGAGAGAGAGAGAGAGAGAGAGAGAGAGAGAGAGAGAGAGAGAGAGAGAGAGAGGAGGGGGCAAGCAGGCCCTTTTATAGTGAGCCAGGCATACCTGGCTGTTGCCAGGTAGCTGTAGGGCAGAACCTAGACAAACTGCCAACAGTCTTTGTGTCACAAATTCAATAGTCTCTCTTCTGTGACTATTAAATCATTTAGTCATTGAGATAGAAGAAAGTTAACAATTGGACATTTCTCTGAACCTCAGACAATAAAGAGGCTCTAACAGAACTTCTAATATCAATTGTTCTCACAATCAATATAGGGAGAATGAGCTATTTTTATGTTTTTCTTGCTGCTGCATAAGGATTGGGCTCCTAGAAAGGGTTTACATACACATTATCTCTCCCAACTTTAGCAGCTCTCACATACAGCCTTTCTCCTATATCATCTGACCCTCGGAGATGATGCAACTTTTTCTTCATGAGTCCCTATGGACTAGAGAAGTATGTATCTTAAATGCATATACCTCAGCAATCTACTCTAAAGTCCCATGAGCATATGGTCAGAATCAGAACACAGAAAATCTTTTCCTTATTTAGTTTATAATGGAAGGAAAATGCTATGTATTCTTCAACATTTTTTCTTAAGGTAGAAAGAACTGTTACATATTTAATGCACCAACTTTTCTAGATGCATTTCTGGGGAATGTTTTCTACCCTGTTGGTCTTGGCTAACTTCACATCTAATCTATGATGGCTGCAAAGAACAAGGACAGATTTTTAGAGTGGTACAAATATTAAAAAGAAGTTATCATTTATATCAGAGCTTACTGGTAGAATCCATCTCCTAAATGGGGCTATTCTGACAAAACTGATGAAGGTAGTTGTCTCATATAACATGCAAAACTCACTCAAGAGAATCAAGGGAAATAAAGAAACAAATTAATATGTTATAAACAAAAGAGCAGCCCAAGCGAATCTCCAAAAGCAGACTCAAATAAAATGGTGATTCCCAACAAGGTTGACAAAAGAACAGTGATACAGGAAGTCTCTAAAATCTGAAGAGCAATTCAGGAAAACAATGAAAATTTCAACAAAGAGAGAGAAAAAAATTACAACTTGACAAAATAGAAATCATACAATTAAGGAACAAAATAATGAAAAAACTCAATAGAATGGTACACAAGCTGAACAGATCACAACTATTTAATCAGTTTGGTATTTGATGAAGTGTTAACTTTTATAATTTACAAAGAAAAAGAATAATGAATATACAGTGCTTAAAAGTGAGTTCAAAGATATGTAATAAAGTTGAAATATTTCAGACAGTGTTCACTGCGTTGCATCAGAAAACCTCAGTGAATCCTTGGTTTGAAAACCAAAGACATGACTTCATGTTACACAGAATAGATAAATGCTATCTAAAATGACTCTGCTCAGAAAATTACTTGGTTTTTTTTGTACTATTGCTTTAACTATCACTCTTGGTATACAAATAAAGTTTCTGCTTTTATAGAAATTTAATGGATTAGTTAAGAAAAATAAAAAAAACTTTTAGAACATTTTTCTCATAACACCATTCCCTAGGACATAAGAAGCATATCTTAGAAGTGTATTCTATTTCAATGGTTGACTTTCATGTTTGAAGGACTAACGAGTATATTAAGAAATTTTTCAGTGAGTGCATACCATGTGTCTTCTTTTGAGACTGGGTTACCTCACATAGGATGATGTTCTCCAGCTCCATCCATTTGTCTAAGAATTTCATGAATTCATTGTTTCTAATGGCTGAATCGTACTCCAACGTGTATATATACCACATTTTTTGTATCCATTCCTTCATTGAGGGACATCTGGGTTCTTTCCAGCTTCTGGCTACATATCAAATGATGTCCAAGAAAAAGGAAGGAGTGGCCCCTGTCTCTGGAAAGGTTCAGTGCAGCAGTGAAGGAGAATATCGGAACAGGGAAGTGGAAATGGGTGGATGGAGGAACAGGGAGAGGGAAGAGAGCATATGGGACTTACGGGGAGCAGGGAGCCAGGAAAGAGGAAATCATTTGAAATATAAATAAAGAATATATAGAATAAAAATTTTTTTTCAATGAATTTTAGCTTGGGTTTAAGACAAGATTCCTGAAATAGCTATAAGTATACCTTTGCCATTACACATTATGAATTTTCAATACAGGTATTATCTATATTAATAACTAGAAAATGAAAATCAAAACATTGCCCTAAAGCATCACATGCCATGGTACTATCTATAGCTAGCTCCCACCCCCACCCACCATTGCACCTATTGCTATGTTCCCAGCTCCAGGTCACTTGTCCCCAGAGCTGCTAGTTGTTTCTCAGCCATAAGCCCATGTAGTCAGTGATCCTACATTTCAGTAACTAAATGGAACTTCCAACCTCACAATCGCATATCTTAATACCCAATATCCAGGTAAAAATAAGACTCGATGCTTATAGTTATCCAATCTGATTTATATATCAATAAATTCTCAATACACAAGATAATCCACTACAATAATTTCAGAACCAAATGATAATGATAAAAGCTGCTCACCTGGATTAGACACATTATCTCAATATTCTAACCTTTATGATATCATAGCAACCTGTGGCTGGTCATAGCCCTGCTGATTCTTGACCAATGCCATCTTCCTTTTTCTCTCCACCCTGAGACACTCTCATTCTCTGCAACTCCTAGCTCTGCCTCCATTTTCCCTGTCCAATGAGAGGCCTCCCACTGCACTAATGTAATTGGACAGGGAAAATCATGCTGCATCATATAATTCATTTTATACAGTAGAGAAGATATTCAGAGGTAGTAGTGAGATGAAGAAAAATATTAAGCACAATTCATCATATACATACTCAAATATTTAAATAGTTATAAATTTTTAAATGGTGCAACTACAGTGGTAGGCAAATCAGTTGTAACCCCATCTATAAGAGGCAGGGCCCAGAGATGTTGTTCAACTATAAAGAGCCTGTACTGCAGAGGACCTACCTTGACTATCCAATTATCTACATCAGGAGGAGCATATTGCCTTTAACTCTATGTCTGGTTATCCATTACTTATGGTTTCTGAATTAATCAACACGAATCTTCCTCCATAAACATATACATACATACTTTTATAAAATGTAAATCTTTTCAAAGAGAATTAAAAATAAAAGTATTACAAATAAATAATTGATATTAGTTCTTAAATTAATAGATATTAATAACACAATATATTTTGATATAGAAAATTTTAAGTAAATTAGCACAGTAAAGAGTAATATAAACATTCCTTTATCTCTTTAATTGTTTTCTAAGATTAGCCAATGATCACAACTTAGGGCACATGTACGATCTTTGCTTGGTTCTGAGACAGCAAAGTTTTTTTTCCTGTTTTTATTATCATAGTCATATAACTATTTATAAATTCAAGCTTAAAAATCAATCTTTAATAGGTTTTGAGGTAGCCTTTCCATCTTTGTGAAAATTGAATATTTTTAGTTACATCCAACTACATATTTATAAAAAAGAAAGTAATGATAAAGCAATGATATTTCTTTATTACAATTCAACTTTTTTTTTTTTTAAATCAAGACCGTCCACCAAAATTATTCTGTCAGCTACTGATTATGTGAATTCTGGTATATGAGTGAGATTATGGTTTGTAGGGAAACTACTGACACATTTGATGAACAATCAGTAAGACAGCTTATATCAACCACTTGAATCATTTTAACGATGAGCTTTTAGGTCTGTCCTTTCTCCTTTCTTAATCTCAGCAAAGATTCAGGATTTTTTTTCAGAACTCTTCTCTTATTCTATCATTATAGTCTATCCTTGAGAAATCCCCGTGTTCTTGTTGGCATCTGTATAAGAGAATCCAGAAGCCCTAGCTGTGTTCTGCCAAAGAAGACCATGGAGAATTGATGTAGTCTCATTCTTGTTTCTCTTTTCCATATTGTGGTATCTGGCATATCTCTGAACAAAAGATTGCTTTCTCAATATAGCCAACTTTTAGTTGATTGTTTCCTTTTCTAAACCCTGAACCTTATCCCCTGAAGCCAGACATCTAGTTCTCTCTAGTTTCAGGACTTCTATTTTAATATTAGTTCATTCAGAGTCTCTGTAAACATAAAACTCAAAGCAATACCTCTGAGAATAAACTTTCATGTTTACTGAATGTAGGTGTGTTTTTTATTTCAATCAAACATCACAGGAAATAAGGTAAAAATTATACAGTTTAAATACTGTAAAATGTGAAGCATCTATAGCGAGAAAAAAAAAACAATGTAATGAATGCATAGGTTAAGGTTTGAGAGAAAAAGTTTGGAAATCATATATCTGATAAAAATTAGCAGCGGCCATGTGTGAATATATTAGCCAAACTCAATCCATTTGTTAAAAAATATGTGCAATAAACCTAATAGAGATTTAAAAAAATACTTGATTGGTCAATAAATAAAATACTACCTACATAAATATGTATGCATTTTTTATTGCACATGAGGAAGAAGACTCAGAGAATAACAACATGAGAGAAGACTCAAGGTGCTGATAATTACTTTTAGAAGTCAAAATGGGCCTTGTAGCTATGACTAAATCCAAAGTTCTGAAATAAAAATATTCTTGATTATGAAGATGGATTTAATACAACCAAAAGGATATTTACATGTGAAAGAATAAGGAAGAATAGTTTCCTATGGGTTAAAAAGTTTCCTTTAGATATTTCTGTTTGTGAAGATGCCAAAGCAGAGAAAGAGCTAAATAAGCTAGAGGAGCCTAATGGACTACCTCTTCACTTGAGGGAGATTGGTCTACTCCAGTATCTTTAGTATATGTATCGCATACCACATATATTTTATGCTTTTACTTTTCAAGAAATTTCAGCAATAAATATTATCAGAATTGAATTGATAATACTCTAACAAAGCAATTCATTTTTCTAATGTTTTAAAAGGGTTGGTTGATGTAGTAGTTTGTATGGTTGGCCAAGGCCCTGGCACTATTAAGTGGTATGGCCTTTTTGGAATAGATGTAGCCTTTTGGGAGTAGCTGTGTCATTGTGGGAGTGGGCAATGAGACCCTCCTCCTAAACATGTGGAAACCAGGCTTCTCTTAGTGGCCTTCAGATGAAGATGTAGAATTCTGCTCCTCCAGTGCCATGCCTGCCATGTACACAGCCATATTTCCTGAGTTGATTATAGTGGACTGAACCTCTGAATGTGTAAGCCATCATCAGTTAAATGCTGTCCTTTAAAGAATTCCCTTGGTTATGGTATTTTTCATAGAAATAGAAGTCTTAATTAAGACAGCTGATAAGCATAGTACATTGACAGAGATATGATGTCGTAGTTAGGGTTTAAGTGCTGTTAAGAGACACCATGACTAAGAGAACTCTTATAAGGGACAATATTTAATTGGTGCAATCTTACAGGTCCAGAGACTCATTCCGTTATCATCATGACAGGAAGCATGAGAGACATGGTGATGTAGAAGAAGATGAGAGTCTGCATCTTAATCCAAAGGCAACCAGGAGGAGACTGTCTCTTTGTACTCGGTATAGCTCAAGCACTAGGAACCCTTAAAGCCTGCCTACAGAAAGAAATACTTTTCTACTGAAGCCACACTTATTCCAACAAGGCCATACAAACTATAGTGCCACTTCTCATGGGCCAAGCATATTCAAAACACTATATATGCTATTATAGTTTAAAAGCACACAACTGCTTTTAAACTATAGTATCATGTCTAGTAGAACTGTATAGTTAATGTATTTATAGGCAAAAATATATACATTAAAAATCCTCCCAGAAAATTTTATATGCACAACATATACTTTATCATTTCAGACCTCCTTGAATACACATTGAAACTATAATAAAGTAGTTCAATATCATTTTGGATTACATGTGATGTTGTATGCAGAATCATATTTCTCCCACTTATAATGATCCATATTTCTTTCCTTATTTGATTTATTTCTCGGCAATTTCTTTTTATTAGATATATTCTTTATTTACATTTCAAATGTCCCCTATCCTGGTTCCCCCCCAAAAAATCTCATAACCCATCTCCTCTCCCCCTATTCCCCAATCAACCCTCTTCCACTTCCCTGTCCTGGTATTCCTCTGCATTGTGGCATAGATTCTCCCTTTGATGTCCAACAAGGCCATCCTCTGCTGCCTATGCATCTGGAGCCATGAATAATTCCATGTGTACTCTTTAGTTGATGATTTTGTCTCTGGGAGCTCTGGGAGTACTGGGTGGCTCATATTGTTGTTCCGCCTATTGGTCTGCAAGCCCCTGCAGCTCCTTGGGTCCTTTCTCTAGCTCCTCCTTTGGAGACCCTGTACTCAGTTCAATGGCTGTCTAAGAGTGTCTCCCTCTGTATGTGTCATGCAGTAGCAGAGCCTACCTGGTGACAGCTATATCAGGCTTCTGTCAGCAAAAACTTGTGGGTATCCACACTAGTTTCTGGGTTTTGTAATTATGTAATAGGGAATGGATTCCTAGGTGTGGCAGTGTCTGTATCATCATTCCCTCAGACTCTGCTCCACACTTTGTCTCTGAATCTCTTTCTGTGGGTATTTTGTTTCCCCTTCTAAGAAGGACCAGACTGTCCATACTTTGTTCATCCTTCTTCTTGAGCTTCATTTGGTCTGTGAATTTTGTCTTGGGTATTCCAAGCTTCTGGGCTAATATCCACTTATCAGTCCTCCACAATTTCAAACAGTGCATTCTGATCATTTTCACCACCACACCCCTATCAATGTCCTCACCAAAGTTTGTGTCTGTTGTTGTGTTGTTTCCTTACATACCCAGTTTAACAAGGACTGCCCCACTGAACAGGAGCATATACCTATCCTCTGGGGTACTGCTGGCTAACAATGATTATATAGTAATCAGATTATTGATTAAAATATCTGGTTATAAGTGTAATTGATGAAATGGAAGTATTTATCTCTGTGTCCTCATCATTGCTATATTTTATTTTAATCTCTATTATCTTTGGTGCTTTGTTCAAATCAGTTGATTCAATTGTTCTCAATTTATATTTTGGCTGAGGTGTGCCCTTTTGTGGAACACTGGTTATAGGGAGATCAAATTACTTTTGTGATAATTCTTTTGTATGCCCCAAATTTCTTAGCTGAATCTTCCCTTTATGTCTTTATTTCTTCTTTTGTAGCCTTAGTAGAAACCGTTGACTCGTATTTCCCAAGGTTTTTGCTTCATTTTTTCACTTGTCTTGGTTCTTTTTTTAAAACAAAAGTATTCCTAATTCAGCATTAAGTTTGCACTTACAGTAATGACAACTTGATATAACAACAAGAGCAATTTAGAGTAAAATCTGTGAAACTGGTCACCTGGCTACAAAATCTATACTTCCTTTACAATCTTTACTTTGCTTGAAACATTAGTAACACTTGACAGTATTGATTACACAGCAACACCATTTATAGAGCTTATCCTCAACATCTAGACAATTACTAAGCTAAGACTAGTCATTTGGTTACTTTGTATACCAAAGTCCCAATATTCAAGCATGTTTCAATTTTATTAGATTAGGAAGTATAAACTATTGCACAGTTTTTCAGGGTAAGAAAATTTAAATAGTCAATTAAAAATGATGTTAGAGAAAGGCAAGCAGTGCCATTTGGGTTAATAATGCCAGAGTGCAGACAAAAATCATCTCATAGAATTGAAGAACCCAGAGCAGCTATGCCTTTAACAAAACAAAAAATAACCCCCCCCCCAAAAAAAAAACCCAAAAAACAGGTTAGTTCTGCTTGTTCCTCCTAAGGCTTACCTATCTTCATAGAATGGTGAAAGGCCATAATGCTAATAAGTTTCACTTCTACAACCCAGAAGAAGAAAATAAAAGCAATTTCTTTTTTACATTTTTACTTTGTTTTATGTTTGTCTCATCCTGGTTGTAAAGATCCAGAATCCTCAAAGTCATTCTTGCTTAACATGATTCCTCAATGTAGAAATTTCACTCACCATCCTCTAAATATCACCTCCCTTACAGGAAGCCCAATGTACCAATATACATTAAACAACAGTAACTTTATAAAATATATTCTTTCTTATGCAATCTATCAATGTATCATGATCAGCAATATATCAAGCCTCTTTTTAGAGACTATTGATGATCTGTCACTCAAAATCAGGAATTTCATTCATGCAGCAACAATGAAAAGTAGGTTATGACCTTTTGCACTAATAACCAACTGATAATAATTGAAAATAAAAGTAATTATTGAGCAAATGAAAAATGTAGCAAAAAGATGAAAAGAGATATCCATAGAAAGAAAATTCACATAAAATAGTTATGAAAGGCAGTTGATCACCTCTCCTGCTCTGAGATTTTGTCAGTTGCTTATAAGTCTTTGTTTAAGGTTAAGGCCTTATAGGCCTTTCCCCATCAACTTTGCATAGACATCAATATCATCTTTGTGCCATTCATATTTGAGCAGATATATTGGTGAGGTTTTATGGTTGTAGCTTCTTATAGTAGAAGAACAAAAACTTTGTGTATGTGCCAAACGGTTAAGTTCTGAAAACATACATATAGAAAGAAGTATATAGTTTGTACAGGTTATAATCAAGAATATATATTCATTCATATATGCATACAATAGCAATAGTGAAAAACAAGGTCATGAATTTGAATGACCATGTGTGCAGCTCTACTAATGTTTTAGGAGGGAAGGAAAGGAAGGGGGAAGTGCTGTAATTATATCTAAAAAATAAAAGAGACAGTTGCATGTTGGTGTCAACACCATTGGAAAGGCCTGTGGTTAGAGAAGGGAAACAAAGGTAAAGTCAATGAACAAAGAAAAAAATCATGAGATAATATCCTTAGAGAAAGATTACAGGAACGTTCAAAGGCATCCTACTGGAGATCATAAAAAAAATGTAAAAACTGACAGCTGATGCAAATCTAAGAATAGAATTCATCAACTTGTAAAGTCTAATATTTTAAGAGTGAATATAAACATGTTAATGATGACTATATGCTATCACACTTATAAGAGTAATATCGCAAAATTGCAGCCATAAATACTGTGACTAATATTTTAGGTAAATGGGGCAAAGAAGTGACAGGTGATATGTGCTTGCTTGGTTCTGCTTCTGCCCGGCGGGTGTACAGGCACCACTGCACCCTGGGAAAGAATGAAAGAAAAGAATTTCTTCAGCGGGTAGAAAAGCCTCTTTCTGAATAAGTAGATTTGTTTGAAAATATTTTCGAGCATCATGCTTCTTTACCAGATTCCTAGACATGAAAGCATCAAGCTGGCTTGAGTTTTTTGAGGTAATCTGGTGGCAGTGTCTTTGATGGTACAGAGACCTGTGATAGAACAATTGCTCAGGCACTGAATTATTTTGGATTTTAAAACTGTGAAGGTTAGATAACATTTTAATACAGCAATAGAGTCATTAACATTAGATATCATAATTAAAAATCAAGTCAAATTATGAAATTCTGCAATGTATCTAGCTACAGTTTTATAAGGAGCCACAGTTTCTATGACTGTGACCTTACTGACATCTGTTTGCTTGTCTATCTTCACAGAACAGTGGTCTGGAAACTATTAAAGTAGGTACTCTATTTGTTCAAACATTTGGCATTTTTTTAAATTAGGTATTTTCTTTATTTACATTTCATGTTACCCCCTTCCCTGGTCTCCCCTCTGAAAACACCCTATCCCATCTTTCCCTCCCTCTGCTCACCAACCCACCCACCCCTGTTTCCCTGTCCTGGCATTCCCCTATACCAGGGCATCGGGCATTCTCAGGAGCAAGGGCCTCTCTCCTCCCTTTGATGTCCAACAATGCTATCATCTGCTACATGGTTCCCTCCATGTGTACTCTTTGTTGGTAGTTAAGTCCCTGGGAGCTCAGGGGTACTGGTAGGTTCATATTGTTGTTCCTCCTATGGGACTGCAAGCTCCTTCAGCTCCTTGGGTCCTTTCTCTGTCTCTTCCACTGGGGACCTTGTGCTCAGTTCAATGATTGGCTGAGAGCACCCACCTCTGTATTTGTCAGGTACTGGCACAGCCTTTTAGGATATCGCTTTATCAGGCTCCTGTCATCAAGTGCTTCTTGGCATCCATAATAGTGTTTGGGTTTGGTGACTGTATATGGAATGGATCCCCAGGTGGGGCAGTCTCTGGATGGTCTTTCCTTCAGACTCCTCCCTTCTATAAAGGACCAAAGTATCTATACTTTGATCTTCCTTCTTCTTGAGCTTCGTTTGGTCTGTGAATTATATTTCCTGCTGTCTAATCCTCCTGGGTGTATTTGTTCCTTTTTGTTCTAGAGATTTCAGATGTGTTGTCAAGCTGCTAGTATATGCTTTCTCCAGTTTCTATTTGCAGGAACTCAGAGCTTTGGGTGTTCCTCTTAGCACTGCTTTCATTGTGTCCCATAGGTTTGTGTATGTTGTGGTTTCATTCATTAAATTCTATAAAGTGTTTAACTTTTTCTTTATTTCTTCCTTGACCAAGTTATCTTTGAGTAGAGTTCTGTTCAGGTTCCACATAAATTTGGCCTTTCTATTGTTTTTGGTGTTATTGAAGAGCAGCCTTCATCCCTGGTGATATCATAGGAAGCATAGGATTATTTCAATCTTCTTGTATCTGTTGAGGCCTGTTTTATGACTGATTACATGGTCAGTTTTGGAGAAGGTACCATGAGGTGCTGAGAAGAAGGTGTAGTCTTTTGTTTTAGGATAAAATGTTCTATATATATCTGATAAGTCCATTTGGTTTGTAGCTTCTGATAGTTTCATGCTTTCTCTGTTTATTTTCTGTTTATGATCTGCCCATTGATGAGAATGGGGTTTTGAAGTCTTCCACTATTATTGTATGAGGTGCAATGTGTGCTTTGAGCTTCAGCAAAGTTTCTTTTATGAACGTGAGTGCCCTTGCACTTGGAGCACAGATATTTAGAATCAAAAGTTCTTCTTTGTATATTTTCCTTTGATGAGTGTGAAGTGTTATTTCTTATTTTTTGGATAACTTTAGGTTAAAATTGATTTTTTTAATATTAGAATGCCTACTCCAGCTTGTTTCTTGGGACCATTTGCTTGGAAAATTGTTTTCCAGCCTTTTAACTTAAGGTAGTGTTTGTTTTTTTTTTTTCACTGAGGTTTGTTTCACGTATGCAGCAAAATGTTATGTTATATATCTAGTCTGTTAGCCTATGTTTTTTTATGAAGGAATTGAGTCCATTGGTATTAAGAGATGTTATGGAAAAGTGATTGTTACTTCCTGGTATTATTGTTGTTAAAGTTGGAGTTATGTTTATGTAGCTGTCTTCTTATTGGTTTGTTAATGGAAGATACTTTCTTGCTTTTACTATGGTGAAGTTTCCCTGCTTGTGTTGGGGTTTTCTAATTATTATCCTTTGAAGGGCAGGATTTGTGGAAAGATACTGTGTAAATTTGCTTTTTTCATGGAATTCTTGGTTTCTACATCTATGATAATTGAGAGTTTTGCTGGTTATAGTAGCCTGGGCTGAAATTTGTGTTCTCTTAGGGTCTGTATGACATCTGCCTGGGATCTTATAGCTTTCATAGTCTCTTGAGAGAAATCTGGTATAATTCTGATAAGTCTTCCTTTACAAGTTACTTGACATTTTAACCTTACTGCTTTTAGTATTCTTTCTTTGTTTTGTGCATTTGGTGTTTTGATTATTATGTGATGGAAGGAATTTCTTTTCTGGTCCAATGTATTTGGATTTCTATAGTCTTCTTGTATGTCCATGGGTATCTCTTTCTTTAGGTTAGGAAAGTTTTCTTCCATAATTTTGTAGAAGATATTTACTGGCCCTATTTAAATTGGGAGTCTTTGCTCTTTTCTATCCATATTTGGTCTTCTTATTGTGTTCTGGACTTCCTGGATGTTTTGAGTCAGGAGATTTTTTGCATTTTGCATTTTCTTATACTTTTGTGTCAATATTTTCTATGGTATCTTCTGCACATAAGATTCACTCTTCTGTTTCTTGCATTCTGTTGTTGATGCTTACATATATGTCTCCTGATTTCTTTCCTAGGTTTTCTATCTCCAATGTTGTCTCCTTTGGTGATTTCTTTATTGTTTCAACTTCCATTTTTATATCCTGGATGGTTTTGTTCAGTTCTTTGACCTGTTTGGCTGTGTTTTCCTTAAAATTTTTAAGGGCTTCTACCTGTTTACCTGTGTTCTCCTGTATTTGTTTAAGGGAATTATTTTTGTTCTTCTTAAAAACCTCTATCATCATCATGAGGTGTGATTTTAAATCCAACTCTTGCTTTTCTAGTGTGTTGAGGTATCCAGGACTTGCTGTGGTGGGAGAACTGTGTTCTGATATTACCAAGTAGCCTTGGTTTCTGTTGGTAGGGTTCTTACACTAGCCTTTCACTATCTGGTTATCTTTGGTGTTAGTTGGTCTTGCTGTCTCTGGCTGACGTTTGTCCCTGCTGTGGGCCTGTAAGCCTGTGCCAGTACTCCTGGGAGACTAACTCTATTCTGGAGGGATCTGAGTGCTGATCTCTATGGAGCTACTCAGCTCCAGGGTGCAGATGGTGATTAGAAGGTTCCTGTCACAGCTGCTCAACTGATCATATGTCCTGTGCACTCCTACAGATATTGTAGAGAAAGTGGCGATCTCACCTCTGTGCTCAGAAGTGAAAATCCTGCTGGGATATCACTAGCTCCTGGTGTGCTGGGCACAGAAGGCTGTGGAGTGGCCTGTCTCCCTGGTGCAAATCTCAAACATTTGGCTTAATCTTGGAGAGTTGTGCTGAACGTTCTTTGGAGTTTCCCTTGTTATAAGTATAAAATCTACCAAAATTTAGAATGAATAAATTCTGACAAAAAATCACTTTAATAGATGGCCATCTTTAATACTGATAACATTATTGTTATACAGTTGTCTGATGAGGAAATTACCACAGAACTGTGGGCATGTGAATGCTTCTAATGACATCAGTTTTCAGAAAAGTAGTTAGGATTTGTGCCCTCTGGACTTATGCCTGTTTGAAGAAAGCTAGAGTCATGTAAGAAGGAAGAACCTTATTTGAGAAAATTCCTTTATAATAATGGACCATAAGCAAATGTATATAGATCTTTTTAATATATTACTGTTCGATGTGGTATGGCCCATCCCCCATTGTGGCTAGTTCCACCTCTTGAATATTGATTTTCAGTTCTATAAGAAACCTGACTGTAAAAAAAAAAAAAACACAGGAGAAAGCCTGTGAGAAGAATGTCCCCATGGCCTAGGCATAACTTCCTGACTTCCATTTCCTGTCTAGTTTCAGTTCTTGCATTGCCTTTTCTTAATGCACTGTTATACCTGTTATGTTAGCCAAACCAAAAAAAAATCATTTCTTTATGTCATGGTGTTTCATCACAGTACTAGTAACCCTAATTAAGATCCATGTTTATAAGTGGATAGTAGCACAAATATCTGGTTTCTCAATGTAATTGAATAGGCATGGGATACGGCATAGTATAATAATGGCTGGCTTGGCACTGATCATTGATGTTTATGGACTTTTACATCTTAATTTACAAAGTCTTTGTAGTTTAGAAAGAAAAAAATGCAGTCTTCTGATTGTTTCTCATCTTGTGTTATAAAAATGTAAAACAATGCTTAACATTAATAAGTAAATGATAATGAATTAATAAAATTGAACTCACCACTAAAGAAAATGAATAATATCATCCCAAAGTTACTCTTGTAATATTACTTGAAAAGAAATAAAGATACATCATTTACTTGACTCAGAAGTAGGTGCCTACATTTGCTTAGATTACCAGGATGCTATCACTCTAATTTTTTTTTTCAGAAAGGCGTAGTATGGTCAAGTTCTAGCTTTTCCATTAAGTCAGAACTCTATTGATGAATTTAATAATTTAGCTTCTGGGTAATTTTTAATATTAGCCTTTTATGCTTCCATACTCTCACGGTCCCTGAATGAACTAAGCAATGCTCCTATGAACTAAAAAACTGAAATAGCCAGGCCAAAGCTAACATGTACCTGTACGAGTTCTTGGCAAATAAATTATAGCTATTAGTTTAGTATATTTATGGTACTCCTAACTGAAACAAATGTGTCTCTGAATATGGTGGTGCCTGCTATTGAGACTCCTTTTGTCCTATTGGACATCTGTGATTAAATTCGATATGACAGGTTTTGCTTTGTCTTATTAGATTGAATTTTTTCTTGTTTAATTGTTGTCCTTGGAAGCCTATTCTTGTTTTTTTTTTGTTATTTTGTTTTTGTTCTTTGTTTTTGTTTGTTTAATTTTATTTATTGAGACAGGGTTTCTATGTATAGCCCTGGCTATCGTGGAACTCACTATGTAAGACCATGCAGGCCTCAAACTCAGAAATCTGGCTGCCTTTGCCTCCGAAGTGCTGGGATTAAAGGCATGTGCCACCATGCCCAGAAAAGCTGTTCTTTTCTCATGAGAGAGATAAAAGTAATAATACATTGATTTAAATTTCTTCATTTTGTTTCACTTTTGAAATTATTAGACTGGATTTCTTATTTGGATTAAAATTTAAAGAATGCAGAATAAACATCCTTTCAATCTGATGTGGCCAATTTTTTGCAATTTTTACTGTCCTGAACTGCCCTAAAGAATTTAGAAAAACACTCAACATCTTCAGGATATATAATTTGTTGCTATGCAAGTTCTATTAACTCAAACAATTGTGTTATCAAGCTGTTGGCAGAGTTAATACAGAATACACCATGGAGCCCCACAACCTAAATCAGCAATGGTGCTGTTATAGTCAGCTCATATGTCAAACATATATGCATGTTTACCAATTACTTCTGTGTACCTCACTCTTGTTTTCAATTTTCTAATATTATTTTCAGTTATCATTGCAATTGTATGACTAAAACGTTGATGATAAGATTTTCCATATTACAGAGAAGAAGTAACTTAAGAACTCACGTAACTAAGAATGCTTTGAGTTTTTGTGTCAACTCTTTGAAATGGGAAATTGTGTTTCATATAAGATATAGCTTCATAATTTTAAATGAAAATAAAATACCTTACTAATGTATGCAATATCGAATAGGAAGAGTGATATGGTAAAGGAAAGTTGAGCTGAATAGTTGAAAGGAATTGGAGATAATATGTTAGGTGACATCTTCTTTCCTATTACATGTCCTATTTCCTGTTGCATCTACTGGAGGATGGTGCTCTGCCTGTAATAGCATGGGCATTGCTCTCTGCAGCAGATAACACAGAGGTCTTTAAGGGTAGACCAGTTTGCAGGATGTGAGCATCCTGCCAGGGACCAAAGCAAGCCAAAAGCTGCTTCTCAGAAGTGGAATACTTATTTGCAGAGGATTCACAGCTTTGCTCAAAGCCCCAGAACTCTGACATACTAAAACTCCTCAGAGGTGCTAGACAAAATCCCCTAAAATCTTTCAATTTTCTTCTCTTCCTCAATTTTATGGCCTCACACTGCTTCTACTAGCAGATAATATTTTGTTCTGAAACTTAGAAATTCAAACCATGAAAGAAGAAGCAATTACTTATCTACAATATGTTCAAGTTGCCTAAAGATTCTGCAGTGGTTGTGTTCTGACTGCATAAGTTATATCAAATCTACATTTTCTCATAACCTAGGCACAATGTAGCTTCATCTGCCATTTCAGAAGCTCCTTCACAACTCTTTTGCTAAGAATCTAAGTTACACATACTCTACTATTAGTGAGCCCCTGAACTAACTCTGGATTTTTCTCACCTTTGTATTTCACACACGGTCCACATTGATTATACTTCAGGTCGACCTAGACAATCATTGTCTATACTATACCTTGAATCATCATGGTCATATTGATTTTGACCTTCAACTGTCTAACTATAAAATCTAAAACCTTACATCATTGTAGTGTTGCTCTATTTCTTGACGGTTTACCTCTCCCACTATTTTTTGATAACAAGAATTTTCTTTACTATCTGTCCCAGAGACTTGCTACAACAATGTACAAAATTTAAATTCTTTTAAAATCATTGTGTTAACTGTTTTTTTAAAATATTTTCCCCTTCAACTTTTTTTGACTTTATTCATCTTAACTTCATCCTTCTTTCGGTAATAGGTTCCTTCACATTACTGGGGGGAATCAGTATCCCTGACCTCAAGCAGTACTACAGAACAATTGTGCTAAAAACTGCATGGCATTGGTACAGTGACAGGCAAGTAAATCAATGGAATAGAATTGAGGACCCTGAAATGAACCCACATACCTATGGTCCCTTGATATTTGACAAAGGAGCTACAACCATCCTGTGGAAAAATATAGCCCTTTCAGCATATAGTGCTGGTTCAACTGAAGGTCCGCATACAGAAGAATCCAAATCAATCCATTCTTATCCCTTGTACTAAACTCAAGTCCAGGTGGATCAAGGACCTTCACCTAAAACCAGACACACTAAAATTAATAGAAAAGAAACTGGGGAAGACCCTTGAGGACATTGGCTCAGGGGAAAATTCCTGAACAGAACAACAATTGCTTATGCTCTAAGATCAAGAATAAACAAATGGAACCTCATAAAATTACAAAATTTCTGTAAGGTAAAAGACATTGTCAAAAGGACAAGTCAGCAACCAACAAATTGGGAAAAGATCTTCACCAACCCTACATCTCACAAAGGGCTAATATCCAATGTATACAAAGAACTCAAGAAGTTAGACACCAGAAAACCAAATAATCCCATCCAAAAATGGGGTACAGAGCTAAACAAAGATTTCACCTGAAGAAATTCGGATGGCTGAGAATCACCTTAAAAAATGTTCAACATCATTAGTCATTAGGGAAATGCAAATCAAAACAACCCTGAGATTTCACCTCACACCAGTCAGAATGGCTAAGATTAAAAACTCAAGAGACATCAGGTGTTGACGAGGATGTGGAGAAAGAGGAACACTCCTCCACTGCTGATGGGACTGCAAGCTGGTACAACCACTCTGGAAATCAGTCTGGCGGTTCCTCAGAAAACTGGACATGATACTTCCGGAGGACCAAGCCATACCACTCCTGGGCATATACCCAGAAGACTCCCCAGCATGCAATAAGGATACATGCTCCACTATGTTCATAGCAGCCTTATTTATAATAGCCAGAAGCTGGAAAGAACCCAGATGGTCCTCAAAGGAGGAATGGATACAAAAAATGTGGTATATATACACAATGGAGTACTAATCAGCCATTAGAAACAATGAATTCAAGAAATTCTTAGAGAAATGGATGGAGCTGGAGAACATCATACTCAGTGAGGTAACCCAGTCTCAAAAGAATACCCATGGTATGCACTCACTGATAAGTGAATATTAGCCTAGAAACTTGGGACACCAAAGACACAATTTACATACCAAATGATGTCCAACAAGAAGAAAGGAGTGGACACTGGTGCTGGAAAGAATCAAAGCATCAGTGTAGGGGAATACCATAACAGGGAAGTGGGAAGGGTTGGATGAGGGAGCAGGGGGAGGGAAAAGGGCACGTGGGACCTTTTGGGGGCGGGGAACTGGAAAAAGGGAAATGAAATGTCAATGTAGAATATATCCAATAAAAAAAAGAAAAAAAGAGAAATGTTCAACATCCTTAGTCATCAGGGAAATGCAAATCAAAACAACCCTGAGATTTCACCTCACACCAGTCAGAATGGCTAAGATCAAAAGCCCAGGAGACAGTAGCTTCTGGCAAGGATGTGGAGAAAGAAGAACACTGCTGGTGGGATTGCAAGATGGTACAACCACTCTGGAAATCAGTCTGGTGGTTCCTCAGAAAACTGGGCATGATACTACCGGAGGACCCCTCTGTACCACTCCTGGGCATAGACCCAGAGGATTCCCCAGCATGTAGTAAGGACACATGCTCCACATTCTTACTTTAACCTCTTACGATACAATTATACATGTTCTTTCATATCTATCCTAACTAATCTTCTTGTGTTGCGAGTTGTATTTTTGAGTTGGACATTTCTAAATAAATATCTTTACATAAAAGGAAAGTAAAGAAAAACAAAGAAGAGAAAAAAAGAAAAGAAAAACAGAAGAGAGTTTTCAAATATCTTGTCATATTCAAAGCAATTTATTTGAAGTCACTGTATCAAGAACTTAATCACATTCTTTCTCATAACACACTTCTGTGGTTTGTTTGTTTGTTTGTTTGTTGTTGATGTTTTGATTGTCTTGTTTTAATCCTTAAAGTACTACTATACTTATTTTGATCCTTAAATTACTATTTTCTAATCTGAAAGACATTCATTGAAACATTTTTATTTTATTTAATTTTGTTTGTATTTTAGAAATTAGGGTTTCTCGCCGGGTCTGGTGGCGCACACCTGTAATCCCAGCACTTGGGAGGCAGAGGCAGGTGGATTTCTGAGTTCAAGGCCAGCCTGCTCTACAGAGTGAGTTCCAGGACAGCCAGGGCTACACAGAGAAACCCTGTCTCGAAAAACCAAAAAAAAAAAAAAGAAAGAAAGAAAGAAAGAAATTAGGGTTTCTCTTTGTAGCCCTGGCTATCCAGGAAATAGCTATATAGATCAGTTTTGAATAAATTTCATTCATGATAAAAGCTTTAATATACCCAGTTTCTGATGTAGGATGCTAAATTACAAAACTAAAGGATGTGGAAATACAAAAATATTTTCTGTTAAGTACTCAAATGATAGTACCAAAAATACAATAGAAAAATGGGTTTCTTTGCAAAATAAATTCCAACATGTCTGCTATTGGGACAAATTATTTTTTTACTTTTTCTCCTTTGAAATTGTTTTTATATATTTTGATGATTATATTTCTCTCCTTTTATTCATACTGGACCCCTCTACACCTTGCAATACATTAATTTTAGATTTGTTCTCTCCATCACTTTTTCTGTTCCCAAATCCACAAAAGTTTAATAATAATAATAATAATAATGATGATGATGATGATGATGATGATAATTGAGACATCAAACAAAACAAAAAGTACACTCAAAAACCGTGAAGTTCATTCCCTGTCAGTCAGCTACTTGAGAGCACTGGCCTGCTCGAGGTTAATGCATTACGCAAGTCATGTCTTCTCAAAATGGACAGTAAACAAAGAATATAGAAAATAAAAAAAGAAAATAAACAACATTGTTGATTCTCTTTGGTTGCAGACTAAAAACTATGAATTGCTAATATAAAAGCTTGGGAGTCTGAGGCAGCCCGATCTCTGAGTTCAATGTCTTACTCATATTCAAGACTCTGAATCAATAAACTAAAGAAGTTAATCTGAAAAAAAAAAAAGCACAGTATTTAACTCATAGTCCCCCAGCTTGTCAATTTGCAGAGATTAAACTTGGTCAAGTACACCTCAATTTTGGAGCCTTTCTATGAATTAATCTGCCAGTCTGCTTGTCTGTTTGACTGTCACCTATTATCTATCTATCATCTTTCTATCTGTCTGTCTATGTTTATATCTATGTATCTATGTGTCTATGTATGTGTGTATGTATGTATGTATGTATTATGTATGTATGTATCTATCATCTATCTATCTATCTATCTATCTATCTATCTATCTATCATATATCTAATGAGCTAATAAGTTATAATCTTATAAGTTGTAACTGTTTTGTTTATATAGTGTTTTTACTTTTCTACAGGGATTTACTTTCATTTAAGATTTTGTTACCATCTGATAATGGGCAGGTTTTTAAAGATCATTATTGGCTTATGTCTTTTTTTCTTAGATGTTTGGCTAAACTTTCCATCTGATAATATAGCATGGGTTTAATGATCCAAATATAATTGTTCTATAATTTTTCTTTTTCTTTCTTTCTTTCTTTCATTCATTCATTCTTTCTTTCTTCCTTCCTTCCTTCCTTCCTTCCTTCCTTCCTTCCTTCCTTTCTTCCTTCCAATTGTGCTCCTGATCTGTTGTCCAAGTTAGCCTAGATTTTGCTGTGTCCCCAAACTGGCCTAGGACTCATGGATCTCTGGTTCAGCTTTACAGGAGCTGAGACTGTAGACGTGAACCATAATGCACAGCTCTGGGGTGTAAAAGTCATTAATTACCAATCCATGTTGAAATTTATTCATTCTTGGCATTATGAATAACTAAGAATGAGTTCTATAAACAGACACATAGTAAAAGTGCCATTTTGCGGCATCAACCCATCTACAACATCTGTGAGAAGAACAGATTTAACTGTAATTTTTAGAGACCATCAATTTTCTTGTTAAGTAAAGTAATAAAATATTCTGGGAGTATATCCTATTATTATGAGGTATATGATAATACAATTATTTTATGAGGTATTAATTTATCTTTTTGATCAAGAACACATGTCAGTCAATTATTTTATTATATTTATTTATTTACTAATGAACATTCATGGTGAACTCTGAAACAAATATTGAATAGTCTATTAAAGATAAGAAATATTACAAATGAACAAAAATGTAAGATTATACCTAATAATTTAATAAAACTTAAAGACCATATTGTTTTCACAAAGTGTAACTTCTTGTGTTACTTATTTTTTTTGTATTTTCATTAAACCAATACCTAATCCAGAAGTTTCAATGAGTACCTACTTTTTGTAAATAGTTTCATATTATGATATATATTATATATACATATATAATTAATATAATGCTATTTCAAAAAATATTATACTTTTAAATAAATTTAAATGGTGCATAGAGAAAGTACTTATGTAAATATAAATGAGTGACCTGGTGCCTATATATATTCATGACATAGAAACATCAACTTCTACAAAGTTTTATACATACTAGACCTCTCTTGGGCAGAACCTGTGCTATATGTGTTCTAAAGTCAACTCAGTTTTAACAAACATATTGCTTCATGTGTACTTTTTCTTAATGTTTGCAACTTATATTTTCTTCTATCTTGAATGCTTTGAATCATTTTACAAGCAACCTTTTTGACTTATAAATATACTATAACACTCTATAATTAAACATAAGTTAGTATGTGTATGTTTGACAGAAAAGCATTTGAATAAAGACTATGGCTTAGAGATCTAGGATGCTGTCAATAATTCCTTTTGTTTTTCATATGGATTTTTAAAAATGGAAAACTTTCAGTTAAATTGATTGTTCCTGCTTGTGGTCTAGTATAGCCCCAACCTCAAGTAGTTCTATTTTCAGGTACGCTTTGATGGGTAATGAGTAAACATGAGAAATATTCTAATCCCTTTGAATAAGATTGCTCTAAACAAAACCTAATTAACATCTCTTGATTTTTTGTAATTCATGTTGTACTTCATCAATTATTATTGATTGGTAAAGCAACAAAGGCACAGCAGGCTGTTTTACTGCATAGTTTAGTTAAATAAAAAAATCACAAAACCAGTTTAAAAATATAATTATGTTCTAATGTTATATCAAAATTAAGCTAGAAACATATTCCTATTGAATGAGAATTCTTGGCCCTCTTATGAATATAAATCTTCAGTTCTTGATAAAATGGTGAATTTTTGTTCATCTGTGGAGATAGAAAAGGATAAAGTTATTCTCCTTTAGAGTGAAATATTTCATAAAAATCATTTTGTATATGTCTACTACCACAATTCAGCATCTCTACTATGATAAGAACATTATTTTTTGTGAAAGGGTAAGCATTATCAGAAATATTAGACTCCTAGCTCAAAATACCTCACTTGTAATATTAAGCACTCTTTCTAAGCAATACAGGATTATAGGATGTGCAGCTCTGTGTATTAAGAATGTATATGAATGTCATTCTGATGTAGCCCTAAAACATTAAGTCATTTCTAAACTCCAAACCACAATAATTATTTGGTCAGCATCTAGTATTATCCAATTTACTTCTTTAGTAATTAGAATTTCCATTTATCATGTGTTACAATACATATCTTATTCTATAGTATAGTATTCTAGTATCACACATGGAAGATTTGTTTTCAATAGCTTATATGTGAAGATTCAAAGATCACCCCACCTTTTAGAGAATAAATGAGGTTCTAAAGTTTAAATAATTTATAAATTTCTATTCTCTTGTTTAAAACTTTCTGCCTATTCTCACTATATTCCTTGCTAGATGAATAATTCTAAACTCAAGTATTCAAAACCATGTTTTTTTCTTCTGCCAAGTTACAAAGAAATCTATAAGCTGAAAATATATATTAGCATTTTCGAAAAACATTAAAATTAATGTCTAGTTCATTGTAATGTAATTTTTTAAATTTTGACAATGAATTATAACTTATAAAAATATTACAGAATAGTCTTATAATTATGTTAAGTGGTTCATATAGTTGAATAACATTTATCTCTTCACAATAAAATTCATAAAACTAGGAATGAAATTTGCCTAGTTCCATAAAACATTAAAATTGCCACAAAACATAAGCAAAACAAAAACAAAAAAAATACAATTGCAAAAATAAACTGGGAAATGGTACTCCTGTAAAATCAGCATTTTCTAAGTATGTTTTTTAATGCATATATTCAACATTTCTGCATAACCTCTAGGCAACATGTTTTAAAATAAAACTTAAATTAATAACATTTGAAAACAAATAAATTTTATTGTGAATAGTTGACTACATAAAACTGTTCAGCTACCTATTTCAACTAACAAGCCTGCAGAAACGTTTTACACACACACTGAGAGGTAGTTGGTATGTCTTCCTTGGGAAAATTCCTTGGGTAGTCAATTGACTGCCCAAGTATTGCAATAAAGCCTTAAATAAATCTTGGTTTCTCTGTCTGGTTATTGGTAAGTTAGGTAGTATAAAGAAAAGCTGTGATTGTGTTCATTTACAACATACATTTATATAAAAATTACCTTTACAGGTTTTTAAAACTCTGTAGAGTAGTTGATGGACTATTTTTTTCCTTCTGGGGTGTCATGTGAAGAGGAATGTAGGTTGGATGCTTTCTCTGCCTCTCTGAGCCACGGTCTTTCATCTCAGCTTCTGGCTCCTGAGCTATTCAACTGGCAAACAAGGACAAGTGGGATTTTGTGTTGGATGGCAACCCCATAGGAAGACCAACAGTAACCACTAACCCAGACCCCTGGAAGCTCCCAGAGTCTAATCCATCAGCCAAAGATGACACATATGTGGGCCCTGGCACATATGTAGCAGAAGACTGCCTTGTCTGGCCTCAGAGGGAGTAGATTTTCCTAATCCTGTAGAGACTTGATATCACAGGAAAGGGAGATCCATGAGGAAAGGTGAACGGGTTGGGTGGGTAAGATGGATGGTGGGTGAGGGAAGTGGGGAGTGGTGGTGGGGAGCACACTCTCAGAAGCAACGAAAAGGGGCATGATTTGAAGGGAGACCGGGAAGGGGGGCAAGATTTGGAATGTTAATAAATGAAACAATAGAAAAATTTTTTGATTAAAAATATCACTACTGCTGTACAAGCGATAAATGCCCCAGTACGTTTTATTAGTTTTTCTATATTCATTAATTTTTAGACCAACTGGAAAATTTCAAAACATTATCTTCATTTTACCCATTTCTAGACTCTTTCTTCAGATTGAGGTTCCTACCAAGGCATAGATTCCCTCCCTCTCGCAGAAATTCAACATTTATAATTGAACATATGAATTACAAATGGACTTTCTTACATTTTCCTTCAAAAAAATCATTATTTTCATATTTGAAAGATTCTTTTTATTTTTATTGTTTTCTGAGAGTTATTCTTTTTCTATTTTAAAGGTGTTACCTGTTATCATCTGTCTTCTTCTTACCTTTGGGGATGATGAAGTTTGTGTCACTCCTCAACACGAGAGTGTTGTCTTTTTGTTTGTTTTTAGATAAGGTTGTAAAATTGGCTTGGCACCAATTTCTTTACTGAATTCCCTGGCTGTCCATTGTGTTGACTGGTGTCATCAAAATGAGCCATCTCTAGTCTTCTGCTCTATACTGTCTCTTAGACAGAGGTGTGAGTCTGAAATGAAGGCCTTCCAAATAGTTGTAAGTTTTGTGTGTGTGTGTGTGTGTGTGTGTGTGTGTGTGTGTTATATGTGTGTATTTGTGTGTGTGTGTGTGTGTGGTATATGTGTGTTATATATGTGTTATGTGCGTGTATGTATGTGATATGTTTGTGTGGTATATGTGTGTATTTGTGTGTATGTGTGGTATATGCATGTTATATATGTGGTGTGTGTGTGTGTGTGTGTGTGTGTGTGTGTGTGTGTGTATTCTCCAAGATTATCTACTCTTACTTTCTAGCAATTTTACCAAATGTTAAAGAGCAGACATATCCATTGGTATTCTGTTGTTTCTGCTCTGGTTTTCCTAATTGCGTAGGTCAACCAGGGCACAGCTGCTCTTTCCTCAAAGGATTTTACATTGCAGGTACACCACAGTCCATTGACGGCAACTCTCAGATTACATCCATGGTTCCTTTTTATATTTGGAGTTACATTATTTCTGCTGTGCTATATGCACTAGCAGAATGAATATCTGTCAGTATATTCCTTATATTCCTTAGGAGCCATAGGAAGAATTCCCAGTGAGTTCTGGATGCTTCATTCTTTCCTTCCATAGCTTGGGTACAAGTCTACCAATGTAGCAGTGTACTAGCTTGTGTACACACTGCCAGTTTGTTGCATCTGTTTTCTTATGTCTACAGTTAGGCATTTTCATATATGTTGCTTATTTTATATTTACTTACATGCCACTTTGCTACATGTTTCCTACATTTTTTGAGTATAAAGCAACTTTTTTATATTTATTAGGAGCTGTTATAGACTGTTAGTTTTCATTAATTTGTATGTAGTCAACTCAAATTGTTAACTGTTTGATATTTATTTTATTAACTATTATTCTGAAACCCAATTTAGTAATATACAACTGAAGGTTTATAGGTATTTTTTCTACTAGCTCAGATATGATTTCACTGATTTTTATTTTAGTTGAATGAGGTAGTTGAATGTTTGTTTAACTATTTTTAATGTATTTTTAATTTTGTGAGACTATAATATATCATTTTCTCCTCACCATCAAGTCCCTTTTGCTCTGTTAAAAGTTCCAGGTTTCCCATGAAAAGACTGTCCAAAGAACAAACTGACTGAGACTCATGGGGACTTCCAGAGGTCAGGGAGCCTGTAGGGGTCTGACCTAGGTACTACACATATATATTATGACATAATAGCTTGTTGTTCTTGTAGAAATCTAAGCAGTGGAACAGGAGCTGTCCCTGACTCTTATTTTTTCTTGTGGGAACACATCTGGGTTGCCTTGTTCAACCTTGTTATGATGTTCTGTGTCTGGTCGTATTATGTAATGTTAAGCTGTGTTCAGTGGATGTTTGTGAGAGGCCTACTCTTTTCTGAGGAGATGCATGGGTGGGTTGAGGTGGGGTTGGGGAGTCAGGGGTTGTGGAAGTTCTAGGATGGAATGGGAGGCAGTAGGGGAGATAATAGAGGTAGGGAATGGAGAGAAAACTATAGTCAAGATGTAATATATGTGAGAAGAATTAAAAATGCAAAAAATAATTCATGGTTTCTTTTACTTTAATTGTTGTTTTTTATGTTTATACATGTGTATATACATATGTATCCTAAATATTTTTACTTGCTAGCAATCTACATTTTAATTTTAAATCTTAAAGTAATTTATACATAAATACCAACTGATGTATAACAAAGAAAAATTGTTTTTCCCACTTGTTATTAAATCCAGAACATAAGAACATATTTCTTATAATTTACCAAGTATGTAAATTAATATATGTCCTTTTGTTCATTACTTAAGTATAATTACATAACACTTATTTTCTTCATATTAATTCAATCTTTAAATATCTATAAGGGAGTAAAGTTACTTAACATTTCCTTTGGTTCATGATTTTATATGCAAATTAAATAATCAAACTGAGTAACATATATCAAATAATAGTCACCCAGGAGAAGGGCAACATGTTTCTATTTTTCTGGAATACATGCCATTGCCCAACAAGATAGTTCCACAGTGAAGTGAAAATTTTCTCCCCTCTAAGATAGTAAAAGAAACATATTTCAAGGGAAGCTCAGATAAGAGAATTCGTTATTCATAGTGCATTGTCAAACACTGTAGTTTTCAGTAGGATAATTGATGGCAATGATGATATGACTGTTTCGTGTGTTCCTCCCCTCAGTCCTTGACATTACAGCTTTCATTATGCTGCCTACATGTAACAAAGCAAACTACAAAGTCAGTCAGTATAAACTGAAATTTCAAGAGGAAAAAGAAAGATGTCAGATTTCAAAATAATAATTCTTCTTTTCTTTTGGATTCCTCCTTTATTTAGAACCACTTTCAGTGACAGCTTTCCTCTTTATATTCCTTCACAAAAATCACCCCTGATTGCAATGAGTTCCATCTCCAATTTCTATGACAGCAACTGAGAATTATGGCACAAGCATTTACCCTCTTGTTCACATCAAACTCTTTCTTCTGTTCTTGGAATTATTCAGAAGACATGAACTCTGAACAATGTAGGCTTAAAGGACACAGGCAATTTCCAGTGATGTCAATGGTAGCGACCTCTAGTTCTTGAAAGGAAGGCTTGACCCTTTACATTCTATTGCCATGTCCAACATTGCTGGGAAGGAGAACAAGGCAATGACTCAGAGAATGAAGGAATTTCAAAACTCCTATAGACACTGAGATTTTATTCTAGTGTTATTGCATCCTGTGTCAGGCAGCCAAATATACACAAATTCTATTTACTTTTAATGCACACATCTATCTTTAATTGTTGAAATTCGGTTTCTATTTCTTTATAAAAAATAATATATCAACTCTTAATATTCTTTCTCAGCACTTCTTTCAATTTTATTTGATATTGCTCAATAAGGAAAACATTACAGATTTTAGTTTGTTAAAAAGCTGGAGTTTAAGAGGGACTTGGCCGTGCATCTGATTGCTCCCAGAGGCTTTACTTGGCCTCAGATGGACATTCGGCTGAATTGGCACTGGTTTTTGTACTGACTTTATCACTCTCCAAGTATTTCTTAGAGATGTCTCTCAGGAAAGCTGAGCAATAAAACAGACACCTGGAAGTATACTTTCTCTCTTGTGAATTAATCTATCCATATGGGTTTTTAAAGAAAAAAAATATGAAAAGTCAAAATAAGACATTTTATTTCAATGTCAAGCTTCCCTAGCCAAAAGAGAAAAAAAATCTGTATTTTCTGTTTTATCCAGTTCTCATGTATGATGGTACTTAAATTTTAGAAAAGATAATAATAAATAATATAAATAATACCTGTACATTAAAACTTAGGATTCATGACAACAATTTTATGATATTTATATTTGTATATATTCTTATCTATTTTGATATTGATATATTGATATACATGTGAGGTTTATAAATATCTTATGATATACTACGATGGATTTATTATGAAAAGACAAATTTGATGTCCTCATTTTACAGTAAAACTTAAGCTATTAGCAAAGGGAGCTCTTTATTAAACTGTCTGGATAATCATTTTTTTTAACTTATTCTTTTACTTGTTCACTTTACAACTCAATTTCTGCCCCCTCCCAATCACTCCTTCCACAATTCTTCCCCTATCCCCATCCCCTTCTCCTCTAAGCAGGTAGAGTTGCCCTTGGTATGGTCCCACCCTGTTAGGTGCAACTTCCCCCACTGAGGCCAGACAAGGCAACCCAACATAAAGGACACAGCCCATGCATAGCCAACAGCTTTTGGGATAGCTCCACTTGCTCAGCAACCATATGGAGACCAAGCTGCACTTATGCTGCATACGAGTAGGGACAGCTAGATTCAGTCTGTGTATGTTCTTTGGTTGGTGGTTCAATTTCTGAGAGCCATAAGGATACAGGTCAGCTGACTCTGTTGGTCTTCCTTTAGAATTCCTATCCCCAGAAGGGCTTAACTCCTTCTTCCTGTTCTTCCATAAATGTTCCAAAGCTCCGTCATTCAACACAATTGCCCCAGTAAAAAGACATAGCTAACAGAGTGCAAGAGAAAACAGTATCCATCATTTGCTGTATAAAAAAACACCTCAGCAATAAAGGTAGATACTATCTCAGAGTAAGGGTTGACAAAAAGTTTTCTGAGCAAATAATTCCAAGAATCAAGCTGCAATAGCCATTCTAATATCTAAAATAGACTTTCTACAAAAACCTTCAAAAGAGACAGGGAAGAACACTAAATATTCATCAAAGGAAAAATCTGTGAAGATGATATCTCAAATGTAAACATCTATGCTTGAAATACAAGTGCACTCACAGTTGTAAAAGAGACATTGCTGAGGCTTAAATCATATATCATTAATAGTGAAGGACTTCCCTTCATCACTCTCACCAATTGGCAGGTATAATGAAACTAACAGACATTATGAATCAAATGAACCTAACAGAAATCTATAAACTATTTCACTCAAACACTAAAGAATATGCCTTCTTCTCAGCACCACAAATATACTGTAAAATTGATCATATAGTCAGTCACAAAGCAAGTCTCAACAGAAAATTAAAATAACACCCTGTATCTTATCAGAACACCATAAATTAATTCTTGACTTCTCTGGGTCAGGAAAGAAAAATAAATAAATTAAAGACTTTCTAGAATTCAATGAAAAGTAAGGCAACACATACACAAATTTATGGGAAACAATAAAAGCTCTGCTAAGAGGAAAGTTCCTAGCACTAAGAGGCACAACAAAGAAGTTGGAAAGTTCATACCAGCAACTTAAAAGTACACTCTAGAAAAGTAAGCTCTAGAAAACAAACAAAGAAGGAAGCACACCAAAGGGGAGTACAAGATGGGAAATAATCAAAATCAGGGCTGAAATCAATCAGTTAGAAACAAAACCAAGAAATGGATCTTTGAGAACATCAACAAGGTAGGCAAACTGTTAGGTAAACTAACCAAGAGACAAAGAGACTGTATCCAAATAAACAAAATCAGAAATGAAATGGGAGACATAACAACAGAAACTGTAGAAATTCCCAATATCATTAGTTCTTCTTCAAAAACGTGTATCCAACAAAATTGAAAAATCTAAATGAAATGGATAATTTTCTAGACAGATACTACTTACTAAAGTTAAATCAAGATCAGGTAAAACATTTTAATAGCCCTTTAACCCCTAAAGAAATGGAAGCAATCATTAAAAGTCACCCCACCCAAAAAAAGTCCAGGGCCAGATAGTTTTAGTACAGAATTCTAGCAGTCTTTCAACAAAGAGGTAATACCAATACTCCTCAAACTATTCCACAAAATAAAAACAGAAGGAACACTTTCAAAGTCATTCTATGAAGCCACAATTACCTTGATACCTAAACCACACAAAGTCTCCACAAAGTAAGAACTTCAGACCAATTTCTCTTATGAATATTGACTCAAGAATACTAAATAAAATATTCACAAATGGAATCCCGGAATACATTAAAATCATTATTCATTATAATAATTATTATGATTCTGAGTGTTGTGATTTTAGTTTTTCAATAATTCTGAACTAAAATTTTCTGATTTATGTATGTCTCCCAAGTTCACGAACTGCAAATTTCCTCTCCAAAGTACAAGTATGGAGAGATAAGACACACAAGAGATGACTAGAACTTTAGGGTTTAGTAAATGAAAAAGTGTGGAAAGAACTTGTTAGTCTTCAGTGCCCTCCAACCTTCTTTATTGTATTCCTTCTTTCTGAATTCCAACATTCGTGCACTGGAAGAACAAGAAGGGAATCAGTTAATACAATCCTTCAATCATGGATCACTCAGGCTTACCATAGTGTAGAAACACCAATTTAGTTTCTTTATAAATTTCCCAGTCAGTACTAATAGGGTTTATCAGTAGAAATCAGTGTAAGACAATTGTCACCATCTAAAATAAGTGAGTTACAGCTTTTCAAATGTTAGTATGGTTCAATTTTCTGACATATTATCTAATAAGCCCAGAAGGCCAACATTATTTACCAATACAGTTAATATTATAGTTATCATTATCTCTTCTTATTTAAAATTTAGAAAAGCAGTATATTACACATGACTCTATGTTAGAAAAATTTCCAGAACATCTGTTTGTCTGTTTTTCTGTTTGTCTTTTTTGTCTGTCTGTCTGTCTGCCTGTCATCTAACAACATTCATGGACGCACAAAGGTGTGTGTGTGTGTGTGTGTGTGTGTGTGTGTGTGTGTATTTGAGTGTGTTGTGGTTGTTCATTAAAAATGTTCAAGATAGGTACTATTACAAATCCTCTTATATAATGAAGTAAAAAAGAAAATGTGTTAAGCATCATAAACATGTCATAGAGAGAGTTTAAAATACATGTCTTTTAGTGATTTCTGATAGCAAATATTTTCAGAATTTACATAGGAAAATCACTCTTCAATGAGAGAACATGACTTATTTGTATTCATAATTTGACAGGAGAATATTGTTTGAATTTATGATCTCTGTTGAGTCTCTTAAATTTATTATAATAAGAATCTTGGAGTTTGCCGGGCATGGTGGTGCATGCCTATAATCCCAGCACTTGGGAGGCAGAGGCAGGCGGATTTCTGAGATCGAGGCCAGCCTGGTCTACAGAGTGAGTTCCAGGATAGCCAGGACTACACAGAGAAACCCTGTCTCGAAAAACCAAAAAAAAAAAAAAAAGAATCTTGGAGTTAGATGATTAAAGTATTAGATTATTGAGACAATTTCTTTCCCAAAGTTTTTATCTAGGGATAGAGTTTGTTTTTTATCAACATTCAATTTCTGAATATCTAAACTATTCATTACTTCAGAAAAATCACAAACATTCTTCTCAATATAAGAAGATGAAAACTCATCTCTTTATTCCTTTTAATAATTAGCATCATTAATTTCATCTGTTAGATTGAGCTACCAAATCTGAGTATTATGAAATTAAATGAGTATCTAAAAACTTATCACATAGGTGATTAAATACATTCATTTTCTAATCATTGTTTACTTTAGTCTCTTTATAGAAAAATCTAAGAATTTAATCTATAATGTTCATTCTTTGAATAACTATGATGACAAATTTTGCTTTATCATTAGGATTACATATTTATGCACCTAATTTTTTTTAATAGTTGGGTACTGTTCTAGAAATTTGATATATGTTTTAGTCAGATTACATTGGTACCATCAGTGAATATAATTTGGATGATTTATAAATAATATAATTTAATTATTATTCTGTAATATAAAAGTATAAGAACACACAGGGGCTCTTTCCAAGGATGCACACTGCTGGAACTTCACGTACTGTAATTTGTGTGAAAGGTCTAATTCTGTCTAATAATATCTCATTCTAATGACCTACAGCTATGCAACTTGATATCATTGCACTGGGGTAGATTTCTAACCTATGAATTTTAAGATGTTACAGACATTTAAAACAGTGATTGTATGTCAATCAACAATGCAAAGATCCCTGGAATAAAACCTAGAATCATATGTGGAGATTCTATACCATGTAATTCCTTATGTTTCTTTTTTTGCAGTATCACTATAACAATCATTACACAAGGTTTTTGCACTTCGATACAGTTTTTTTTTAATCTAAAATATTTACACTAATAACACTCAATTTTAGAGTAAAATCTAGTAATGGTCAAGATGAATATGACACTATATATAAAATTGTCCTAGTAAGAATAGAGTAGATCATTACTATGTGTACATAGTATGTGGAAATTCATGTATTTTAATTTCACTGAAGCATTAGAAATATTTATAGGTTTTTTTACAGTGAGAAGTTTGTGTCTTATAGGCATCATAACAAAGTCCTGATTGGATTTGATAACCAGTACACACTTATCCTGTTCATGCAGATCACTTCTGTTTTAAAGAAAATCAACTACTCCTATTAGTTATTGCTGTTTCAATCTTTTAATGAACAAGTAGATAGAAATTATATCTATACAAATAGTGCAGTGGTAAATGTCAATCTTAAGCTTTTTATATTATTAAATTAGAAACCTATTTTCACAAAAGAATAATGATATAAGTCAGCACATCCTAATGTATGCATTAATCTCACAAAGATTTATTCTAATGAAATTCAGATTTACATTATTATAACTTTAATGCATAATAGTCTACATATAATTAAAATAACAAACAACATCAAGTTCATGTAGAAAAAGAAAATGTTAATACAAGTTTTTTATTCAATATCCTTACATTTTCTTCCACAAAGACTAAAGCAAGTAAAAGAAAGAGATTAACATAATTAACTGTTGCATTTTTCACTTTCATCATGCCCAACATAAGCTATTATTTTCAATCTTGTTCTGGCTTTTTAATTCAGTACATATTTAGGCATAGCTTCAGTTAGTCATAAATAAAGTCATGGCCACTAAAAAAATGAATAAAGGGTATTAATGGATCATTGTATTCCACACGCTAAAAATACTTTGAGTAGGGGACATTAGTTAAGAATGATTGAAACAACAAATGATGCCAGTCAAACTGGATAGCTATCTATGTGTAGAGGAATGGAACTTGATCTTTATCTTTTGCTCTGCATAAAACAACTCCATAGAAAATAAAGTCCCTCAAAATAAGACCTAATGTGACAAATATGATAAAGAAAAAACAAGTGGCTGCACTTGATTTTATAGGCACAAGTAAGGACATTCAGAACAGGAGCTCAATAACAGTTATTATGACAACTATGGATACATGAGAACACCTGACAATAAAGTGTTCCAGTATAACAAAAGGCATCATGATTATTTGAGAAAAGAGGTAGCCATAGAATGGAAAAATGTCTTTTTATCATATTTGCATTAGACAGAGGCTTAGAGAGTGTACAAAACAAAAAAAAATAACTTTAAGAAAATAAACACTCAAAGTCGAAATTGGGATATGAGTTGTCAAAAGATAAATTATAAGTGGTTGAGAAACATCTTTTTAAATTTGTTTTACATGTATTTTTCCAGAATGTATGTCTGGTTTACATGTGTATGCCTAATGTCATGAAATTTGGAAGAGATCTCAAATCTATTGGGACTGAAGCTATAGAAGATTCTCAGCTGTCATTTGGGTGCTGGGAATTGAACTTAGGCTCTCTGGAAGAGCAGCCACTGCTTTTAACAACTGAGTCATCTCTCTAACTCCAAAGAACATTTTAAAAATATGGTTCAGCATATTTACCAACCAGGAAAATACAAATGTAAACTTTGAGATTTTGTCCCACTTCAATCAGAATGGCAAAAAGAAGGAGAAAGAGAGGAGAGAAAAAAAGGAAGAGAAGAGAAGAGAAGAGAAGAGAAGAGAAGAGAAGAGAAAAGAAAAGAAGAGAAAAGAAGAGAAGAGAAGAGAAGAGAAGAGAAAAGAAGAGAAGAAAACAGGGGAGAGGAGAGAAGAGGAGAGGAGAGGAGGAGCGGAGACTAGGAGGAGAGGGGAGGTGAGGTAGAGGAAGAGAAGGAGGGGAGGGGAGAAAGGGGAGAGGAGTAAGGGGAGGGGAGGGGGAAGGGAGGGAAGGGAAAGAGGGGGAAGGGAAGGGGACTAGGAAATGACAATTTATTCTAGTTTAGCAGGGAAGACAAACCCATTATTTACTGTTGGAGAGATGCAAACTACTATGGAACTCAGGGTCAAATTGCTTCAGAAGCTAGAAATTGATCTATATATGATCACCTATAGCAGTCTTAAGCACATCCTAAAAGACACTGTATTTCCAGAGAGATATCCATCCTTTCATTTTCATTGTTGCTCTATTCACAATAGGAAGGCAGTGTAAACAAATTAGCTGTCCATTACCTGATAAATAGATAACCATATTGTGGTACATTTAAAGAACATATACTTTGCATATGAATAAGCATATAGAATATTGCTTATTTCTTTTTTCTTTTTTTTTTACATATTTTTTTATTTTCTATATTCTTTACATTCTGAAGGCTTTCCCCTTTCCCGATTCCCCCCTCACCATATGTCCCATATGTCCTCTTCCACCCCATCCCACACAGCCCCCCCCCGGGCTATTCCCCAATCACCAGCCCACCATTTCTCTGTTCTGTTCTGGCACTCTCCTACAAAACTGGATCCAGTCCTTTCAGGACCAGGGGCCTCTCCTTCCTTCTTCTTGGGAATCTTTCGATTTGCTAATTATGCCTTGAGTATTCAGAGCTTCTGGGCTCATTAATATCCACATATCAGTGATTGCATTGCATGTGTATTCTTTTGTGATTGGGTTAACTCACTTAGGATGATATTTTCCAGATCCAACCATTTGCCTACAAATTGCATGAATTCATTATTTTTAATTGCTGAGTAGTATTCCATTGTATAAATATACCACATTTTCTGTATCCATTCTTCCTTTGAGGGACATCTGGGCTCCTTCCAACTTCTGGCTATTATAAATAAGGCTGCTATGAACATAGTGGAGCATGTGTCTTTTTTTTATGCAGGGGAATCCTCTGGGTATATGCCCAGGAGTGGTATGCCAAGGTCCTCTGGAAGTGTCCTACCAATTTTCTGAGGAACCACCAGACTGATTTCCAGAGCGGTTGTACCATCTTGCAGTCCCACCAACAGTGTAGGAGTGTTCCTCTTTCTCCACATCCTCACCAGCACCTGTTGTCCCTTGAGTTTTTAATCTTAGCCATTCTGACTGGTGTGAGGTGGAATCTCAGGGTTGTTTTGATTTGCATTTCCCTGATGACTAAAAAATATTTCATGCTCTTGGATTGGGAGGATCAATATAGTAAAAATGGCCATCTTGCCAAAAGCAATCTACAGATTCAATGCAATCCCCATCAAATTCCCAAATCAATTCTTCATAAATCTAGAAAGAGCAATTCTGAAATTCATCTGGAATAACAAAAAACCCAGGATAGCTAAAACTATTCTCAACAATAAAAGGACTTTTGGGGGAATCAATATCCCTGACCTCAAGCAGTACTACAGAGCAATTGTGTTAAAAACTGCATGGTATTGGTACAGCAACAGGCAAGTAGATCAGTGGAATAGAATTGAAGACCCAGAAATGAACCCACAGACTTATGGTCACTTGATCTTTGATAAAGGAGCTACAACCATCCAGTGGAAAGAAAGATAGCCTTTTCAACAAATGGTGCTGGTTCAACTGGAGGTCAACATGCAGAATAATGCGAATTTCCCACTCTTATCTCCTAGTGCTATGATCAACTCCAAGTGGATCAAGGACCTCCACATGAAACCTGACACACTGAAAGTAATAGAAAAGAAACTGGGGAAGACCCTGGAGGACATGGGCACAGGGGGAAAGTTTCTGAACAGAACACCAATAGGTTATGCTCTAAGATCAAGAATTGACAAATGGGACCTCATAAAATTACAAAGTTTCTGTAAGGCAAAGGATATGGTCAGAAGAACAAAACAGCCATCAACAAATTGGGAAAAGATCTTCACCAGCCCTACATCCGACAGGGGGCTAATATCCAATATATACAAAGAACTCAAGAAGTTAGACCTCAAAGAACCAGATGACCCTTTCAAAAAATGGGGTACAGAGCTAAACAAAGAATTTTCACCAGAAGAAATTTGGATGGCTGAGAAACACCTTAAGAGATGTTCAACATCATATTGCTTATTTCTTAAGAAATATGAAATTATGAAAATTTCAGAGAAGTGATGAAACTAGAAATAATCATTTTGGAAAAAAAATGATCCAGACTCAGAACTAACGCATCATTTTTGTCTTAACTATGGATGTTAACATTTTATATTCAGAGATATGTATTAACATTTGGTAGAAAGATAGAGATTATGTGATTACCGAGGTACCCCGAGTGGTTGCTCTAAGGAGAGAGGAGATAAAGCAAAGGTATTAATAAGGGTAAAGGATAAGGATTTCACAGGAAAGAATGAGGTGGAACAGGAGAGGACAATATAGAGGAAGAAAAATAAAGAGGGATAACTGTCATTGAACAGCCTTTTCAAAAGGCCAAATGGAAATTTACTACTGTAGAAGCTTCATTTCATATTAACATATATGAAAGATATTTGATGGAGTTACCCTATAATGGAATAAAATACCACAGGGGAGCAAATAAAAACCCCAGTATCTATCACGCGCTCACTCTTTTTGAGTTATTGACTAATGGGAGCCTATCATGGCGAACTATTGCCAACATTACTGCAAAAATGTGATGATAAAAGCATATTTCTGAAGATATCATATCCTGGACCCACAGAACAAATAAATCCGGTATTCAGCTGGAAGTTTCGTGTTTTCTAGGTAGCTTTTACAGATAGATGCTTTGCATCCTATAAGTAGAAAAAGAGTAATCACTACTCTCACCCAACTGGGAATTCATCAAGATGAAGGAGTGGTTGGCCTGACATGATATACTCAGTGGGACAATAGAACAATAGATTTCTCAACTCTCATCAAGAAGCTCCTTGCAACAGAAGGCAACTAACAGCAATTCGATCGGTCATCCTGCAAAGAATAAGAGATTGTAAATATCCCAAATTCACATTTCACCATCTTCCCCATAAGGCTTATCAAACATCATGGAAGAGGAGGCAGAAACACTCTAACAGCCACAGAATGACTTCAAGAAAACGTTGTGTAACAACAGGCCAGTTATACAGATGAATTCATAGTGATTTTGACAACATAAACAAGACTGGCATAAGTTCAAGATCAACATGGAGCAGAGAGGGGTCCGGACATGAAATTCTAGGTCTAGCTAAGGAGCTATTAGCATTTGATAACCGCTGGCAGAGGACAAGTCAACTTCCATTTATGTTTTGAACTCTGAAATGTCTCCCACACTATGGAACAGACTCCATTCTCAAGAGTAATTTTGCAATTCCAACAAGACCTGATGAGAAGAAAAAAATAACTAATAACTGGATGGGTAGGGGCGTGAGGGCAGATATGGGAAGAGCTGGGAGATGAATGTGATCGATCCATGACAGTACAGAAATTCTCTAAGAATGGCTTGAAACAGTTTCACCTGACGCAAATTACATTTGAAGTTCACTTAACTGAGAGTTAAAATCACTTGCAGCTTGCTAAGACTTCATCATAATTCACACACTGATACCCGGGTAGTAGATGGTGCCCAGTGATAGAAAGATGGCACAGGTTCTTCCTATTGACCTCGCTCACAGGTCTAGAGATGTTTGTAATTGAGAGAATTACAGGTACTGGCTCAGAGATGAAAGTATAGGCATAGAGGAGAGATCCTAGGCAGATCTAGCCCATCGGCAATGCAAGAATTGTTCTTAACTCTCATACTGTAGTGAAGAGCCATACATTTGAAACACAATGGTGCCCATAGGTTCAGTGAAATTCTTTTAATCTATATGAAACAGCTATATTAATTATTAAAAGTATTAATACTTTTGTGATAATAGAGCCCCTGCAGATATGGCTTTTTTTTTTTTGCTTTGTTTTTCTGTTTCAATTTGTTTTGGTTTAATTTTTGTTTATTTTCATGAGCTTTCCATTTACATGAAAGATACTGGTGCATCATTCTCTGCCATTCAAAAGCAGCTGTATATGGAAGCTTTTCAGAGGAGTCTGGTCTCTCAAACACGTTATTTTTAATAACCTAATTAGATTGTCTGAGTGCTTCACTGTTACAATGATAGACAATATATAAACACCCAGGCTGTCACCTGAACATTCAGCATAGCCAAATTTGCATTTGAATAGTTGCCAGAATGTATCTCTTTTACTTTTGAATCCACTGCATCATGCATTCTTTTAGTCTTTTGTAGAAGAAAAATCTTCAGCAAAAATTGTAGAAAGCCTTGTTAATTCATTTTTTAATGAATACACCCTTTGGCATTCTCTTTGATAGTTATGGTTTGCTGGAATGAACAGTGTACACTTCTTTTTTTGGATTACTGCAGCCTTTTTCAAGTTTGACTATGCCTTGCGGGGAAAATAGAGGGCTATCTATTTGTACACAGGAGGGAAAGTACTATGATGAATGCCAAAATAGAAGAATTGGGGTGCATAATAAATTTGCTTAGTAGAGGTTAAGGGCAAATGATATTGTAGAATAAAATAATATTTTAATAGGATGCTAAGATAAAGGTAATATAATAAATATATAATATAATACATATAATCATACAATGGGAATAGATATTTCAGGTACTCTTCTAGATAATGAAAGTAATAGTTTCTAAAATATATTTTTTCTTTATTTGATTTATAGTAGTTATATTTAACTTTGTAAAAACATCAATGTGTTGGTACATGCAAAGTCCAATTATTGTGGCAAACAAAGAAATACCCAATCAAAAAAAAAACACAAATGATGAGAGGCCAACATTAAATATTATCTCTAATTTAAGGAGTTGTGTAAGAGTAACTGAACAAGTGTCCTGGTAGCTATGGTATAGGGATATTAAAGTCATACTAGGAGACACTTAGCAAAGTGAAATCATAATGAAATGGAGACAGTAATTAATTTTGCATGGAGGGACATCTGGACCCTTTTACAAAGTGAGAATCACTTGAATTGAGAATGTGCTGACTGGTTTGCAGCAGGCAGAAAGGAAAGTGAAAATGTTACAACAGGGGGAGGAATGAGAGCAGTCACTGGAGGGGGAGCTGTGGGTAGCAGAGGAGGAGGCAGAGCAGGAGAAGGAGGAGGAGAGGAGGAGGAGGAGGAAGAGGAGGAGGAGGAAGAGGAGGAGGAGGAAGAGGAGGAGGAGGAGAAAGAGGAGGAGGAGGAGGAAGAGGAGGAGAAGGAGGAGGAGGAGGAGGAGGAGGAGGAGGAGGAGGAGGAGGAGGAAGAAGACAAAGATGGGTCTAGATGAATATAGGGAGATGGCAGTCCGGATGTGTAGGAAACAGGCATTGCTTCAGGGTCTCTACCTTCTTAAATTTACCTGCATAGAAATTACCCACAGCTTCTGATACATATTGGATATGAGTGAACTTCTGAGAGATTAGAGTTAGAACATAACCAGACCATGGTATTTTCTCTTCTCTACAAAGAATTTGAGTCTGATGTAAAAATGGCATTGATATAAGCCAAATACCAGAATTATACAATATTGATAATGTTTATAAGGAGGATACATACATCTCCTGTTTCTGTTAAATGTTTAAGCCATTACAAAGGACTTGGGAGTAAATAAGTTTGCAACTGAAATGTTGAATTTATTTTCTTTTCCTTTTTATCCTATTTTCAGTTCTTTTATCTTTCATTTCTCCTTTTCCTTCCTTTTTTTGTTAAGATTCGCTATTTAAAATGAGGCAGTATCTTATTGCTCCTTATGTTTATTTGTAGATTTAAAGGTTTATTTATACACAATTTAAACAATAAGCTCATTGTTAAATTTTTTATTTTTTTTAATGCACATGTGTGAGTGTGTTGTCTGCATGCGTGCATGCACACCACATGAATGCAGTGGCCATGGAGCCCAGAAGACAGCAACTCCCTGAAACAGAATGTTCAGCCAGTTATGATCTGACATGTGAGCACTGACAACTGAACCCAGGTCCTCTGTAAAAGCTCATAACCACAGAGGCATCTCTCTAGCCTTCAACAACTTTTTTAAAGAAGAGCATAACCTGATATTCAGTAAACAGATACAGCCATGGAGTCATTGAAAAATGACATTTGACCTTGCAGTACATAACTTTAAGAAATCAGGAAAACGACTTCTGGGTCTCTTCTCAAATAGAATAATAATATGCATTATTAAACAAGACCAAGAACTTCCAGATAGTGACAGCAGTACTGTGACAATCTTGAGGTCCCAACAAAGCTTTCTGAGAGCGTACTCCAACACAACTCACATAAAACTAGCCCTTTCACTAATGCTAGACTCCTCACTAATATTTTTTTTTTACCTCGACTGCAGAGGAATTTTAATACAGCAACATGGCAAGGGATTACATCAAAGTGCCTAATTTGTAACCTATGTTACCTAATGAAATTAAAAATCAAGCCCATTGAACCTGCAGTGTCACCTCTTAATGAAATCGAGGAAAGGTGTATTAAGGATGGGCATTGGACTAATGAATGTATAGCAGCAAGAGAAGAGCAAGGTCATCGCTTACTGATGGGAAGCTCCCTAGGACATAATTCTGTAAATAGAGAAAATTCCCCAAGGGGGTTTTATACCCCCAAACCAAACAATACAAGAGACACATTTCCTCTCAAGAATCCACAGAGCAGCTAGAGAATATTAAACTATGTATTGGAGGCACCATATATTGATATCTTATGTAATACAGCTTGACTGTCTTTATATTTAAATGAGTGAGAAGCAGGGCATGGAGCCAGGCACAGAAAGGGTACCTAAGTGTCTAGTTTATGTGTGAATTTAAGAGATCTAATTTTACCTTGAAAAACAGAAAAGGGGAATACGGTTAGCAGAAAGACACTGGATTGTAGAACACAACTACTGAATTAGAGCAACAACCTGTATACAGACCTTAAAGATATGTTGGTGGCTCAGTGTCTGAGATTTCTCAGGGGTACAGGTTGATTGAGACTGCTGGGCTTCCTATCAGGTCTATCTCCTCCTTAGCTTCTTCCAACCTTTTCCTAATTCAACCATAGGAGTCCCCAGCTTCTGTCCACAGGTTGGGTGTAAGTACATGCCTTTGACTCTTTCAGCTGCTTGTTGGGCCTCTCGGAGGCTCCTATCTGTAAGTACACCATAGTATCAGTAATAGTGTCAGGCCTTGGAGCCTGCCCTTGAGTTGAATCCCACTTTGGGCCTGTCACTGGACCTCCTTTCCCTCAGGATTTTCTTCATTTTTGTAGCTGCAGTGCTTTTCTTGTTGCCCTGTCTTTTTACAGTAGGTAGACTCTGCAAGTTCCCTCTCCCCATTGTTGGACATTTTATCTAAGGTCCCTCCCTCTGAGTCCTGCATATCTCTCAACTCCCAGGTCTTTGGTGCATTCTAGAGGGTCCCCCACCTCCTACCTCCAGAGGTTGTCTGTTTCCATTCTTTCTGCTGGCCCTCAGAGCTTCACTCCTGATTCCCCCAATACCTGCTCACCTTCCCCTTTCCATCAGTGTGTCCTCTTATTATGTAAGAACACAAAAAATAATGATAACACATTGCCCTCTCAATAAAGTAATAAGAGAAAGAAAAAGATATTTTAACATCAGAATGGAAGTCAGTGAATTTGTTGCATTGTGGAAGAGTTTTTGTTTCTATTTCCACGGGTGATGAAAGACTGTGGGTTCCATCAAAATTGATAAAGATCTAATCTGTATAAAGGAAACTTCCAAGTGCAAGAAAGGCACTACTCAAAGCAGAAAGACAACCCCAGAAAGTTGTCCCACCCAGCATGGGAATAGCTGAACACACTGACTGAAAAGGGACAGACTGGCCGACTGGAAAACCGTGGTGCTAGCATGGACAGCTTTGGCATAGTATTTGGATTGGCGACCCTTCTGTGGGTCTTTGAAAAGTGTAGTATTTTCCCATTCTTGTATTTGATAGGTGCAAGTTGAACTATAAGCTGGATGATTTCTTCAGGCTTTTTACATTCTTATCATATATAGTGGATATTCGTGTTGTAGGGATAAAGGTACCGAAATAGGAAGTGTTTATTTCCTAATTATATATAAAAAAGTTTTTGATAATTACAGTTCTCTTAGTTTTTCTCCCATTTATTTTAGGTGTCTAATAGATGTATAAGCATTTAAAATTTCAAAAGCATGCCCTATATTGTTTTTTATTTAAACTATGAGCTGTCTCTTTCATTAGTTATAAATTTTTCTTTAAATTTATTTTGCTATACTAATAAAACCTTCTTATGTCTCTTAGGTTTTCTGATCCTGTGGTATGTTTTCTCCCACGCCCCCACCACCCCTCTTTTTTTTTTCTTTTTTTTTTTTTTTACTTTCTATCACTTCTGAATTTTATTATATCTATTATAGACAGCATAGGTTTAGGTTTTTAGAATTAAATTAAATATTCTTTTAATTAGAATGACAGTCCCTTTGCATATTGTTATTGATATCACAGAGTTTAGTTTACCTTGACTGTTTTCTTCTTGTCTTATTTAATCATTCTTTGCCACATTCTCTTGAGATAGGATCCTCACTGGAGTTCCAGCTAAGCTAATGGCCAGAAAGCCTCAGCGACCATCTTGCTTCTGCCCTCCTAAGGGCTAGGTTTATATGTGCACACAGCCCCCACCTGACTTTTTACCTGGATCCTGGGCCTTGAACTCTGCTCCTTATGCTTGTACAATGAGTGCTCTTACCCACTGAGGCAGGGCTCTACCCATGGGGTGAATTTCTTAAAAGCTGCCCTCAAGCCTAACTAGATAAGCAGTCATATATTCTCATTGTTTTGTTCCCCCATTATGGGCCTGGGTTATTTCAGATAAGATCTCTCAGGTTCACAGATTTATTACACTACAATCTCAGATCATTTAAGTCTGTGTAGAAGAGGCTTCATTTCGTGAATTGTTCACTTATAATCTAGAATTTCTACTTGTTTTCCCTTTACCATATTAATTTTTCAGTTATGATATTGCTGTTTTGCTTGTTTCATCATGAGTACTTTTTAAATCCTAAGATTCTTATTACTTTTTTTTAGTATACTATAGTTGTTTTACTTTTCTTTTATGATTAATGAATATGAATATTGTTTAAAAGCGATAATTATTTATAATGTATTATACTTACTTTCAATATTAATTTGTCTGGTTGATTCTTTTTTTTGCTGCAATAATTTGCAATAAACTTGTCTGCCTTCAATAAATAAATAAATAATGGAATTTGTCAAAATTTCCTAAATTTTTTTTCTGCACAAAAATGATATTGCTTAAAGAAACAATATCGTTTGATACATTTTCTGTAAACTTATTTAACAGGTAATATATGTTTTGAAAGTTATATACCTACATGAATATTCAATAGATGTAAGTATGTACAAACTAATAGATGACATCAGAAGTGCCCAGATTATTAAGAATACGTTATGTGACCATGGCCCAAGCCAATGTCAGTGTGTGTATATGTGTGTGTACATGTTTGTCAAGTCAATTTTATACCTACTGCTACTATTCTCTGTACCAGAAGGATGAAATTGTAGGCTATATTTCTGTATTGTATATTTCTAGATTTCTATAGCAGAAAACACAGTTACTGGGTTAAATCAATAGAAAGCACCAATAGGAGATTACAGGGTGGAAATAAATGGAAGCCAGATCATGTGTCTTCATTTCTCTGACAGCTCACGTATTACCAAGAGTCCCAGGAAAAACTAGAGAGACCCACTCTGGTGAGTCCAGTGGCCTTTCTGATGGGCTCAGGTGCCAGTGTTGCTCTGTTACACATTTGTAATGTGCTCATGCTTTGATATCTAAAATTTGGCTTCTTCTTCTTCTTCTTTTTTTTTTTTTTGTTTTTGTATGTCTTTTTTTTCTTTCTTTTTTTTTTTACTTTTTATTTTCTATGTTCTATGTTTACATTCCAAAGCCTTTCCCCTTTCCCAGTTCCCACCCACCATAGTTCCCATAGTTCCTCTCCCCCCCAACTGTTCCCCAATCATTCCCCCCCCTCGGTTTCTTTACTAAACTGGATGCAATCTTTACAGGCCCAGGGTCCTCTCCTTTCTTCTTCTTGGGAATCATTTGACTTGCTATTTGTGTCTTGAGTATTTAGGGCATCTGGGCTCATTAATATCCACTTATCAGTGATTGCATTTCATGTGCATTCTTTTGTGATTGGGTTAATTCACTCAGGATGATATTTTCCAGGTCTAACCATTTACCTACAAATTGCATGAATTCATTATTTTTAATTGCTGAGTAGTATTCCATTTGTACTGTCTGAGTTTTTGATGTGGTGTGTACAACAAAAATGAATTGAACCATGGTCAGATGGATGAAAGGAATAGAATGGTTTACAGAAGAAAAGAGATAGTCCCAAGAGCTAGGGACCTGTGCAAAAGACAAAATCCCTCAAAAAAAAGTCCCGAGGCACCTGGGTTCATATTCTTCATAGGTCATTTATATAATGCTAGTCTTCTCCTAAGACATCCACACTCTTTTCTTTGTATTCTGTTTTGTTACACATAACCTTAGTAGGGATAGGTTAACAGGCTTTTAGCTAGCTGCTTTCCTTTACATATATATTGATGCCCGTTCTTCAAGCCCTTTCTCTCCTGACAGTTTCATTAACATCATAACAAGTTCCTTCTGCTTTAAAATAGTTGATATTTATATCTTGATAGATGCTGGGTATCACAGACCTTAAAATTTCTTCACAGACATTCTATTGCATATATCTATCCAATTATATTAAGGAATTATTATTGTAAAATTATCCAAATAAACTTTTCAGCAAAGAATACTCTAATCCATAGAGTTTCTTTTGTTTTCTCTTTCTCTCTCTTATCTGTTTTCTCTTCTTATTTTCAACAGTCTTGTTTTGCAATAGTCAATTTTAAAAAGTCTGTTATGCTTTTCTGGCCTATGGTCTTTAAAAATTGTAACACCAAGTGAGCTAAAGTAACAGTGATCTGAACCTGATGAAATTTAATCTTTGATTACTGTATAAGAGAATCATCTAGTCAGAAAATACTGTTTAACTGATTATAAGTACCAATTAACTATTAGGAGTAATTTCTCCAATTTCAATATTGCTTATACGTATTACTAACAAATTATATTTTTAGAAGTCAATATTATAAAAAGTTAATTAATTAATTTATTTTTTTGTTATTTTTTTCTTTTGGTGTTTTTTCAAGGCAAGGTTTCTCTGTGTAGCTGTGGCTGTCCTGGAACTCACTCTGTAGCCCAGGCTGGCCTTGAACTCAGAAATCTGCCTGCCTCTGCTTTCCAAGTGCTGGGATTAAAGGTGTGTGCCACCACTGCCTGGTGTTAAAATTTTTTAAATCACATGGTTTTATTGCCTCTTTATATTAAAGAAAACCTTGCACTGAGTAAGTAATGTTTTAATAAAATAGTTAAAATTTATATATCATTTTACTGGATTTGAACATATAGCATAAATTATTTTTAAAATTTAATCGTGTTTTTAAAAAAAGTAATTGAAATGGTTCCTGTACATGTGGCTTTTATTCAGCAGATATAATTGCCTCCTTGCTGCTGAATATACTCACCCTTTCTAGTTCTTTCTAAACTCTGGTTAGTTGGTTCAACTTAGCTGTTCTGGCTCAAATTCCTCTCCAAAATGACTGACTCAAACATGCCTCTCTTAACTTCAGACTTAACCCCCCCCTCTCTGTGTGTGTGTGTGTGTGTGTGTACTAGTGTTGGTGCTCTCTCAAGTTCTCTTTCCCCTGCTCTCTTTAGTAGCCTCACTTTCCGGTTCTGTTCTAATTTAGATATCTTTCCCTGTATAAAATATGAACCCCAAGTTCCTAGCCATTCCTCTGGACACCATGCTCTTGGTAGTGTTTCGAGTACCTTTAATTAAAAGGGAAAAAAGCAGGGGGGAACTGGGAAATGGGTACTAAATTCTGTTTCCATGTCTAAACATTACCATATATTTATATGTAACTTTGAACAAATAATTCAGATCTCTTTAACATATTTTAAATTGGGAACTTGTAAAGGAATTTTAATTCAGCAACATGGCTGCTCTGTCAACAGATTGCATTCAAAGACCTTTTAGGACCATGTGATACAGCAGGAATATAGATACACCCTGGGTTATGTATGATTTGTCTAGAATAGAGACATGTCCTTAGTACACACCTTTAATCCAACACAATGTAGGTAAGTTAGTTTATAAAGCCATACGTGAAAATGTTGTCTAATTAAGGAGCAGACACAGTGAAAAATCAGAGCGAGATTTGACAAAATGAGTCAGAGATAGAATACACCCAACTCTCATGAGAACAGAACAGGAAAGCAAGGATACTAAAGAGAGCAGGGGAAAGAGAATTTGAGATAGCACCAACACTAGTATACACACACACACACACACACACACACACACACACACAGAGAGAGAGAGAGAGAGAGAGAGAGAGAGAGAGAGAGAGAGAGAGAGAGGAGGCAGTTTTAACCAGAACTGTTTTAAAGAGAGGGTGCAGAGAGCACAGGTGAAAACAGAAATAGCCAATGAATTGGAGCCAGGAGATTATAACATCATTACGAGGTACTTTAAGGCCAAGCAAAGCAATTCAGTCTGAAGTTAAGAGAGGCAAGTTTGAGTCAGTCATTTTGGAGAGGAATTTGAGCCAGAACAGCTAAGTTGAACCAACTAACCAGAGTTTAGAAAGAACTAGAAAGGGTGAGTATATTCAGCAGCAAGGAGGCAATTATATCTGCTGAATAAAAGCCACATGTACAGGAAACATTTCAATTACTTTTTTTAAAAACACGATTAAATTTTAAAGATAATTTATGCTATATGTTCAAAACCAGTAAAATGATATTTAAATTTTAACTATTTTATTAAAACATTACTTTCTCAGTGCAAGGTTTTCTTTAATATAAAGAAGCAATAAAACCCTGTGATTTAAAAATTTTTAACACCAGGCAGTGGTGGCACACCCCTTTAATCCCAGTACTTGGGAAGCAGAGGCAGGCAGATTTCTGAGTTCAAGGCCAGCCTGGGCTACAGAGTGAGTTCCAGGACAGCCACAGCTACACAGAGAAACCTTGCCTTGAAAAAAACACCAAAAGAAAAAATAACAAAAAAAAATTAATTAATTAACTTTTTATAATATTGACTTCTAAAAATATAATTTGTTTGTAATACATATAAGCAATATTGAAATTGGAGAAATTACTCCTAATAGTTAATTGGTACTTATAATCAGTTAAACAGTATTTTCTGACTAGATGATTCTTTTATACAGGAATCAATGATCAAATAAGAAAATTCATCTCAAATATGCATTATTTTTTTGTGTCTGAAACATTCCTAATTTTAAAGCAAGACTTTTATCATCACTTACTAATAGAACATTAACTTTCCTAATGAGTGTTCATTTCATACTTACATTGTTTTAAATATTTAATATTGTGTTCCTGATGTTGACATAGGGATGAGTAATTGATAATATAAACTTACAGGTGTTTCTGAAGACTTATATTGATTTCCTCAGAGGCATAGCATTTTTGCACTTGTGTGGAAACAGTCTGAAAAGAAATAAGTATTGTTGAATCCAGTGGCAGTGTAATCTGCAAGAGAAATTTCATTAAAGTAAAACATCTACAGTACATTTGGCTCATAAGATTTCCTTCTAACTTAAGCAGTCTAGCTAGAATATTGAATATATTCCAAAACTAATAAGTAGAACTGGTAAGTGGAGAGGGATTATGAGGAATGAAAAGATATATTTCAAATGTGTTAGTAACAAAAATGAAACCACTCGATGATATAATGTTGAAAAGTGTCATTCAGAGTTCCCAGCTTTCTTGTGGAAGCAATCAGAAAAGCTGTGTCTGTTGAATAAAATGTCCTTTTATTTATTTTATTTATTTTTATCGTGTATTTTATTTATTTAAATATCAAATATTATCCCCCTTTCTAGTTTCTCCTCTGAAAATCTGCTATTTCATCCCCTTCCCTGCTTCTATGAGGGTGCTCCCCCTTCCCCTTGTCCTCCCACTCCCTCTTCCCTGTCCTGGCATGCCCCTATACTAGGGCATTGAGCGTTCACAGGACCAAGGGCCTCTCCTCCCTTTGAAGCCAGACAAGGCCATCCTCTGCTACATATGCGGTTGGAAACATGGGTCCCTCCATGTGTACTCTATGGTTGGTGGATTAGTCTCTGGGACCTCTGGCGGGGCGGGGGCGGGTTCTGGGTGGTTGATACTGTGTTTCTTCCTCTGGGGTTGCAAACCCCTTCAACTCCTTCAGTCCTTTCTCCAACTCCTCCATTGGTATCCCAGTGCTCAGTGCAATTAATGGTTGGCTGTGAGCATCCGCCTCTGTATTAGTCAGGCTCTGTCAGAGCCTCTTAGGAGACAGCTATATCAGGCTCCTGTCAGCAGTGTGAATAAGTTATTTTTCAAGAACAAAAACAAAAGCAAACTCTACCAGACATTCTATCCATGTATGCAATGAAAATTTATATGTGATAACTAACATTTTAAACTATATCGATTATGCTTTTAATTTGTTTAATTAATTTATTTTTTCACATGTTGGGGATAAAAGTCAATACCTTGAATATTCTGGCAAGTGCTCTTCAAATGATAGTTAGACATCCAGTTCTTGTTGCTTTGTGATAGAATTTACTATATAGTATAAGTTGGTTTGATTTGCTATGAGCCCATGCTGATCTCAAATTCATAATCATTTTGTCACGAGTTATGATTATACTCGTTTGCCACGAGTAAAGCACCACTGTGATAATTTTACACACATATTTACTTAATACTATAGGAAACATGATAAAATAGGTAAGCAAATGAAACTTCTTATTAATATGGATTGAGTTCACCATGCACACAGTACAAGAATTATAATTTATATTCAGGTTGTCTACATCTATGAAAGCTATTTAGATAACAACTACTCAGAGATGCATTTATAGTTCATTCCCTCAATAGCACATGTATAATTATTAGTGAGTTTAGCCCAATAGGTTTCCCATATCAATATGTGGAAGTCGAGGTAACTGACCATACAATATCTGAATAAACACAGAAAATATCCCATGAGTATTTAATGAAAAGAATAACAGTGTCGTCCAAATATACTTTAATATTGGTATTTTTAAAAATGCAACAATTTTATGGGCTGAAGGAAAATACATAAATATTTCACACACACAAACACACACACACACACACACACACACACACACACACATATAGCCTCACTAAATACACATCACCAAGTTTAGCATTTAATTTATATGTCAATAGGGTAGGGTACATAAGTATCTATATACATATCTATGTATATTGAAACCACAGCTTGTATCAAACAGAACATACATAAGTATGAATGGACCTTACTTTTGAGTAAGATATTAAGTTCTCCTAATGATAGAACCAGCATAAAGTAAGAAAAAGTATGATTGAAATCAATAGAGCTGTATAAACACTGATAAAGGAGATAGGGTTAGTGTTCTGAAAGTGGTGGCTATGATAAGTGAGAACTAGAGAGAGGCTTGATTTGTAGATATAGGATGCTGTAGAGAAAAACATCAATAGTCTGATTCAGCACTGTTGCCAACATGCTATCATACTGACTTGTCCAGTGTTACAACAGTAAAACACTGTTAGATTAATCAGTCACTCTGGTACTGTAAATATGGCAAAAAATCCTCAGTTGAGGGCGGTGTCCTCCTCAAGAGTCACTACTACTGTTGTTTGTATGTTCTAGGGGGAATAAGCTTTGATGTGTTTCTAAATGGTCATGTTGGAAGTTATCCTTTTAAATATTTTTGCCTATATATTTGTGCTGCTACCAGCCTTGGTTAGAAAAGTTTTCCATTGCAGTGAGTAGTAGTGACTACAGAAAGACAATGAAGCAGTATTGCTTAAAATTCTGAGACTATGTGAATGGTAAGACTTCACTGGATAGCTTATAATTCTCCCTGGGGTTTAGTGAACATAGTGGAATGAGGAGGGTCAGAGAGACCACATAGATAAATGCTATGTCCACTGCACAATTATCTAAAGAGAGTATTAATTGTCTTTGAGATTATAATATTATCACATCATTTTCCCTTTCATTTTCTGCCTCCAAGCCCTCCTATACACTTTTCTTTGATCTCTTTCAAACTTATGAACATATTTTCATTCATTGTTGTTAACATACTTGCACACACACACACGTACACACACAAACACACACACACATACACACACACACACACACACACACACACATATATATATATATATATATATATATATATATATATATATATACACACACACTTAGAAGCCTAAATTACAACCTGATCACTCTATATAGTGTTACATGTGTGTATATATGTATATACATATATTCATACATTACATACATACATATTCAGGGCTCACCATTTGGTACTGAATAGTAGATTTTTTTAGTCATACATGGGGAAAATATTTCTAGAAACATTATGTTCATGCGTAAAGCTTCTTCTTTTAAGTACTACTTAAGCTAGCATTGATTGCAACCTTTTTGAGAGATGTACATTCTACAGCAAGTGGTAGAGTGTAGTGAGGGAAGGCACATCGTGCAATGCTACTTTTCATGTTTGCTAAAATAGCACCTTCTGCAGTGTCTCAATTACTTTGTAATTGCTAATATAATACCATGGCAAAGGAAACTTATAAAAGACGCATCTAAAGCTTAGGACTTCATAAGGTTAGTGTTCGTTATTGTGGAAAAAGGGAACAGGTGAAAGCTCACATCATGATCCACAACAAGAATCAGAGAGATACTACTGAGAGTCCGGAATATTTTAAATCTGCCTCCAGTGACACAGATACTAAAGTGAAACTACATCTCATAGTCCTTCCCAAACAGTTCTGCCAACTGTGGAAAAAGTATTCTAATATATGAATCTATTGGCACCCTTCTCATTGAAACTGTCAAAGCAAATTAGGTAAGAAATAGAATCCATCTCTCAGTCCACACCTCTAACCACAATCCCAGATGAGTACAGACATGAGTGACTACCAGGTGAGACTCCTACCCCGATTCCCTGCTTGCTAGTTCCTCTGGGCAAACCCAACAGCAGTGAGCATGATCATGTGCACAGTGCATTGCATTTCCTAAGTCACAACTTGACCTGCATCTCTGGACGCCGGCTCCTGTCCAAGACAAATAGAGACCTACAACCATTGGGGACTACCAGCTCTACCCACATTCCTCGAAGACTGCCCCACACAGGAAAACCAACAGCCCGAAGATATCAGGGATAACCAGCTCTACCTGCAATTGCAAAGGCCTGGTGACATCAGGGACTGCCAGCTTTTCCTGCAACTCCAGAGGCCTGCTCCCAGCAGGAACGACCAGGCCTGCCAACACTAGAACAACCAGATGACTAAAGGCCAGCATAATAACAAAAATCAACAAAAGCCAAGGCAATATGGCACCACCAGAACCCTACCATCCTAATATACAAAGCCTGGAAAACATTAACATACCTCAATTACAAGAAAATAACCTTAAATCTAATCATATGAAAATGATGAAGGCCTACAAAGAGGAAATCAATAAATCCCTTAAAGAAATACAGGAAAGTACAAACAGGTGAAAGAAACGAACAAGTGTTCAAGACCTAAAAATGGAAATAGAAGCAATAAAGAAAACACAAACTGAGGCAATCTTGAAGATAGAATACTTAGGAAAGAGAACAGGAACTACAGACAGAATCATCACCAACAGAATACAAGAGATGGAAGTGAGAATCGCAGGCATAGAAGAGACAATAGAAGATATGGATATATGAGTCAAGGAATTGTTAAATCCAAAAAAAAAATCTGACACAAAAGATGCAGGAAATCTGGGGTACTATGTAAAGACCAAGCCTAAAAATAATAGGAAAGAAGAAGGAGATTCCAAGAATTTCCAGGGCCAGAAAATATCTTCAACAAAATCATAGAAGTAAATTTTCCTAACCTAAAAACAGTGATGCCTATGAACATACAAGAATATTACAGAACACCCAGTAGAGCTGACCGAAAAAGAAAATCTTCCCGCTACATAATACTCTGAGTTTAATTTGAGGTTGGCTACTGGCTTGCTGTGCATTGCTTTTATAACGTTTAGAAATGGGTCTCATATCCCTGATCTCTCCAAGACTTGTTTTTAGATTTTTGTCTAAGTCTGCTGCATCTAATAAGATGTTCTCATAATTTTTTTCTTTCAGTAGTTTTTTTAAAGGGTGGATTATGTTGATGGATATTCCTATATGAAAGCATCCCTGCATCCTTCAGATGAAGCCTACTTGATCGTGGTGAATAATGTTTTCAATTCAGTTTGTTGATATGGGGCCTGGCCTTAAGAGCGGTTTGTATACTCAGTAAGATTCTATTGCAGAAATGATTCTTTTTTGTGAGTGGTGGTTATACATGGGAAGTAGCTTTTGCCTTAGGATTGTGGGTTTGCATGTACTCCCCCTCAGTACTGGGACCACACTAGCCCCAGACCTGTGCAGGCTCTGTGCATGCTGTGGGTCTCTGTGAGCTCATATGTGGGTTTATTGACCTTAGTAAGTCATACCCTTCTTCCATTTTCTCTCCCATTTTGTATTCTCTGTTTTCCCATCTATTCAACTTTTGGCTTATTGAATTTTTTATTTCAAGCATCATTTCAGACTTTTTCTACCAATTTTTTTCTTTTTCTAATATACATTTTCCTGTATTGAATGGAATGATTTCATTTGTCTTTTTATTTTGGTTTTTCATGGAGTATATTTGCCTCTTCATTGTGTTCTGTGATCATAATGATAATCATCCTTTCGATTGGTCTATCAGTCCTTTTATATCCCTTTTACTAGTTACCAGGATTATGGTATCAATGATCTGTGGAGGAGACCTCTCCTCTTAGTTTTTCATAGTCTGTTTCCATGCTAGGACTTTTCATCTGAAGACACTTTGTTGATTGACATTTTCTGTCTCTGAATTCTGTCTTTAATTTTTCAAATTTAAGTCTATTGTTTTCCTTCAGTGGTGGTGTTGCTCATGTTCCCTGCAGGATGATCCAAAGATCAAACCAGAACTTCAATCCTCAAAAGGTTAAATTGTACGTGGGTGTGTCAGGTGCTTTGAACTATACTGAAAATTTTAGCTAACAGCCTTGAGTTTCAACTTTATGTTGCTAAAATATGGATTAAGTGAACTTTAAAATTTCCCTATACACGGTGATCTAATTGAAAGATTTACTTCCATATTCTTAATGTAATTAAATGGTAAGAGGCCAGATCTCTTAGTCAGGGTTTTTATTCCTGCGCAAGCATCATGACCAAGAAGCAAGTTGGCGAGGAAAGGGTTTATTCCACTTACACTTCTCCATTGCTGTTCATCACTAAAGGAAGTCTGGACTGGAACTCAAGCAGTTCAGGAAGCAGGTGCTGATGCAGAGGCCGTGGAGGGATGTTCCTGATTGGCTTGCTTCCCCTGGCTTGCTCATCCTGCTCTCTTATAGAACCCAAGAATACAAGTCCAGATATGGTACCACCCACAAAGGGTCCTCTCCCCATGATCACTAATTGAGTAGATGCCCCACAGCTGTATCTCATGGAAGCTCTTCCCCACCTGACAGGAGCCTCTGAAAGGCTCTCCCAGAGTCTGACGAATATAGAGGCGAATGCTCACAGCCAACATGGACTCCATTGGAGTCCCCAATGGAGGAATTAGAAAAAGTACTGAAGGAGCAGAAGGGGTTTGCAACCCCAGAGGAAGAACAACACTATCTGGAGCCTCCAGAGCTCCCAGGTACTAAACCACCAACCAAAGAGTACACATGGAGGTACCCATGGCTCTAGTCACATATGTTGCAGAGGATGGCCTTGTCTGGCATCAATGGGAGGAGAGACCCTTGGTCCTGTGAAGGCTTGATGCCCCAGTATAGGGGAATGCTAGGACAGTGAGGTGCAAGTGGGTGGGTGGATGGAGAAATACCCTCATAGAAGCATGGGAAGGGGGAATAGGATAGGGGGTTTTCTTGGGGGAAACTAGGAAAGGGAATAACATTTGAAATGTAAATAAAGAAAAAATCCAGTAAAAACAATCCAGCAAAAAACGAATCAATTTTAACCTGTTAAAACTGCAAGCCCAAGAGTTTCATGCTTGGTTCATTTATTTTCTGTCCATATTTTTTAATAAGAAATGTTTGAGCCATAGCTTATTACTTTCCTCTATTCTTCAAAACTTGTTCTGTGGAAGTGAAGAAATTTTCTGATAGTAAAAATGTCTTGATTCACTAAGGGAAAGAATGATTAGAGAATTAGTGGTTAATTTTGTAAGTGGTATGATCATGCAGTTAAGCATGATTAAAATTTACAATAAATGTACCGAGGAAGGAAAGGAAATTTAAGTTAAATCGATTTTACAGATCCCAGGTAAGTGGTTTATAACTTACTCATTATTCACACAATAGTATCATCAATGACTCTGTAGTTATCTCCCAATCCTGGAAGTCAGTGTCAGTCCAACTAGTTACCCTGCCCGTTCTCTCTGTGGTGGTTTGAACAAGAAGTGTTTTCCTTGGCTCAGGCTTTGAACACTTGATCCCAGTTTGATGGAGTTGTTTGGGGAGGTGGTGGAGCATTGCAGAAGGAAGCATGTCACCACAGTGGACTTTCAAAGGAGCCTTGCTCCACTTCCAGTTTATTATTTATTCCTCATGTTTTGAGCTGATGTTATGACCTATCCTTCCTGGTTCTGCCACTATGACTGCCATCCTAATATCATACCTGCTGCTTATGCCTGTGGCTCCTCTTCCCTCATAATCTACTCTTAACCTACTAGACCCATAGACAAACCATTTCTTCTTAGTTGCTGCTGATGATAATGCTGAATTATGCAAAAATAAATTGAACAAATATAATTTTATCTGCAAATTATATTAATCTGTTTCTCGGATATTCTATGATGTTCTTGGTATGTTTCATGACATACTTTAGAATGCACTAATGTACTAACCCCTTAAGGACAGTATACATTTAAAATATCCCACTCATGAATCTGTGATGCTTTCTGCCTTCAAAGGTTTAAATCCCACAATTCTAATATTTTATTTTTACTCTTGATTTACAAGAAGCATATTATATATCCATATATTTAATGTAGACACCAAGACACTATAGAAAAGCTGCCTATGCTCCATCTCAAAAAAGTTGATTGCTTTTTTTCTCTTGATTGTTATTTCTATACACACACCCATATTTTCGGGTTGTTTTAGTGTGTTTAAGGATATATGTATATACATATATATTAGGAATAATTAGGAAAGCATATGTATGTGAATATATGTGTATATATATATTAGGAATAATTAGGAAAGCATATATATATATGTATATATGTACACAGGACAGTTTAGAAGTAGGAAAGGAAATTGGGAAATGATTTAGTTCTAGTGTAATTTCAATAATAAAAGGAAATAAAATAGAATTAGCCACAACAATAAAGTTAAAATAGTCATTTGCATACATCTATACTCTTTAATATAGAATGCACATGCAACTAATATTTCACTACATTTTATGGACCTTTTAATTGCAAGTAATACATTCTTATAGGAAAAGAGTTTTTGAGGAACTTACAAGTAAATGCATCTGTTATGTTGAACAAGTGTTTGGGTGTTTTAATTTAAATGTAATTACAATACAATTTACTTTTCTCCCATTTGTTCATTCAAAACACTCACTGGGATACATTTTCCTTTTTCCTTCTGGAAAAAAGAAATTCATAGTGTCTGCTTCCTTTGCTGTGGTGGCAGAGAAGCAAGAAAAGTTTTGTGATGGTAAAAAAGAATACATTCATACCACAGTGTATTTACCTTAAAATTTTCATTAAGAAAAAAGAAAGTCCTTTTCTTTCTAGCTGATTTTAGAGTTCATGCTGGATTTGGTGCAGAACTCGAATTTACTTTCTTCATCTGTTTACTCACCTCTCTTCTTTAACTTAGTTTTCTAACACCATAAGAAGTAGTATTTCAAATAATCAAAACAATCAAAAAGGAAAGAATCATTTTCTCCATCTAAACAATCCTGTATATGACTCCTTTCTGTATTTCAAATTTATGGCTTCATTTTTTTATTTATGGCCTTATTTTTGTTAGTGTTACATATTTATCCATAATCATATATACCTACCTACATATATACACAGATTCCTTCTAATTGCATATTCTAGAAGTGTTGGAGGTGATTCTGAGTCTCCCTGTTCACATCCTTCATTTGTAACTATGTAGAGGCTCCCACTGGTTTCAGTCATTCGATCCATACAGAAAATCTCCACTGAACTTTAAAAATTGACCCTCAGGCTGACAATTGCTTTGAACAGTAAGTACCATGCTGATACAAGCTTTGTAATTTCATATCAACTGTCAGAGATCTACAGCAAAATTTGCAATCAAACAATAAATTATACATAAGAAAGACATTGAAAATGATTCTCCAGTGCCAGATAGCCTCCAAACACATAGATATTATTAAAATTGGAAACACAGTTTCAAAAATATTTTTAGACATATAACATTGTATATACATAATATATGTACTTTATATATACTTATATAAATCATAAATAACATAAACATATGTATCTTTACACATATACATATATGTATATATATGCACATATACATATATATGTGTAAATATTTATATATGTATATATAGGAATTCAGATTGAATGACCCAGAATTAGTAGGCCTTCTCCCAAGACTATTAATTTCTATTGGACAGTGTAATACCTACTTTGACCATCTTTAATTTATTATTTCACTGTATAATACTTTTTTCTTTTTTTTCTTTTTTCTTGGATATATTCTTTATTTACATTTCATTTCCCTTTTCCTGATTCCCTGCCCCCCAAAGGTTCCATATACACTTTTCCCTCCCCCTGTCCCCCCATCCTCCCCTTACCACTTTCCTGTTCTGGTATTATCCTACACTGATGCATTGGCCTTTTCAGATCCATGGTCCACTCCTTCTTTCTTCTTGGACATCATTTGGTATGTGGATTTTGTCTTTGGTGTTCCAAGATTCTAAGCTAATATTCACTTATCAGTGAGTGTGAACCATGGGTATTCTTTTGAGACTGGGTTACCTCACTTAGTATGATGTTCTCCAGCTCCATCCATTTCTCTAAGAATTTCATGAATTCATTGCTTCTAATGACTGACTAGTACTCCATTGTGTATATATACCACATTTTTTGTATCCATTCCTCTGTTGAGGGACATCTGGGTGCTTTCCAGCTTCTGGCTATTATAAATAAGGCTGCTATGAACATAGTGGAGCATGTATCCATATTACATGCTGGGGAATCTTCTGGATATATGTCCAGGAGTGGTATGGCAGGGTCCTCCGGAAGTATGGTGTCCAGTTTTCTGAGGAAACACTAGACTGATTTCCAGAGTGATTATACCAGCTTGCAATCCCACCAGCAGTGGAGGAGTGTTCCTGTTTCTCTCCATCCTCGCCAACACCTGCTGTTTCCTGAGTTTTTTTTATTTAATTTTTATTTTCTATATTCTATGTTTACATTCCAAAGGCTTTCCCCTTTCCCAGTTCCCCCCCCACCATATGTCCCATAATTCCTCTCCCCCCAGCTATTCCCCAATCATTCCCACACACACACACGATTTCTCTGTTCTGGGTCTACAATACTGGATCCAATCTTTATAGGCCCTCTCCTTTCTTCTTCTTGGGAGTCATTTGACTTGCTAATTGTGCCTTGAGTATTTAGGGCTTCTGGGCTCATTAATATCCACTTATCAGTGATTGCATTTCATGTGTATTCTTTTGTGATTGGGTTAGCTCACTCCTGCATACAATAAAGACACATGCTCCACTATGTTTATAGCAGCCTTGTTTACAATAGCCAGAAATTGGAAGGAGTCCAGATATTCCTCAAAAGAGGAATGGATAAAGAAAATGTGGTATATTTATACAATGGAGTACTACTCAGCAATTAAAAATAATGAACTCATGCAATTTGTAGGTAAATGGTTAGATCTGGAAAATATCATCCTATGTTTCCCGAGTTTTTAATCTTAGCTATTCTGACTGGTATGAGTTGAAATCTCAGGGTTGTTTTGATTTGCATTACCCTAATGACTAATGATGTTGAACATTTCTTAATTTGCTTCTCAGACATCTGAAGTTCTTCAGGTGAAAAGTCTTTGTTTAGCTCTGTACCACATTTTTTTTGATAGGGTTATTTGGTTCTTTGGGGTCTAAATTCTTGAGTTCTTTGTATACACTGGATATTAGCCCTCTGTCAGATGAAGGGTTGGTGAAGATCTTTTCCCAATTTGTTGGTTGCTGATTTGTCCTTTTGACAGTGTCTTTTGCCTTACAGAAACTTTGTAATTTTATGAGGTCCCATTTGTCTATTCTTGATCTTAGAGCTTAAGCTTTAATTAATTTCAGTGTGTCTGGTTTTATTTGGAGGTCCTTGATCCACTTGGAGTTGAGCTTAGTACAAGGAGATAAGAGTGGATCAATTCTCATTCTTCTACATGCTGACCTCCAGTTGAGCCAGCACCATTTGTTGCAAAGGCTATTTTTTCCACTGGATGTTTTCAGCTCCTTTGTCGAAGATCAATTGGCCATAGATGTGTAGGTTCAATTCTGGGTCTTCAATCCTATTCCACTGATCCACCTCCCTGTCACTGTTCCAATACCATGCAGTTTTTAACACAATTGTTCTGTAGTATTGCTTGAGGTCTGGTATACTGATTCCCCCAGAAGTTCTTTAACTGTTTATAATAGTTTTAGCTATCCTGGGTTTTTTGTTATTCCAGATGAATTTGAGAATTGCTCTTTCTAACTCTATGAAGAACTGTGTTGGGATTTTGTTGGGGATTGCATTGAATCTGTATACTGCTTTTGGCAAGATTGCCATTTTATCTATATTAATCCTGCCAACCCATGAGCATGGAAGATTTTTCCATTTTGTGAGGTCTTTTTCCATTTCCTTCTTCAGAGACATGAAGTTCTTGTCATACAAATCTTTCACTTGTTTGGTTAGAGTCACACCAAGATACTTTATATTGTTTGTGGCTATTGTGAAGGGTGTCATTTCCCTAATTTCTTTCTCAGCCTGCTTATCCTTTGAGTATAGGAAGGCTACTGTTCTCCTTGAGTTGATTTTATAACCAGCCACTTTGCTGAATTTGTTTATCAGCTGTAGGAATTCTCTGGTGGAGTTATTTGGGTCACTTAAGTATACTATCATATCATCTGCGAATAGTGATAGTTTGACTTCTTCCTTTCCAATTTGTATCCCTTTGACTTCCTTATGTTGTCGAATTGCTCTAGCTAGTACCTCAAGTACTATATTGAAAAGATATGATGAGAGGGGACAGACTTGTTTAGTCCCTCATTTTAGTGGGATTGCTTCAAGTTTCTCTCCATTTACATTGATGTTGGCTACTGGTATGCTGTAAATTGCTTTTATTGTGTTTAGGTATGGCTTTGAATTCCTGTTCTTTCCAAGACTTTTAGCATGAAAGAATGCTGAATTTTTCAAATGCTTTTTCAGCATCTAATGAGATGACCATGTAGTTTTTTTTCTTTTAGTTTGTTTATGTAGTGGATTATATTGATGGATTTCCATATATTGAACCATCCCTGCATCCCTGGGATGAAACCAACTTGATCATGGTGAATGATCATTTTGATGTGTTCTTGGATTCGTTTGGCAAGAATTTTATTGAGTATTTTTGCATTGATGTTCATAAGGGAAATTGGTCCGAAGTTCTCTTTCTTAGTTGTATCTTTGTGTGGTTTTGGTATCAGCATAATTGTGGCTTTGTAGAATCAGTTGGGTAGTGTTCCTTCTGTTTCTATTTTGTGGGATAGTTTGAAGAGTATTTTATTAGATCTTCTTTGTAGGTCTGATAGAATTCTGCCCTAAAACCATCTGGTCCTGTGCTTTTTTTGTTGGAAGACTTTCTGTGACCCTTTCTATTTCTTTGGGGGTTATGGGACTGTTTAGATGATCTATTTGATCCTGATTTAATTTGGTATTTGGTATCTGTCTAGGAAATTGTCTATTTCCTCAAGATTCTCCAGTTGTGTTGAGTATAGGCTTTTGTAGTAGGATCTGATGGTTTTATGAATTTCCTCAGTTTCTGTTGTTATATCTTCCTTTTCATTTCTAATTTTGTTAACTTGGATACTGTCTTTGTGCCCTTTGGTTAGTCTGGCTAAGGGTTTATATATTTTGTTGATGTTCTCAAAGAACCAGCTCGTGGTTTTGTTCATTCTTTGTATGGTTCTCTTTGTTTCCACTTGATTTATTTCAGTCCTGAGTTTAATGATTTCCTGTCTTCTACTCCTCCTGGGTGAATTAGCTTCTTTTTGTTCCAGAGTTTCTTTGTGGAGGCACTCAGGGCTATGAGTTTTCCTCACAGTACTTCTTTCATTGTGTCCCATAGATTTGGCTACTAAACAAAGAAAGAATATTAAAGGCAGTAAGAGAAAAAGGCCAAGTAACATATAAAGGAAGACCTATCAGAATCACACCAGACTTCTCACCAGAGACCATGAAAGCTAGAAGATCCTGGGCAGATCTCATGCAGACTCTAAGAGAACACAAATGTCAGCCAAGACCTATACCCAGCAAATCTCTCAATCATCATAGATAGAGAAACCAAAATATTCCATGACAAAACCAAATTTACCCAATATCTTTCCATTAACCCAGCGCTACACAGGATAATAGGAGGAAAACTCCAATACAAGGAGGGAAACTACACCCGGGAAAAAGGAAGATAGTAACCTTCTTCCATCAAACTCAAAAGAAGATAACCACTCAAAAATAAAAATAACATAAAAAATGACAGGAAGTAATAATCACAATTCCTTAATATCTCTTAACTTCAATGGACTCAATTCCCAAATAAAAAGACATAGACTAACAGACTATATACAGAAATAGTACCCTACATTTTTCTGCATACAAAAAACACACCTCAGGGTCAAAGACAAACACTACCTTAGGGTTAAAGACTGGAAGACAATTTTTACAAGCAAATGGTCTCAGGAAATGAGCTGGAATAGTCATTCTAAAATTGGATAAATTTGACTTTCAACCTAAAGTCATCAAAAGAGTCACAGAAGGTCACTTTATCCTGGTCAAGGGAAAAATCCACCAAGAAGAACTCACAATTCTGAACATCTATGCTCCAAATGCAAGGGTACCCTCATTTGTAAAAGAAACTGCACTAAAGCTCAAAGCACACATTTCACCTAACACAATAATTGTGGGGGACCTCAACACTCCACTATCCTCAATGGACTGAACAGGAGAACAGAAAATAAACAGGAACACAGGGAAACGTATTGAAGCTTTGGACCAATTGGATTTAAGAGATATATAGAACATTTCATCCTAAAGCAAAGACTATACGTTTTTCTCAGTACCTCATGGTACCTTCTCCAAAATCAACCATACAATTGTTCACAAGATAGACCTCCACAAATATAAGTAGATCAAACTAACCCCATGTCTCCTATTGAATCACCATGGAGTAAGAGTCGTCTTCAATAGCAACAAAAACAACAGTAAGTCCACATATACATGGAGACTGAACAATATTCTACTCAGTGATACCTTAGTCAAAGAAGAAATAAAGAAAGAAAATCAAAGACAGTTTAGAATTTAATGAAATTGAGGTCACTGTATATTACTAACACTTCAATGTAAAAACATTTTAGTGGTACCGCCTGCTATTTGGACCTCTTTCAGTGAGCTACTTAGGGTGTACATCCTAGAAGTTCATGCTTTTGAGTTTTGTTTTTTCTCCTATACATCTTGCCATTATTTTTGTCTTCTATGGCATATTGTAAGGAAGAAAACTACCCTGACATTACAAATGTGGCCTTCGCAACTTCTGCATAGTCATAACACAGCTCTTTATACCCAAGATCTTGAATCCTGCAATCCAGCCACTGTCCTTTTCTGAAGCACATCTTCTCTTCCCCTCATATCTTTCATGGATGCATATAGCTGATGGACTATCTCAAGAACAGATTCTTTATATCTTCATACTTATCACTACCTAAAATAATTTTTCTGGAATTTTACAATTTCTTCACTCAAAGTATATATATCCCATCTTAGATATCATCAGATCTTGAAAAGTTAGATTTTTTAATCTGATATTCCATCAGAAGTTTGTCAGATATTATTAGTAATTTTTGTAAAATATTGAAGTGCTCCATTTGAAACCATTCTATATTTCCCTCTTATTATTTTGCCCATGATCGAATGAAGTGTGATGTGGTATTGAAGCTTCCCTAACTAATATAAATCTATTCAGGACATGCTCAAAATACTGTACTTCCCATGCATCCAGATATTCTGGTATGACACGACAGCAGTTACTGTATCTATGACTACTTCTATCAATGCCACTTTACAACATTATGTAAGATACAAAATACTGGTCAGCTTATTTTCAACTTGTTACAGCCCAAGAACATCTAGGAAGGGAGATCCTCCAATAACCAAATGTTTCCATCAGATTTGCTTATTGGCAAGTGTGTGGGGGTATTTTTTTGATTTATACTTGTTATGAAAAGGCACAACCCAGTATGAGTATTGCCACCTCACACATGTAGGTAGTCCTGGATTGTATAAGGTCATGGGGAGATAGTAAATAAGCAGAATTACTCCATGCCTTCCTCTTCAATTCTTTCCTCTTAGTTCTTTTCTTGAATGCTTGCGCTGACTTCATAATAGAATGTTGTAAGCTGAAATTTAACCTCTCCTTCCTTAGGTGCTTTTATAGCCTTTATAACAATAATAGAAATGAACCTAAGACAGTAGGCAAAAGAGGTTTAAGATAATTTTATATTAAATAAATAATATAGATGGATTGAATATGATAATTATAATAGATGGATTGTATATGATAATTTGCCCTGAAGTCTATTGAAACATGTTGCCAATTTTAAAGAATGTATCTCTAAAAATGCAACAGTCTTGCCATTCTTATTAATTGCTGTATAATTTCTGATATTAGAATTCCTTGTCCTAAACTTGGGAGATGTATAGATTTCTAGGGCTATTTGCTATACAAGCATGAGGAACTGAACCCAAATACCCAGCACACATGTAAAAACCTAAGTTTGAACCTGGCGAGGCATACATGCATAACACTAGCCTTGCTGAAGTTTCATTGAGAGAGTTAGTATCAACTTTAAAGGTAGAGAGTGGCAGAACAGGACACTAATATCCTCCTGTGGCCTCTGCATTTATTTCTCCATAAAGATGTGGAAAAAGCACACACACATACACACACACACACACACACACACTCTTATACTCACAGAGGTTATTTGTCTAATGAAAACTTATTCTGTTAAGTTTTTCCTATCTGATAAAGATTTAATTCTAATCCCATGTAGTATTTTATTTCATTTATTTTTTGAGTCTGGGTAAAAAAAGTCACTTTTCCAATGTTTACTACTGAAAAATTAAGCCATTTATTATATTTAACTAAAATAACTTGTTTGAAACTAAAGTGAAGTACCTTCAATCAAGTAGAAATGCATTTACATTCAACTGGTCAACGGAGAGGGTACAATTTCCAGCACCTAGACGCCCCGTCAGACTTTGCAAATTAAAAACTCAACTTTCTATACACAGAGAAAAAGAAATTAGGAGGGGAGAAGAGTCTAAAGATGACTTGATAGAAGATATTTTCATAATCCCTATGTTTGTAGGACTTTTTTCATTTAACATTTGTTTATTTTCTTGCCAGTTTTTTAAATAATCAGAAAGCTTTCACTCAAAATGACCAATTTTTCATATGTCAGTTTAAATATAGTGTATGATTGATGGTTCAATTGCTAGTAAGCAACGGAGGGGGGGAAAGTCAGATGTTGGCCATATTTCAGGCTTCACCGGACTGCTTCTCCTGTTATGATGATTGACAACTCAAATGGATTTAGATTAAAACTTCCATTGAAATGACTGGAGATATAGCACAAAACTCCTATCCTTAGCTGGCAAATAAGTAAAGCAATTCTGGGAGCAAATCTGGAATTAAATTAAGAAACAGTAAGGGCACAGCATCTATTGCAGAACATGCAGCCTGACTGGAAGAACAGCCCCAAATAATTGTCAGCTGATAGCTACAGGAAAAAAAAAATCAGTGGATTAAACTGTCCAGTTCTTAGAACTTTGTAATAAAATGGAACAATTTAGAAATTAGTATAAATATGCAACTGAATTCTTTCAGATTTCTAAATCAAGTCACAGATTAAATTATTGCTAATATTGAAGAAAAATAAGAGGAAAACATATTTTACAGTTCTTTGTATGAATGTGAATTTTTATAACAACTAAATGAGATAATGTGTGTACAGGAATGTCTTAGTCAGGGTTTCTATTCCTGCACAAATATCATGACCAAGAAGCAAGTTGAGAAGGAAAGGGTTTATTCAGCTTACACTTCCAAATTGCTATTTATCACCAAAGGAGGTCAGAACTGGAACTCAAGCAGGTCAGGAAGCAGGAGCTGATGCAGAGGGATGTTTCTTACTGGCTTGCTCAGCTTGCTCTCCTATAAAACCCAAGAATAATAGCCCCGAGGTTGTACCACCATCAAGGGGCCCTCCCCCTTTGATTACTAATTGAGAAAATGCCCCACAACTTGATCTCATGGAGGCACTTCCCCAACTGAAGCTCCTCTCTCTGTGATAACTCCAGCCTGTGTCAAGTTGACACACAAAACCAGTCAGTACAACCAATCAACATACAACCATACAAACTTGCCTAGTCAAGGCATATAACTGCTTAAAAATTGAGGCTATTTTAAAATTTTAGCAATCTGTAAAAACATAATTAATAACTAATAAATTCTTTAAATCCGGTTCTTTGTAATATTATAATCTCACCTGTGAGTGAGGGAGAACATCTTGTAATGATTTTTATTTAGTTCAGATGGGGAACTAGGGAATTGGATGTATATTGCGAGAGGTGGGGGTATGTCATAACATATTATTGTATTCATGGTTACAAATATCAGAGATATGCTGTTTTCTCTGTAGGCTCTATTTCAACAGCCTAGGAAGGATCCCTACATCTTCAGATACAAAAAGGAAGAGGTGAACACATGATCTACTTTGGCCTGTCAGAGCAATGAGGTAGACCAGATACCTAAAGGTGAAAATGAAGTGCAGCTTTGATTTGCTGGGCTTGTCTTCTGTAACAGAAACCATTGGAGCGCAAAGCTCCAGTGATCCTGGTGACCTAAGAATGATTGGATATATTTTTCAATGAGCATATTACTATTGTGGAATAGACTAATTAAAATGTGGAATTTTTATTTGTTTATTGTTTTCAACAGAAAGTAGTTTTTAATATGTTTCTGTTGAAAGGGGCAACAGCATAGGAAAAATGAGTCAGAAATGGTGGATTATTGATTTGGAGCAAGTCTGTATTTATTACAGTCCTCCCGTTCTGAGAAATACTTGTCTTCATCCTCTTCCTCCTTCTCCTCCTCCTCTTGCTCCTCTTTGTCTTCACTGTAGTCATTGTTGGTGTCGTCCATGCAGTCGTCCTTTTTGTTGTCCAGTCCCAGTGCTGCCTTACCCTTAACACGGGCAGGGACTTCCCAAATTTTCGATCCTATTGGTTTAAGATACAAAGTCTTGCTTAATGAAGCATTTAAGGCTTGAGACTGTACCCTTCTCTGAGACATGTAGTAGATTCATGTATCTTTCCAGTTTTCAGATTTCTGAAGCAGAAGTAGCTACCAGCCCATGAAGATATGGGCCTAGTGTCTCCTCCTTACCTGTGACATATTATTATTATTATTATTATTATTATTATTATTATTATTTTATTCTCTCATATATTACATCCTGATGACAGTTTCTTTTTTCTCCTCCCATACCAGTTTGTCTCCTAAACTTCACTGTTCCCTCCACTCCTTCATTCTCTCTAGAAAAGAGCAGACCTCCTAGGGATATGACAAAACAAAACATATTAAATTACAGTAAGATTAGCCATTTACCCTAGAATTAAGGCCGGACTAAGCAACCTAGCAGAAGGAACTTGGTCACAAAGGCTACAAGAGTCAGGAATAGCTCCGTGCCCACCTTGGAATACTACAAGCAAACCAAACTACACAACCATAATATATAAGTAGAGGGATTAGCAAAAACCTAGACAGGATCCCTGATTATCATCTCGGTTTCTTTCTTTCTTTCTTTTTTTTTTTTTTTAGGTTTAATCTTCTGTATTTGAGATGTCAGGCTCACATTGTAGATGTAACCCCTTAACAATAAATATAATATGTTATGACAAAACCCACCCTAGAGCATGATTGGTGAAAGCTTTCCCCAGCCTTTACCAGGGCTGCAGTGCACAGGTTGAGTCGCTGCTCCTCAGGAGACATCTCTGCACTACTGCCCTGGCAATGGTGTGTCATCAGTGTCAGTATTATATGTGAAGGCCCATATGGTCCTTGCCTGTGACCACACCATGTGACTTCAAACATTGTTTATATACAAATCCACAAATTCTGTAGTACTGACAAGAAACTTGCCCAACCTTGCAGAAGGGTTTGGGGGTGGACAAGGAGTATTTAAAATAGAAAAATCAAAGCAATAAAAAAATTAAACTGTGGATACAGAACAGTTAACACTCTGCTATTTGAAGAATTTATTACATTGTCTCCCTTCCTTTCTTCCTTCCTTCCTTCTTTTCAGCCTTCTCTTTTATTTTAGACAAAAGACTAACAAGAGAACAGCAAAGATTTTAAGACTTCAGTACTTTTTATTAGATCTCTGAAAGATTAAAGATAATTTTTTTTATTTTCTATATTCTATGTTTACATTCCAAAGGCTTTACCCTTTCCCAGTTCCCCCCTCCCTATGTCCCATAGTTCCTCTCCCCCCCAACTATTCCCCAATCATTCCCCCTCCCCCCAAAGTTTCTCTACAAAACTGGATCCAATCTTTCCAGGCCCAGGGTCCTCTCCTTTCTTCTTGGGAATCATTTGACTTGCTAATTGTGCCTTGAGTGTTTAGGGCTTCTGGGCTCATTAATATCCACTTATCAGTGATTGCATTTCATGTGTATTCTTTTGTGATTGGGTTAGCTCACTCAGGATGATATTTTCCAGGTCTAACCATTTACCTACAAATTGCATGAATTCATTATTTTTAATTGCTGAGTAGTATTCCATTGTATAAATATACCACAATTTCTGTATCCATTCCTCCTTTGAGGGATATTTGGGCTCCTTCCAATTTCTGGCTATTATAAACAAGGCTGCTATAAACATAGTGGAGCATGTGTCTTTATTGTATGCAGGGGAATCCTCTGGGTATATGCCCAGGAGTGGTATGCCAGGGTCCTCTGGAAGGAACATGCCCAATTTTCTGAGGAACCGCCACACTGATTTCCAGAGCCATTTTACCATTTTGCAATCCTACCAACAGTGGAGGAGTGTTCCTCTTTCTCCACATCCTCGCCAGCACTTGTTGTCTCTTGAGTTTTTAATCTTAGCCATTCTGACTGGTGTGAGGTGGAATCTCAGTGTTGTTTTGATTTGCATTTCTCTGATGACTAACGATGTTGAACATCTCTTAAGGTGTTTCTCAGCCATCCAAATTTCTTCTGGTGAAAATTCTTTGTTTAGCTCTGTGCCCCATTTTTTGAAAGGGTCATCTGGTTCTTTGGGGTCTAAATTCTTGAGTTCTTTGTATATATTGGATATTAGCCCTCTGTCGGATGTGGGGTTGGTGAAGATCTTTTCCCACTTTGTTGCTTGTCGTTTTGTCCTTCTGACAGTATCCTTTGCCTTGCAGAAACTTTGTAATTTTATGAGGTCCCATTTGTCAATTCTTGATCTTAGTGCATAAGCTATTGGTGTTCTGTTCAGGAACTTTCCCCCTGTGCCTATGTCCTCCAGGGTCTTCCCAAGTTTCTTTCCTAATAGTTTCAGTGTGTCTGGTTTTATGTGGAGGTCCTTGATCCACTTGGAGTTGATCTTAGTGCAAGGAGATAAGAGTGGGTCAATTCGCATTCTTCTGCATGTTGACCTCCAGTTGAACAAGCACCATTTGTTGAAAAGACTATCTTTTTTCCACTGGATGGTTGTGGCTCCTTTATCAAAGATCAAGTGACCATAAGTCTGTGGGTTAATTTCTGGGTCTTCAATCCTATTCCATTGATCCACTTGCCTGTTGCTGTACCAATACCATGCAGTTTTTAACACAATTGCTCTGTAGTACTGTTTAAGGTCAGGGATATTGATTCCCCCAGAAGTCCTTTTATTGTTGAGAATAGTTTTAGCTATCCTGGGTTTTTTGTTGCTCCAGATGAATTTGAGAATTGCTCTTTCTAGATCTATAAAGAATTGATTTGGGATTTTGATGGGGATTGCATTGAATCTGTATATTGCTTTTGGTAAGATGGCCATTTTTACTATATTTATCCTGCCAATCCAGGAGCAAGAAATATTTTTCCATCTTCTGAGGTCTTCTTTGATTTCTTTCTTCAAGGACTTGAAGTTCCTGTCATACAGATCTTTCGCTTGTTTGGTTAGAGTTACGCCAAGGTACTTTATGTTTTTTATGGCTATTGTGAAAGGTGTTATTTCCCTAACTTCTTTCTCAGCCTGCTTGTCCTTTGAGTACAAGAAGGCTACTGATTTGCTTGAGTTAATTTTATAACCAGCCACTTTGCTGAAGTTGTTTATCAGCTGTAGAAGTTCTCTGGTGGAGTTTTTTGGGTCACTTAAGTAAACTATCATATCATCTGCAAATAATGATAGTTTGACTTCTTCCTTTCCGATTTGTATCCCTTTGACTTCCTTATGTTGTCTAATTGCTCTCGCTAGAACTTCAAGTACTATATTGAAAAGATATGGAGAGAGAGGGCAGCCTTGTCTAGTCCCTGATTTTAGTGGGAATGCTTCAAGTTTCTCTCCATTTATTTTGATGTTGGCTACTGGTTTGCTGTAGATTGCTTTTACTATGTTTAGGTATGGGCCTTGAATTCCTGCTCTTTCCATGACTTTTAGCATGAAAGGATGCTGAATTTTGTCGAATGCTTTTTCAGCATCTAATGAGATGACCTTGTGGTTTTTTTCTTTTAGTTTGTTTATGTAGTGGATTACATTGATGGATTTCCGTATATTGAACCATCCCTGCATCCCTGGGATGAAGCCTACTTGATCATGGTGAATGATCGTTTTGATGTGCTCTGGGATTCGGTTGGCAAGAATTTTATTTAGTATTTTTGCATCGATATTCTTAAGAGAAATTGGCCTGTATTTCTCTTTCTTTGTTAGATCTTTTTGTGGTGTAGGTATTAGCGTAATTGTGGCTTCAAAGAATGAGTTGGGCAGTATCCCTTCTGTCTCTATTTGTGGAATAGTTTGAGAAGTATTGGTGTTAAGTCTTCTTTGAAGGTCTGGTAGAATTCTGCACTAAAACCTTCTGTTCCCGTACTTTTCTTGGTTGGGAGGCTTTCTATAACCCCTTCTATTTCTTTAGGGGTTATGGGACTATTTAGCTGATCTATTTGATGCTGATTTAATTTTGGTATTTGGTATCTGTCTAGGAAATTGTCCATTTCCTCTAGATTCTCCAGTTGTTGTGAGTATAGACCTTTGTAGTAGGATCTGATGATCTTTTGAATTTCCTCAGTTTCTGTTGTTATGGCTCCCTTTTCATTTCTAATTTTGTTAATTTGGATGCTGTCCCTGTGTCCTTTGGTTAGTCTGGCTAGGGGTTTATCTATCTTGTTGATTTTCTCAAAGAACCAACTCCTGGTCCTATTGATTATTTGTATGGTTCTCTTTGTTTCTATTTGATTGATTTCAGCCCTGAGTTTGATGATTTCTTGTCTTCTACTCCTGCTGGGTGAATTAAATTGTTTTTCTTCCAGGGCTTTAAGGTGTGCCATTAAGCTGCTAGTGTATGCTCTCTCCAGTTTCTTTTTGGATGCACTTAGATCTATGAGTTTTCCTCTTAGCACTGCTTTCATTGTGTCCCATAGATTTGGGTAGGTTGTACCTTCATTTTCACTGAATTCTAAAAAGTCTTTGATTTCTTTTTTTATTTCTTCCTTGACCAAGGTGTCATTGAGTAGAGTATTGTTCAGTTTCCATGTGTATGTGGGCTTTCTGTTGTTGTTGCTATTGAAGACCACTCTTACTCCATGGTGATCTGATAGGAGGCATGGGATTAGCTCGATCTTCTTGTATTTGTTGACATCTGTCTTGTGACCAATTATATGATCTATTTTAGAGAAGGTACCATACAGTGCTGAGAAAAAGGTATATTCTTTAGCTTTAGGATGAAATGTTATATATATATATATATATATATATATATATATATATATATATATATGTTAAATTTAATTGGTCCAGAGTTTCAATTAGTTTCACTGTGTCCCTGTTTAGTTTCTCTTTCCTGATCGCTCCATTGAGGAGAGTGGAGTGTTGAAGTCACCCACAATTATTGTGTTAGGTGTAATGCGTGCTTTAAGCTTTAGTAAGGTTTCTTTTACGAATGAGGGTGCCCTTGCATTTGGAGCATAGATGTTCAGTATTGAGAGCTCTTCTTGGTGGATTTTCCCTTTGGCCAGCAAGAAGTGACCTTCTGAGTCTCTTTTGATGATTTTAGGTTGGAAGTCAATTTTATCTGATATTAGAATGGCTACTCCAGCTTGTTTCCTGAGACCATTTGCTTGTAAAATTGTCTGCCAGCCTTTTACTCTAAGGCAGTGTTTGTCTTTAACACTGAGATGTGTTTCCTGTATGCAGCAAAATGTAGGGTCCTGTTTCCGTATCCAGTCTGTTTATCTATGTCTTTTTATTGGGGAATTGAGTCCATTGAAGTTAAGAGATATTAAGGAATAGTAATTATTACCTCCAGACATTTTTGAAATTATATTTATTTATTTTATTTATTTTTTATATTCGAGAGGTTACCTTCTTTTGCGTTTGATGAGAGGAGGTTTCTATCTTGCTTCCTCCCGGGTGTAGTTTCCATCCTTGTCTTGGTGTTTTCCCCCTATTATCCTTTGTAGGGCTGGATTTGTGGAAAGATATCGTGCAAATTTGGTTTTGTCATGGAATACCTTGATGTCTCCATCTATGGCAATTGAGAGCTTTGCTGGGTAAAGTAGTTTTGGCTGAAGTTTGTGTTCTCTTAGAGTTTGCATTATATCTGCCCAGGATCTTCTAGCTTTCATGGTCTCAGGTGAGAAGTCTGGTGTTATTCTGATAGGTCTTCCTTTATAAGTTACTTGGCTTTTTTCTCTTGCTGCCTTTAATATTCTTTCTTTGTTTAGTACATTTGGAGTTTTGATTATTATGTGACGGGATGTATTTCTGTTCTGATCCAGTCTGTTTGTGGTTCTATATGCTTCTTGTATATTCATGGGCATCTCTCTCTTTAGGTTGGGGAAGTTTTCTTCCATAATTCTGTAGAAGATATTTGCTGGCCCTTTAACTTGTAAATCTTCATTCTCCTCTATACCTATAATTCTTAGGTTTGGTCTTCTCATTGTGTCCTGGATTTCCTGGATGTTTTGGGTTACAGCCTTTTTGCATTTAGTATTTTCTTTGACTGTTGAATCAATGGTTCCTATGGTATCTCTGGCTTCTGATATTCTGTCTTCTATCTCTTGTATTCTATTGTTGATATTTGCATCTATGGCCCCTGATTTCTTTCCAAGGTTTTCTATCTCCAATGTTGTCTCCCTCTGAGATTTCTTAGTTGTTTCTACTTCTGTTTTTAGTACCTGGATGGATATGCTCAGATCTTTCGCTTGCTTGATTGTGTTTTCATGTATTTCTTTAATAGATTTTTGTGTTTCCTCTTTCATAGCTTCTACTTGTTGGCCCACGTTCTTCTGTATTTCTTTAAGTGATTTTTGTCTTTGTTCCTTATTGTCTTCTTCTTTTTGATCCATCTTCTCCTGCATTTCTTGAAGTACTTTTTGTATTTGCCTTGTAAAGGCTTCTAACTTTTGATCCATTTTCTCCTCTATTTCTTAAGAGATTTTTCTATGTGTTCAGCTACCAGAATCCTGACCAGTGATTTTATATCCAAGTCTTGTTTTTCTGGTGTTTTGGGGTATCCAGGGCTTCCTGTTGTTGGCAAACTGGGTTCAGATGCTGTCATGTTGCCTTGATTTCTGTTAGTGTCATTTCTTCGTTTACCTTTTGCCATCCGGTTATTTCTGGTGTTAGTTGACCTTGTTGTCACTGGCTGGTGTTTGAATCTCCTGTGAGGCTGGGCTTACCTGTTGTTTCTCTACTGGTGGTTATGTGTGATTGCTGCTCAATGGGATCACGAGCTGGCTGCCACCTGCTGACTTTGTGCACTGCCTGAGGTCTCCAGGAAGCGTGGGGGAGTGCAGCAGAGCCTCGGCAGGTGCTGCTGGGCCTGCCTAGTAGTGAGAGCCTAGCAGATCCCCCCACGCGGTAGCCCCTGATGGAATCTGTCTACCTGTGCCTTTCCAGCTGTGTTCTGGTTGCAATATGGAGGCCTGCCGCTATAGCTGGTCCGGGGTCCTGGGGAGCTGGGTGGCTCTAGCTGCCTAGGTGCACGGCCTAAGCTCGCAGGGACGTGCGGCAGAGCCTAGGCGCCCCCCACTGGGCCCGCCTGGGGTCAAGAGCTTAGCAGATCTCCCTGCTCTAGCCCCAGATGGAGTCTCTACCTGCACCTTTCCAGCTGTGTCCTGGTTGCAATATCATCATCTCAGTTTCTTTGAGCCCCCTATGAGCACTGATTCTGTGGGTTTTCTTGTGGTTATCATGGACCCCTCTTGGCTCCTCTGTTCTTTTTCAGTATTTCCCAAGCTCCACCTGAAGGTTGGCTGTGGGTCTCTGGATCTGTTCCCTTTAGTTGCTAGATGAAGCCTGTCTGATGACAAATATCCTAGTCTCCTGTCTATGACTAGAGCAGAATATCATTAGGAATTATCTCATTGACTTGATTTTTGTTTGCTCCCTGTTGTTTGTTCCAGTGGCATTTGGTTCCATCCTAGGTCTCTGGACTACCCTCCCTGTAGTTCCTTGCCCTTCAGGCAATGCCAGAGGTGTGCTCCTTCTCTTGCGGCATGAGTCGCAAGCAAGATCAGCCATTGGTTACCCATAATTTCTGTACCACTTCAACCCAGCACATCATGCAGGCAGGACAAACTTTAGGTTGAAGATTTTGTGACTGAATTGTCATCCCAACCTCTCCATTGGAAGTCTTGCCTGGTTGCAGGATACAGCCCATTCCAGCTCCTCATATCCCAATGCTGGGTGTCTAATTTGGGGTTAGTCTCATAGATTCCCGGGAGTTTTGAATTTACTGGTTTCTACCTGGTCCTCAAGACGTCTTACAATTCCAGTCAGCTATCTATCCCAGTTTTCCTTCCTTCTTTCCTCCCGTGAGCTGATCCATCCTGAGTGAACCCATGGTATCTATTGTATTTCCTTTTCCCAGAGAAATTAATGCCTCCCTCTTTGGGCTCTCCTTTTACATAGACTCTTTGTGACTGTGGATTGCAGCACAACTATCATTTACGTTAGGGGTAATATCCACTTATAAGTGAGTATATATCATTTTTATCTTTCTGAATCTGGTTACCTCACTGAGTATGCTTTTCTCTAGTTCTATCTATTTGCCTGCAAATTTCACAGTGTTTTTTTTTTCACAGCCAAGTAATACTCCATTGGGTGATTGTACCACATTACCTCTATCCATTCTTTACTTGAACATACATCACTTGAAGTTTTTCTATAGATCAAAAGCTATTCTAACATAAATATACATCTGGGAAAATAAAAGAATAAATTTTGATAGAGTTATCACTTTAAAATATCTAAGGGTAGATGAGAAGACCCAGTGAGCAAAGTTACTTCCATCAACCTCCGTAGCCTGAGTCCACTTTTCAGGAGTCACATGATGCAGAGAGAGAGAAGTGACTACTGCAATTTGAATAATGTCCACATTAATACTGTGGAATATAGACCTGGCCTATGCCTTAAAGAGAGCACTCGGTTTACTTAGTTGAATAGAGAAAGTGACTGGGGAAGAGCAGGCGTGCAGCAGCTTTTCAAACAGGAAAACATGACACATCTTCACACAGGGCCTCTGGGGAGTTTGGAATAGGTGGTAGGAAGTTTGAGGAATGGTTCTCTCCTATACCCACACTGAAGACTAATTTTGAAGAACAGTAAATTGGTGATTTAGGAGGAGAGGTAGAGTGAGGAGCAGGTTTGGCAGCAGCCCCAACACAGATACAGCAGCTGACATAGCTGTGGAGAAGCCCTCGCTTTCGTCTGCTCACCTGAAAGAAGTAAACACTATGAGGTATTATCTCAAGGTTGTTGCCAGGAGCAACTGAAGGGAAGAGGTAGCATTTGAGCATCAGATAAACTATTAAGGAGCAAGTTGGAAAAAGAAAAGCAGTATGTACAAACCTAAGGGAAATTGCCACAGGCTTAAAAATAAATGTAGTTTTAAATAAGTGATACACTGGCCTATTTATATAAACTAATTGAAATTATTCAAAAAATTTTTGCCAAAAAAAAAAAAAAAGAGCAAAAAAACCCCCTGAAGATTCAGAAAAAGAAAAAGTAGAAGGAAAACAAACAGATAGACAAACACACAGAATGGCTTTCTGGGGTTATTTTCTTGCATCAGGGACATTTTATTGGAAAAGAGTTCCCAAATTTGGTTATTGGATTTAAATAAGAATAAATGTTATTCACACAAAAGGGAAGGCAAAGAAGAAAGTTAAATACCAATAGTGGATGAAGGAGGCAAGGACTATATGGTGTTTGTTTACTAATTTTGGGTGGGTAAAAGGTTGCCATGTAACTACAAGATACAGGCAGTAGCTTATTTATCAATAAATCCCTGCGGGGTTGTGACCCTGTCTCAATAGTTTGTTCTCAAATGGAAAAACAGACACGCTGCATTTATATTTGAATACATCTTAAGCAGCACAGCACCTAGGTGACTGCCTAGCCTCTATGTTGCAAGAATCTATCACCTGCAGATAACTTCGAGTTACTACTTATTAATTTCTATGTTCCATCTTGGCCACTCTGGATGCAGTTGATGAGCCCTCTGGGCTGAGCTTCCTAGGCCTAGAGCCCTCTTTGCTTCTCTACCCCATGGAGGCCCCTGTGTTTCTCCTTTCTTCAGACTTTCCTCCTCCCCCTCCCCCTTCTCCCCTTCCCCCTTATATTCCCCCTCCTTCTCCCTCCTCCTTCCTCTCCTGATCCCTCTCCCCCTCCCTCTCCTATTCCTCTTCTTCCTCTTCTCAGAAACCCAAACCCTAATCCTCACCTCCTCTCTCCTCCCAGCTATTGGCTGCTGGCATATTTATTTACCAATCAGAATTAACTGGGGGCAGGTGCTCTAGAGGATCTCCACATAGACCCTCTTGTATAAACTAATTTTGGGGAGCCCATTAGCATCCAGGATAAGGAACCACTGGGAAAGGGGATAACATTGAATGTAAATAAAGAAAATATCCAATAAAAAAGAATACAATTAGCTACAACAGACATTGGGAGGAAAAAAGAGTATTTATAATACTGGCACTTACAAGAATAAATGTAATAAAATTGCAGTCCTGGTATCTCCCTTAATTTTAGTTTGCTTGAGTTTATGAGAAACAGAGAACAGGAGTTTATAGTTGCAGAAAAATTTGTAGCCCTACTGTGTGGACCTTGAGATTTCAAATAGATCTCAAAAAGTTTAGTGAGGATTTTGAGAGACTGATAATACAACAGGGAATTAAAAGGCTTAAGTTGTCATGCAAGAAGTTATATTGATGGGTAATCTGCAAAATGTGAAATCAGATCATTATAATAATGAATGAAAATGGCATGGGAGTGTAAATTGGTAATTATTGTTCTGTTAATCAATTGTCCTATGATAGAATTGTTGCAGTAAATATATTGGAATGAGCAGAAATGAGAAATTAGCAATAGAATACAGTATTGTAATGCAAATAGATCTGTTCTTAACACTGAAAGGTTGGATTTGAGGCTCACACCAAGTCCATGCTTGCTATTGTAAACTGTGCTATTGTAATACTGTCCAAAACCCTATGAATGGGAAACCATAGGCCCTGAAGATGTTGGGCTGGTAAACAAATAATTAAGCTGCTTTTAATTATTTCTACAAGCACCATTCTCAGTACTAGAGAAACCTTTCCAGTGAAATGATGCAGTGAAAGGCTCTTGGTTCTACCAGAAGAGTGACTGATGAGTGCTAAACAAGGCATTTTGTCATCTCTAAGGTTCACTAACTATTGTATATAAAATGGAAGAACTTTAGAGTCAGAACACATCAAGGTTCTTTCCATGTCCTAGCTATTATGAACAAAACTCCAGTGAATAAAGTTGGACAAGCATCTTTGTGGGATGATGGAGAATCTTTTGGGTATATGTCTAGGAGTGGTAGAGCTGATCATGAAATAGAACTAGTCCCATTTTTCCACAAAATCACCAAATTAATTTCCAAAGTCATGTTCAAGCTTGCAATTCCACTAGCAAATTAGGAGTGTTCCCCTTGCTACACATCTTTGCCAGCATGTGCTATGTCTTGAGTTTTTTTCTTAGCCATAAATGGGTGTAAGATGGAATCTCAGAGTTGTTTTGATTTGCATTTTCCTGATGGCTAAGGATGATGAATGTATTTTAAGTGCTTGGCCATTAGAGGTTCTTCTGTTGAGAGTTCTCTGTTTAGCTCTGTACCCCAATTTTAATTGGGTTAATTTTTGTTGGTGTTTAACTTCTTGAGTTCTTTATATATTTTGGATATTAGTCCTCAGTCAGATGTAGATTGTGTGAAGATCTTTTCCCAATCTGCAAGCTGCCACAACCTAGATGCCCCTCAGTGGAAGAATAAAGAAAATGTGGTACTTTTATACAATGGAATGTCACTCAGCTATTAAAGCCAAAGGCATCATGAATTTTGGGGGCAAATGGATGGAACTTAAGAATATCTAGAAAGACATATGGTATGTACTCACTGATAAGTGAACATTAGCCACAAAGTATAGGATATCCATGCTATAATCCACAGACACAAAGACACTGGGTACTAAGGAGCTGCCAAAGGAGGATGTGCAACTGTCACTCAGAAGGGGAAACTAAATAGTCATCACCGGTGGATGAAGGGAGGGAACTCTGTATAAGAGTGGATGGGGAGGGGAGTGAGGATCAGGTGTGGGAAAAAGATGTCAGGAGAGGGCTGGGATTTAGAATGGAAATATCTGTGTGTGCTGGGGGTGTTGTTTAGATGCCTGGAACAGTGGATGGTACAGGGGATCTATGGAGGTGACCCTAGCCACTGAAAAGTGGCTCTCTCATATAACCTGGCAGTCCTTCTAGAGGAGGGATGGGCACCAATCCACTCACAAAACCTCAAACCCTAAATTTGTCTTTGTTACAAGATATGGAGATTCAAAGGTGAAACAGGGACTGAGGGAACAACCAACCAATGATTGCCCCAACTTGATACCCATCCCATGTAAGAGAACCAACCCCTAACACTACTAATGACACTCTTGCTCTTTCAGACAGGAACATAGCATAAATGTCTCCTGAGAGGCTTTTCCAGCAGATGATTCAGAGACCCACAGACAAACATCAGGCAAAGCTCAGAGAGTTTTTGGAAAGCTGGGGGACAGAATGGAGCAAGCTGGAGGAGACAAGGATACCACAAGACTTACAGAGTCTGCTAACTTGGACCCATGGGAGCTCACAGAGACTGGGCCACCAGCCAGGGAACATGCAGGGACTGGATCTAGGCCCTCTACACATTTGTAGCAAATGTGGATCTTGGTTATCATGTGAGTCCACTAATAGGTGGAATGAGGGTATAATTTCATATTTCAGCTCATTTGAATTGCTTAAAAATAAAAGAAAAGCTAAATCTGACATAAAAGAGTAAATCTCAAAAATAACACACAGGAGGTAAACAAGAAATACTATATTTTTATGAAATGTATTAAGGATGGACATGACAAACAAAATTATATTCTCCATAGATGTACATGTATGTTAAAAATGAGGAATCTGCATCATGTTGGAAAATGGTTTCCACCTTTGGAGTGCATTAATAGCGAAAAATAGTAAGGGATGTTTGAAATCTAGTGTTCCTTTATTAGAAATATGTGAAAGCATTTTGGTAAATTATTAGGATTATTAGAATGTACAATAATTTCATAATTTTAAGCTTATAATAACTGTAATTAATATCTCCAAGTATTAGAGTAATGTCATCAACTTTTAAAATCACTAAATAGTATTAAAAGTTATCTATATTGAACGATAGCCACAAGTAGAACTTTTGTCTAATGATGGTAAATGGCTTTCAGGGTTTCTGACCAGTACCATAGCTACTTTTAATAATATAATAATTTACCAAAACTCTTTCATGTATTTCTAAAAAAAAAAAAAAAAAAAAAAAGGAACATAAAAAAATAAAGCATTGTCTTGAAATGTTTAGAGACAAGCTAAACACACACACGCAGTTTCATCATAAAGCATATAAATAAGTAAGTAAAAGTAAATAAATGAATAAACTTAAAGGCAATTCAATCCCACTCCCACTATGTGGTATCCGAGGCATTACTTTATGATGGCTGTGATGGCTTGAAATATAACTTCCTGCATCTCACAATCTTGTTAATTCTAGGCCACTAAAGGCCAAGCTTAACTCTTTTATTTTCTGACTCAAGAAGCTAGACCCTAGTCTGACACATCCCAGTGTCTCAATATAGGTGTGAATTGAATTTATCTCAGATACAGTAATAGGATGAAAAAAATTGAATAAAAAGTCACAAGAGTCCCACATTTTCCTTCATATGCTAATAGAAGACCCAATGATAGAAACTTCAAATATCAAGCTAAGGAAATAAATGAACTAACCACTGTATTATTGGATCACACTAGTAAGTTTTAATTTAATTTAATTTAAGGTAACTCAATGTTAACATTCTTCATATATATATATATATATATATATATATGTATATATATATATATGTCTTATTTTCATATATGCTAATGTTATCTGTGACAGTTACTTCTTCAAGAATATAAATATAAACTGGATTTGCTTTTAGAAAAATTAAGGTGTCATAAACATTTAGAAAATAATTAAGGACAATTACTTCAACATGTAAATGGAAAGACAAATAAGTTTCTATGAGTTAAGTAGGATTTTCCTTTGACTTAGAATATAGCCTTATTTCAGAGCAACTTTCACTGTGCATGAAGAAGTCTATATATGTGCTTTGAAATTTTGCATATGGAACATTCAGTGTCAATATGGCACTTTATCCGAGGCTACATATAGACTAACTGCAAAAGACAAGGGACAAGCACAATTTTGTTTTAGAGACTGAAAATTTAATGTTCTAATGCTGATGATAGGTAGCTCTAAAGATCACTTATTTATCAATTTTCTCCTACTTTAAATTATTCACAGGCCCTGTGAACCTCATTACGGACTAGCATTTTGTCATCTGCCACAAAGTACTTAGTCAACATTATCTACGGTAGAGGCCCTTAACATTCTCAGCCATTTCTAGCCAATGGTGGCAATAAAATAAAATAAAATAAAATAAAATAAAATAAAATAAAATAAAATAAAATAAAAATAAAATAAAGCGAAATAAAAAATAAAATAAAATAAAATAAAATAAAATAAAATAAAATAAAATAAAATAACAAGCTTGAAAATTGTCCTTCTAGAATTTTTTTCCTGAAGGCATATCATGGAGTAATATAAAAGCAAACTCCCAAAATAATTTTGATTATCTTGCAGATTTTAGTCAACAATAAATTTATATTTATTATAATCAAACTGTATTTTTTCTTTAAAAAAAAAACCTCAAAGTGATAATAATTAATGGTATGCCTGGTTTCAGTATTATACATGTTGGGATTACTCTCATAGCAAGTCATAAAGAATCGTTACATTGATTAAGAAAAGAACTCCTCATGTATCTTATGAATTCCTTAATAAGATGATAGATTAAAAAAATAAAAAGTGGTTAAAATTTAGATAGATTAACAATGTGTCACACATTAGGTGTTAAAGACATTTTATTTTATAAGATATTACACCTGTATGAATATACCCTGTTATTCCTCTCTTTTTTGAGTGGGTGTTATTGGTCCTTGTTGAAGAGGCTATTCTGAAAGGCAAAGTTGGATCCATATTGAGTAGCTTCCCATATGTCACTGGCACTACTATTTTATGTACAGACATCCCCATATACCTGTGTGTGTTTGCTACACAGTCAACTATTGGAGTTTATATCACTTCCTAAAAGGGAAAGAAGAGTCTCTGAGAGTCAGATAAAGCCAGTGCCTACAGTTAGGACACTGTGTGTCAAGGTGACTTGTTACAAAAGGAAACATAGATCTCAAGAAAAATCTCATCTCTGTTCATCCTGGGATCAAAATAAGGGCATTATTTTATTTTGTTGTAATAGGATTTCAAGACTCTATGCTTCTGTAGAGAGAATGACTTGCTGTGTTACTTCTCCATAAGTAGGACATAAGACAATTTAAGGCCAGAAGGATAATTTTATAATGAAATGATTTGGTGAGTTTAATGCATAGTCTTCATTTAAATTGTGTATCAAATCTGTTCTCTTCAATGTTATTCATTTCACTATAGCATTCCAATCATTTTCACACATACACATAAATAAAAACCATGACATTTTGCAGATAATTCATCAAAACTGTTGCTTTAAAACATCCCTATGTCACTTCTTTCAAAAATATCTGAAGGCTATATTTCCTCACTGAGACAACTAAATATAAATCCATTATTTGGAAGGTAATAATATTTATCTTACTTATAAATTTATCCTAAATGACTCCATTACTCTTGCATGTATAGATATGGGCACATCAAAAGATAGCTACAAGCATAAAAAGTTTGCATTCCCTGTTACCAATACTTTGATGCAAAATGTAAAACTGTTTGAAAATGGGACTTGCACATATATCTATTCTTTCTAAAGAAAATTATAATCCCTAAATCACTTTTCTTTATTACTGGTAAGCCAGATATTATTATATGAATCAGCATTTAAAAAGATTGTTTGCTTATGATTCCACAATAATTCACATTAGTAATAAAACTGAAGTTTAAATGATAAAATATTTTGGCTTTTAATGAAAACATCCTCTGAACATCCTCTGAAGGGATCTAAGGTATGAGAAAATCATGTAATTCATTTCCAGATCTGGCCAGAAACGATAATGTTCTGTGCTCTTCCCCAGTCACATGATGGCCCTCCCCTGCTTGGTGCTGTTCTAACAAACTAGAAAAAGTGCTGTTATGGTTAGAATAAGGAAAAGTAATGCTCCTGTGAAAAGGAAAATTCCCTTCTGTCTTAGTTAGGGCTTTACTGCTGTGAACAGACACCATGACCAATGCAAGTTTTATAAAAGACAGCATTTCATTGGGGTTGGCTTACAGGCTCAGAGGTTCAGTCCATTGTCATCAAGGCAGAAACATGGCAGCATCCAGGCAGGCATGGTACAGGAGGAGCTAAGAGTTCTACACCTTCATCTGAAGGCTGCTAGTGGAAGACTGACTTCCAGGCAACTAGGGTGAAGGTCTTAAGGCCACACCCACAGTGACACACCTACTCCAACAAAGCCAAACCTCCTAATGGTGCCACTCACTGGGAAAAGCATATACAAACCATCACATTTACTGACAACTATTACAGATATAACAAAATAAATACTCACCACACAAGCTTCAAACATAGCTTTATCCTTCCTTCCCTAACAACTATAAGCACACTTACTCTCCCTTTATCATCCCAACTAACCATGTTGAAATTTAGAATATTTCAGTCCAAGAGCCTTCAAAGCCCTAAGAACACAAACAAGTTTAAAGTCTGATAAGGACTGTCAGACTTTATCCTAAATCTATTGAATGCAAATCAATTACTTTAATTAAGCTAAGACCTTAACTAGATTGGCAGGAATCAAACCTACAATAATAGCAAAATAGCCTTCTGATTTCAATCTTTCTCTCTGGAACCGTGAAAGACAATCTTTGTTCTGGTAGAGTGAGGCTTAGCCTCCTGAGACCCAGTAGATATTCTACAAGGGACAGACTTGTTGGCCATGGTTTCTTATAGTAGGCCCTCAACGCCATAATCCCGTGGCTGTCAGTCACGTAGGGCAACACCCTAAGACCCTAGAACTGTTTGGACTCAACCCACTCACCCCCATCACCTGGCAACAAACAGGTGTGCTCCTCCCCACAGTTACCTAGCAATATCCAGGTAGGCCCAGCCCACTATAAAAGGGGATGCTTGGCCCGTCCTCCCTCTCTTGCTCTCTTGTTCTCTTCTCTTACTCTCTTGTCCCCTTGCTCCCCGTCTTTCCTCATTCCCTTTCCCCCTCTCTCCACATGGCCATGGCCGACCTCTACTTCTCCCTCTCTCTACTTCTCTACAATAAACCATGGACTACCTCTTCTCATCTGGACCCACAGTGCTGGAACAATGTGGCAGGACTTAGCTTAAAGTGCCCAGTCTCCCGCTAGAAGGCCTCCAAGCATTCCCAGCCATGGCCACCAACAACCCAAGTCATTCACTGACCAAGCTAAGGACCCAGCCAGTGCTCCTTCCCTACCTCTTTTCCCTTTGGCTTCTCCTGCGCCCCCCAGCCACACCCCTTCCCCCTTGATCCCCCTTCTCAGCTCTTTTACGACATCGTGCAGCATCTGGGATGTCTAAGACTGAGAACCTCAATATTTTGCCTCTGCACCCCTGGAGTGAAGTCGTGAGGTCTTCCACAGTCCTACATATGCCAATTGGTTTCCATGGGGTCCCATGGCAGTTGAACTCCCTGCAACTGCCCACCCAGTAGCCCTAGCCCTAGCCATACCTCTCCTGACTATCAGAAAGAAGGTGGAAGAAACCTTAGAAGAGCTAATTCTTTACAACTTTGAATTTGAAATTCCATGTGATTATCCTCTTCAAGCTTGGTATAAAGCTGGCCTACCCACTATCTTTAGATTTATAGTCTAATGCTTATTCAGCCATTTTCCTTATGTTTGTAAATTGTTGACTCTTCTAAAATAATCATAAAGTTATTGTAACCCTGTATCACCTATTTGGTGCCAGAGCAGAAATAGTAGGAATAACACTAAGCATTTTAAGCCAAGCTGAATTGGGATAGCCAGGTGCCCTATTGAGTGATGACCAAACCAGTAACATTATCACAACTGCTCATGCATTGGTTAGTTATAATCTTCATTGTGATACCAATAATAATTGGGGGCTTTGGAAACTGACTTATCCCAATAATAATTGGGGCCCCTGATATAGCATTTCCATGAATAAATAATGTAATTTTTGACTTCTACCTCCCTCATTCCTTCTTCTTCTAGCATCACCAATAGTAGAAGCTGGAGCAGGAACAGCATGAGTATAGCTGTAAATTTAACTCATTCCAGAGCATCAGTAGATCTAATAATTTTCTCCCTACATTTAGCTGGAGTATCATCTATTTTAGGAGCTATTAACTTTATTACTACCATTAGAAACAAACAAACAAAAAAAAACCACTGCTACGACACAATATCGAACACCATTATTTGTTTGATCACCACTTATCACAGCTGTGATTTTCCTTCTTTCTCTCCCAGTATTAGTCACAGGACTCACCATGCTTTTAACAGAGTGTAACTTAAACATGACCTTTTTTGACCCTATAGTATTTGGTGGTCCTATCCTTTCCCAACATCTATTTTGATTCTTTGCACACCCAGAAGTATATATTATTATTCTACCAGGATTTTCAATTATCCGACATGTAGTTGCTTATTTCTCTGGCAAAAGTAAAGTACTATTTGGGTATAAGAGAATACTATGAGCTATAAGAACAATCAGCTTCCTAGGATTTATTGTATGAACACATCATATATTTACAGTAGTCATGGATGTAAATACATTAGATTACTTTACATCAGCCACCATTATTATTGAAGTCCATACTGCTGTTAAAGAATTTAGCTGACTTGCCACACTACATGATGGTAATAGTAAATAGTCTCCAGCTATATTATGAGCCTTAGACTTTACATAAATATATATTACAGCTGGAAGCTTAAGTGGAATTGTCTTGTCCAACTGCTCACTTGGCATTGTTCTTCTTGACACCACAATTCTACAGTTGGCATAATTGAGAGACTGATCTAACTGGAGCAATAAAAATAAAGAAATGAAAGATATACACACAGAAAATCTGGACTGGGTTAGTCCTAATGTAGTAGAGTCTACCAGTATCTTCCACATTCAGCCCAATTATCATATAAAGTACAAAAGAAGAATTAGCTACCTAATCACAATAGGCAGTTTCTTTCTGGTAGAAGGGTTAAGGTTGTAGAAAATCAGGAAGAGAAGGCTGTAGTTTATACTTTGTGTTCACCTTGATTTTAATTTTAGGTTAATATTTTAGTTAGGCTTTCTATTCCTGCATAAAGCATCATGACCAGAAGCAAGTTGGAGAGGAAAGGTTTAGTTCAACTTACAGTCCCACACTGCTGTTCAGTAACAAAGGAAATCAGTACTGGAACTCACATTGTAGGAACTTGGATGTAGGTGCTGATACAGAGGACATGGAGGCATGCTGTTTACTGGATTGCTTCCCCTGGCTTTCTCAGCTTGCTTTCTTACAGAACCCAGAACTACCAGCCCAGGGATGGTACCACCCACAATAGGCCTTCCCATCCTTAATCATCAATTGAGAAAATGCCTTACAACTGGATCTCATGGAGGCATTTCGTCAAGGGAGGCTCCATTTTCTGTGATAACTCCAGCTTGTGTCAAGTTGACATACAAAACCAGCCAGTAGAGTCAACCTTTCATACTTGGCCCAGAGGAAAGCTTTGTCCTACCTCTCATTATTACCTGGGAAAGGTCTTGGTAGTTTCATGTTTGTGAGGCACTGGGGCTCTTGACATGGATAAGCTCTTATCAATGATATATATTCACTTAGAATATATATCTCCCTAACTGAAGAATGACTAATCTGACTACTGCTTGAAAACTCTCAGACTGTAGTGGCCCTCTCATCATGCTAATGGTATGATTTTTGAGTCTGATGAAGTTTGCAAGATAAATTTCAGTGGTACATGCTTTATTTTTGCTCACAGCAGGTTCAGGGGCAGAGTTGTGCATTATACTAATTAAACTTTCCTTTAAAACACTTTGCAGCAAAGTTTGTCTTGCTTATATTCCAGTTGCATTGCCAACAAAATGAGGAAACGGCATAGACAGACTTGATCTCAATAGGCTGACGCACTGGTGGCTGTCAAGGCTGAGCAAATTTAGTGGAACTGGAGCAGGATGTATAGATTAGGGCTAAGCCATACTTTTTGGTAGGCACTATTTTCTACTAATTTCTTCATAACCTAAGGCTATTATCCAACATACACTTTTCATTAGTTTAATAAAATTTGTAATACCTTAAACTAACTAGAGATTGCATTCCAAAAGGGTGATCCAAAGGACTTCAGTTCTCTTTATCTGAAAATGCAACTATTTTACTTTCAATTATATAGAATATTATAAATTATCTCATAAGTATACAGACCGATATCCAAAATACAGAATTTTTCATAGTCATCAATCTTACTGTGATCTATAGCCATGTTTTGTTTGTTTGTTGGTTTGTTTGTTTGGAAAGAGCTCCTTAAAGTAGGATTTGGAGACTTGCATGAACATCAAGTTGCACATTCGCTGCATATGTGCAGGGGAATAGGAGGGCTAGGTCCAGCCTGTCTATGCTTTTGTTGGTGGTTCAGTCTTTGGGAACTCCCAGTGGTCCAGGTTGTTTGATTCTGTTGGTCTTCTTGTCGAGTCCCTATTCGCTCACGGTCTCCCAATACTTCCCCTAACTCTTCCACAAGATTCCCTAGCTCCATCAAAAATTTTGCTATACTGGGTTTATCTAATGTTTTGGTAAGCTGCTGGATAGAGCCTCTCAGACAATAGTTATACTTGACTTCTGTCTGTAAGCATCACAGAGTATTATCATTAGTAGTTTCTGGAATTGGTTCTTGTCCATGAGATGGATCTTAAGTTGGGTTACCCATTGCTTGGCCATTCCCTCAGTCTCTGCTCCATCTTTGTTCCTGAACTCTTGTAGGCAGAACAAATTTTGGATCGAAGGATCTATAGATGGGTTGGCATATTCATATCTTTATTGTGAGTCCTATCTGTCATCAGGAGGTAGCCACATCAGACTCCATATCATCCCACTCCCGCTAGAAGTCACTGCTGGAGTCAATCTCATAGACTTGCTACAGCCTCCCCCATCCCAGGTCTCTGGCACATCCTAGATTCCTAGGTATATCCACCCCATTCTGTCCATAGCTTATTTCCATTTACATTCCAGGTCCTACTTCCTCTGCTCCTGATCTCCCCTGTCTTTGAAATGAACCCTTCATTTTATACAAGGTCACAATCAATAGACAGACGGAAAACCCTAAATATCCATGTTGTTTTATTGTACTTGTGCTGTGTACTTTTGTATTATCTTCAGATGTGTTATTATGAGATAGGCTTTTCTGCCTATCTAAACTAATATTGGCCCAGTCTATAAATAGACGGTCTAATATGTATCAAATAATGTCTTCATCAACACTGGAATCATCTTGATCACATCTCTCTAAATGAGATCTCAGTATTACATTATACATTAAAGGTTTCACATTATACTCTTCTACAGAAAAGACTAAACTCTTACAAGCACAACAAGGTTCCTCCACTATATATGAGGAAAGTATGAGCATTATAAGTTATATTTAAATTACAATAGATAATCTATTGTGAATGTATTGTAACTAGAAATAGGCTTATCCAATAGGCTTCAAAAGAGATTTTTTTTCTTTTACAGAGACTTCTAAGAAATAGTGCATAATTGTTGGATTTGTGAATTGAGGACCTAATCTCACTTCACTTAACTTTATTTGTAAGGAAATTAATTTGATCCCAGCACTTGGGAGGCAGGGGCAGGCAGATTTCTGAGTTCGAGACCAGGTTGGTCTACAGAGTGAGTTCCAGGACAGCCAAGGCAACACAGAAAAACCCTCTCGAAAAAACAAAACAAAAAAAAATTAAAAAAAAAAGAAATTAATTTGATATCCCAAATTCTAGAAAATAGATGCCAATTAAAAAGAAAATAAAAATAAAACACATACCTTAAAATTAATCTATTTCATGTGTATGTTGAGTTCATACTAAAATGTACATGATTAAAAATGTTTCTCATAAATGTATGTGCCAAAGCTCCATCATGGGTTGATGCATTTGAACATCAAAAAATAATGACATTTAAATATATGTAAGCTCCATATATTGTGAGAGATAACAATTGGAAAAGCTCTTCTATATCACTCACATGAATTCAAGTGAATATAGCATATTTTGTTACCTAAAATTTTTTTAAAAATATTTTCAAACTGTATAAATTGAAGATTTGCTTTAACGTCAGCAAGTGTTGATTATTTTCCAAATTGTACAGCTGAGTGGTATCCAACACCCTTCCCTAATTCAACCTTATATGTGTATTTTAGTTTAAGAATCGTTTCACGTCAAAAGTCAGTAAAAAGTTAAAAATAAATCCCACTCTGGGGCATATGTGTTAACTGCAGAAGCCTGCTTTTAATGAGTTTCCTCCTTTATGTCTTGTCTAAAGTATCTTAGGTCCTCTGCTGTTCATGCTGTTAGCTGAATTAGTTGCAACATCTAGTGTCATCTTTTCATCATTTGGAGATTTTACTCATATTTCCGATGCTAAGTTCAACTAAAACTTTCCTTGAGAGAATGTGTTTCCTGTGTCGGATTCTACTTTTCTGATAACTTTTCTCTTACTTCTTTCTGAGTAGAGGTATCCCAAATTACCTTCTACTGCCTCAGGGACCAGAAGAGCCTGATACAGATAGTTGTACTATGCTGTACTTACACAATTTAAAGGAGCATCCAGAACACATTCATAACATTTAATTAGGAATTGGGGCATATGGGTAAGGGAGTTATCTCATTTTCTCATCTTTTGAATGACAAGAGCAGACTTCAACCAGTAAAATATTTAAACTTCAAAAACATTCAAATTTCTCAAGTCCATAGAACTTTCTGGTACTACCCCAACCTACTTTTAGTTTTATTTTTTTTTATGTTTTATTTTATTGGATATTTTCTTTATTTACATTTCAAATGTTATCCCCTTTCCTGGTTTCCAGTTTCCTCCCCTTCTGGAAGCCCTTTAACCCATGCTCCCTCCCCATGCTTCTGTGAGAGTGTGCCTCAAACCACCTCACTCCCATCTCTCTGTCCTCTATTCCCCTATATTGAGGCATCCATCTAGCCTTCATAGGACCAAAGACCTCTCCAGCCACTGATACCTGACAAGGCTGTCCTCTTCTACATATGCTGCTGGAGCCATGTGTACTCCTTGGTTGATGGCTTAGTCCCTGGGAGCTCTTAGTTTTAAATGCACTAATTCTCTGTTTCTCACTTTTCATCCAGGTGTCCTCTGCTCATAGTCATTATTAATTCTTCCAAGCTATTTATTTGGAGGAAACAACAATGATATTGAAGTAATTATCAGTATCTTAAATATTTCACAATTGTGTTAATACAGCTGTACCTAAATGTCCAAATCACATGGCTCTGCAATTCACTGTACTCCTGTGAACAAATGGTTCAAACTTTCTAATAGTCATTGTTTTAAAAAGGTGATACAAAGTTTGTAGAAGTGTTAAAGGAATGTAGAACAACGAATATAAAATATATATTATTATTAGAAAAATTGTATGAAAACCAGAAATAAAACTATGATATTGAAATAATTTATGGGACTTTGAAAATACATTTAGCTTTCATTTCTCTTCAGTGTCCTCATTAGTAATATGCTTTTCTCTAAGATTTTGTAATGTGAAGCAGTAACTTCAAATGAGTCATCTTACTTCTAATGGCATGTCACTTGGTAAGACTCTCTCCACAACACTTCTAGAAAGATTTCAGGGAAGACTGAGAGAATGTTTTAATAGATCACATCAAATACATGCCAGAGAGAAACTGGAGTGTTATGCTCTAAAGGAGGGTCATAAATGACTATTGGGTTGTGTTATGACTTTTTAAGAAATGTAATGCATATTTAAAATTAGATAGTATGTTAATGATATTAAAGTGATAAATTTACCTGTACCAAATCATAGCAGAACAGATTTCCCTTTATAGTCTTTTCTATGCATTAGATTTGAAATTTTATTATTTGGGAATATAAACTATGTCCACAATGTGTTTTGGACACATTTTTATCTCATTTCCTTTGTATTCTCCCTCTTGCTCCACCTAGCATGTCCCCATCCAACCACATGCCTTCTTCTTTTTAAAATATGTAACATTCTGCATCCATTATTGAGGTTCATAGGACAGCATAAGGATGTTGGGCCATCTATAGAAGCATGGGGGATCTACCATTGTTCACCTACCAGAAGAACATGACTAACCCTCCCTACTTTCCATCAGCTGCCAAGGGCTCCTCAGTAGGGATTGAGTCACATGCACTACCTCTGCCCCCAAATCCTATGGAGTTTCCCTTATTAAGTCAACAGAACTAACTTGATGCTGATCTGTAGACTTTTGCTAATCACTGTTTTTCTTGCTCACTTACTTTGTGATTTCTACCATAAGGGTATTCACACTGAGGGAGTCCTCAGTTCTGGAGCAGTAGTTGCACACGCCATCTTCTAGCAAGATTTACATGAAAATAAATCCATAAAAAATAGCTACTCAAGTCAGACATACATAAATGGTTCATCTTATGTTTTCTTTCACTTTGTAAGTAAGTTATACCATTCCAAAGGCTCAAAAGAACCCTCTCCATTTTACTTAGACAAGGGTTCATTTTAACCTAATACCAAAGTAAAATCACCCTTATCAAAAGTTTTAGTTGTCATAGATTTATAGATGGAATTTCCATTTATTCTTGGTTGATGAACTTCGAATAAATTTATAGTACTTATATAAAAAGAAATAACATGAAATACAAATATATTTTACTAATTCAAAGTCTGTCATCTCATGTTTCCTCTGTCCTCGTTTAACAAATTTATTATGACTCTATTTTCATCTATCTGTGTCAATTTCCTACTGATTTGAAAGTAACAATGCCCCACAACTGATTAATTCTATAATTAAAATAAACATTCAAATAAACTATTAATATAAACAATAAAAACTTTATCGTAAATATGAATAGAAATAAATGATTAATTCTGTAACCAAACGCACTTAGTTGACTTTAATTATGGAATCATATACAAGTACAATTCTTCTTAATTTTTAATATTCATATAAAATTTTATCCGATCAGTCTTTGAAAATATTCCTGAAGCAGAAATTTTTAAAGTAAAATGTAAGCAGTTGCTTAAATGCTATAGCTGGATCTCAGGGTTTAAACCAAGTATTGTTAACTTTCAATTATAGGGCAATTTCAACTCAACAACATGAGCGCTCTGGAAAGGGACCACATGCAAAATCTTTCTATGTGTATGTGATTCAGCTGTAATGCAGACCCTCAGTGCATATGTTTAAGGTAAAATTAGATTGCAGAAGGAAGCAGCCACGTTTGAAAGTAGCACCTCCAGTAAAAAGACAGGGCACCAAGTGGAGGCATGGGGTTGCTATCCCACAGTCAAAAACTCTGACCCAGAATTGTTCCTGGTCTAAAGAATTGCAAGGACAAAATTGAAAGAGTCAAAGAGATCAGAGTTCCAGTGACTGACTCAAATAGGGAGGCTCCAAGGCCTGACCCTATTGCTGATGCCTTGGTGTGCTTACAGACAGAAGCCTAGCATGGCTGTCCTTCAACAGGCCCAACAAGCAGCTGACTGATACAGAAGCAGATACTTCCACCCAACCAATAGACAGAAGCCAAGGAGCCCTGTGCTTGAATTAGGGAAAAGCTGTAGGAGGTTGAGGAGGAGGGTAACCCCATAGGAGGACAAGCAGTCTCAACAAAATGGACCTCTGAGATCTTTCAGACACTAAGCCATCAAACAGACAGCATACAGTAGCTGGTCTGAGTTTTTCAACACATAGACATAGAGGACTGCCTGGACTGACCTCAATGAAAAAGATGCACCTAATCATTTAAAGATTTGAGGCCCCAGGGAATGGGGAAGCCTGGAACGTGTGGGGGACATCGTCTTGGAGATGGTGGAGGAGGAATGGGGTGAGGAAATGTTGGAGTGTGGACCATGGACCAAGAAGGAGTTAACAACTGGTCTGTAAAAAACGATTAAAGGTAATAATTTAAAATAAACAAAACAACAACAAAAATAACCCAAAAAGCCAATATGAGAACAAAAATACCCCAAATCAAGAAAATAAAATACCCCCTCAACACACCCCATTGTTAAACTAAACAAAATCACACACACACACACACACACACACACACACACACACACAGAGAGAGAGAGAGAGAGAGAGAGAGAGAGAGAGAGAGAGAGAGAGAGAGAGCGAGAGAGCGCATCTAATTAAGGCTAAACAAAGTGATGAATCAGAGAAAGAATAAGTCAGAGTTAGGATCCACTTGATTCTCACTAGAATAACTTAGGAAGGAGAAGCTCTTCAGCACAGCAGAAGGAGAGAGAGAATCAGTACATTGGGATTCAGTGTGAGGAATGCACTACAATGTAGTTGAGTTCTTCCTGTGAGTTCATGCAGGTAAGCAGAGGCAGATGAAGCCAGAAAATAGGAAGGAGCCAGAAGATTAGAACAAATTGCCAGAGTTGGTTTCAGGCCAAGCAGAGCAATTTAGTGAGATGCTGAGATAAATAAGATTGAATCAGTCAGCATGGAGAGAGTTTGAGCCAGAGAGCCAAGTTGAACCAACCAGCAAGATTCATAATGAAGTAGGAAGGGTGCTATCTTAGCCTCTGAGATGAAAATTACATTAGGAAAATAAAAATTATATTTACAACTGAGTATTTTATTATATTTCAATATGCCATTGAATAAATAACTGAGTGAAGATTGTGTAACAAATTATGCCCAAGTGTTTCTTTATTGCCTTTTCTCTCTTGGAACCATTACCATATTTTAGCATTTGTCATTTTGATTACTACAGTTGTTTGTTTCCATTTTCTTCATAGCATTTTAGAATATGTTTATGAAAATATTTTTGACTCATTCTTATACCTTATCTTCTGTGAATTTGTATCCTCTTTTCTATATTCTTGAACATTTTTTTTTTTTTGGTTTTTCGAGATAGGGTTTCTCAGTGTAGTCCTGGCTGTCCTGGAACTCACTCTGTAGACCAGGCTGGCCTCGAGCTCAGAAATCCACCTGCCTCTGCCTCCCAAGTGCTGGGATTACAGGCATGTGCCACCGCCGCCCGGCTTTCTTGAACATTTTTATATTCTCATCCTTATTGTCCTTCTACTGTTGAATCATCTGATATTTCTTCTCCTTATTTTTTAAACACCATTTAAAGTGAATTTATTTGGTTTTATACAATCCTCTTTACAATAATCGGGCTTAGAATTTCTATATAATGTCTTACACTAATCTCATTCAAATTTCTCAGGACAGAGTGATTCATGCTTCTCTCAGAAGGTAACACAATATGAGAGTTAATAGAAACTGTACAGTTTAGAAAGAAGTCCCAGATGTTTTTATCATTGTAGTCTACAATTAATCTTGTAGTAAAAATATCTGTCAGGAATGTGAACATCAGTTGCCAAATGCAACTGGTGCATTTTGTCAAAATGAATTTAACATATATAACATATATAATTTAATGCAACATCATGAAGCTAATCAATACAGGGTACCATAAAACATACTTACTTTACTGGAGATTGTGGGGCTCAATAGAAGTTGCAAATTATTTGGCACTGAATTACCAGCCCGGGAATAGAATAAATCTCAAACTTTAATATCTATTAAATATGTATTGATTTCATATGGTCATATTGATGAATATAAGAGTCACTAACTCAAACTATTATTAAGCAGATTCAGCTTGGATTCTGAATTTATTAAACTCATATTACATAGATAACTGAAGATATGTTAAAATTTGGGGACCCATGTTTTATTCTGCCAATGTCAGTTTGTAAGAAAAATAGAGAGGACTCTGGGCTTTCTTGAAAGAATCAATACAAATGATTAACCAGTAACCAAAAAATAAATATTGAGTTATATTTCTATTTTTTTTTCAACTTTTGCTGTTAAGTTCATTTTCATAGTAATATCCTTCTGAGAAAAATTTAGTGACATTCTTTTAGTCTCTCATATATGTATGTGTGTATACAAATATATATACACATATATATGCATATATATATGTGTGTATACATATATACATATGTGTGCATTATTTTATAGAAACTAATATTGAACCATCCCTGCATCCTTGGGATGAAACTTACTTGATCATGGTGAATGATTGTTTTGATGTGTTCTTGGATTCAGCTGGCAAGAATTTTCTTGAGTATTTTTGCATCAATATTCAAAAGGGAAATTGGTATGAAGTTTTCTTTCTTTGTTGGATCTTTGCATGGTTTTGGTATCAGTGTAATTGAGGTTTCATAGTATGCATTGGGTAGTGTTCCTTCTGTTTCTATTTTGTAGAATAGTTTGAAGAGTATTGGTGTTAGGTCTTCTTTGAATGTCTGATAGAATTCTGTACTAAAACCAGTTAGTCCTTTGCTTTTTTTGGTTGGGAGACTTTTGATGACAACTTATATTTCTTTAGGGATTATGGGAATGTTTAGGTGGTTTATCTAATCCTGATTTAACTTTGGTATTTGGTGTCTGTCTAGGAAATTTCCCATTTCATCCAGACTTTCTAGTTATGTTGAGTATAGGCTTTTGTAGTAGGATCTAAATTAATTAATACTAAGTCAAAATATTTAAGCCATAATTTAGAAATACTGTATTTTAATTCAAAGATGATTTTTAATATGTAAAATACTGTAAATAGTGAAATCAGAGTATTAGTTTTATGCTTCTCTATTTTCAAACTTATTATGTATATTGAACACTTAAAGTTCATGCTAATCTGTGAAGATGACCACATGCTATCTGACAATAAATTTAATCAATATTTTATTAATGTTGAAAACATGTCATTGATTAAAACGCTGTTTCTAAGGCATGGTTCTCATCACTCCATCAAATTCAGACACTTATTTACAAGGAGGTACATAAAGGAACATTTGCCCAGATGAGAAGTGCATTACAATGTAACTATATTATAAACTCAAAAATTTGATTAATTTTAAAAAGAAGTATTCACAGTATATTGCTAAATCGATATAGTCCTATGATTATCTTTCTGTTATAATTGACAAAACATAGGAATGGATTGTCAAAATTATTTGTCCTATTCATAGAACCATAGAAACTGACAGAGACAGAAATTGACTTTATAGGTGTGTGTGTGTGTGTGTGTGTGTGTGTGTGTGTGCATGTGTGTGTGCACGTGTGTGTGTATGTGTTATAGATTTTGCATATAGTACCCAGATTACATATTAGTTATCTGTTGCTTGTATGTGATAAGATTGTATTTGGAAGAAGTTTTCACTTTTTTAAAAGACTTTTAAAAACTTTATTTACATGTGTATGTGTACCTCTCTCTGACTGACTGCTGTGTAGATATCATGTATATGCCAGTGTCTGAGGAGGCCATAGAGGTAGGTATATCCTTTACAGCTGGAAATACAGTGTTTGTGAGCTGCCTGACATGAGTACTGGGAACTGAACTTGGCTGCTGGGAACTGAAGTTTGGGCACACTTAGCCATCTCTCTGGGCCCAGGAATTACAGTCTTAAATGTTGTTCTCCCTCAGAACAAAGTGGGAAGAGATGCTCACCTGGGACAGAATTTAAAGGGATTTAGAAATTAGTATGGGGGCAGCAGGACTTATACCCATCAAAATAATCCTACCCACCTTTGGACCCCTAGGGAGGATCCACTTACTGAGAAATAACTGAAGAGTTTAACTAACTCCAGGGCAAAGGCATGCTTTCAAAGTGACTGCAGCCAGTCCTTTAGTAATCCAGAATTATCCCTAACTACATTCAAAGTAGTTCTTATTCCCACAGATAAGCGTAGCATGCTCCCCTCCACAAGAAAACTTCTTGTTGCAACAGACATGGATCATTACTGACAATCACAAACAATCAAAATGCAGACTTGTGGAACACAGTCCCAAAGATGGCATCCACAAAACAACTTCTACACCTAGGCTTAGGAGACACTGTGGAAGAGGGCATAGAATGACTGTGATGGCCAGAGGATGAGGGAGTTTGTTGGGAGATGATATTACCTAGTAATGTGAGAAGGTACATCTACAAAGTCTCCCCCAATATGACCTCCCAAACATAATCTGAACAAGGACTGCACCAAAAACATGCTAAAACAGATAGGGGAACGACCATGAAAGTTTCCTGTACAAAGAACTACAGGGAGCTAAGTAATATAGAGTGAGAGAAATAGTCTTCCTCTGAGAAGAGTGGAGCAACTGTTCTATGGAAAGCTGCACAGAGACACTAGCAAGGCCACTTAAAATCATGATACATTTATAACTTATTTACAATGAAGTAATTTAACACAATTTAAAAGGAGGCGTTCCATCTCCTGAGGTCTTCTTCTATTTCTTTCTTCAAGGACTTGAAGTTTTTGTTATACAATTCTTTCACTTGTTTGGTTAAAGTCATGCCAAGATACTTTACATTGTTTGTGGCAATTGTGAAGGGTGTTATTATCCTAATTTCTTACTCAGCCTGCTTGTCCTTTGAGTACAAGAAGGCTACTGATTTGCTTGAGTTGATTTTATAACCAGCCACTTTGCTGAAGTTGTTTATCAGCTGTAGGAGTTCTCTGGTGGAGTTTTTTGGGTCACTTATGTATACTAGCATATCATCTGCAAAAAGTGATAGTTTGACTTCTTCCTGTCCAATTTGTATCCCTTTGACTTCCTTATGTTATCTAATTGCTCTTGCTAGAACTTCAAGTACTATATTGAAAAGATATGGAGAGAGAGGGCAGCCTTGTCTAGTCCCTGATTTAGTGGGATTGCTTCAAGTTTCTCTCCATTTATTTTGATGTTGGCTACTGGTCTGCTGTATATTGCTTTTATTATATTTAGGTATGGGTCTTGAATTCCTGTTCTTTCCAGGAATTTTAGCATGAAAGGATGCTGAATTTTGTCAAATGCTTTTTCAGCATCTAATTAGATGAGCATGTGGTTTTTTTCTTTTAGTTTGTTTATGTAGTGGATTACGTTGATCCATTTCCTTATATTGAACCATCCCTGCATCCCTGGGATGAAGCCTACTTGATCATGGTGAATGATTGTTTTGATGTGCTCTTGGATTCGGTTGGCAAGAATTCAGGGCTGAAATCAATCAAGTAGAAACAAAGAGAACCATACAAAGAATCAACAAAACCAGGAGCTGGTTCTTTGAGAAAATCAACAAGATAGATAAAACCTTAGCCAGACTAACCAAAGGAAACAGAGACAGTATCCAAATTAACAAAATTAGAAATGAAAAGGGGGACATAACAACAGAAACTGAGGAAATTCAAAAGATCATCAGACCTACTACAAAGGTCTATACTCAACACAACTGGAGAATCTGGAGGAAATGGAAAATTTCCTAGACAGATACCAAATACCAAAATTAAATCAGGATCAATTAGATCAGCTAAATAGTTCCATAACCCCTAAAGAAATAGAAGGGGTTATAGAAAGTCACCCAACCAAAAAAAGTACGGGACCAGATGGTTTTAGTGCAGAATTCTACCAGCCATTCACAGAAGACTTAACACCAATACTCTTCGAACTATTCCACAAAATAGAAACAGAAGGGACACTGCCCAACTAGTTCTTCAAAGCCACAATTACGCTGATAAGAAAGCTACACAAAGATCCATCAAAGAAAGAGAACCACAGGCCAATTTCCCTTATGAATATCAATGCAAAAATACTAAATAAAATTCTTGCCAACCAAATCCAAGAGCACATTAAAACTATCATTCACCATGATCAAATAGGCTTCATCCCAGGGATGCAGGGATGGTTCAATATAGGGAAATCCATCAATGTAATCCAGTACATAAACAAACTAAAAGAAAAAACCACATGGTCATCTCATAAGATGCTGAAAAAGCATTTGACAAAATTCAGCATTCTTTCATGCTAAAAGTCTTGGAAAGAGCAGGAATTCAAGGCCCATACCTAAACATAGTAAAAGCAAACTACAGCAAACCAGTAGACAACATCAAAATAAATGGAGAGAAACTTGAAGCATTCCCACTAAAATCAGGGACTAGACAAGGCTGCCCTCTCTCACCATATCTTTTCAATATAGTACTTGAAGTTCTAGCAAGAGCAATTAGACAACATAAGGAAGTCAAAGAGATACAAATTGGAAAGGAAGAAGTCAAACTATCATTATTTGCAGACGATATGGTAGTTTACCTAAGCGACCCAAAAAACTCCATCAGAGAACTTCTACAGCTGATAAACAACTTCAGCAAAGTGGCTGGTTATAAAATCAACTCAAGCAAATCAGTAGCCTTCCTGTACTCAAAAGATAAGCAGGCTGAGAAAGAAATAGGAAAAAATACCACCCTTCACAATAGCCATGAACAACATAAAGTACCTTGGGGTAACTCTAACCAAACAAGCGAAAGATCTGTATGATAGGAACTTCAAGTCCTTGAAGAAATTGAAGAAGACATCAGAAGATGGAAAATATTTCTTGCTCTAGCATTGGCAGGATCAATATAGTAAAACTGGCCATCTTCCCAAAAGCAATCTACAGATTCAATGCAATCCCCATCAAAATCCCAACTCAATTCTTCATAGATCTAGAAAGAGCAATTCTCAAAATCATCTGGAGCAACAAAAAATCCAGGATAGCTAAAACTATTCTCAACAATAAAAGGACTTCTGGGGGAAACAGTATCCCTGACCTCAAATAGTACTACAGAGCAATTGTGCTATAACCTGCATGGTATTGGTACAGCAACAGGCAAGTAGATCAATGGAATAGAATTGAAGACCCAGAAATTAACCCACAGACTTATGGTCACTTGATCTTTGATAAAGGAGATACAACCATCAAGTGGAAAAAAGATAGGCTTTTCAACAAATGGTGCTGGTTCAACTGGAGGTCAACATGCAGAAGAATGCGAACTGACCCAGTCTTATCTCCTTGTACTAAGATCAACTCCAAGTGGATCAAGGACCTCCACATAAAACCAGACACACTGAAACTAATAGAAAAGAAACTGGGGAAGACCCTGGAGGACATGGGCACATGGGAAAAGTTCCTAAACAGAACACCAATAGCTTATGCTCTGGAAATCAGTCTGGTGGTTCTTCAGAAAAATGGGCATGACACTTCCAGAGGACCCTGTCATACCACTCCTGCATATATACCCAGCGGAATTCCCTGCAAACAATAAATACACATGCTCCAATAAGTTCATAGCAGCCTTATTTATAATAGCCAGAAGTTGGAAGGAGCCCAGATGTCCCTCAAAGGAGGAATGGATACAGAAAATGTGGTATATTTATACAATGGAATACTACTCAACAATTAAAAACAATGAATTCATGCAATTTGTAGGCAAATGTTTAGATCTGGAAAATATCATCCTAAGTGACTTAACCCAATCACAAAAGAATACACATGAAATACAATCACTGATAAGTGGATATTAATGAGCCCCAAAGCTCTGAATACTCAAGATACAATTAGCAAATCAAAAGATTCCCAAGAAAAAAGAAGGAAAGGACCCTGGTCCTGAAAAGACTGGATACAGATTTGTAGGAGAGCATCAGAACAGAGAAATGGGGGTGGTGATTGGGGAATAGTTAGGTGGGAGAGGACTTATGGGACATATGGTGGGGGGGAACTGGGAAAGGAAAAGCCTTTCGAATGTAAACAAAGAATATAGAAAATAAAGAAAAAAATGAAAAAAAATAAAAGGAGTCTTTAAGGTACTGTAATGTAAAGTAACAAATAAAATATCCAAGGTATTCTTTCATTTATCACTCAAATTGGAGAAAATATAAATGCAGATAATGTGTGATAATCAGCTAGGTTAATGAGAAGATATATGTCTTTATATATATATCCAATAGAATGAAGCCAATTTATAGAAACAGTTTCTCCCAGGGAAAGAGTCACTTTTTATTTGAAAATACACATAAGATTTGCATGAGCTGGCTGGGCGAATTTTGGGGGACTTTATCATTTCTTTATAAAAATATAAAAGATCTAATTTTTTCACACTCTATCATTTGAAGGAACCAAAATTAAACAAAGGTGGCCCCTGCTTTGTCATTCATGGTATAAAGGTTGAGAGACATAAGTAAGAAATTATTTGAAAAGAAACACAGCCATAAGACTTTGGTGGTAGAGATGAGCTTAACAGAAATTTTCTAAAATAGTTCAGGAAGTAATTATTAAAAGTCCAAGAGAACAGGGCAGAAAAGAGTGTGCCAGCAGAGCAGAGTGTGGGGCCTGGCCAAGGATAGAACAGAAGACAAAGGCACATCCAAATTGGATTTGTAGAAAAAAAATTTCTAAAATTTAGATATTTTTAAGGCATTTAATATTTTAAGTCATTGACTTTAAGGATTTCACTTTCATAAGAAACAAACTTTTGATTATTGAGAAAAATACTGGGAAGTGTATTTTCTTTTTTTTATTGTGTATTTTTTATTATTTATTCTATATTCTTTGTTTACATTCCAAAGGCTTTCTAAGTGACAGGAAAATTAAAACTGGATTATTATAGAAGACAAAATGAGCAATAAAAGAGAAAAAGCAGGATTGTGCTTATAGTTAGGAAGGTTAGAAACTTACGATCATTCCAAATAATCAATGGGTAAATTATTAGTATCTCTTGCAATCTGGTAAAAGTGGATGGAATAAAAAATAAAATCTGTATTCATAACTTTCTAAGCTGTTATACATTCCATATATCCCTGATGATTTTCCCCTGCTTTGTATATGTACTACTGATAAATGTAAATTAGCTAAAAAAAAGTACAGAATAAATAGGATATAATCTACAGAACTCAGGAAGTTTAGCAAGCTGAAGGGCCTACTTGAGGATGCTTAAATCCCACTTGGGAGTTATTCCTCCCAAAAAAGCAATCATAGAGGGAAGAGGGAGAAAGAGCCCTGGGTGGGAGAGGAGGGAGAGGAGGGGAAAAGGAGAATATGATGAGGTATTGGGATAGGAACAGAAGTAAAACCCCATGGGCTAGCAGAATGAATGGGAACAGACAACCTTGGTAGGTGAGAGGTAGAGGTACCCTCTAGAATGTACCAGAGACCTGGCAGGTGAGATACTCTCAGGTTCAAAGCAGGGACCTTAGATAGAATACCCTACAGTGGGGAGAGGGAACTTATAAGAGTTCACCTCCAGTATAAAGACAGGACATCAAGTAGTGGGATGGTATTGCATTTCACAGTCAGAAACTCTGACCCATAATTGTTCCTATCTAAAATAATTGCAGGGACACAAGTGGAGAAGAGACTGAGTGAAAGGCAGTCTAGTGACCAGCCCAACTTGGGATCCATCTCAACGGGAGGCTCCAAGACCGGACACTATTATTGATGCTATGGTATGCTTAGAGACTGGAGCCTAGCATGGCTGCCCTCTAAGTGGCCCAACAAACAACTGACATAGATGCAGATACTTATACCCAACCAATGGACTGAGTCAGGGACCCCTGTGGTTGAATTAAGAAAAGGCTGAAAGAAGTTGAGAAGGGTGACCTTACAGGAAGACCAGCAGTCTCAACTGACCTGGACCTTTGAGATCTCTCAGACACTGAGCCACCAACCAGTCAGCATACTCTAGCTGGTTGGAGGCCCAAAACACATGTACAACATGAGGACACCCTGATCTGGCCTCAATGAGAGAAGATGTGCCTAACTTTGAGAGATTGGAGACCCCAGGAAGTTGGAAGGTATGGTGGGGTAGGGTGGCATGGGATGGGTTGGGTTTGGGTGGGGTCAGCATGGGGACATCCTCTTGGAGATTGGGGAAGGAGAAATGGAATTAGGAACTGTGGGGGAGCCAACTGAGAGGTGGATAATTACTGGACTGTAAAATGTGATTAAAGATTTTTTATTTTTAAAAAGAAACTAAGTCTATTTGAGAATTTGCAAAACCAGTACAATTTTAAGTCATTCACAGAGAGAATTTTGATTGTAATGGTATATATTTAGAAGGGATTAAAATTTTTATAGGATAGAGAAGAAAGAAAGAAAGAAAGAAAGAAAGAAAGAAAGAAAGAAAGAAGGAAAGAAAGAAAGAGAGGAAGGAAGAGAGGAAGGAAGGAAGGCAGGAAAGAAAAGATGAATAGCCAGAAGGTAAATCACAATTTATAACTTACTGTGTGAACTAAGTTGTAGATCATTTCATATGGATGAAAAATACATTGTGAAATAGATAAATATCCAAGGAGCAAGTCATACTTTGCAACCTACTATGTAACTCATGTGAAATATTTTGTATGGGGAAATTTGTGTGGCACTAATAAAATGCCTCACCTTGTATAGCGAAACATGACATTTTCCTATACTATTGAAGGCCTTCATAGTGGATTAAAAGCATCAAGATATATTAAGAAATATCTTTGTTATTTTTTAGCAACAGAGAAATCATCAGTTAAAGCAAGGAGGAGAAGCATAAATTTGAACCAACAGTAGGAGCAGAGACACTAACGTAAATTTAACGTTCAACTAATTCTTACAGCTTCTATTAGTAAAATGATATAACATTTTTATCTTTATGAATTATCTGTTATTTTTATATTTGCCCACTTCTAAAAAGTCTTACACACAAATAAAGTTGAATACTGTATTTCACTTGCTTCTTTCTTTGCACTGATTTTCAGTATCCATCAATTTGCCTTTTTAAAATTAAATTAATGTATACATATTCTACATGTGGATAATTCCACACTATAGTTACATATGATTTATAAACTCCTCTTCCTTTAATTAAGCATTTTAACATTGTAATTACCAATATTTTATATGAAAAAAAAAGGTAAAACATGTCTTGGGTGAAAAGTTCAAAATGTAGAAATAGTATTAAAATTCTAATTAAAAATAGTTTTATATTTTCGTTTCCCTGAGTTTTATTTAATGAACAGTTTAACATCTTGATTGTACAAATTTGAATTGAATAGCTAACAGTTTTGTTCTCATTGTCCCTTAGTGAGGAGCTACCCCTACGCGAGGATCGCTGCCACACTTGAATTACTACACTTTCTTGAATTTATGAACTTGAGTACCGTAGTAGAATGATGGGCCCATGTGGCAGAACTTTGAACAACATGCTTATTTGCTTTTCCCTGTTATTGTTGCAAAATGAGCTAGTTGTGAAATAAATTTGCTTATCCCAGGATGAGAGCTCAATGGAGTCGAGTCATTCCAATCAGTCACACAGTTTTGTCTCTGCCAGGCATGTAAATATTCTTCACAATGACCCAAGTGAATGTCTCTGTTTCTCCCAGTTCTTCCTTAACAACATGTAGCCTATAAGCTGGTAAAATATGTAAATTCCCAGTCAAACTAAAACACTTATACATTCCTGTTGGCTGTAATGACTACGACTTCAACACCATTTTTTTTTCATAGTTCGGCATCTAAAACAAATAGGAAGGCATTCAATATGGTCTCCTTAACCAAAATTATCCTCTTTGCCTGAACTACCATTCTATGACATATGTTCAAGTCATATGATATTGTAACTCTTAAGTTTCTTGCTTACTGTCTTCATGGAACTTCATTCTATTGTATTGTAAGCTTTGTAAGAACAATGTCAATGTTTGGATTTTCATTCACTCAGCTTAACTTTTGATACAGTAAGGGAAACATTGGTACATAACCATCCAGATTTTCCTGTACTTTACCCTTTCACCCCTCCTTCTAGTCCATTAGTTACTATTTTATGTAATTATGATTTGTGAGCTTTTAAAAATCTAATATACAGTTTATACATATTTTTGATGCACTTGTATGAATTATATTTTTGGGAATAAAATGGGTACTAGATACTAATTCAATGCTTTAATTAGCATGATTATTCATGACAAAGAATGTCCTGTTCATATTGAATAAAAATTCCTGTTTGTATATTTAGAATGAATAGTTATTCAGATATAAACAATTTAAATAATTTAAGGTAAATAATGTATGTATGTTATACAAATATATAAAATATACACTAAAATTACTAACTTCAATGTGTTGATATTTTAATTATAAGGATTATGATTTATTTCAAGCTTTTTTTGTGGAATGCAATTTGAGAATAAAAAACCAAAGAATTTTATCACATGAATAATAAATATATAATATAAAATACTAAATTGCTGAGACTGGATCACTTAGTAAAGGCTGGCAAAATAGGAGTTATTTCTATATCCACGTATTTCTGTTTTAATTTTAAGAGAAACAGATAGAAAATGATTAATTTGGTTTTCCTATAAGGAAAGCAATCAAGCTGCCAACCTACTCAGTAGCTTCTGCAAACATCAGGCTTCTGTTGTTCCTTGCTGAATGTTCAGTTGTTTATGTTTTGTTTTTAAGCAATGCACTTAGGACCTACCACTTGCCCACAATAAAGCAAAGGGCAATGACTATTTCATTCTTTCTTCGCCTTCAGTGGCTTCACTCTGGGGCATGAAGACTTCATTCACCTAGGATCATTTCAGGACAACAATGAATACAACTTCCTCCTTCAAAAATGTGCTAAGGCTTCTTGGATGAGCTTTAAAACATTTTGGAAGTGTTTCCTCGCAGGATGGAAAGGCACCAAGCCAGCTACTATGCACATGCAAAAAAATCTGTCAATTATCCAGGATTTGGCACAAAATCCATGTCACTTAGGAGAAAATATGCTGTGGAATTGGAGTTCGAGCACAGAAATCACTATTTGTATGTGTATATCTGTGTGTGTGTGTGTGTGTGTGTGTGTGTGTGTGTGTGTGTTGAATTAATCTGTAGATGATTTTTCTAACAAGTACAAAATGGGAAGGTAGATTACAGGATGAAATGAGGAAGGTAAAGAAGAAACAAGGGTGCCAGGGCATGTGTATTTTACTCTATGAAATACTTGATATGATGCTTGATTTGCAAGTAAAACTGAAGGCAATCTATTGTAGTTTAGACACATGCCTGATGTACTAACTAATCATTAATAGATAGCCACATGTTAGTCTGTGAAAGGCTGCCTTGCAAGTACTGCATAAACCCAAGTTTCTAGACACTGTGTGTAGCTGTGCACCTCACTTTCAAATTCAGAGCTCACTGCTTTTCATGTAAATGCAGCTTCAGAGAGTACTCAAAGCTGCAGCCTGCCCATGCTGTTCAAATGAAGAGAAAGGCAAATGTTCCTAAGACAATTACACTAAACACGGTACACATATTATGATCAGCATAAGCTGTCAAAAGCTTTTAGGTGCAAATCAAACCTCCTTAAAAAGATAGCTGGCATATTTTTCAGTATTATACTTGGAAGAATGTATTTCTAAAGTTGAAATTTAAGACATTTTCCTCTGATTTTGTCCAAATTATCCAACTTTGAAGATGAATAATGATTCATTCTTAGATGCTTGTTCTTAGCTAAGCTATGAATCTGACAGTAATTTCAAAAGTGAGAATAAAAGCACAGTTTTAAGTAGATTCTGCAGTTCTTTCTATAAGCATGCTTCATTAGAGATGGTCCAGACTCAAAGTTATTTCAAGGGTAGTCTGTCTTTAACATCCCACAATCCACAGAAGTTGAAGAAAGTACATCAGTTCGTTTAAACTTCTACGTCTATTTCTGTAAGACATTCCAGATTCAAATGCACTTAAAAACCTTCTTTATCAAAATCATTCATGCTTTTTATTATTGATTCAAACCCAGTAAGTGAGACCTAAGTTAATTTTAGTAGAAACAATAACCCTAAATTAAAGAAAATGTTGAATAATCAATGTAACTAAAATTGTCCTTAAATTGTCGATTTACCACAGTTGTAAAAAATTTACAGAGATTTCTTCCCATCTTTGCCGTTCTTTTCTCAAAGATAAGAACTTAAAGAACTAAAGCACAGCACTAGTTTTGGAGACTGACCGTCGCAAACGTTAGACACATGATTTTCATCAGCACAGAAACTTTTATAGAGCCTATTTATGGTCCATTCACTGCCTCAGGGAAAACCACTAATGTTTTCCATTCTTACAATTCTGTTACTTCAGGAATGTAACACGTTAGATGACTCTCATTGATGCTTTAAGGAAAAACACATGTTCAGGTGTTGTTGAATAAAAGTACTTGGTAAATGCCAATTATTTCCAATAAATTAATGGTTACAGGTCATCTATCTTTAATGGCTTTCTATATTCAACCATTTTCTGAGAGATAGCTGTTGAAATCTTCAAGCACAGATCTAAATTCTAGTTCTCTGTTCATGTTTTCACCTTGTGCTAGAAATAGGTTCCAGCTCTGCTATTGTCTGAGAGACACAGAATAACAGAAAACATTATTTTTAATATTCTTACACACCTCAGATAATTATTTTTTGCTCTGGGAACTCAGTTTTATCTGGTTCAAACATATATGCTGTTTGCTTTGGATTATATTATATAGATATAAATTTTATATTCTTTTTCTTTCAATTATTATTGTAATTAGGTTAGTTGGATCAGTATTTTTAATGAGACTTCATTGTATCTTGGTGTAACTTTACTTAGATTATTTATAATGAATGCCTGTTTATAGTGAATGCAATATGAACCAATTTTTACACCAAAGATAAGGAACTTCATAAGTTTGGTTGTGGTGCCAATATCTATATCAAAATATTCCTAGAGATTATCATAGGTTACTCTTTTTTAAAAGATTTATTAGTTTATTTTATTTATGTGAGTACACTGTAGCTATCTTCAGACACACCAGAAGAAGGCATAAGATCTTGATTACAGATGGTTGTGAGCCACCATATGATTGCTGGGAATTGAACACAGGACCTCTGGAAGAGCAGCAATTGGTTTACAAACTACCAAAACCTTTTGCACCTCAATTATTTATTAACTTCTCTGTTTCTTAGATATTTCTGGGGATTTATGCAGGAGAGGAAAGAGGAAAGGGTTTATTGTAGGTTATAACTTAGAATCCACAATCCAGGGAGAAATAAGGGCAGAAACTTAAGACAGGAACCTGGAGGCAGGAGCTAATGTCGATGTTATGGAGGTCTTCTTCCTACTGTCTTGCTTAGCTTGATTTGTCATAGCTCCCAGGAGCATCATCCCATAGCTGGTATTACCCACAATAAACTGGGCCCTCCCACCATGAAAATTAACTCACAGGCCAATCTGGTGTGCCCATTTTCTCTACTGATGTTTCTTTTTCCCAAATGACTCTAACTTGCCTCAAATTGACCAAAGCAGCAAGCTATAAAGGAATTTTAATCTAGTAACACAGTTTCTTTAGCAAGGGGTTACAACCAAAGACCTGGGTTTGCCTAACTCTGCTGGAATGACACACCTTTCATCCCTCTGTAATGTCTCACAAAATGACGGCTCAAACATGAGCTGAACTAGGAAGGGCATCAGTTAATATACCAAACCTCAGAGAAAAAATTAACTCTGGGGCCAAAACCCTATACAAGAAAATGATAGATGCCTGAGTGAAGCAGTGAGTGGGAGGGGTGAAGAGGAGGCTCTCCTCCGGGCAAGGCATACAAAACTGCTTGTTCACTGCCTCACAATCATTCTTGAAACCATATACAATAATATACACATATGCATATATATATGCATTAAGAATTGATGAAAACAAAAGAGGCCATGAAATTGAAGAAGAGTTGTGAGTTGTAGATGTAAAAGTTCAGAAGAAGAAAAAGGGAACAGAAATGTCAGTTGAAATCTCCTTTCATAATATAAGCAAAACAAAGAAGGATCACATTAACATTTAATTAATAAAGGAAGCACAATAAAATCATGTATAATATGAAATGTGTTTAATATAAAAATGTGTTAATTTCTGGGGTTTTTCTATTCAATCATCATACTTAACTGACATGTGGTACCTAAAACCGGAGAAATTGCTAGTGTAAATAAGGTGCATTTCTGAATTCATCAAAGGACACAAAAGTCATCCTTTGAAGATCCTCAGTCCTAACCCTTCACTTCTCTGTCCCTGTCCCTTCTTCAGGCCCTCATCTTTGTCTCCTCATCTCAGAAATGTTATTAATCTTAACAAAAGCCATCCTATGTTGTTACTAACTACAAACTTAAATTTGATGTAGACGGTTGTGAGATACAAGATGCATGTGTTTTACTTGTTGCTATAATATTGTAAGCCATAGCCTAATGGTCATTATCTTATAAAATTCATGTGTTTTGTTGACTTTTAAATTTTTATATGGAAGGTAAAATACTCTTTCCTGTGTGCTCATTTTTGTCCAGTAAAAGTTAACATTTGGATTTTACACTTAGAGTTCTAAGTGCTTATTGATTTTGTTTCTTATAGTAAAATGTCAAAGCTTCTAAATCTAAAAACTATAGGTAAATAGGCAAGTAGTGTTTATTTTCAATATATTAAGGTATATTGATTCAATTATTTTAAATAGGTAGCAATTAGCACTCACAGGAATTTTTAATAGCATAAACAACAGAAGTAAAATACATTTATAATCAAACAAATTCATTTTGATTCAAAACCAAGGTGCTCACACATTATTGTAAATAGTATGGAAAGATGTCAAAACTGTTTGTTATACTCTTTATTTTAAATGTAATTTAATTTAACAAAAAAACTTAGATACATTTATGTTTACATTTTAGCTTATCTGGTTTCATATTGAGACATAGTAATTGTTGCAAGGATTTCTGAAGTTACTTACTGACTTGTATATTATCATTTAAAAAAAATCCCTGATAGTTGACTTGAGAATTTAGAAAGAGTAATTCCAATGTATAGTTCAGACAGAACTGTGTTTTCAAAGCTGTATTATAATTTTTGTTAATACTCATAATACTTCAGATATTATAGAGGTAGTTCTAAAACATGGCTGTTCAATGGCTATATTACTTTTTTTAGAGAAATCATAAGAGAAAAAAAATGTCCCAAACAAATATATGGCTTAAGAGATAGGGATCTTCTCAAATGCATTCACAAATTATCTTTCCAAATACCCTAGACCACCAATAGGAGGTCTTAGTAATTTCCATTAATGATATCTCATCATCCTTCTACATTTGAAAGCATTCAAAGATACTATGAGACCTGGATGTGCTATTGTATACATTGCATGTGTTTGCCAACATGTGCATTAGTGTCTTGCATTGTGCTCATCTACATGCGTACATGTCTACATGTAGAGCTCAGGGGTTGAACGCAAGATTTGTTCTCTGTGGTCTGTGTTATTAGTAGTAGTAGTAGTAGTATTGTTGTTGTTGTTGTTGTTATATGAGACAAGCTGTCTTACAGGCTTTAAGTTTTCTGTTTAGAGCTGAATGGCTGGCCAGCGATATCCTTTGGGTTTGCCTGTGTAGAGCCCTTCCCCCACGGAGAGTATATGCAGGCACTTCCATACTTGACATTTATAGACGTTACAGGGATATGAGGTTCTATAGCATGTAGCAAGCACTTTGCCCACTGTGCCATCTCCTGAGTGCCCATTACTTTAAAATAACAGGTCTGTTTGTTCTTAAGGCCTCTCTAATGTAAGAGCAGTTCAGCTTACAGACAGAGGAATCATTCTGTCATTAGTTGAAAGTCCTTTGAACTGACAATCTTTTGTGTGTTCAAACTCAAAATACTGAAGCACTGGTAATACCCATGCTTAACTACTAGGAGAACAAAGAACAGACTATAAAAAGAATTCCTTTTATAATAATTGAAGAGTTAGAAGAAAAATACTGTTGCAAGAAATGACTTGGATATGGTTAATAGTTCATCAGTTACAAGGGGAATCAGGTATAATTTACTATAATGTTTTATGCAAATGAAGCAGGTTTATAATTTCATAGTGCTGATTTTTATTTAAATTAATAACAATAAATTAGAAATACAAAATGTGCACTTTCATTTGCAACAGAAGAACTATCTTTGAATGAAGAAACTTGTCTTATGTGGTGAAGAACATTCATAAATTTTTGAATACACAATGTTGCATTTATAACTTCAAATTAGGTGATTGCTTCGCATTCTGTTACAACTTAAATTGTCACTAACAGCAACTAAATTTAGACAACTGAAATAGATCTTATAAAATGAAACTAGTTCTTTTCAAATGACAACAATGAAAATATATTTACATTCACATGAAATGATGTCAATTTATACCTGGTCATTTTGCCACACAGAGCTCATTTCTCAAAGAGATGGGGCATCACTGCATTATATATGTTTCCATGTCTAGTTAAAATCTAGATGATGTTAAATAAAACATATATGAAATTTAAATCATAGATACTATCAGAGTGAGAGAGAGAGAGAGCGAGAAAATAAAATGCACTCCCTAACAGTGACCATCTGTCAAGTGAAACCATCCTAAAATAGTATGTGGTTGCCACATGATAGGATCCTATATGCTGAAATTGAATTGATAGCACCACGTGCATTTCACATAAAAAAAGCTCTTCAATATGATCATACAAAGCCTGAAAAAAAAGGTTTACATGCAGATACACTGCTTGTATTGTTAATATTACCTTGCCAAGATATTTAATAAGGAAAATAAAGTGGGCAGATAAAACTAATATGAGCATCTCAGAATATAAACAGTTATCAATATTGGGTATCTCATATTGAACAAAGTGGAAAAAACTCCAAAAATATATACATGCCAAGTTCCTCCTATTTCATTGCTGTAATATGTTGGCTAGATTTCTGTTCTCTGTTTTCCTCCTCAGACTCATCAGATGAATGACTTAGATGGATTCTGTGCTTTCTGTTTTGAGTCTGTTTAAGAAACTTGCTTAACACTGGCTTCCTGCAAAGAAAACATTTAAAGTCTCAAATTTTGCACTCACACAAACATGTACATTATAGCATGGTTTTCTTTAACTTTCATTCATACAAAATGATTTCACTCTTCTCAATGTTACAGAGATATGTTATCAAAATGTTTAGAAGCTAACCACAAATAAATTTAAAAACTTACTACACACAACAAATCCATTCTAAGCAGCATTCAATGGACAACAAATGTATTTAATAGATACCTCCAGTGTTTTACTTTATATATTGCTCTTATTGAAAATTAATGAGCATAAGTATTAAATAATGTTTATTAAAAAGGAATAAACAATTATTTGCTTTTCTTCTTTTGACATTTTGTTATAATACTTGCTATAGTAAGGGCACCATGTTCACTGATGCTTATGGATGAATTTCTGATACTTCCTTCAAATTTGTCTTTCAATAGTTTTGTCATATCTTCAGTTAATTCAGCATTTTAATTTTGTTTTTGTGGGCATTAATAACTCCAATGATGTACATTCATCCTTCATAGAAATTATGAGTTATTTCTTCAACTATAACTCAATATTGACTGTGAGTGACTATAAGTGATATTCTGCCACTATTCAAAACATATTTAATATTTTTGATAATATTTAAAGTCCTTAATATACTCTAAATAACTATGTTAATATGGTATTCATTATAGTTTAATGCAAAAAGTAGATGAGTAATGAAACTTTTTAAAGTATTAAACTAATAATGCGAGTGAAATCTACTTTGTCAAAATTTAAGTATATCATTTACTTATTTTTAATTACATAGCAACAAAGCATTGTGTTTACTCATGACCATCTTAGATTGATCTTGTTTTAGCTCCAGACTTGAAGACACCATAACTGATCAATCATTCACTTCCTTATCCTTGGGACACCTCTTGTTGCCAGGCTAGGACATATGCTGCAGATGCTATCCCCACAGGTGTGCAGTCCCATAATAAATGAAAAAGATCTGACTTGGGATTGGAATAATATCCCTGAAGGTTGGATGAGTTAGGAACCAGTGAATAAATTCTTTCCATTTTCCATATTCCTGGGAGTTATTGGTAAGACACAATATATATTGTTTCTTGGGGGCATGATATATCAATCACCTCACGGGGAGAAAGACAGCTTGGTAATACATCTTCTTCAAGGATCATGCCCTTGTTCTCACTTTTTTAAAAAAAATTTCCTTTTTTCATAGTTCTACTAAAATTATATACCTGAGTTCTTTGCTAAGGTGCTGCTCTCTGGGGCATATGCTAAAGGAATACATCTTGTAATAGCATACAATTAATATATGTACTTTATTTATTCTAAGCTTTTACCTTATCTGAAAGAACTATTATGTTTCAAATAGCCCTAGAACAGAAGTAAATATAGCTATATTTCTCTTCATTTAAAAGGAATTTATTCTTTTTTCATTTAATCAACAAAAGTTGCTTATGCTCTTAATGTGATTTAGTCATAAAAACGCAAAGATCCATAGGGATGACTCTTTAGTTCACAAATAAATGAATAGGTATTTCAACAAATTAAGATTAATATTTCAAAGATGAACATACAATTAATGGTTTGACTAACATTTGCCAAATCTACAGCTGATACAAAGATCTAAGGGGTTGGAGAGATAGCTTAGCAGTTATGAGCACTAACCATTCTTCAGGGCCTTGTGTTTGATTCCAAGAATCCAGATGGAGGCTCACAAGGACATTCTTAGAGGATCTCCTGCCCTCTTTTATACTCCTAAGGCATGAGAAAGGCATGTGGTATACAGATATATACATGTAGGCAGACACACAAATTATTAATTTTTTCTTTTATTGGATATTTTCTTTATTTACATTTTAAATGCTATTCCCATTTCCCTGTTTCCCCTCCTGAACTCCCCTATCCTATTTCCCCTCTTTCACTTCTCTAAGGGTGCTCCCCACCCATCTACCCACTCCCACCTCCCTTCCTGGCATTCCCCTACACTGGGCCATCAAGCCTTAAAAGGACCAAGGGTCTCCTATTGATACTAGAAAAGATCTACTTCTGCTACATATACAACTGGAGCCCTGAGTCCCTCCATGTGTACGCCTTGGTTGGTGGTTTAGTCCCTGGGAGCTCTGGGGGGGTCTGGTTGGTTGATATTGCTGTTCTTTCTAACTAGTTGGAAATCCCTTCCACTCCTACAGTCCTTTCTCTAACTCCTCTTTTGGGGTCCCAGGTCTCAGTCCGATGGTTGGCTGAGAGCATCTACCTCTGTATATGTCAGGCTTTGGCAGAGCCTCTCAGGAGACAGCTATCTCAGGTTCCTGTCAGCAAGAACTTTTTGGCATCTGCAATAGTTTCTGGGTTTGGTGACTGCATATGGGATGGATCCCTAGATGGGGATCCTGGATGGCCTTTCCTTCAGCCTCTGCTCCATACTTTGTCTCCATATTTCCTCCCATGACTTCTAAGGAGTGACGCATCCACATTTTGGTCTTCCTTTTTCTTGAGCTTCGTGTGGTCTGTGAATTTTATCTTGATTAAATTTTAAAGGAGGATTTTTTTTTGGTTGCTCTACCTTCAAGGCTCGTTGATTTCTTGAACAAAATTTACTGTTTACTTCTTTTTGTTTTTTCTTGCATTGACCTAGACCATTATTGTATGTGACACTGAGGTCAGCTGTGTAAAAAGAAAAGCTTTGTTTATATGTAAAGTCATAGTTCTACTGAGGCTAGTGACTGGTGTTAAGGACTAATTAATTATATACAAATATAGCCCATGTTTCATGATTTTAACCACTGCTAGAAGACATTCATATTTTCTTCTGTATTGGTATGGACTCCACCCAATCTCTATTCTTAACATAAACTAGCAGCAAAACGATGCAAGTGCAGTCTTGAGAACACATGTTTTTTTTTTCTTTTTTTCTTTGTCCTCTGATACACTAATGGTTGAATGATAGAGTCATGAAGGGATACAGGATGCCCAAGATTACCTACAGTTTCATGGAAATAAGATATAAAAATATTAGAAATTCAAATGAAATCAATAGGGGTATCCTAACTAAACACTGAATTATAATTCCTGGTGGCAAATAATGGTTTATTGATTTGTACTATTACATTGTATGTTCCTTTCTTACATATCATAATTTTATCAGTGAATATTTGATGAAAGTCTAAAAGTTCAGTGCTATCATCAAAGTAACCTAACAAAATGTCTCTGATTATCTGGAGGATAATTGTGGAAGAAAATATTAATCAAAAATAGAAAAAATATTAATTCCAGGAACACCGGAAAATAATGACAAAGCTTCAATAAAATAACGTCTAACAATATGAAACCTTCAAGTCTATATGTGTGAAGTTCTCTGGCAAAGGTGCTTCCTCAGGTAATCTCACAGTTATTTATGGATACATTGGATCTGGAAGATCCTCTCTATGCAAAATAGTATAAGCAGATATGAATGTATTTAAACTGCTCCTGAAGAAATGCATGATATACAAACTAGATATTTTATAATCAATATACCAATGAACTTAATATCAATGAACTTAACAGAAATACAGAAATATACTAAGTGAATGAATAAAGTTACCTTTCTTATGTGGCGAACCTGGGTTGATGATTCACTATTTATCTATCCACCTGGGTTGATGATTCACTATCTATCCACTCAGGAGAAATTAGATTGAGAAAGTTATTATTACACAGCTTTTGTACTTCTTTCTACAAGTTTATACTATAGTATGGTAACATCTATCTAGTTTATTCCTTTAAGTTATAGACACATAACTTTTTTCTTGGACTAAGTGATAAATTTAATACTGTTTGATGATTTCAACAAACACTGAATAGTTCAAGACCCTATTTGGGGGAAAATGTAATAAATTATATTGATTTCAATATTCCTTTTTTCTTTATTCTTCTCTGATGTAGTAAATTCAGATGGCAACTTCCCCCTTCCTGCTCCCCAGTCTGCTCCCTCCATCTCCCTCTCCCCCCACCCTGCCCCCCGAATCTACCATCTTTACTTGCCCTCAGAAAAAAAGCAAGTCTCCCAGGGACATGAACCAAAACCTGAATAGCAAGCTACAATAAGACAAGGTACATGTTTTCACATCAAGGCTGGACAGAGCAACCCAATGGGAGACAAAGGGTCATAAATACAGGCAGAAGAGTCAGAGACAGCCCAGATTCCATTGATAGGAATTCCACAAGAACACCAAGTTACACAATCATTACATATGCAGAGGACTTAGGTTCAAACATATATGTTCCCTGATCTCTGTGTGGCCACCTGAGTCCCTGTCAGTTTATTCTGTCACTATTCTTGTGGTGTCCTGCAATCTTTCCTTCTCTTCTGACTCAGGACTACTGATGTCCATGTAATATTTGACAGCATCTCCTCCCATAAATTGCTATATGAAGTCTGTCCCTGGTCTGTCTAATGAGTACACTAGGATCCAATCCAAGCCTATTCTGAAGTAATAAAAAATAGTAAGTGGGAGATTTTGTTGATGTCCCAGTCCCTCCATTTGAGGCCTTGTCTCATACAGAAGGTGGCCAGGTGAGGCACTTTGTTCTTAGTTTCTTGGAGTCTTAGTGTTGCCCCTTATAGATTCTTTGGAGTTTCCATTGTACTAGGATTCTACCTTACTCCCCAAATACCTCCTGACCCATTCCAGTCATCTCAGATAGGATTATTTACCTCCATCACCTTGACTTGATCCCATTTTTATCCTCACTTGCTCCCAGTATTATCACAATTATGTTCATGAAGTAAATTGGTCTGTAATTCTCCTCCTTTCTTGAGTCTGTGTGTGGTTTGCATATCAAGGTGATTGTGGCCTCATAAAATGATGTTGGCAATGTGCCTTCGGAATTTATTTATTTATTTATTTATTTATTTATTTATGTGATAAATTGGGGAGTTCTAGTGTTAGGTCTTCTTTGAAAGACTCATAGAATTCTGCACTAAACCATCTGGCCATGGGAATTTTTTGGCTGAGAGATTATTATTATTATTATTATTATTATTATTATTATTATCATTACTATTATTATTATTTTGGATTTGTTTTTTTTTTTTTGAGACAGGGTTTCTCTGTATAGCCTTGGCTGTTCTGGAACTCACTTTGTAGATCAGGCTGGCCTCGAACTCAGAAATCCGCCTGCCTCTGCCTCCCAGAGTGCTGGGATTCCAGGCATGCACCACCACAGCCTGGCTTGAGAGATTATTTTTAAGATTGCTACTATTACCTTGAGGGTTGAAGGACTATTTAAATGGTTTACCTGATTTTAATTTAACATGGAAAAAGGTATCTATTGAGAAAACTGGTCATTTCTTTTAGATATTCCAATTTTGTGGAGTGCAGGCTTTAGAAGTAAGACCTAAAGATTCACTGGATTTGCCCAGTGTTTGTTGTTAAGTACCCCCTTTTATTTCATTTTTGTTAACTTGCATATTGTCTCTCTGCCTTTTAGTTAGTTTGACCAATTGTTTGTCTATCTTGTTGGTTTTTCTCAAAGAACTAACTCTTTGTTTCATTGAATCTATATGTTGTTTTCTATTTTATTGTTTAGATATCACCCTGAGTTTATTTCATGCCATCTATTCCTCTTGGGTACATTTGTTTCATTTCACTCTAGATATTCCGTATGAGTTGTTAAGTTCCTAGTATAAGATCTCTCCATCAGCACCATCAGAAGTCTACCTTCCAAACTCTCAGATTCAACCACAGGCCACACATCATATTTGTCCAGGCCCTGCTGGGTTTTAGAGTCTCCACTGAAAAATTGAGTGTAATTTGTGTAGATCAGTCTTTATATGTTACTTGACTTTCTTTTACAGATTTTAATATTCTTTCTTTGTTCTAGATATTTAATGTTTTGATTATTATAGGGTAAGAGAAGTTTCTTTTTGTTCTTTTTTTTTTTTTTTTTTTGGTGTTCTATAAGTTTCTTGTATGTTTATAGGTATGTCCTTCTATAGATTGGGAACTTTTTCTTCTGAGTGTGTTAAATATATTTTACAGGATTGTGAGTTGGGAATCTTTTCCTTCTTCTACTCCTTTTATTCTTAGGTTTTGTTTTTCACAGTGTCCCAGATTTCATGAGTGATTTGTGACAGGATTTTAATTATTTATTTTTAAATTTTTAAATTTTTAAATTAATTAATTTATAGTTTTATACTCCAGATTATATTCCCCCCATCCACCCTCTGACTGTTCCATGTCCCAAACCTCCTCCCCACACCCCTGTCTCCATGTGGATGTCCCCACCCTCTACCCCACATGACCTCTAAACTCCCTGAGGTCTCCAGTATTTTGAGGGTTAGGTGCATCATCTCTTAATGAACACAGATCCAGCAGTCCTTTGCTGTATATGTTGGAGACTTCATATCAGCTGGTGTATGCTGCCTGTTTAGTGGTCCAGTGATTGAGATATCTTGGGGGGTCCAGGTTAATTGAGACTGTTGGTTCTTCTACAGGGTTGTCCTCCACCTTAGCTTCTTCCAGAGTTTCCCTAATTCAACCACAGGAGTCAGCAGCTTCTGTCCATTAGTTGGGTGCAAATATCTGCATCTGACTCTTTCAGTTGTTTGTTGGGTCTTCCAGAGTGAGGTCATGCTGGGTCTCTTTTTATGCGTGCTCCATAGCCTCAGTAATAGTGTCAGGCCTTGGAACATTTCCTTGAACTGGGTAGTACTTTGGGCGTGTTCCTGGACCTTCCTTTTCTTAGGTTCCTCTCCATTTCCATGTCTGTAATTCTTTCAGACAGGAACATTTACGGGTCAGAGTTGTATTAGGATTTTTTTTTAATTTAACATTTCCTCTGACTAATGTATCTATTTCTTTTATTATTTCTTCAGGGGCTGAGATTCTCTCTTACATCACTTGTATTTCATTGGTCATAATTTTATCTGTAGTTTATGATATAGTTCACTTATCTAGATTTTCAATTTCCAGAACTGTCTCAGTTTGTGTTTCCTTATTGCTTAAACTTCCATTTTCATGCCCTGAAGAGTTTGGATTTTTTCCTTCAGTTGTTTGTTTTTTCTTGGATTTCTTTACATTCTTTTAGAGATACTGATTACTCCAGGTTTTTGGTAATATTTTCTAAATTGTCTTGAAGGAATTTATTTATTTCTTCTGTAAGGGATTCTATTAGTTTCATAAAGTTGGTTTCAGAGTTTTCAGCTATATTTGAATATATTTGTGTTTCAGCTACATTTGAATGATCAAGGGCTTGTTCAAGTGGGGTGGCTGGTCTCTCGTGGTGACATATTGTCTGGTTCTTGTTGTGTTCTTGCATTGTCATTTAAGCATCTGTATTTGGAGTGATTATAGGTTTAGGTACTGATTTCTGGATTTGTCTTTTTGGATGGATGTATCCTTCATTAATTTCTAATTCCTTTTGTCTTGTGGCTAGAGTGGCCTATATTTAAATCTTGGGAACTAGGAGTTAAACTTCTGATAGCTGTGTAGCCTCAAGTCTAGCAGGCATTTGCTGCCCAAGTTAAGGCCACTGGGCCTTTGATGTTCAAGATAATGGCCTGACTTCTGGTGGAATAAAAGGCTTCTGCTAGGTTTTCAGGGATCTGACATTATCTCTGTTGTTCAAGAAGGTTTCCATAGAAGGTATGGGCCCAGATATGCTGATAAAGAGAGGAGATGAGGTGGTGGTTATTTGAGCAGGCACTGGAACAATGGAAGAGTAATCTTACATGGGGCTTAGATGCTGTCCTGACCTCTGGTACAGTATGAGACTTCCTCTATTCGTGTGCACCAGGATATGGTCATGAGGAAAGAAAGCATGGTTGGGGTTATGCTGGTTAATTGCAGGAGTAGACAGGGTAGCTTACCTAGTTTTCAAGGATCAGGCTTGGCTTCTATTGGGGTTTCCACTGAGGATGTGGGCCAGGATAAAGGTGAAGAGTGGAGGGAGGGTTGGAGTTAGGCTGAGGTGGAGGCATTCTTATCTGGGGTTCAGGACCCTGGCCTGACCTCTTGTGGGGGTAGGAAGCTTATTGCAGAGGTGTGGGCTGCGATATAATGATAGATTTCAATATATTTTTGTCCAGAGTTAAATAGCAACTATTTCATCTTTACTACGTATATGTTGTATGCCACTAACATTTCAAATCTTTGTGCTAATCAGGTCACAATCAAAATGTAGGCTGACCAGCATTTTCTGTTTCAATATACAATTACTTAAGGTCTCAAAGAATATACTCTGGTAAATTATCATGAACTTAAAGTATAAAAATTAAGAATGGTTCCCCAGTGTAGGGGAATGGCAGGGCGGGGAGTCACAAGTGGATGGGTGGGTATGGGAGCACTCTCATAGAAGCAGGATGAGGGGGATGGGATAGGGGGTTTCCGGAGGGGAAACCTGAAAAGGGGCTAATATTTGAAATGTCAATAAAGAAAATATCCAATAAAAGAAAGAAAAAGTTAATAAAAGGACTTTGTTTTACTTTTGAGTTAAATGCTTTATACAAAGAAATAAGTTAAATATGGAACAACTAGCAATATGACATTTGGAATATATGCAAATATTTTTTGCAAGTTTCTACCATAATCACACATTGATATTTACAAGAAAAAATAATATTATGAGAGCTTTGAGGATCCAGTTAGCTAGCTAAGTCATTATAAGACAAAAGTTTTGAGTTTCCCAGCTTTGATGGTTTGAAAGAAAATGGCTCCCATAAGCTAGGAGTGGTACTATTAGGAGGTGTGGCCTTGTTAGAGTAGGGGTGGAGTTGTTGGAGGAAGAGTATTTCAGTTCCCCTTCTGCTGACTGCCCATCTAGATGTAGAACTCTCTGATCCTTCTCTACCACCATGCCTTTCATGCTGCCATGAATCTTACAATGAAGATAATCGACTAACTTGGCATCAGGCAGGCCCAATTAAATGTTTTTCTTTATAAGATTTGTTATGGTCATGGTGTCTTTTAACAGCTGTGGAAACCCTCACTCAGATTAGCAGCAGTACTTTTCCAAATTTGTAATGTGTCCTTGGCAATAGTTTCATTCTTTAGGAGGTCTGAACACAAAATGTCTAACAACACTATAGATCTTTATCTTAATATAACATTGAATGCAGAGGAACTTAGTCCGTCTAAAAGTGCTTTGATTCATGTTTGTTCTTCTATATCACTTTCTAGATTTCAACCTCCAAATATGTAATAAATCCTCTGTTATAAAACAAAATATTACAAAGAGATAATATTAGAATCAATATATTAAAATGTTCATGCTTAATGAAATTGAGGTGGAAAAATTCTTTATTCTCTTTAAGACCTATGTGCATTTTAGACAAATTTATCCAGTTTTTGAGTAGTGCAATTTAATTTTTTCTACTTATAATTTAATCTCCTTTAAGAATAAAAAAGTCATTTTTCGAATGGGATTCTTACCCTAGCAACCTGTGTCACTAACAATGTATTTAGACAAATGTCATTTGTGTTCCAAGATACATGATACATGGAACACCAAGTGGTTGTTGGAATGGTTGCTCAGCACTATCCTTTGAGGTAAACAACTACTTTATTCAGAAGGTCAGTTATACCTGATAATTTCAGCAAAGATTATTAATAGTTGATGTTCGTTTATATAAGGAGAATTTCATGCGGGTCTTGGAATGTCTTCTAAGTATCCAGCCATCCCATTCAGTTACATACCACTCTGCCCTAATTACTTATGACTTCAAAATCTTAGGGAGGAGCTAGAGGATGCATCTGGGGAGGACTAAGGGAAGGGACCTCCATCTATACAACTATGGGAATCCACCATCTGTGCTGGGTGAATCTATTCCAGTTTGGCTATATTGTGATCACCTATGCTCTTGTTAGTAACCTCTCACTTAATAAAGCAAACTTATTGCTTCCTCAAGACAACTGGTGGTAGAATCTTACTTTTGCTTGACATTGCAACTGGGAGGGAGTTTCTCAGCCTACTCCATAAAGATAAATTTTCTCCAATGGGAATTAACATAAAAGTAAGAATTTTCTTAATTTTCATTTTGTTAGGAATTATAACAGCATGAAAAGTTGATTATGAATTAAGTTGTGCTTTTTGTACTATACTTCTTTCTATGTTTTTTGGTTATAAGTCTATTGTCATTTAAAATATGTTCACAAATTGTTTCCAGATGTTTAAAAAATATCAAAATAATTTACACTTTTTAGGTAAACTGAGTGACATGGAATGGTTTTCAACAACTATTATTTCAGTTTCTAAATATCCATTTACACAAGAGAAAGTGTTTAATATTCTAGAATAATTAGATTCTATCATTAGCTACCATTTTCTATCTTATTTAATTTCCCCATATATATTGATTATTTTTATTAATGATGCAACTTCACTTTACCTAAGGATTTACAATACATTTTTTACCAACCTATTGATAAGACAACTAAATATGTCATAGCTACACAAACACTTTTTTTGAGTTGAGATAAGTTTTATGTCAACAAATGTAAATCTAAACAGCCAGTATGTATTTAACTACATATAATATACAAATGAGAATGAAAATGTATATGGCAAGTGATGATAAATCCTTCTAAGTAAATTTCTTTGCTGCCTAGAGCTGAAGAATCTGAAGATATTAGGCAGAAGACAGGTTCTCTGAACAGTATTTAAGTAGAATAAGGAACATAAAAGGAAAAGAATCCATTGGAAATAAAACACAGTTTGATGGTAAAAAGATGCAGTTGATGGTAAAAGAACTATAATATATAGAGTTAAGCAGTAGAGATATGTAACATGGGTGTTAATGGGACTGTCTCATAGCTTAAGGAGTTTGAAATTTTAAACACTGAATGATGGGTATCAGTCTTAGAATTTTAATCAGGGAAGAAGCACAATTTCATCTCAATTACACTCTTTATGTGAAAATTGTTTAAAAAACAAGTTGTGACTCATATTTAGTTAATGTCAATGAGACTGAGAGTTTAAACATAGTTGAGAAACATTTAAAGTTAGACAATTACCCAGCATTTGGCTCAAAAAAAAAAACAGTGGTTGATATAAAAATATGATTGATGGTTTCCAAAGCATCCTATGAATTTAGCAGTGGAAGGATTCTACTGATAGAAACCAATTAGCAAATAGAGATTACAAGCCTCCATTTACTAGAGTATGTTGTACTGTTTTGTGAGGTTCATAACAGATTTGACAATTACATCAGTTTCATAATCATAGTCAGTTCTAGGCATAGTGGATTACACCCTATTTCTCAGGACTTAGGGGGCCGAGTCAGGAGCATCAATTATGACGGAGAGCAACCTAAGCAAGAGAGTGAGTTACATGACAGCTTGGGTTACAGAATGAGAACCTTTCTATAAACTGAAGAAGAAAACCAGTATCACCACAAGTCATAGTTGAGAGTGAAGCCTGAAAACTTAAGTTATGCTGTCTACTTACCCATGCTTCATACACAATGAATACAAATCATGGCAGTCAAAGATGAACATCTGATTTGATGATATTTAATCAGCACAGTTTAATGCTGTTTTCATTGATCAGAATAATAGTTTCTCTTATGTGCCCTTTTAAAATATACAAGAGTAGATAAGCATCCATTGATTTAAGTAGAAATTATTAATAACTAAAACTACAGATAATAATAATAGTAGTAGTAATAACAGACATATTTATAAAGACAGATATCATGTATCCTTGTCTAGCCTCCAACACGGTTTGTAGAATCATTCTCCGCTTTCTACTTTTGCAGAGTTAGACTCTAAAACAAAATTCAAGGTGAGTCTTAGACAAATGACACCAATGAGTGACTTGTGGCTTCCCCATGGACAAAAGAGAAAATTCTACTCTAAAGTGTGATCATTTTAAAGACTGTAAAACACATGGTATGCACTCACTGATAAATGGATATTAGCCCAGAAGCTTGCAATGCCCAAGACAAAATTCACATATCAAAGGATGCCCAAGAAGAAGGAAGGAGGGGTCCCTGGTCCTGGTCCTGGAAAGGCTCCGTGCAGCAGTGTAGGGGAATACCAGTACAGAGAAGCAGGTGGAGGTTGATTGGGGAAGAGGGGGAGGGGAGAGGGCTTATGGGACTTTCAGGGAGTGGAGAACCAAGAATCATTTGAAATGTAAATAAATAATATATCTGTCTAGGAAATTGCCCATTTCATCCAGATTTTCCAGTTGTGTTGAATATAGGCTTTTGTAGTAGGATATGATAATTTTTTAGATTTCCTCAGTTTCTGTTGTTATTTCACCCTTTTCATTTCTGACTTTGTTAATTTGGATACTGACTCTGTGCCCTCTGGTTAGTCTGGCTAAAGGTTTATCTATCTCGTTGATTTTCTCAAAGAACCTGCTTTTGTTGATTTTTTGTATAGTTATTTTTGTTTCAACTTGGTTGATTTCAGCCCCAAACTTGATGATTTCCTGCCTTCTACTCCTCTTGGATGTATTAGCTTCTTTTTGTTCTAAAGCTTTGAGGTGTTCTGTTAAACTGCTAGTGTATGCTTTCTCCAGCTTCTTTTTGTAGGCACTCAGAGCTATGAGTTTCCCTCTTAGCACTGCTTTCATTGTGTCCCATAAATTTGGGTATATTGTGCCTTCATTTTCATTAAATTATAAAAAAGTCTTTGATTTCTTTCCTTATTTCTTTCTTGACCAAGGTATCATTGAGTAGAGCATTGTTCAGCTTCCATGTGTATGTGGGCTTTTTGTTGTTTTTGTTGCTATTGAAGACCACCCTTATTCCATAGTGATCTGACAAGAGGCATGGAATTTGTTTGATCATCTTATATCTGTTGAGGTCTGTTTTGTGACCAATTATATGGTCAATTTTGGAGAAGGTACCATGAGGTGTGAGAAGAAGGTATATTCTTTTGATTTAGGATGAAATGTTCTATAGATAGCTATTAAATCCATTTGGTCCAAAACTTCTGTTAGTTTCACTGTGACTCTGTTTAGTTTGTGTTTCCCTGTTCTGTCCATTGAAGAGAGTGGTATGTTTAAGTCCCCCGCAATTATTGTGTGGGGCATGATATGTGCTTTAAGCTTTAGTAAGGTTTCCTTTATAAATGCTGGCGCCCTTGTATTTGGGGCATTGATGTTAAAATTGAGAGTTCTTCCTGGTAGATTTTTCCTTTGATTAGTATAAAGTGTCCTTCGGTATCTTTTTTGATGATTTTTGGTTGAAAGTCTATTTTATCGGATATTAGAATGGCTACTCCAGCTTGTTTCCTGGGACCATTTGCTTGGAAAACTGTTTTTCCGCCTTTTACATAATAAAAGTAATATACAGCAAATTAGTAGCCAACATCAAACTAAATGGAGATAAACATGAAGCAAATGTCCCATTAAATTCAGGGACTAGACAAGGCTGCACTGTCTCTCCATATTTATTCAATATAGTACTTGAAGTTCTAGCCAGAGCTATTAGACAACAAAAGGAGGTTAAAGAGATACAAATTGGAAAGAAAGAAATCAAACTATCACTATTTGCAGATGATATGATAGTATATTTAAGCGACCCCCCAAAAAAATTCCACTAGAGAACTTCTACAGCTGATAAACAACTTCAGCAAAATGGCTGGATATAAAATTAACTCAAGCAAATCAGCAGCCTTCCTATACTCAAAGGATAAACAGGCTGAGAAAAACATTAGGGAAATGACACCCTTCACAATAGCCACAATATAAAGTATCTTGGTGTGACTCTAAACAAACAAGTGAAAGATCTATATGACAGGAACTTCAAGTCTTTGAAGAAAGAAATCAAAGAAGATCTCAGAAGATGGAAAAATATTCCATGCTCTTAGACTGGCAGGATTAATATAGTAAAAATGGCCATCTTGCCAAAAGCAATCTACAGATTCAGTGCAATTCCCCCATCAAAATCCCAATCAATTCTTCATAGACTTAGAAAGAGCAATTCTCAAATTCATCTGGAATAACAAAAAACCCAGCATAGCTAAAACTATCCTTAACAGTAATAGAACTTCTGGGGGAAATCAGTATCTCAGACCTCAAGCAATTCCACCAGAGCAATTGTGTTAAAAACTGCATGGTATTGGTACAGTGACAGGCAAGTAGATCAATAGAATAGAATTAAAGACCCAGAAATGAACCCAGAGACTTATGTTCACTTGATCTTTGACAAGGGAGCTACAACCAACCAGTGGAAAAAAGATAGCCTTTCAACAAATGGTGCTAGTTCAACTGGAGGTCAGCATGCAAAAGAATACAATTTGATCCATTCTTATCTGCTTGTACTTAGCTCAAGTCTAAGTGGATCAAGACCTCCACATAAAGCCAGATAAACTGAAACTAATAGAAAAGAAACTGGGGAAGACCCTTGAGAACATGGGCACAGGGGAAACTTTCCTCAACAGAACACCAATAGCTTATGCAAGTAAGATCAAGAATTGAAAAATAGGACCTCATAAAATTACAAAGTTTTTGTAAAGCAAAGGACATTTTCAAAAGGACAAAACAGCAACGAGCAAATTGGGAAAAGATCTTTACCATCACTTCATCCGACAGAGGGCTTATAACAAAGATATACAAAGAACTCAAGAAGGTAGTCTCCAGGGAGCCAAATAACTCCCTTAAAAATGGGGTACAGATCTAGACAAAGAATTTTCACCTGAGGAATACCAAACAGCTGAGAAGCACCTAAAGAAATGTCGAACATCTTTAATCATCAGGGAAATGCAAATCAAAATATCCCTGAGATCTCACCTCACATGGTGAGATAAAATGGCTAAGATCAAAAACTCAGGAGAAAACAGGTGCTGGTGAGGATGTGGAGAAAGAGGAATACTCCTCCACTGCTGGTGGGGTTGCAAGCTGGTACTACTCTGGAAATCAGTCTGGTGGTTCTTTATCAAACTGGGAATGATACTAGGACCCTGCTATTCTACTCCTGGGCATATACCGAGAGGATTCACCAGCGTGTAATAAGGATACTTGCTCTACTATGTTCATAGCAGTCCTATTTATAATAGCCAGAATCTAGAAAGAACCCAGTTGTCCCTCAGCAGAGGAATGGATACAGAAAATGTGATATATATATATATATATATATATATATATATATATATATATACACATACACACACACACACACACACACACACACACACACACAGAATGGAGTACTATTCAGCCATTAGAAAAAATTAATTCATGAAATTCTTAGACAAATGCATGGAGCTGGAGAACATCATTCTAATTGAGCTAACCTAGTCTCAAAAGAACACTCATTGTTATGCACTCACTGATAAGCGGATATTAGCTTAGAAGCTTGGAATACCCAAGACACAATTCACATATCAAATGATGCCCAAGAAGAAAAAAAGAGTGGCCCCTGGTCCTGGAAAGGCTTCATGCAGCAATGTAGGGGAATACCAGTACAGGGAAGCTGGAGGGGGTGGATTGGGTAACAAGGGAAGGGCAGAGGGCTTATGGGACTTTCAAGGAGGGATCCAGGAAAGGGGAAATCATTTGAAATGAAAATAAAGAATATATGGGGGGGGGAGGAATTCTTGAAACAGATTCTTTTTTTCTTTTTGTTGTTTTTTGTTTTCTCGAGACAGGGTTTCTCTGTCCTGGAACTCACTCTGTAGACAAGGCCTCGAACCCAGAAATCTGCCTGCCTCTGCTTCCCAAGTGCTGGGATTAAAGGCGTGTGCCACCACCGCCACCTGGGCAGAAAAAGGAATTCTTAAGGGAATGGAAAAAAAAGAGTTTGAGACCGTGCTGGAGAGAAAACAAAATATAAACAAACAAACAAACAAATAAATAAATAAAATATCTAATAATAATAAAAAAGAAACACAACAACAACAAAAGACTGTGAAAAAGTGATCAAATATATTTCCTAGAGATTGGTAGAACTCATGTTACATCTGGCTGCAGTTGATAAGTGTAGAGCAACAAGGATGTGATTCATGCTCCTATATTCCTATATAATTAATACATAATAAAACATAATAGGTGCCTCTTTTATTTATATATGTATATAAAACCATGTATATAAAAACCATGACAATGAAACTAAGTGGGCGGCTAGGAGCTCCTTCCTATGGGACAGTGAGCTAACCTGTGGGAATGTGCTTCGGCCTGTGACAATTGTAACATTTTAATCCAGGTTTTGTTACAGGATTTAATAAACAAAATGAAAAAAAATTAAACAGGACAAGAATTGTAATTAGCACTTGAAATATGGACGTAAATATTGATTGAAAAATAAGATAAGGTAGCAGTAAAAGTTTTTAGAGAACATGAAGTTTTAGTGAAGAGCTTAATAGAAAAAGAGTTTTGTTTTAGCCTTAAAGCATTACTTGACATTATAAAATATGTGCATACTTTGTTTTGATTCAAGCAACAATTTTCTTATGTGCTATGATATTTTTCCCATTTCTGAAATCTGGAGAGAAATTTTCTTTGTTATACTAGGTCTGCACAGAATGAAAAATAATACCCCTAGCATTGCTATTTAATATTTAAATAAAGTCTTTTAACACTAAATTAAAACCAGTGAGTATATTGGCCTGAGTTCCACTTGAAGTAAATTGTATAATATTAATTCAGTAATTGTACCTATATATATTTAAGTACTTCCTGTCTTCGATTATATTGTAGGAATTTTTATATGTTTCCTGAACTTCATTTAAAGATTAAAGGTATGTGTGAAAATAGGATTTTTACTGAATCCCAAATATGATCATTTAACCTCATAATATAATATTTGAATATTTAATAATATAATATAATATAATATTTAGGTAATTTCATATTAAAATATTAGAAAATAAAAATCTAAAAAAGCAGTAGAAAATTGGGGAATATACTGGAAAACATTGCTTAATATATTCACCTAATCTGTAACAAACACCACATTTTATTTGATGGATTCCTCTGCCATTATATTAAAATATAATCCTCTTGAAAAGACCTTACTAAATTTCTAAAACTTGTTATGTTTAGATATAAATTGGAATTAAAAGACTCATGACTTCTTACTGTGGCTAGATGAACATGTATAATTGAAGACAAACATAACTAAAGTTTAGATTCCGATAAACCAAGAAATTGTTGTAGTAATGATCTTGTGAACTGTGATTGTCAGTTATTGTTGTGAACTGGTCAGAATCTGGAATCAACTATGAATCACGCCTGTAGATGGATAGGTCTACATGGTCAATAACAGCATGTCAACTGATGTGAGGTACTACCATAAAGTGGAAGCTTCTTCCCCATCATGGATACGGATGCACAGAGGTATGGGGATCTCTCAGGGCTACTTGATGAATTTTGTATATGCCTCTGCAGCATATACAGGACATTGTTGGACTACCATGGCTCATGGGTGATAAGCTACTTTGGTAAATCCCCCACTACAATACTTATTCATATATTGAAGAAAAACAAATAAATAAGACTGTCTTTGAAATATCCACTGCTTCCTCATTGATAAAGAGCAGACCACAGAGATCATTAATATATAATAATTATTAAATTGTTTCTTTAGACAGGTTAGATAATTTGTCATAGAAAAAAATCCAGATATAAAGGAAAACCCATTAGGCAAAATGATAGTTTCATTTCTAATAATAAGTGTTTCAGTAAGTGCATGTGTGTGCACGCGCACATGCAAACACACACACACACACACACACACACACACACACACTTCTCCATAACAATCCTTGAGAATATGAATCTGAAGTTTCCTCTTCCACTGGCTGACTATTCGTCATCTGACCATTGTTGTTGTGATATGTAATCTGGGAGGAAGAGGGTCATTGTCAGGTCTGATTGAATGCTGCAATGTTTCTTCTAAAAAACCTTTTGATCACAGAAATAGACAAGCTGTGGTTTAGGAAACTGCCGTATAGAATGCACAAATAGTAGACACTGGAATGGGAGAACTACTATCTTTAAGTGATTTGGATGGGATGTGTTTGTTAAGGTTTCTCTAGAGTCACAAAACTTATGGAATGTTTCTATATTGAGGGAATTTATTATGATGACTTACAGTTTATAGTCCAACTAACCCAACAGTGGCCAGATGGGAATGAGAAGTCCAAGAATCTAGGAGTTTCTCATTCTCACAAGGCTAGTTGTTTCATCTGGTCTTCTGTAGAACTAAGTTCCAACAGATGTGTTAGCAAATAAGTGCAAGCAGGTGAAAAAGAGGGAATCTTCCTTCTTCGAATGTTCTTATGTAGGTCCCCAGGAGAAAGTGTGTGCAAGATGAAAGGTGTCACCATGCATGGATCTGGGACTTGTTTTGTCCCACACTGACCTTGAACTCAGAGATCTCCTTGCTTCAGTCTCCTGGGATTAAAGGAGTTTACTACCTTGCCTGGACTTAAGATTTTCATGGACAATGTGCCTCAAGATCTCCATGCCAAGATCCAGGTCAGGAACTTGTGCCTTCCAGACCCAAGATCTGGATCACAGGTGAGCCCTCCAATTCTAGACTGTAGTTCATTCCAGGCATACTAAAGTTGACAACCAGGAATAGCCATTACAGGATGTTTGAACTTCTATTTTAATTCTTTTAAATTACCAACTGGTCAAAGAAATAGTCATGTGAAGTATGAGAACTTAAGTACATTTGGGTCTTTAATTTTCTAATTAGTTTAGATGCTTTCCACATTTTTTTTAATTTCCTGTCATCTGAGTAGCTCAGTCTTTAAAAAAATGTGGTCATTTATAATATATTCTATTTTTAAATGAGTATGTGAGAATTGGAAAAGAAATGAATTTTAATTATAATTGGCTCATCTATTTGCATCTCTGGTGTAAAATTTCTGGAACTCAGAATAATTCAGTGTGAGAACATTTGGATCACATATTGGCAAACAGTTGCTTAGTGTAGTTTTCCTGACGATCATTAATATTGTAAGAATCTCAAACAGTAAGGGTGAACCAAGGACAGAATGGAAGATGTCTGGTGGTGACAAAGTTAAAGTGCTACTCTTTTCAACTCAAAGTGTAGTACTTGTATGTATCAAGGGCTGGGAAATCAATACTTGTTAGTATTCTCAGTGGAAAAAAAGGCTTAGCTACTGTCATCTGTAAACATGTATAATACAATCATCAGTCATGGGACTCTTTTCTAATATATGCATGCTAGAGGTTCAGCTCCATATTTGCATTTTTGTACTAGAACCAGTGTGACAGAAAGCATTCCTGCCATCTAGGTGTAACTAGACACTAAGTGTAAGTGGAGACACATTAGTAGAACAAAAACAGAAAGTGTACTTATTTTCTTTAATGATAAAAATCAACATTCAATGTTTTAAACCACCATACACTTACCTATTGTAGAAATTTTCCCTTTAAGAGATATTGGGGGCTCTGGTTGAGTAACAATACCTGTACTGCACAGACAATCTAATTCTCATAGCTGTCAGTAAAGCCTACACTAATGTGTCTTGAAAGAGTGATTAATAGGTTCTGACAATATCGTTGCATTGCATATTTAATCAGATTATGCATCTGTTAGAAATGGTTTACTTTTAACATCTGCAGTCAAAAATCCACCATCAGCATTCAGATCAATGCTTTACAGAAACAGTTACTACCCTGCATGACAGTCTTACTTTTGACATGTTGAAGCCGCATGCCAGAGACAGATGAGTCTTGACATTTTCCTCGTTCACTTGATGATTTTTTTTCCCAAAATTACTTATTTCATTTGTGCCTAAATTAATGCTCATTAAAGAGGAGACAAATACACATGACTATAAACAGCAAACTTAAGAAAGGGGTGCAAAGGCTCTGCAGCACATCCCTGCGAGCTTAGGCCCTGCACCAAGGCAGCCGGAAACACCCAGCTCCCCAGGACCCCGGACCAGCGATAGCGGCAGGCCTCCATATTGCAACCAGGACACAGCTGGAAAGGTGCAAGTAGGGACTCCGTCTGGGGCTAGAGCAGGAAGAGCTGCTAAGCTCTCGCCCACAGGCGGGCACAGGCACCTAGGCTCTGCAGCACATCCCTGCAAGCTTAGGCCAAGCACCGAGGCAGCCAGAACCACCCAGCTCCCAGGACCCCGGACCAGCAATAGCGACAGGCCTCCATATTGCAACCAGAACACAGTTGGAAAGGCACAGTTAGACAGATTCCATCAGGGGCTACCACGTGGGGGGATCTGCTAGGCTCTCGCTACTAGGCAGACCCAGCAGCGCCTGCCCAGGCTCTGCTGCACTCCCCCACACTTCCCGGAGACCCCAGGCCATGCACAAAGTCAGCGGGTGGCAGCCAGCTCGCAATCCCATTGAGCAGCAATCACGCATAACCACCAGTAGAGAAACAACAGGTAAGCCCAGCCTCACAGGAGATTCAAACACCAGCCAGTGACAACAAGGTCAACTAACACCAGAAATAACCAGATGGCAAAAGGTAAACGAAGGAATGTCACTAACAGAAATCAAGGCAACATGACAGCATCTGAACCCAGTTCGCCAACAACAGGAAGCCCTGGATACCCCAAAACACCAGAAAAACAAGACTTGGATATAAAATCACTGGTCAGGATGCTGGTAGCTGAACACATAGAAAAATCTCGTAAAGAAATAGAGGAGAAAATGGATCAAAAGTTAGAAGCTTTTACAAGGCAAATACAAAAATCACTTCAAGAAATGCAGGAGAAGATGGATCAAAAAGAAGAAGACAATAAGGAAGAAAGACAAAAATCACTTAAAGAAATACAGAAGAACGTGGGCCAACAAGTAGAAGCTATGAAAGAGGAAACACAAAAATCTCTTAAAGAAATACATGAAAACACAATCAAGCAAACGAAAGATCTGAGCACATCCATCCAGGTACTAAAAACAGAAGTAGAAACAACTAAGAAATCGCAGAGGGAGACAACATTGGAGATAGAAAACCTTGGGAAGAAATCAGGGGCCATAGATGCAAATATCAACAATAGAATACAAGAGATAGAAGACAGAATATCAGAAGCCGAACATACCATAGGAACCATTGATTCAACAGTCAAAAATACTAAATGCAAAAAGGCTGTAACACAAAACATCCAGGAAATCCAGGACACAATGAGAAGACCAAACCTAAGGATTATAGGTATAGATGAGAATGAAGATGTACAAGTTAAAGGGCCAGCAAATATCTTCTACAAAATTATGGAAGAAAACTTCCCCAACCTAAAGAGAGAGATGCCCATGAATATACAAGAAACATACAGAACCCCAAACAGACTGGATCAGAACAGAAATACATCCCATCACATAATAATCAAAACTCCAAATGTACTAAACAAAGAAAGAATATTAAAGGCAGCAAGAGAAAAAGGCCAAGTAACTTATAAAGGAAGACCTATCAGAATAACACCAGACTTCTCACCTGAGACCATGAAAGCTAGAAGATCCTGGGCAGATATAATGTAAACTCTAAGAGAACACAAACTTCAGCCAAAACTACTTTACCCAGCAAAGCTCTCAATCGCCATAGATGGAGACATCAAGGTATTCCATGACAAAACCAAATTTGCACGATATCTTTCCACAAATCCAGCCCTACAAAGGATAATAGGGGGAAAACACCAAGACAAGGACTGAAACTACACCCGGGAAGAAGCAAGATAGAAAGCTCCTCTCATCAAACCCAAAAGAAGGTAACCTCTCGAATATAAAAAAATAAATAAAATAAATAAATATAATTTCAAAAATGTCTGGAGGAAATAATTACTATTACTTAATATCTCTTAACATCAATGGACTCAATTCCCCAATAAAAAGACATAGATTAACAGACTGGATACAGAAACAGGACCCTACATTTTGCTGCATACAGGAAACACATCTCAGTGTTAAAGACAAACACTGCCTTAGAGTAAAAGGCTGGAAGACAATTTTACAAGCAAATGGTCTCAGGAAACAAGCTGGAGTAGCCATTCTAATATCAGATAAAATTGACTTCCAACCTAAAATCATTAAAAGAGACTCAGAAGGTTACTTCTTGCTGGCCAAAGGGAAAATCCACCAAGAAGAGCTCTCAATACTGAACATCTATGCTCCAAATGCAAGGGCGCCCTCATTTGTAAAAGAAACCTTACTAAAGCTTAAAGCACACATTACACCTAAGACAATAATTGTGGGTGACTTTAACACTCCACTCTCCTCAATGAACCGATCAGGAAAGCAGAAACTAAACAGGGACACAGTGAAACTAATTGAAACTCTGGACCAATTGGATTTAACAGATATATATAGAACATTTCATCCTAAAGCTAAAGAATATACCTTTTTCTCAGCTCCACATGGTACCTTCTCCCAAATAGACCATATAATTGGTCACAAGACAGATGTCAACAAATACAAGAAGATCGAGCTAATCCCATGCCTCCTATCAGATCACCATGGAGTAAGAGTGGTCTTCAATAACAACAAAAACAACAGAAAGCCCACATACACATGGAAACTGAACAATACTCTACTCAATGACACCTTGGTCAAGGAAGAAATAAAAAAAGAAATCAAAGACTTTTTAGAATTCAATGAAAATGAAGGTACAACCTACCCAAATCTATGGGACACAATGAAAGAAGTGCTAAGAGGAAAACTCATAGCTCTAAGTGCATCCAAAAAGAAACTGGAGAGAGCATACACTAGCAGCTTAATGGCACACCTTAAAGCCTTGGAAGAAAAACAAGTTAATTCACCCAGGAGGAGTAGAAGACAAGAAACCATCAAACTCAGGGCTGAAATCAATCAAGTAGAAACAAAGAGAACCATACAAAGAATCAACAAGACCAGGAGCTGGTTCTTTGAGAAAATCAACAAGATAGATAAACCCTTAGCCAGACTAACCAAACGACACATTGGCAGTACACAAATTAACAAAATTAGAAAGGAAAAGGGAGACATAACAACAGAAACTAAGGAAATTCAAAAGATCATCAGATCCTACTACAAAGGTCTATACTCAAAACAACTGGAGAATCTGGAGGAAATGGACAATTTCCTAGACAGATATCAAATACCAAAATTAAATCAGCATCAAGTAGATCAGCTAAATAGTCCCATAACCCCTAAAGAAATAGAAGGGGTTATAGAAAGCCTCCCAACCAAAAAAAGTACGGGACCAGATGGTTTTAGTGCAGAATTCTACCAGACCTTCAAAGAAGACTTAACACCAATACTTTTCAAACTATTCCACAAAATAGAGACAGAAGGGACACTGCCCAACTCATTCTTCGAAGCCACAATTATGCTAATACCTAAACCACAAAAAGATCCAACAAAGAAAGAGAACTACAGGCCAATTTCTCTTATGAATATAGATGCAAAAATACTAAATAAAATTCTTGCTAACTGAATCCAAGAGCACATCAAAACGATCATGCACCATGATCAAGTAGGCTTTATCCCAGGGATGCAGGGATGGTTCAATGTACGGAAATCCATCAATGTAATCCACTACATAAAAAAACTGAAAGAAAAAAACCACATGGTCATCTCATTAGATGCTGAAAAAGCATTTGACAAAATTCAGCAGCCTTTCATGCTAAAAGTCTTGGAAAGAGCAGGAATTCAAGGCCCATATCTAAACATAGTAAAAGCAATCTACAGCAAACCAGTAGCCAACATCAAAATAAATGTAGAGAAACTTGAAGCATTCCCACTAAAATCAGGGACTAGACAAGGCTGCCCTCTCTCTCCATATTTTTTCAATATAGTACTTGAAGTTCTAGCAAGAGCAATTAGAAAACATAAGGAAGTCAAAGGGATACAAATTGGAAAGGAAGAAGTGAAACTATCATCATTTGCAGAAGATATGATAGTTTACCTACGCGACCCAAAAAACTCCACCAGAGAACTTCTACAGCTGATAAACAACTTCAGCAAAGTGGCAGGTTATAAAATTAACTCAAGCAAGTCAGTGGCCTTCTTGTACTCAAAGGACAAGCAGGCAGAGAAAGAAATTAGGGAAATAACACCCTTCACAATAGCCACAAACAACATAAAGTATCTTGGCGTAACTCTAACCAAACAAGCAAAAGATCTGTACAACAGGAACTTCAAGTCCTTGAAGAAAGAAATCGAAGAAGACCTCAGAAGATGGAAAAATATTTCTTGCTCCTGGATTGGCAGGATCAATATAGTAAAAATGGCCATCTTGCCAAAAGCAATATACAGATTCAATGCGATCCCCATCAAAATCCCAACCCAATTCTTCATAGATCTAGAAAGAGCAATTCTCAAATTCATCTGGAATAACAAAAAACCCAGGACAGCTAAAACTATTCTCAACAATAAAAGGACTTCTGGGGGAATCAATATCCCTGACCTCAAGCAGTACTACAGAGCAATTGTGTTAAAAACTGCATGGTATTGGTATAGCAACAGGCAAGCAGATCAATGGAACAGGATTGAAGACCCAGAAATTAACCCACAGACTTATGGTCACTTGATCTTTGATAAAGGAGCCACAACCATCTGGTGGAATAAAGATAGCCTTTTCAACAAATGGTGCTGGTTCAACTGGAGGTCAACATGCAGAAGAATGCGAATTGACCCACTCTTATCTCTTTGCACTAAGATCAACTCCAAGTGGATCAAGGACCTCCACATAAAACCAGACACACTGAAAGTATTAGAAAAGAAACTTGGGAAGACCCTGGAGGACTTGGGCACAGGGGAAAAGTTCCTGAACAGAACACCAATAGCTTATGCTCTAAGATCAAGAATCGACAAATGGGACCTCATAAAATTACAAAGTTTCTGCAAAGCAAAGGACACTGTCAGAAGGACAAAACGGCAACCAACAAAGTGGGAAAAGATCTTCACCAACCCCACATCCGACAGAGGGCTAATATCCAATATATACAAAGAACTCAAGAAGTTAGACCGCAAAGAAACAAATAACCCTATCAAAAAATGGGGCACAGAGCTAAACAAAGAATTTTCACCAGAAGAAATTCTGATGGCCGAGAAACACCTTAAGAGATGTTCAACATCATTAGTCATCAGGGAAATGCAAATCAAAACAACCCTGAGATTCCACCTCACACCAGTCAGAATGGCTAAGATTAAAAACTCAAGAGACAACAAGTGCTGGCGAGGATGTGGAGAAAGAGGAACACTCCTCCACTGTTGGTGGGATTGCAAAATGGTAAAACTGCTCTGGAAATCAGTTTGGCGGTTCCTCAGAAAATTGGGCATGTCACTTCCAGAGGACCCTGGCATACCACTCCTGGGCATATACCCAGAGGATTCCCCTGCATGCAATAAGGACACATGCTCCACTATGTTTATAGCAGCCTTGTTTATAATAGCCAGAAATTGGAAGGAGCCCAAATATCCCTCAAAGGAGGAATGGATACAGAAAATGTGGTATATTTATACAATGGAATACTACTCAGCAATTAAAAATAATGAATTCATGCAATTTGTAGGTAAATGGTTAGACCTGGAAAATATCATCCTGAGTGAATTAACCCAATCACAAAAGAATGCACATGAAATTCAATCACTGATAAGTGGATATTAATGAGCCCAGAAGCCCTAAATACTCAAGACACAAATAGCAAGTCAAATGATTCCCAAGAAGAAGAAAGGAGAGGACCCTGGGCCTGTAAAGATTGCATCCAGTTTAGTAAAGAAACCGAGGGGGGAGGGGGAATGATTGGGGAACAGTTGGGGGGGAGAGGAACTATGGGAACTATGGTGGGTGGGAACTGGGAAAGGGGAAAGCCTTTGGAATGTAAACATAGAATATAGAAAATAAAAAAAATTAAAAAAAAGAAAGGGGTGCAAACTGGCTGGGTGCTTTTCCTTAAAGGTGATATTGCTTTGTTGTTTAAAATGCACACATATGTATTGTTACAATTATATACATGTATATACATATATGAGAATGCTATACCTTAAAGTATAAACACATTTTTAGGATATGACATGACATTTTTTATTTTCATGTTATTAAGTATTAAAGTATTGAAGAAAGAAATTGATTCAATTGAAATGATGAGAATTATAAATTAGTCTTACATCCTTTGTGCTTACTCACTTCCTATATGTATTTACTAATTACATTTTACTCAAAACATTCTACAGTAATGTTTTTCATGAAAATCTCAGAAAACTTACTGTAAACACATGTCTCCCTCCACTTTAATAACTTCTCTTCCAGAGGCAGGACTCCATAATGGGTCTATAAGATATTATTAGCCATCACTCTTCAAAACCTGTAATCTGTTGTGAACTAGTTCTTGTAATAAAGCTTCCCTTGTCAAAGATAGCAACACTGTTCTATTTTTCTTATGGTCTAGTTGATTGGATGATATTTAAGGAATTACAAGGCAGAAATATTGAATACAACTGCAGACACACTGGGTATAATCTACAGATGAGGAATAGTGAAGGCAAAGAACCACAAGACAGCAAAGATCACCTAGAATTACCTCTCCAGAGGATGCCTGGGCAGCAGGAGTCTCTACCAGGTGTTGGAGTTCTAAGTGTTTTGTTGCCTGGAATAGGGTCTTACCTAACTTAGGGTTGATGAATTTAAACAAAAAAAGAGAATCTTGTAGGTCCACAACTTTGGGATCCCATGTTCTGGTCTGTCTTTGAACTTTCAGTTATCTGACACTACTGATGGAAGTAAGTTAAGTATTTAGCAGACCTTAGTCTGAAACTGTCAGGGCTTAGTTTTGATTGCAGAACAATAGGGTGTGGAAAAAGGACTTTGCTATTACATCTTTATTTTCTTTCTGTCTCCCTAACTCTGTCTCTCTGTCTCTGTCTCTCTCTCATTCCTACACTTTCGCTTAACATTACAAAGTATAAAACAAAAAATAATAGGATAAAACAACAACTATCACATTGAAGTTGGATAGGAAAAACCAATAGAAGGAAAAGGTCCTAATAGAAGGCACAAGAATCAGAGATCACCTTGATCACACACTTAGGAGTCCCATAGAAACATTGAACTTGAAGCTAAATGCAGAGAATCTGTTGCAGACTTGTGCAGGACCTGTGCATGCTACTCCAGTCTCTGTGAGCTCGTATCTTTGACCAGTTGATCAAGAGGGATTTGTTTTCCTGCTGTTCTCCATCCCATTTGACTGTTTTCTGCATTCTTATCAGCAGGATTGCCAGTGTTCCAAGTTGGACGGGTTTGATTTAGAGAACCCTTTTTTGGGATAAATATTTCAAAGTCTTTCACTCTCTTCATGTTGTCTGGCTGTCGATCTTTGTATTTGTTTCCATGTGCCGTAGGAGGAGGCTTCTTTAATGGCCATCCCTACTTTCTACCTATATGTCTACCAGGAATGTATCTAATTACTAGTACTTCTTATTAACTTTGATGATTCCTTTCTTCTCTGGGTCATATTGGATCTTTGTTTGTTATTTAGTAATGTCATTGACTCTCTGCTAAAATGTATTTCACTATTTGCCCCATTATCAAAGCATAACCCATTTAAATTTACACTGTATGCATATTCTATTTAGATTTTAGTCATATTCTCTCTGCCTTATTTTTAATCATAGCAGTTGAATCATTTCCATTGAAAATCTTTTCTACAATGAATATAGTTGAAATTAAAAAAAGTTCCTGTTCAGCTTTATGTCTTCATTTTTAATGAAAAATTACACTAGCTTAAACACATCTGTTCAAAAGAGGTGTATGTTTAAAGATTACAAAAGCATTCTGATTCATTCATAATCTTTGTTTTACTATCTGCCTCAACATTAGAAAGCATTAGATGTCTAATAACACAACAACCTAAACAAATTTGATATTTACCATTTGCCAGATGTATGTTTTTGCTGGTACATCATTTTTCTCCCCTGAGATTAAGTATTTTAGCTATAGTTCCTCATTGATCATTGTTTAATAAGTTATAGAAATTTGGTTTAGTTATGTTTTGTTTATACTCAGTAGAAAGTCATTTTTATGTGTTTTCTTCTAAAGTTTTAACCAAATATAATTTAAATATCTTCCATTTTAATTAAATTGTGCTTTATAGCTTGATTCCATTAAGTTCAGCCAATTATTTAAAATTATGTAAGACATGTAAAATATATTGATACATTTACTGGAATCAATAAATAAACTATGTTTTCTGCAATGACTGAATTGTTCTTGAAGTAAACATATTGATTGGGTTTTCATGTAGTGGAGGCACCAGGAAGAAACAGTCTAGATCTATAATTCCATGATTTCTCTCTGTCTTCCTAATGTTAATATACTACACATGATCTTAGCCAAAAGCCCGAGAAGCGATAATGTTAACATACATGATAATAAATCAGTAAGATAAATTTTGGTATTGTTGTACTCAGCTATTTTAATGTATGTTTTGTTGTTAGGTATGTATATTTCTAATTGTCAATTTTTAATGATGAAGAACTGAGGTATGACTTCATATGAAATAGCCTTCTTAACCCTTGACGTATCTTTATTTTCAATTTAGAAACACTTTCATAATAAAAATCATTTCACCTCACGCCGGAAGCTGCTGTTCTAGCCGTGAAGGAAGGACGGCATTGTCTTCAGTTGCTATGTCCACCAACAGTATGTCCGACCCACGGAGGTCCAACAATGTGCTGAGGATTAGGCGTCCTCCTAGTGAGTGAAACACGGCTTGGGATGACCCGACTCCGGACTCCATGTATCTTCTTGGTGTGATCTTCAGCAGGAGCGGCCTCATGATTAAGCTGAAGTGGTGCGCTTGGGTTCCTGTCTACTGCTCCTTCATCAGCTTTGCCAACTCCCCGAGCTCAGAGGATGCTGAGCAGATGATGAGTAGCATCATGTGAGGATCCCGAGTAAGGGGATGGGGTCCCATGCATGCTCTCCAGAACTCACAGCACTTTTCTGTCTCAGGCTCTCAATCTCGGCTGTAGTGATGTCCTGTCTGCAAAATCCTCAGCCCGTGACTCCTCTGTGGTGATGGCACCGAGGAAGGTTGGACGCTGGACTCAGGCCCACCTTCTCTCTGGCCTAGCCTTTGGGTGTCCCCACGCTCCCTCAGCTGCTGTCCTAAACTTTGCGGAGTGTGGTCTCTGGACTCGCAGCAGAATGGAGGGAAGCTGACCGTTTCTTTGGGGTCCTGCTTCTACTTTGACAAGGAAATAAGCCTACAGACGTCCCTTTTCCCTTCCCTCCCCTGGCCACTGTTATGAGAAACACTATTCGTGTTTCTACTTATTCCCTTGGTTTCTTATTGAAACCAGTTGATAAAAATCTCCCCTCTGGAAAAAACATGGTTTCACCTACTTTTTCGTATTTTCACAATACTTTCTACTCTTTTGCACAATTTTAACTTTTAGAAGAATCTAATTTATTCTATAGAATACAGAATAATACATTTTAAGCATATAGCTTTCTGTCAAATGATATAAAGCTCCACATACAAATACACTATCTTACACAAGTACACATAGAGAAGAATGTGATTTTGTTTTCCTGTTTTGTTTTGTTTTTCCGTGCTTTTAGGTACATCGTTCCTGTACATTTTCACAATCCCTTGGTATTGAAAATGAGAAACATGCTTTGAAGGTGTTGATAGAGGTTATTTTGTTTGCTCACATTTTCTGTCTGTTCACTCGGGCTTTCTACGTAGTTCAAGTTTCCACCTGATAGTTTTTCCCAGCTCAGATACTTTCCTTTAATGTGGTTATGGTGGTTGTTTTCTTTTCCCCATCACTTAGATGTTACATGAATCAACATTAAAAGGAGACTGCATTTTTTTCTGCATTCTGAATTGAATTGGGAGCTAATTTGGGCTTCTCTTTCATATAAGGAAAAACTAATTTCATGTGAGAGGCATATAGGCATCAATGACATGTCTTCTTTCCTGAATCTATGTTAGAGCTAATCTCAATGTATTGGAGTTCCACACTGTGTTTCTGATTGCCTTGGTATGATTCTATGTTTTTGATTAATGAATTCATGTTTTTCATGAATTAAAAATTAACTTATTGTGTATACATTTTGAATTTTTTCTGTTTTTAGAATCATATTATCAACTTAACATAACATACATACATAACATACATAACAACTTGTATCTCAAATCCATTATAGTTTTTGGTTGATTATATTTTCTCTTTCATTTTTCTACTGCTTAGTAGATAGTTTTATGATACGTTTACTGACACATGATTAATTGTTAAATGCAATAAAAGATTTATTTTTCAAATATTTTTGTGACTTTTCACTGATAGAAGCCCTGGTCCTCCATTTTAACCATTTTCTCAGTTCTGTCATGTTATATTTGTGATTTTTTTCAAAGGTGTAATTTATTTGACAGTTTCGTACCTGGCAATAATTCATTTAGATCTTATGTTTCTGCTATTTCTCTACTCCCACCCTCCCTCATCCTCCCATCTTCTTGAAAACATCATGTCTTAATTATACCTTTCATAACGAGCCTACTCCATTTTGTGTTTACAGTGTAGTTAAAGGTAACATACACTGGAACTGGGCAGCCTAGCGTGATCACACAACTGAAAAAAAAACCTGACTGATCATTCCTCAGAAAACGTAAATATCCTAATGATTCCTCAGTTTAGGACTGGAGCCTTCTAAGTCCTTCTCTCCATCTTGGAGAATTGGTTGAATTTATTCTTGCAAAGGTCTTGTTGTTGGCAACCACAGCTTCTATATATACATAAGTACAATGGCCCTATTATGTCTAGAAAACTATTTCACAGCAACTTTTTATGATAGATGGAATTCTGATTAAGAATCTAATGTGGATGTATGCAGTCAAACATCGAACTGAGTGTGCGGGATCCTAATGGAGAAGTTAGGGCAAGCAATGTAGGAGCTGAAGGGGTTTGCAACCCAACAGGAAGCACAGCAATATCAACTAACCAGAACCCCCCAAAGCTCCCAGGGACTAAACTATCAACCAAAGAGTACACATGGAGAGACCCATGGCTCTAGCTGCATATGTAGCAGAAGATTGCCTTAGCAGGCATTTCTTGGTCCTGTGGAGGCTTGATGACCCAAGGTTGGGGAATGCTAGTCCTCTGAGACAGGAGTGGGTAGGCAGGTGGGGGAGCACCCTCATAGAGGCAGGGGGAAGAGCAGTGGAGATGGGGGCTTATGGAGGGGAAACTGGGAAGAGGGATAACACACAATTCACATACCAAATGATGTCCAACAAGAAGGAAGAAGTGGACCCTGGTTCTGGAAAGACTCAAAGGATCAGTGTAGGGGAATAGCAGAACAAGGAAGCAGAAAGAGGTGGATGGGAGAACACGGGGAGGGAAAAGGGCATGTGGGACCTTTGGGGGGCAGGGAACCAGAAAAAGGGAAATGAAATGTAAATATAGAATATATTCAATAAAAAAATTTAAAAAAAGAAATGTAAATAAATAAAATAACCAATAAAAAATGAAAAATAAATCTGAAACAGACCACTAGTTAAACTCTCAGAATCACATTTATTAATCTGGCTATTTAGACAGCTGGATCTAAAATTCATTTTCTGCTATTATCATATCACTCAACTATATTATTCTTGTTATTAATTTTTCACTAGTTGTTTATGAATTTGTTGCATCTGAGATGGAAAGGTTTGCAAACAGTAGAGGTTAATTACTTTATTTTTATGAGAAAATGTAAATAAAAGGAATGTGTGAAAATACCTCTTTTGACATTCATTCTATGGCTGGAAAACTGAAGCTTATTCACATGGTCATACAAAAATTCACAAGCTACTTCTATGTGCTAATAGGAATGGAGAACAAGACAGGCAATGAAAGCACAACTGAAATTAATGGTAAGAGACGGTAAGAAGGAAGAAATGTGTTAGAAGACACCTTATTGAAATGGTACAGGATCAAGCACATGAAAATTAAAGCATACATAAGAAGATCAAAATAAAATAGAGAAATAAAATAACTGATATGTTTGAAATTTTTTTTCACAAGTTGTAATGGGGTAAGAGCCCCTATATGAAGAGTGTTAGGAAACTAGCTTAGAGATTTAGGTTATGCCCAGTAATGAAGCTGTTAAGAAATTTATTTTGAAAACTCTGGAGGATTCTAAATATGACATTAATTTTAATAAGTTTATTATTTATATTTTATCTAATCAAAGATTTTGTATTTTTCCATATTTTATTTTGAATTTTAAGTAACTTTTCAGTTTTTAATTATGCTGCTGAATATGTACTTCTGAAATAAACTATATTATTAAATATATTGCAATGACATTAAGAATACTACAAACCGCTTTACCAAGTCCCACAGAATCAACATTCCTTGTAAAATTAGTCTATTTTTCTTAGTTTGCTTTACACTTAAAATTTTCCACTTTAACAGAATATTTGTTAAAAAAAGCAATACTAATATCTGATAGTTATAGCTGAATTCTCATTTAATCTTTCTACCATATAAACACATATGAAATAAACATGTATTTGCATATATACACATAAATTCCCTATTTCTATTCAGAAATCAACTCTATCCATTTAATTTTAATATATTTTCTTAATTTTTAAACATATCCTAATTTAGGTTAATCAGTAATGTAGATATATAGTGACCTGATTAGAATTCCTAAATGGACTTTAGAAATTATTATTTACTGTCCTATCAATACTGATGCACAGTATCACTGCAGATTATTTAAATGTTATCTTGACCTCTACTCAATAGAGTAAGTTAATTACAATATTACAATATCTAGCCTTAAACATATTACACACTATTAATATACTAAAACTACAATAAATGTGTGCTTTGAAACAGTTGAAAGAATTGAAGAGTCCACATATTGCAGATAGACCCTATTCACAGCATGCTCTAATTTTGTAATTAACAATGAATCAAAAGAAGCTATTAGCTTCTGTGGCATGTCTTTTCTTAATAAACCTCATGCTGCTTAATGCTTAAAATCCTATTGTCCTCTTAATATGTTTATAGATTTTTGTAGGACCAAATATAATAGCATATTTGAGGAATAATTATTTGAATAAACATTTATAATAATTTCAACATTATCCAGTTTTTCTCTAATACAGATGTTTAACTTTTAGAGATCCCCTATGCCTTCAGAGACTGCACATCCTGCTCACTAATCCTGTAGTAACTTCAATGTGTATCTCTTCCTTACAAAGTGCTGACAGATTTAGAATATGTTCCAATTTTTAAGACTTTCCTTCAAAGACATACTAGCCACTAATTAATTTTTGTTGTTGTTATATGTTTGGTTATTTGTTTTTTTGGTTGTTGTATTTATTGACCTATACCATTTTTTCAGGTTAAGCCTTCTTTGTGCTATAATGAAGAAACAGTGCTACTAAATATTATCTAATTGAATCAAAGTTTTAAAATGAGAATGATGAAAAGATCATAAACTTGTTGTGGTATGAAAATGATAGATACTGCAATGGGTTATTTAGGTAAGGTACCCAAACACTGTACAGTGCACAGAGACCTCAGTGGGGAGGTTAGTTCAAGGACTGTAGGAGCTGAAGGGGTTTGCAACCCCATAGAAAGAACATCAATATCAACCAACCAGAGCTCCAAAGCTCTCAGCGACTAAACCACCAACCAAAGAGACATAGGGGGTACCCATGGCTCCAGCTGGATATGTAGCAGAGGATTGCCTTATCTGGCATCACTGAGATAGGAGACTCCTGGTCCTGTGGAGGTTTAATATTCCAGGGTAGGGGAATGTTAGGCAGCTGAGGCAGGAGTGGGTGGGCAGGTGAGAGAGTACCTAAATAAAGGCAAGGGGAGGGAGAAGGAGGATAGGGGGCTTGTGGAGAGGAAACTGAGATGGGAGATAAAATCTGAAATGTAAATAAGTAACAAATACAAAAGAAATGGAAAAGGGTAATATTTTAAAGATGTATTTTTTTCCATATATGTGAATGTTTGGTTTACATGCATGATTACCATTTGTGTTTCATGAGGATGTCAGAAGAGGATTTTGGGTTTTCTTGACTTGAATTCACAAAGGGTTATGTGCAGCCATATGGATGCTGAGAAATGAACCTAGCTCCTCTAAATCAAAGGAAGTACTTACTCTTAGTTAGCACCTTTGAGTCTCATATCCAGCCCCTTCTCCACTTCTTTTTTCATAGTTGCAATTTCTCAAACTTGCCAGTGCTTCTTGATTTAAAACAGACATTTACTTTTGCAAATGAATATCCCTCCTGTCCCTTCTGGAAAGTGGAACACTGAGTGCTAGAATGAAAAAATGCTGGATGAGTTCTCTAGACCAGAGTGATGAGGCTTAATCCAAAGGCAGAAAAATTTATACATGCTTATATTTCCATCTTATGCGCTGACAGGTAAGGACTGACAATGAGATGGACAATTCATGAAAGGAATTGGCCAGAAAAATTATTTGATTTTTATTTCTAATGAAATAGTTGAAGCAAAACAAGCTATAAAAGTTCAATTTGCAAAGTTATGCTTTGTCTTTCTTGATATTTTGTAAATCACTCTGATTTGTGAGACTTCAGAAGTATGACATAACGACAGACAAGATATATAATAGACAGATAGATGATAGATAGATAGATAGATAGATAGATAGATTGATTGATAGACAGATAAGATGCATAGATGTGTGGATGGATGAATGGATGGATGGATGGATGGATGGATGGATGGATGGATGGATGGACATACTGACAGACAGACAGACAGATAGGGGGACAGAGAGATAGAGAGATAGATAAATGATGCACATATGGAAGCTTCTACTTGGTTTTTTAATATGGTATTTTCATAAAGCTTATTGCTACACATATAGAATAATCCATCACTCAACTTCCATTAGTGATGCTTCTTCCTTGTATAATTGTCTTCCGCCTTTTACTCTGAGGTAGTGTTTTTCTTTGACCCTGAGGTGTGTTTCCTGTATGCAGCAAAATGTAGGGTCCTGTTTCTGTATCCAGTGTGTTAGTCTATGTCTTTTTGTTGGGGAATTGAGTCTATTGATGTTAAGAGATATTAAGGAATAGTGATTATTTCTTCCTGTTATTTTTAATGTTATTTTTGTTTTTGAGTGGTTATCTTCTTTTGAGTTTGATGGAAGAAGGTTACTATCTTCCTTTTTCCAGGGTGTAGTTTCCCTCCTTGTATTGGAGTTTTCCTCCTATTATCCTTTGTAGGGCTGGGCTAGTGGAAAGATATTGTGTAAATTTGGACTTGTCACGGAATATTTTGATTTCTCCATCTATGTTGATTGAGAGTTTTGCTGGGTATAGTAGTCTTGGCTGACATTTGTGTTCTCTTAGGGTCTGCATGAGATCCGCCCAGGATCTTCTAGCTTTCATGGTCTCTGGTGAGAAGTCTGGTATAATTCTGATAGGTCTTCCTTTATATGTTACTTGGTCTTTTTCTCTTACTTCCTTTAATATTCTTTCTTTGTTTAGTACATTTGGGGTTTTGATTATTATGTGTCGGGAGGTATTTCTGTTCTGCTCCAGTCTGTTTGGAGTTCTGTAAGCTTCTTGTATATTCATGGGCATCTCTCTCTTTTTAGGTTAGGGAAGTTTTCTTCCATAATTTTGTTGAAGATATTTGCTGGTCCTTTAAATTGTAGATCTTCATTCTCATCTATTCCTATAATCCTTAGATTTGGTCTTCTCATTGTGTCCTGGATTTCCTGGATGTTTTGGGTTACAAGCCTTTTGCATTTTGCATTTTCTTTGACTGTGGAGTCAATGGTTCCTATGGTATCTTCAGCATCTGAGATTCTTAATTCGATGTCTTGTATTCTGTTATCGATATTTGCATCTACGTTCCCTGATTTCTTCCCAAGGTTTTCTATCTCCAAAGTTGTCTCCCTTTGTGATTTCTTAGTTGTTTCTACCTCTGTGTTTTAGATCTTGGATGGTTTTGCTCAGTTCCTTCACTTGTTTGTTTGTGTTTTCTTGCAATTCTTTAAGAGATTTTTGTGTTTCGTCTTTCATGACTACTGCCTGTTGACTCAATTTCTCCTGCATTTCCTTAAGTGATTTTTTCATTTCCTCTTTATTGGCTTCTGTCTGGTGAACCATATTCTTCCTGAAATTTTTAAATGACTTTTGTGTTTCCATTGTAAGGGCTTCTAACCTATTCATGTTCCCCTGCATTTCTTTAAGAGATTTGTTTATGTCTTTTTTGTGTTCCTCTAGCAGCATCAGGACCAGTGCTTTTAAATCCAGCTCTTGTTTTTCTGGTGTGGTGGGTTATTTAGGACTTGCTGTAGTTGGAGAATTGGGTTCAGATGCTGCCATATTGCCTTGATTTCTGTTAGTAGTATTCCTACTTTTGCCATCTGTTTATCTCTAAAGTTAGTTTGTCTTGTTACTGGTTGGTGTTTGACACTCCTGTGAGCCTGGGGTTTAGGGCTTCTGTCGTAGAGGGTGTCTGTGCTCCTGAGGTGGAGACCAGAAGGTTTCTACTACTGGGCTCCGAAATACCCTCCTCAGCTCTGGATGAACCTAGATGGTGGCGCTCCCAGTCCACAGAGCTCTGTCTGGTTAGCTGTCTGCGGTGCCCTGAGGCAAGATGTTGGCCTCTGGATGTACTCTAGGCACAGAACCCCGAGCAAGTTGTTGCCTGCCCAGGGTGGCGCAGAGACTGCCTGCCTAGCTGATCTGGCTCTGGGTGCACCCTTGAGCTGTCTGTGCACAGACTTCCCACCGCCACCGAGCTGCTCTAGCTCTGGGTGCCGGCAAGGGCATGATGGGGTAGTCGATGTTAGGTTAAGAGTCTGTCCACGCACCTGGGTAGAGCTGCAAGCTGCCCTGCCCTCAGTGCTCCAGGAAAGATGGCGCCCTCCTCTGCAAGCCGATTGGGCTCAGTGATGCTTCTCCCAATAGTTGATAGGATAATTCATGGATGCTCAACTGTTTAAGTTTCAGAGAATAAGAAATTGAACAATCTTCCAACCAAATGGGAGTTGTATATCACACCCCTACATCTCTAGGTTCAGGGATATACCTGGAAGAGATGATGGAAAGATTTTAATACTTAAATTTGATGTACAATGTCAAGGTGATGATAATTTTTAGACATACTAACAGAGTTTTTCACATGAATTCACAGAAATTGTGGTAGTATGAGCAAAATGTAAGCAGGCAAAAGCCAGACAGAACCTCAAATGGTGCTAGGCAAATGGTATGCAATCCCACAACTATCTGAGGAGCAGAGAGGGTGAATATGGGAGAAGTTTGGGTGAATACAAGCATGAAACTCTCACAAAATTCAATATTAAAAACAGAGCAACACATTGAATGTGTTACAAAGATTGTGCCATGTAATTAACAAGAACCATTGTTATTTGTGGTTACCTGAAAGTAGTAAAAATTACATTATGTAAGACAAGGCATAGGCACATGACTGCCATTTTTAATGTGCTTTAACAAAATAGCACAATTTCTCATTTGCAATTAAAATTTGCATTTACCATAGTACAGAGTCATTGAAAAAGGAATAATATCAATGAGTTATTTGTAGTATGAAGAAAAATTATTTTACAGACTGAGCAAGCATGGGATATAGTGGAGAATTATTGCCTTATGCCTACTGATGTGCTGACTTGTACTGAATGACCCATTAAAGGTTATGCAATAAGTTGGAAGTTTAACTGAAATTAAGACTTTGAACTCAGATTCTTAACAGATCTTTACCAAGTTTAAAAGGTCTTTCTTAACTATTTAGAAAAGACTTACTCAGTGTTTTCAGCACTTTCTGTGGTTGATTTAGAGGAATTTTCTTATAAGTTAATCTATTTCACTTTTATTAACTTTCTTATTACTCCAAGAAATACCACATATACATTGCTTATAATTTGCATTTCTTAATTTTCTTATTTGCCTTATGAAGCATTAGAATGCTTATGGATTTGTATCAAGAAATTATAGCTTTATTTTATTATTATTAATTAATTAAATTTCCATCAGCTCTGATCTTAATATGTTTTTGTGATATGAAGAATATACCTATCCTATAATTTTATCCTTTGGAAATCTGGTATAAAGTTTATTTTTATATTTAAAGCAGAAAACATGCTTTCACATAACATATAATATAATGTAAAAGAAAATGTTAAGTTTCAAATGTGATAGATAAAATCAAAAAAAGAAAGTTCATGCTTTTGACTAAATATATCTGGCACTTAAGACATTTACTATCTCTACTAGAAAGTAAATTTTTGGACCACTTTTGTTTAGAAAGGATTAGCCATGGGATTAAGGATAGACTGTAAATATTTGAACCAAGAGACCTGCATAGTAGCTACTAGTAGGACAATGCTGTGGCTTCTACACTCTTGACCAAAGAGTGGTCCTCTATCAGAAAGAATTGAGAATGTCATCTTCATCACCTGGTTGTGGGACTGCAGGAGGGATGTATGTGGTTTATTAGAAAAAAAATTAAAGGGACATATATATAGTCAGCCAAATCCACTGAATAAGCATGAGGTAAAAATGTTGTAACCAGATTATGTCTGACTATATACTCATTGATTCTTTGTTTTGTTTGTTTTGTTTTTTCCTAAATTCTGTTAACATTCCAAATGATTTCCCCTTTCCTGGTTCCCCCCTCCCTATAAGTCCCATAAGCCCTCTTCCCTCTGCCCATCATCTGCTCCCACTTCTCTGTCCTGGTAATCCCCTACAGTGCTGCATCAAGCCTTCCCAGGACCAGGGCCCTCTCCTTCCTTCTTGGGAATCATTTGATATGTTAATTGTGTCTTGAGTATTCATAGCTTCTGGGCTAATATCCACTTATTAGTGACTGCATTCCATGTGATTGGGTTACCTCACATAGGATATTTTCCAGTTCCAACCTTTTGCCTAAAAATTACATAAATTCATTGTTTTTTTAATTGCTGAGTAGTATTTCATTGTATAAATATACCACAATGGTCTCAAACATGCAGAAAATAGAGCTTTATTTAAGAGAACTATTTATACATATTGGAAATGTGCACTTAGTTATGCCTTGAAGGTAGCCAAATACTATTAACCTTTTGTGACATTATAACCCTTAGTCTTTGTCTCTTCATTATATTGATTTATCTTTATTTGCCCCTAATCCAAGAGTCATATTTGTCAGTTGTTCCGCATCTGGTTTCTTCTTTTATTTTAATTATCAGCTGAAGTCTCACTTTTTCTTATGTGATCATTTTGGTGACACATTCAGGATTAGGGGTTATATTCTTTACAAACACACCCCATACTCTTTCATATTTTACTGTTTATTTTGCACATTTTGGGGCACTACATGAATTAGTTTACACATCTACTTTCAACCTTCTTATTTTATTAGAACATTAAGGTGTGCAATAACCCATCACTGGACTTTTTCTGCTATTAAACATAACATCTTGACAAGAAGTACACATTGGTGTAGAGATGGCAAGATGTTTACTAGAATAGTCAAAAGCTCTCTTGATTTGACCTGGGGGAATATATTGTAAACATGGAAGCAAAAACATGGATAAGGACATGTCAGGTACATGTATATAGTCAGCCAAATCCACTGAATAAGCATGAGGTAAAAATGTTGTAACCAGATTATGTCTGACTATATACTCATTGATTCTTTGTTTTGTTTGTTTTGTTTTTTCCTAAATTCTGTTAACATTCCAAATGATTTCCCCTTTCCTGGTTCCCCCCTCCCTATAAGTCCCATAAGCCCTCTTCCCTCTGCCCATCATCTGCTCCCACTTCTCTGTCCTGGTAATCCCCTACAGTGCTGCATCAAGCCTTCCCAGGACCAGGGCCCTCTCCTTCCTTCTTGGGAATCATTTGATATGTTAATTGTGTCTTGAGGTACAAGGGAGAACATGTTTATATGTTGTTTTGCTAAATATAAATTCTTTTATCTGTAGATCTGTCTACCCTTACTCTTTTATCATAGAAGCTTCTTATTGCACTGGATAGTGGTTGGTGCAGATTCATAGAGTTCAAAGTTATTCCTAATAACAAGGCATTGTGAGTGCTCAGTCACATACGTGAAGCTCTATGACCAAAGAATACTGCATGATGGATAGGAGCAACAGGAGAAATGTCAAATTTGGAGGATGAGAAGCGAAGCTATGAAAAGTTGTCCTCCAGTCATGACATGACTGTTTTACACAACAGTTATGGTTACCTAACTAAGACCTATACAAGACCATATCTGTTAAAAATCCTAACACAGAGACAGAGACTGAAGTTGTTATGCTTCTCCTACCTTTTTCTCTGGGCTGTAACTCCAATATCTTTTGCATATTAGCAACCTGTTCAATATGCTGTTGTTCTCTGCACACAAAATAGAACAGTGTCTTGAATAAGCATGGCCCAGACTGTCCCAAGCCTATAATGAACAATCTCCTCATTACTTCACTGTCTCACTGAGCAGAACTTCCTTTTAGAATGTTTTCCTGTTTTATTTACAACTGCAAACACTGATCTGAACTGCAAACAGCTTCTCACTATATAGCTAAAGAACAATTCTTTGATAGCTGATTAGGGATAGTCATTTTTCTTCAACTGTAGTTACTGAATGGTTGGCTATGTCCCAGTGGGTAATTCTACATATATGTCCCTATTGGAAGAATTGTACTCATTTAGTTATCTAAAAAAATGGGAGAACATAAGGCTGAAAGGAAAACATGGATTATGAAAGGGGAATAGGAGAAAAGGATTGGAGGTATAAATAAGATTCATTGTATACATGGATGAAAGAATAAAGAAAAACAAATTTAAATAGTAAAAGATAATGTATTTAAATAAAACTACATTTGGATGAGATGAGAGAATATTTAAAATTGTGGAATTGAAACCATATACAAACAAAATAAAAATATGATAGTAATATGTGCATTCCAGTTTGGTAAAATCAATATATTTACATCTTTAGAAGAGGTCGTGGATTTTTTAAGGCACATAGTAACTTTAGAGAATTTTATAAAAGAGATTTTAGAGGTAAGAGGGACAAACTCCTCATGTATGAAGTTCTCAAAAATTATTTTAAAAATTATAATAGATTATTTTTTACTTGATGGACATAAAAGACATGGATATTAAGTGACATTAAATTATCCTTCTACATAAAATAACCTAAAATGTCCACAGAGTAGGTAATAGTTTTCAGGCATTAAATAATAAATAACTTATGCTATGCTCAAAAAGAGGACAGAAATGCATAAAGAGTAATGGAGTTGTACTTTGATCTTTCAACTATTCAGTAAGAAAGAAGAAAGCAGTGTTTGTAGTTGGAAGTAATGAAGGAAAGCAATCTAAAAAGAAGTTCATCTCAGTAATACACTAAAATACTGAGGAGTAGTCATCATAGTCTTGCAACAGTCTGGGCCACCCTTATTTTAGGAACTCCTCCATTTTGCGGGCAGAGAACAACAATTCCTTCTTTTTATTGAGGACATCGCTGATATGTAAAAGATATTGGAGTTACAGCTCAGAGAAGAGGCGGGGCAAGCATAATAACTTCAGGCATCGAAGTGAACCATGAAGGAAGCCATGCATTATTTAACAGCCTATCAACCTAGAATAAGACCAAGGCTCTAGAAATAAGAAATAAATATTTAAAGAAGATTTTCCTGATTAAAAAGGATTCCTTAGTAATTTGACTTCATACCTTATAAAAGAACACAATTATTGGAATGTAATTATTGAAATTGAATCACTCTTCTTTTGAAAGATGAGGGAGCTCATTAAACTCACAAAGAGAAGGAAGCTTACAGGCATGAGGAGTAAGAAGACTATTAGAAATTTCCAAGGTTTTGTGATCATAAAAAGGGAAATAGGAATAAGAATATGTTCTACAGTGCTGTGGGGGAAGGGAGTGCCTCAGTGGGCCCATGCCAAGGTATCCCTTCCCCTCTCTCTGAGCGACCAGCTGACACATGACAGTATCATATAGAAAAGAGTTTATTCAGAGCATGGGGAGGGGAGTTAAGGGGTAGGAGAGGCAGAGAAAGGCTGAGAGAGTGAGAGAGAGAGAGAGAGAGAGAGAGAGAGAGAGAGAGAGAGAGAGAGAAAGAGAAAGAGAGATTAGAGAAGTAGAGGTTGGCCATGACCATGTGGAGAAAGGAGGGGAGGGAAGGGGGAAAGGGAAAGGGGAAAGGAGAGAGTCCAAGAGGGTAAGAGAGACGCTAAGAGAGTAAGAGGTAAGAATGGCAAGAGAGAGAGAGGAGGGGCAAGCATCCCCTTTTATAGTGGGCCAGACCTACCTGGCTGTTACCAGGTAATGGTGGGGAGGGACATACCTGGCTGTTGCCAGGTAACTATGGTGTGGAACTTAGACAGAATCCTAACACAAGGTATATAAGGGTCCTCCCAAAAAGGTTGTAGGGCAGCAGAAATTTCTTAGGAAGAAAGACTTTCTTCATGAAACGGCCTACAATTTATACAAGAAGATACAGAGATGCATTTTCTACGAGTTAACAACTATTTGAGGTGGGGAGTTTGGATATCCAGCTAATTTAAATCTCTCATGCTTGTAATAGACCCAATAAACTCATTGCTTTAGCAGGCTGGACTTAGATAGAACCATCAGGTGGTCTTTTTTCAGTGCCCTAATTTCTCTCCCTAGATGGAACATTTAGAACTCAGTCTCAACTCATTATTCCAAAATTCAATATTAAGGTAAAAAGTGCTAAAGGTAGGGAATTATAAATTATAATAAAATTGATTATCTAAAACAGTTAACATGTATCAATAGTCTGATAGTATTTTGTAACAAACTTTTACACACGCACACACACACACACACACACACACACACACACACACACATACTTTCGCCATAAAAACTTGTGTCAGGCCCAAGTAATGATTGCACTGGTGTCCAAACTGGGATCCAAAGATTTTTTGGTATTTCTGCTGGTGATATTTACAAGGATTAGAGATAATGCAAATACAGCTGCATCATCAGAAAGCCAACAGTCAACATGAGCGGCAACTCTCAAAAACCTGCAATCATGGGGCACTGTAAGCTGCTTGTAGGCTCGTGGCAATCCCAAATAGCCACGATACTAGTTCCTTCTCTGAATGTCACTTTTATCCAATTAATTGGATCCACAGATTAAATTTTAGTTAAAACTTAAATTTTATATTAATTAAATATTATATATATTTTTTGAAAAATCTGCTTTTAAATGAGCTAAACAAGGGCAACGAGTGATATGTCAAAGTGGATGGATGAGGACCATGAGACCTCAGCCCTTCATGAAGGACGACAGGGAAGGAAGGAAGGTTGTAAGCAAGAAAATGGCCATCTTTGTAAAAAGGTTATTAGTTTGTTATCCAATTCTAAATAATTAGCCCTGAAAGCATATATATATATATAATTAACATTACACAAACTGACCAATTTTATTTAGAAATATGTATGCACACACACACATACATACATACACACACACACAAGTATACAACAAAAATTAATTTAAAAAAAGAAAGTCTGTTTATTTGAAAGAGAATAAGAAGAACATAAGGGATGAATTAGAGGAAGGAGAAGAAAAAGGGAAATAATATTATGATTTAATGTTAAAGGAAATACAATAACATCATTTAAAAGTTATGATATGCAACACTATAGTTTTGAGTGACTTGTTAATAATACAAAATAGCAACACTAAATGTTCACTGAAGTTCACTATGAATAAAATGTCCACCTCAACATTTATTTATTTTGTTTTTTTTTTAATAGTGACAACATTTGGTTGGGGCTGGCTTACAGGTTCAGAGGTTTATCATTATCCATTATCATCAAGGCAGGAACATGGCAGCATCCAGGCAGGCTTGGTACAGGAGGAGTTTCAAGTTCTACATCTTCATCTGAAGATTCTGCTAGCAGAATACTGGCTTCCAGGTAGCTAGGACTATGGTATAAAAGCCCTTGCCCACAGTGACATGCTTACTCCAACAAAGCCACACCTCCAAATAGTGCCACTCCCTGGGGCCAAGCATATTCAAACCATGACAATCATGTCAAGTAAAAAACAATTCTGGAGTCAACATATTTATGAACAATTTAGTTGAGCTTTTTCAATTGTTCCCCAGTAGATAGATTCTGAATGGGAAGACACCTAAGGTCCTTTTATATGAAGTAATACTACATGAGAAATCCAAACCACCTTCAGCTCTATCTACTTCCCTCCTTACAAATAACAGATAGAGAATAATGAGTATGATCCAAAATACATAGTATTGGTTATTAGCTATTAGCCGAAGAAAGCTAAAAAAAAATGAGACATTATTAAGGGCTATTCATATTCCAATGAAATTGTAATTGTTCCTCCTCTATCAGAAACTATCTTTACCATCTGAAGAGAAAATATATAATTTTCAATATGTCATGAAAGCTGTGGGTTGATACCTTCAGCTGATAATTTCTTTACTCTTATCAACTTTTATACAGGTAACGGGACAGATCTGCTGTCACCTTGCTCTGAGCACAGCCCCCTGAGACAAAGTTTCCAGGATGGACTAAAACTCATTAAACAAATACCATGTCTTTAATCAAAACACAGGAATGGAGATGGAGAGGTAACTCTGGGGTTAAAAGCACTGGTTGCTCTTCCGGATTTTGATTCTCCCAGAATTTGATTCCCAGAACCCATATGGCAGCTAACTATTGTTGGTAGTTGAATTCTTCACATCAACATTTGCCATTATAGTGACTATGAAAGTACCATAAGGGTTAATCATATACAGAGTTTATTGGAGAATTTTCTCATAACATACTTATTTGAAGTAGAATCAAACTTATAAATAGAAGGAATTGATCTATAATATAGTGGGAATTCTGGGCACAGCCAATCATAATACTGTTTTTTGATTATTTGTGTGTGTGTGTGTGTGTTTTTTTTTTTTTGCAAGGGTACCTGTCTAGTAGTATTCAGTACTGTTTGTTGAGAGAATCATAGAGGACTCTTAGTGGTAGGGAAAATAAGAGTATCCTGAGTCTTAATATTTAAGCGTGAAATAGGCTTACATCAGTCCATCATCAGAATATATGTGAGGTAGTGGCTCCTTTGATCATTGTTATTCCATCAGATTCTAGTCAAGCATGGACGGAATCTCTAATGGATGATAGGTATGAAGGAATATCTGCTAAAGCATTTGAGGCCAAAAAGAGAAATGAAGCTTTTACTTTATTCCATTAAATGTCCAAGTTTTCATGAAATAGAAAAATATAAAATATTAGAGAAATGATAATTTAATCATAATAAACAAATAAATAGTATAATAAATAAATAATAAATATAAATAAATTGACAATTCAATTATAATAAATAAGGATCTAGTCTATCACTTTAAGTCTCCACCACTGAAAGAACTACAAAACTTGATAAAAGGTTAAGAAACTGATTTCTATCTGCATTCTGCATAGACAGGAAATGTAAAAAAAAAAATCCCTGAAATAATTTCTGTAGCAGAAGCTTCATAACCAGTTTTGCAGCACTCCATGGTGTCATTGCTTATTAATTTTTTTCTTTGTTGAAACTAAATCTCTCATGCAATAGTTTCCATTTCCCACTCCTTTTAGCTTTACCCCACCTCTCCTCTCCTTCAGATCCACTCCCTCCTTTGTTCCCTTCAGGAAAAAAAAAAGCAAGCCTCAAAGTACAACAGCTAACTAAGACAAAGCAAGATATTTCAGGACACAAGATAGCATGAGCCAAGGCAAAAGGCCCTATGTGGAGGCTGACAGGGCAACTGAACCAGAGGAAAGGAGCCCTGCAGCAGGGACAAGTCAGGGAATCAACTGCTTCACAGTTAGGAGTTCAAAAAACAAAAACAAAAACAAACAAACAAACAAACATCAGCAACCAAAACAAGCTAACAGCTACAACCAATAGACACAGGACCTGGAACAGAGCCCTGCTGGTCCTGTGCTTGCCTCTTAAGTCTCTGTCAAGCCATGTAATCATGCTTAGTTGATTGATTGGGCCATGTTATCCCGTGTCCTCCACCAACTATGACTCATCCAATTGTTCCATCCACTCTTCCATGGGAATCTGAGGAGAGGACCAGGATGAAGACCTCCTATTTAATTCTCTATGCATAATGTCTGGCTGTGGGTCTGATTTTGCCTCTGTTTGCTGCTGGAGGAAGCCTCTCTTATGACTAATGGATAAGGCATCCATCTATGAGTATAGCATGATATAATTTAGAATCATTTCTTTCTTTCTATCTTTTTTTTTTGACCTGTCGTGTTTTATTTTTAACATAGGTCTCTATACTGTTCAGGCTCGAGATTGTGGCCATTGAAGTAGAGTCAGGTACGACCTCTTTCTTTTTTTGTGCCTCAAGTTAAACCAGACATTAGTCTATGCCACCATTGTCCCAGAATATCTTGAAGGAAGGACAGATTGTAGGTCAAAGGTTTTGTAGCTGGATTGGTGTCCACATTTCTCTTTCGGTAGCCTTCAGAGTACCTTCCTACACCAGAGACTAAAATGTAGAGGTGAAGGCTCTATGCAGGAACCAGCTTACTTCTTCATATTCATTAAGATTTGAGGATACTATCCTCAGAAATGTGACCCCATTCTCAGTTTGTACAGAGCAATTCTCCTTCCTAGCATCAGCCTGGGTTTCCTTACCCCTCATCTCTACCTCCCCCATTTTTCTTCTTCTAATGGCAATTATCCAGTTTGACTCACATAATATTTTGAAGATGCTATTATTGTTTCCAATGTGTATTTCAGGCATAAAATGAATTTTTGTCTGGATCTTCAATTGAATCAATGTTATCTGTTTTATGCAAAAATATTCAAATTTTTATTACAATATTACTCTGGTAAAACTTGGAAACAGGGATTGTGGTACATCCAGCATTTCTTTAATTATTCCATATTCTTTTAACTATCCTGGCTTGTTTAATTTTTCTGTATAAAGGTGAGTATCATACTTTCAAGTTCTGTCAAGAATTGTGTTGAAATTTTATTCATAATTCCACAGAATCTGTAGATTGCTTTTAGAAGGCCTGCCATTTTTATCAAGCTAACCCTGAACATGAGAGACAATTCCAACTCTTTATATGCTATTTTTTTTTCTTCAAAGACTTAACATACAAGACTCCCAGTTGCTCAGAGTTGTCCCAATGTATTTTACACTTTTGTAGGCTATTGTGAAAGGTGTTGTTTTCTTGATTTCTTTCTCAGTCAATTTCTCATTATTGCATATAGGAAGAAGAGTGATTTTATTTCATTTGTAATTTTTAGTTAATCTTGTGTCCAGCCACATTGGTTAAAGTTTTTATCAGCTGTAGGAGTCCCTGGTGGTATTTTTAGGATTACATATGTATATTATAATATTATCTGCAAATGATGATACTTTGGCTGTTTTAATTGACAGTGTGTATTGCCTTGATCTCCTTCAGTTGTTTCATTGTTCTAATTAAAACTTCAAGTACAATATTGAATAGATTTTGAAAGAGTGTACAACCTTTTCTATTCTGATTTTAATGGAGTTGCTTTGAGGTTTTCTCCATTTAAGTTGATGTAGACTTTAGGTTTCCAGTTAACTGTCTTTATTATTTTTAGGTATGATCCTAATATCTCTAATCTCTCCAGGGCATTTATGGGGTGTTGTATTTTGACAAAGGCTTTTTTGCATATCATAAGATAAATAACTGTTTTTATACTTTGATGTTGTTTACTTATTTGACTTACTGATTTTTGTATGTTAAATCATCCCTGAACTTCTAGGATAAAGCTTACATGGTAGATTATCTTTTGATGTGTTCTTGAATTCAGTTTGCAAGTATTTTATTGAGTAGTTTTACATCTATGTCCATTTGAGAAATAGGTATGTAATTTCCTTTGATAAATCTTTATTTGACTTGAGTATCAGAGGAAACTATGGCCTCATGAAATATATTGTGCAATATTCCTTTTGTTTTATTTTCTGGAATAGTTTGAGTAGTATTGGTGTTAACTCCTCTTTCAAAGTCTGATAGAATTCTGTGCTAAAAAACCATCTGCTTCCGGGATATTTTTGGCTAGAAAATTTTTTATCATTGTTTCTATTTCACTAGGGGGTTATATGCCTATTTAAAGCATTTATCTGATCTTGATTTAACATAGGTAATTGGGACCTATAGAGAAATTTATCTTTTTTTCTTTAGATTTTCCAATTTGTTAGAATCTAAATTTTTAGAGTATGTACTTATGATCCTCTGAATTACCTCAGTGCCTGATATTATGCCTCTCTTTTCAGTTCAGATTTTGTTAATTTGGATATTCTCTCTGTGTCTTTTAGTGAATTTTGATAAGGGCTCTCCTACCTTGTGCACTTAAAAACAAAACAAACAAAACATATTAACAAATACCCTTTCTTGTTCATTAATTCTTTGCATTCTTGTCTTTGTTTTTGTTTTATTGATTGTGTTTTCTCCATTTGATTATTTGTTGCCATCTCCACATGTCATGCTTACTTGTTTTTCATCTGGAACTTTTAGATTTGCTCTTAAGTTGTAGCTGTGAAAACTCTCCATTTTTTATTTTAATATAAACACACAGAGCTATGAACTTTCCTCTTAGCAGTACTTTCATTGTGTTACATAAGTTTGGGTATGCTGTGTATTCATTTTCATTGAATTCTAGAAAGTCTTTAATCTCTTTCCATTTATTCATTTTGTACTTTCATATGGTCAAAGACCCCCATTCATACCATGCTTAATTGGGAATAAAAAATTAATGCTCTCAGTAAGGATAAAACAACAGCCCAAGTAAGAGAATAGTTATAAGAAACACTTCATAGTTTAAAAAATAAAAGTGCTAAAAGAAACTATATCTGGTATTTAATCTATTGTTTTTCTTGGAGTGAGAAAGCAGTACCAATCTAAGTGACAAGGACACATATTGTAATAATTTTAGTACTTAAAAAGAACTCAGATTGTGTGATTATTAATGCAGTATTCTTTCCCTGAAGTATCCTTAAAAAGAGACAGTTGGGAAACACTAAGAATTTAATCCAGAAACCTGGTTACTAAGGCAGGAATACAGCACACCCTTAGTTCACACCTTTAGTCCCAAACAATGAGGATGCTTGTAGGAGAAAGCACCTATATTTGAAAGTGATATGTGATTGAGAAGCAGACAAAGTAAAATTGACAGAATATGATATGTCCAACTCTCACAGGAACAGAGGAAAAGAAGAGGCTATTTAAGAGAGAGCAGGGCAGAGAAAGAAAAGGAGTGAGGGCACTTTTACAGGAACAGCAATTAAAAACAATGAATTCATAAAATTTTTAGGCAAAGGGTTGGAACTGGAAAATATCATCCTAAGTTAGGTAACCCAATCACAAAAGAATACACATGGAATGCAGTCACTGATAAGTGGATATTAATTAGCCCAGAAATCCTGAATACTCAAGACACAATTAACATATCAAATGATTCCCAAGAAGAAGGAAGGAGAGGGTCCTGGTCCTGGAAAGACTTAATCCAGCATTATAGGGGAGTACTAGAACAGAGACATGGGAGGGGGGGTGGTGATTGTGGAATGGGAGGGGGGAAGAGGGCTTATGGGACTTATGGGGAGGGGGGAACTGGGAAAGAGGAAGACATTTGGAATGTAAACAAAGAATATAGAAAATAAAAAAAATGAATAAAATGGCAGGCTTCCTCGGTGAGGTGGGGGGGGAGACAGGATGCAGAGACAAAACAACCTAGCCCAGGTATCATGGCAAAAGTAGTGTGAGGCCAAGCTAAGTAATCCCACCTGAAACCGAACCAGTAAGCATGGACAAGAGTTTTGAGCCAGAACAGATGAGTTAACCAGACAGCTACAGTTCAGAAAAGTGAGGAAAGGGTGAGCTTATTCATGAGTAAATCTTTGATGCTGAAAATATTCTAGGCCTAAATAAGATTGTATGGAGTCTAGACACTTCCAGGACTAGGGCCAGGTTAGCAGACACAGGCAGTAACCCTCGAAGATGGCAATTACATGTGATAAATAAAAGATACCCTTAAAAAGCTACACTAACAGCATTTTTAAAAGAACAATAAATTAGTTGAAGACTACATTTTACATATCTAACACTTCATATTACACTTCTACTTCAATGAGAATGTTTGCTTCATTTATTATTTCCTCAAATGTACCATACCATACCATACCATAATATACCAGACCATACCATAGTAGCTACCACACTCTGTATCATGACTCTTGTATACATTACATATAATTATCCTTAAAAATAGATTTTGTATTTAAAAAAAATTATCTAATTCTTGTAGTGATAAAATTCTCAATGTCCCTTGTAATTTAACATTTGAGATCTGTTTTTGCAGAAGCTCGATAAGTTAAATCTAAATGCAAAGAACAAAAACAGTATTGGAGTCTGTTTATTAATATGCTAGCCTATGAATATTTTTCAACTACTACACTTATTATCCATAGAGACTTATATACCAACATCTGACCAGTATGTTCATCAACCTGTTTTGTGATATGCAAGGTTTAACAATACACCCATTCTCACTTGCAGTATTTTGGTGCTTTGCAACCCTTTCTGGATTTAAAAACAGAGACCTGGCTAGTGACTTTTTCAAATTGCAAATGAATACGTAATTTAAAAATCATGACAATAGCATACTTTGATTTTGCTTTATATTATAAAATGGACTGGAGAGATAACACAGTGTTTAGTAATATTAGATTTGCAACAGTGATCATTAGAGTCCACATATAAGCATCATTACAAGGAGCCCTGTGCCCCAGCTCTAAGTCATTGATGCTAGGAGGATAATTATGGCTTGTTGTACTACAACTTAGCCATGAAAACAGAGGCCATACTAAAGAATCTACCCTGTCTAAAGAAATAAAGAGAGAGTGGTAGAAGACACCTGGGAACCAGCTACTTATATCCCTAGTACATGTTCATAGTCATATATATATATATATATATATATATATATATATATAGGACCATACACTCTAACACACAAAATGTACACTCAATTTTTTAAAATTGAAGAAATGACAATTCATAGGTTCTTTGTTCATCTTATAAAACACCATCATAATTTTATTATACAAGAGTTTGCTTTATTCAGGATTCTAGAGCATTTAGGACAGTTTTTGTTGCCAGAATCAACAGGTATGCAAATAGATTTAATTTATTATTATCAGCTAACAAAAGTGTCATTGTATGCTAGACAGAAAAGATAGATAAACAGATAGATGATTGGTATACAGATAGATACAGACAGACAGACAGACAGACAGACAGACAGACAGACAGACAAGAGATAGATAGGCTCTGTTTATGCCTATACAGAAAGCATATTTTTTTCTCCTGAGGCTTCACAAATAAAAAATTTGTCTTTGACAGCAGAGGAACACCTTCAATCAATTTCTCTTCTAGCTTATGTAAGAGATCTTGATTAAAATAAGGATGATTCACAGATGGAACACGAAGCGTGCTGTTCCCCCTGGATATTAAAGGACAAACAAACAAGGTCTCTTCAGACATCAATTTTCTGTCAGAACAATCAGAGAACAGGGACTGAATGGCATCCATTAGGGAGAATTCAAGGCCAATAACAGCGGTGGGTTTTGGGAACTGCCGGGGAGTGTCTCCTGGGAACCATAAGACGCTGACAAAACAAGGCTCCTTCCATGTTGTGTCAAGCATCTGAATGATGGCCTTATTCAGGACTGACATGTGGGTGATTAACTGCATCTTGCACTTTAGAATTTGTTCTTTCTTGTCATGTTCTCATCTTTGTCAAAAACAAGTAGCACCTTGACTCTGATACACGATATTCCAGTTTTAACACCTGTTTTAAGATGTTATTCTTGACCATACTTGACTCTATATGACACACTTCCAATTCTAACTTTTAGTGTTGATTAATTGAGAAGTTTAACACTATTACTTTTTAAAACAAACTCTTCCCTCTCACTCTCTTTTCTTCTCTATCCCGACCTCTCCCCTCTTTTCGTTATCTCAAAAGAAATAAAAAATAGGCTGACAAACAAATATTAATAGACGCTCCATCTATATATCCGTCTCTCTCCTTTCTCTCATGTATTTACACATTGACAAGTACACACACAAAAAAAACATAATAATATACCTTTGTTAATGAGAATTTTCAATGTTTGGTGTTGATGTGAAAAAAAATTAACGATGTAGGTTACTTTTCACCTAAATAGTTATATGACTCTCGACTAGATCCTCCAAAGTTGTGAGTCTAGAGAAGCCATTTTCCAACAATATATTAACTATGTAAGGTGTCAGTAACAGACAGTTAACACATTCCATTAGAAATCCCAGAAGGAAATAGGAAGCAGGTGCAGAGGGAAATAGCACTCAAAGAGAGATCTGTTTCTATAAAAATTCTCAGAGACATGTACTAAACATTAAGTGTTTATCACTTGATTCTGAATAGTCATGGCTAAAGTCAGGAATTTCAGAAAAAAAAAACAAGATAAAAATAAATTAATCATTAAAAACTTTCAAAAATATTCTCATATATATTATATCAGAAACAAATATAATTATATAAAAACAAAACTAAAAATCATGGAAGTAATAAATGAGAGTAATTCATATGATTGATATTTCTTTGTTCTTTAACTTCTACTAACATCTAAATATCATTATTTATTACTTATTTCTGAGAAACAAACAGCACAAAATCCTTGGTTGCCAGGCTTTGTTTGCTTGTTTTATTACACTGAATATCTTGTTCTGTTTGTATGTATCTTCCAATGCTAGTATAATTACGCCAGTCATCCCTGTATCACAAAACCTCTAAAATAATTCAACTTTAGAGTTTTCTTTGATATATTAATTTCTTATGTTTCAGTTCAACATGTACACTGCTCATCTATTGCTTTAAATTCCTAATTTAAGACTGGTTCCCATTAATGAATTTTCCTTTCTCATATTTCAGACCACATGGGCTGTATTGAGCCGTTTAGCTCTGCACTCCTCTGGGCCTTTAATAAGCTCACTAAGCTTTCTTGTAGGCTACTGTCCCTATGATCCAGAAATTTCTACTCTGTTTAATTCTGGGCAATAATTTCAAACATGTTTTCTAGTTCACTAACCTTTTTAGTTTCTCATAAAACCATACACTGAGAAAATAGGACATATTTTCCAGATAAACAATTGTTTTTTTTTCAAGATATGTGTTGAATACAATAAAATATATCTATTCCCATTCCAAATAAAACATGCAAACTTTATTTTATTACCTCCAACATTAAGTGCTATTTAGTTGTTTGATACTTCTTTATATGCTAATCTAAGTATTTTTGAGTGTTACTATTTTAGTTTTGCTTATAAAAAATTATTTTTGATTTTTATTACTCCTTTTCTTAATTATGGTATTTAAAATTAACAAGACTCTGCTATCTTTCTTTGGTTTTTGTTTTTAAGATTTCTTGAAGTTATTGGTGAAGTTATATTAACTTCATTCAGGTTAAGAAGATAGTCAAAATATGGCATACTCAAACTTTTTTTATCTATATTCATTGTTTACATTCCAAAGGCTTTCCCCTTTCCCAGTTCTCCCCCAACATATGTCCCATAAGTCCTCCTCCCCCCCCCGCCATTCCCCATTCACCGCCCCACCATTTCTCTGTTTTGGTACTCTTCTACAAAACTGGATCCAGTCTTTTCAGGACCAGGGTCCTCTCCTTCCTTCTTCTTGGGAATCTTTTGATTTGCTAATTGTGCCTTGAGTATTCAGAGCTTCTGGTCTCCTTAATATCTACTTATCAGTGATGGCATTCCATGTAGTATTCTTTTGTGATTGGGTTAACTCACTTAGGACGATACTTTCCAGATCCAACCATTTGCCTACAAATTGCATGAATTCATTATTTTTAATTGCTGAGTAGTATTCCATTGTATAAATATAGCACATTTTCTGTAACCATTCCTCCTTTGAAGGACATCTGGGCTACTTCCAACTCGTGGCTATTACAAATAAGGCTGCTGGAATATAGTGAAGCATGTGTCTTTATTGTGTGCAGGGGAATCCTCTGGGTATAAGCCCAGGAGTGGTATGACAGAGTCCTATGGAAGTGTCATGCCCAATTTTCTGAGAAACCGCCAGATTGATTTCCAGAGCTTTGTACCATCTTGCAATCCGACCAACAGTGGAGGAGTGTTCCTCTTTCTCCAAATCCTCACCAGCACCTGCTGTCTCCTGAGTTATTAATCTTAGCCATTCTGACTGGTGTGAGGAGGACTCTCAGGGTTGTTTTGATTTGCATTTCACTGATGACTAATGATGTTGAACATCTCTTAACGTGTTTCTCAGCCATCTGAGTTTGTTCTGGTGAAAATTCTTTGTTTAGATCTGTACCCCATTTTTTGATAGGGTTATTTGGTTCTTTTGGGTCTAACTTCTTGAATTCTTTGTATATATTGGATATTAGCCGTCTGTCGGATGTGGGGTTGGTGAAGATCTTTTCCCAATTTGTTGGTTGCTGTATTGTCCTTCTGACAGTGTCCTTTAACTTACAGAAACTTTGTAATTTTATGAGATCCCATTTGTCAATTCTTGATCTTAGAGCATAAGCTATTGGTGTTCTGTTCAGAAACTTTCTCCCTTTGCCCATGTTCTCCAGGATCTTCCCCAGTTTCTTTTCTATTAGTTTCAGTGTGTTTGGTTTTATGTGGAGGTCCTTGATCCACTTGGAGTTGATCTTAGTACAAGGAGATAAGTGAGTCAATTCACATTCTTCTGCATGTTGACCTCCAGCTGAACCAGCACCATTTGTTGAAAAGGCCATCTTTTTTTCCACTGGATGGTTGTAGCTCAATTTTCAAAGATCAAGTGACCATAAGTCTGTGGGTTCATTTCTGGGTCTTCAATCCTATTCCATTGATCTACTTGCCTGTTGCTGTACCAATACCATGCAGTTTTTCTTTTTTTTCTTTTTTTTGGTTTTTCGAGACAGGGTTTCTCTGTGTAGTCCTGGCTGTCCTGGAGCTCACTCTGAAGACCAGGTTGGCCTCGAACTCAGAAATCCGCCTGCCTTTGCCTCCCAAGTGCTGGGATTAAAGGCGTGCGCCAACGCCCGGCTCACCATGCAGTTTTTAACACAATTGCTCTGAACTAATGCTTGAGGTCAAGGATATTGATTCCCCCAGAAGTCCTTTTATTGTTGAGAATAGTTTTAGCTATCCTGAGTTTTTGGTAACTCCAGATGAATTTGGGATTTGCTCTTTCAAGATCTATAAAGAATTGATTTGGGATTTTGATGGGGATTGCATTGAATCTACAGATTGCTTTTGGCAAGATGGCCATTTTTACTATATTGATCCTGCCAATCCAAGAGCATGAAATATTTTTCCATCTCCTGAGGTCTTCTTTGATTTCTTTCTTCAAGGACTTGAAGTTCCTGCCATACAGATCTTTCGCTTGTTTGGTTAGAGTTACGCCAAGGTACTTTAATGTTATTTGTAGCTATTGTGAAGGGTTTTATTTCCCTAACTTCTTTCTCAGCCTGCTTGTCCTTTGAGTACAGGAAGGCTACTAATTTGCTTGAGTTGATTTTATAACCAGTCACTTTGCTGAAGTTGTTTATCAGTTAAAGGAGTTCTCTGGTGGAGTTTTTTTGTTTGTTTGTTTGTTTGTTTGTTTTTGGTTTTTTCGAGACAGGGTTTCTCTGTATAGCCCTGGCTGTCCTGGAACTCACTCTGTAGACCAGGCTGGCCTCGAACTCAGAAATCCGCCTGCCTCTGCCTCCCAAGTGCTGGGATTAAAGGCGTGCGCCACCACCGCCCGGCTCTGGTGGAGTTTTTTGAGTCACTTAAGTATATGAGCATATCATCTGCAAATGATGATAGTTTGACTTGTTCCTTTCCAATTTGTATCCCTTTGACTTCCTTATGTTGTCTAATTGCTCTCGCTAGAACTTCAAGTACTATATTGAAAAGATATGGAGAGAGAGGGCAGCCTTGTCTAGTCCTTGATTTTAGTGGGATTGCTTCAAGTTTCTCTCCATTTATTTTGATGTTGGCTACTGGTTTGCTGTAGATTGCTTTTACTATATTTAGGTATGGGCCTCGAATTCTTTTTCTTTCTAGGACTTTTAGCATGAAAGGATGCTGAATTTTGTCAAATGCTTTTTCAGCATCTAATGAGATGACCATGTGGTGTTTTTTCTTTTAGTTTGTTTATATAGTAGATTGCATTGATGGATTCCCAAATATTGAACCATCCCTGAATCCCTGAGAAGAAGCCTGTTTGATCATGGTGAATGATCATTTTGATGTGACCTTGGATTCGGTTGGCAAGAATTATATTTAGTATTTTTGCATCAATATTCATAACGGAAATTGGCCTGTAGCTCTCTTTCTTTGTAGGATGTTTGTGGTTTTGGTATCAATGTGATTGTGGCTTAGAATGAGTTGGGCAGTGTTCTTTCTATTTCTATTTTGTGGAATAGTTGGAAGAGTATTGGTGTTAGGTCTTCTTTGAAGGTCTGATAGCATTCTGCACTAAAACCATCTGGTCCCATACTGTTTTTGGTTGGGAGACTTTCTATAACTCCTTCTGTTTCTCTAGGGGTTATGGCTGTTTAGCTTATCTAATTGATCCTGATTTAATTTTGGTATTTGGTATCTGTCTAGGAAATTGTCCATTTCCTCCAGATTCTCCAGTTGTGTTGAGTATAGGCTTTTGAAGTAGGATCTGATGATTTTTTGAATTTCCTCAGTTTCTCTTGTTATATCCCCCTTTTCATTTCTAATTTTGTTAATTTGGATACTGTCTCTGTGCCCTTTGGTTAGTCTTGCTAAGGGTTTATCTATCTTGTTGATTTTCTCAAAGAACCAGCTCCTGGTTTTGTTGATTCTTTGTATGGTTCTCTTTGTTTCTACTTGATTGATTTCAGCCCTTAGTTTCATGATTTCCTTCCTTCTATTCTTCCTGGGTGAATTAGCTTCTTTTTGTTCCAGGGCTTTTAGGTATGCTTTTAAATTGCTAGTGTATGCTCTCTCCAGTTTCTCCAGTTTCTTTTTGGAGGTACTCAGGGCTATGAGTTTTCCTCTTAGTACTGCTTTCATTGTGTCCCATAGATTTGGGTAGGTTGTACCTTCATTTTCATTGAATTCTAAAAAAGTCTTTGATTTTTTTTCTTTATTTTTTCCTTGACCAAGGTGTCATTGCGTAGAGTATTATTCAGTTTCCATGTGTATGTGGGCTTTCTGATATTCTTCTTGCTATTGAAGGGCACTTTTACTCCATAGTGATCTGATAGGAGGCATGGGATTAGTTCGGTCTTCTTGTATTTATTGACATCTGTCTTGTGACCAATTATATGATCAATTTTGGAGAAGGTACCATGCGGTGCTGAGAAAAAGGTATATTCTTTTGCTTTAGGATGAAATGTTATATCCATTAAATCCAATTGGTCCAAAGCTTCAATTAGTTTCACTGTGTCCCTGTTTAGTTTCTGGTTTCCTGATCGGTCCATTGAGGAGAGTGGAGTGTTGAAGTCACCTGCAATTATTTTGTTAGGTGCAATGTGTGCTTTAAGCTTTAGTAAAGTTTCTTTTATGAATGAGAGTGCCCTTGCATTTGGAGCATAGATGTTCACTATTGAGAATTCTTCTTGGTGGATTTTCCCTTTGACCAGCAAGAAGTGACCTTCCGTGTCTCTTTTGATGACTTAAGTTGAAAGTCAATTTTATCTGATATTAGGATGGTACTCCAACTTGTTTCCTGAGATCATTTGCTTGTACAATTGTCTTCCATCCTTTTACTCTAATGTAGTGTTTGTCTTTGACACTGAGATGTGTTTCCTGCATGCAGCAAAATGTAGGGTCCTGTTTCTGTATCTAGTCTGTTAGTCTATGTCTTTTTATTGGGCAATTGATTCCATTGATGTTAAGAGATATTAAAGAATAGTAATTAGTACTTCTTGACATTTTGATGTTATTTTTTATTTTTGAGTGGTTATCTTCTTTTAGGTTTGATTAGAAGGGGTTTCTATCTTGCTCCTTGTGTTGGTGTTTTCCCCCTCTTATCCTTTGTAGGGCTGGGTTTGTGGATAGATATCATGCAAATTCTAGGTGAAGAAAAACTTTAATCCAGGCTTGGTGGGCCACACCTTTAATCCCAGTGCTTAGGGGACAAGCATGCAGATCTCTTGAGTTCAAAGTCAGTCTAAGGAGCAAGATTAAGGACAGCCAATTTAGGCAGTGAAGAAGCTGAGAAAAAGGAAGCTAGTGATAATGGAATAGAACAAGGGGGCCAATGTTCCAGCTCCTGCAAGCAACAGAACTCAGCAGCTTCGGCCACGTGTCTCTGGCTTTATATTCAAAAGAAGGGGACTACTGGTACAAATGATGCTGGTTAGCTGGAGCTAAGAAATTAGTGGTGATTAAGAAAAGACAAGCATCACTGAGGTGAAATATGGGAAGTGTTTTCTGAGAGCACAAAGAAGCTGTATTCTAGAGATAGCCAAGTGTTCCTCATGCTGCAGCTGTACTTGGTAATGTGTAAGAATCATCCAGGGGGTACTGGTTTTGAAGGCATGAAGGCATCATGAAGAACAGCTGAGATTTGGTACTGTGAGAGGCCATGAAAGGCCATTGGTGAAAGTGTACCCTCAGTTGTAATTGACAGCCCAGGACTGAAGGGGTCATGCAAAGATGTTGAGGCTTGGTACCATGAAGAGAGCCTACGAGAGGCTTTGGTGAAGCATAGTTACAGGGGAAGACCCTAGCATATTGGAGATGCCAGTACCATGGGATGACCACCAAGAACAGCAGTGGCAGTGGAGTGGATCAACCTGAACTTAGAGTACTATAGAGGGTAGAGCAGGAGAAGTGACTGCAGCTCTTTGGAGATGCACAGAAGATCATGTGTGGATCTCAGACATTGGAACAAGAAGCTGTGAAGCTGAAATTGATTTGGGGTATCCAAGATGTTAAAGAGGCCAGAGCCACAAGATACCTTCCAAAGAAAACTGCTAACAGGAAGTGGAACAAGCCCAGGAGAAAGTACCTTGTTGAAGTAAACAAAGATGAAAAAGGAGTTGGATCTGAAGACTGCTTTGCCATCAGTCATGGAGATGCAGAGTTTGGAATTGCCTAGCTAGTTTCCTGTCTTGCTTGGAGGATTACAGTTAAGTGATTGAATGAATCTCAGAAGAGACGTTGAACTTTGGACTTTTAACACTGTTGAGACTGCTATAGACTACAGGGACTTTTGAAGTTGGACTAAATGCATTTTGCATTAAGTTATGTTTAAGTGTGGCCCCCATAGACTCATGTTTGAACAAGCCTATGGGGGCCAGGGAGTGGAATGTGATGGTTTGTATATGATTGGCCCAGGAAGTGAACCTATTAGAAGGTGTGGCCTTGTTGGAGTAGGTGTGTCATTGTGGGTGTGGGCTTAAAACCCTCACCCTAGTTGCCTGGAAGTCAGTTTTTCTACTAGCAGCCTTCAGATGAAGATGTAGAACTCTCAGATCCTCCTGTACCATGCCTGCCTGGATGCTGCCATGTTTCTGCCTTGATGACAATAGACTGAACCTCTGAGCCTGTAAGCCAACCCCAATTAAATGTTGTCTTTTATAAAACTTGCATTGGTCATGGTGTCTGTTCACAGCAGTGAAACCCTAACTAAGACAGTCATGGTATACCTTGATTTCCCCATCTATGGTGATTGAGAGTTTTGCTGGGTATAATAGTTTTGGCTGAAATTTTTGTTCTCTTAGAGTCTGCATGAGATCTGCCCAGGATCTTCTAGCTTTCATGGTCTCAGGTGAGAAGTCTGATGTAATTCTGATAGGCGTTCCTTTATATGTTACTTGGCCTTTTTCTCTTACTGCCTTTAATATTCTTTCTTTGTTTAGTACATTTGGGGTTTTGATTATTATGTGACGGGAGACATTTCTTTTCTGGTCCAGTCTGTTTGGAGTTCTGTAGGCTTCTTGTATATCCATGGGTATCTCTCTCTTTAGGTGGGGGAAGTTTTCTTCCATAATTTTATAGAAGATATTTCATGGCCCTTTAAGTTGTAAATATTGACTCTTATCTATGCCAATTATCCTTAGGTTTGGTCTTCTCATTGTGTGCTGGATTTCCCGAATGTTTTGGGTTGCCAGCTTTTTGCCTTTTGCATTTTCTTTAATTGTGAGTCCATGGTTCTTATGGTATCTTCAGCATCTGAGATTATTTCTTCTATCTCTTGTATTGTATAGTTGATATTTGCATCTACGACCCCTTATTTCTTCCCAAGGTTTTCTATCTCCAAAGTTGTCTCCCTTTGTGATTTCTTAGTTGTTTCTACTTCTGTTTTTAGATTCTGGATGGCTTTGCTCAGATCTTTTGCTTGCTTGTTTGTGTTTTCATGTACTTTTTAAAGAGATTTTTGTGTTTTTTCTTTCATGACTTCTACTTGTTGACCCATGTTCTCCTGTACTTCTTTAAGTGAGTTTTGTATTTCCTCCTTATTGGGTTCTATTTTTTTATCCATATTCTCCTGAATTTCTTTAAGTGATTTTTTGTTTGCCTTGTAAGTGCTTCTTACTTTTGATCCATTTTCTCCTGTATTACTTTAAGAGATTTATCTATGTGTTCCTCTCTCAGCATCCTGACCAGTGATTTTAGATCTGAATCTTGTTTTTCTGTTGTGTTGAGGTATCTGAGACTTATTGCTGTTGGAGAACTAGGTTTGGATGCTGCCATATTGCCTTGATTTCTGTTAGTAATGATCTTGCGTTTGCCTTTTGCCATCTGGTTATCTCTGGTGTTAGTTGGTCCTGTAGTTACAAGCTGGTGCTTGAACCTCCTGTGGACTCTTAAGGCTATTTCCCCAGGACTGGGATACCTGAACCACTGCTCTGTGGGGCTCCAGCTCACAGATTGCTGTCAGGTGTCCTGAGTCCCCAGCGGTCTTAAACTCAGGATATCTCGGGTACCTGGTTCAGCCTGCTAGGTACAAACAGCCAGGAAGATGGCAGAGGCTGCAGGAAGTACAGGGTCCCCCCTCAGGGCACAGAGCCCTTGCCTGGCTGGGGCATCTGAACTGCTGCTCTGCAGGGGGCTCCTGCTCACAGATCCACTGTCTGGAGGCCTGAGTCCCCAGAGGTCTTAAACTCAGGATATCTCGGCTACCTGGTTCAGCCTGCTAGGTCCAAACAGCCAGGAAGATGGCGGAGGCTGCAGGGAGTGCAGGGTCCCCCCTCAGGGCACCACACTCAAACTTTTTTACTAAAATATGAATTGCTATATATGCTTAGATGCATGCTTTGTGCATTTTTATTAAGTTTCCCAATGAATTGCATAACTCACTAATCAAAATGGAAATGAATAAATGAGTCATTAGATTAAGACACAAATGTTTCACATCAAGGTTTTATATCCACTATGAAGAGCTCTTTCTTTGAGTTTGTATATTTCATTGCTGCCAGCATAGCATTGCATTTTAACTTTTATTAATGAATTAAAACTTAAATCTCATTTTTACAAGAATCTTTTTAGATATGTTAAAATATTATTTTCATAATTTGGAAGCAAAGAAAACTTAATTAGACAACAAAAATACTGACAGCTTTCAATAGAGAGACCATCTATGCTGTTTTGCTATCTCTGTTTTTAAATTTTCAAACTTATTATTTTTTCATATATTTGACAATTATATTGCTTTCAAAATAATTTGAAACATACTTTCTAAATGTCATTTATAATGTTATCATCATGACAAAAAATTGTTATCCCATGGAACTATTAGAGGTTGTATGTTTGAATGGGTACTAGTCTAACACCCAAATCACAGTAAACACACACACACACACACACACACACACACACACACAGTCATAGGAGAGTCATGGAGCAGTAAATTAACAACCATTCCTAGCAGGAAGACAAAGTCTAAAATATCCCTTGAGAACAAATTTCTTTTATGCATAGGGGCTAAATCATGTAACCACTTATTCCACACACTTAGGATCTTTGCAAAGATCATATTATTTACTTTAGAGTCACTGCCCTTAAGGAAATCCAAAGTTCAGTGTTTTGGTCCAAACTCAGAAGCAATGCATGAATCTTAGTTTATCTTTTGTTTTTTTTTTAAGTTGTCAAATAATGTTATTTTTTAATATTATTAGTTAGAACAATTTTTGAACTTAAAGGAATATAGAATCACTCAGGGGATGGGCACCTCAACACATCTGTTTGGGATACTCTTGGTTATATTAATTGTATTCGTAGGACATGGGGATACTGTACATGGATACTGGGTACAGAATTTTGGGCTTTACAAGATAAAGATTACTGAGCAGGGAACAATGAATGCATTGCTCTTTTGATGAATGCAGATATAATGTTTCCAGCAGTTTAAAGATTCTGCTGTCTTGAGCTCTCCTACATGAATGGCTAGTCCTTAAACTAGGAACTTAATTAAAATATTCCTCCCTTAAATTCCTCTGGTAAGAGTTTCTATCACATAAACAGGAAAGGAATCTAATGCCCCTAAGAATTTAACTGATATTGTTACATTTTTTTTTCAGTATTCTCTGGGTAAGGGAATGGATGAAAGATGTGTAAAGAGATATTGGACAATATTTTGTCTAAAAGAAGTGAGTATTTTCACGGAGAGGATAAGATGGCTTTGCTCATCTTTTGTATCTCTTTAGCCAAAGCTAATAGACACTGGCAGGATTATAACCTATAATCTCTTTCTTAACATCCACTCATTGCATAACTGTTATCTACCAGGACTTATGACAGACTAGGAAGACAGACAGAAGCAAATTTATCTATCACAGGCTTGTAAGTGCAAAGAAGAGTGTAGAGATAAAAATGAGATAGTCTGTTTGCCATCATTTACCTGTGAGACATGATGAAATTGAAAACAGTTCTTCTGTAGATAATTAGGGGCAAGTTCATGGGACAAGAGTGATGAAATAATAATATATCCTTTCTGGCTAAAGAGGATATACTGGCAAAGGTTTGTTCTTGTACTTGGTATTGGTGTTAGGGGTGGTGGTCCTTATTGTTAAAGTGATATTGTCCCAGTCCTGAATATAGAGACATGTATAGACTAACTGACATACAAAACCATCCTTGCAAGGTCATGTTATAAACACCATTAGTCTCTAACATACAAGTATGCTACTTTGAACTGGAATACTGCAACTGAGATGTAAGAAATCTTCCTTAAGAAAATAATGTTGAATCATTTTGAAAACACCATTAAATTAATAAAGATAGCAATAAAGATATTTGAGTATTGTCATCTTCTGGGAAAAACAGTCTTTCTTAGAAAAGTTAATGTTAAGTATTGAATTCTTTTATTTGAAAGAATTTGGATTGAATATGCAAACTATTTTATAGGTTGTTGATTTCTTTTCAGTCTCTCATGAAAAATATGCTAAGAAAATGACTAATATTAAATAGTTTAAATATGCAAAGGAGATAAAGTCATAGTAAAGAGGGAGAAATTAAGGACTTCTGTAAAATCAAGAAAAAAGTCTATGCAGAGTCTCTGTTAACTAACAAATAATTACATGTCTGCTGAAGTCACAACCTGAGTGACAGTTAAGAACTTGAAAAGTACTAAGGGATGAGATGTTCAGTCTACAGGTCATGGACAGTGGCTGAACAGTCAAGCCAGTGGGTAAAGTGATCACATTTGCATATTTTAAAAATGAGTCAGTCAGTCGTGTGAAAGCATAAAAGAAGATGAAAGCAGTACTCACTGGTTTTGATTCTCCGAACAACAGTTCACTGAGAATCAACAAGAGAATTCTGAGCTAAGACAAAATTGGGTAAGGAAGAAATATAAACATTTTTTCAGATAAAAATCATTTATAATTTCAAATACAAGGCTCAGGTGTCAATTGGTTTTCACCAACGAATAATGCCGTTCAAATCCATAAGTACTAATAATAGTTCTTTGGATTTTTTTCCCTCAGTGTTTATGACGGTCCATGTGGCTAAACAATGAGGGCCATGTGGTTTCCACGGAGGAGAAAGTATAAGAAAAATAACAGAAATATGAGTCATTAGGCCTACAAAATATCAAAGAAGAAAAAATCCCATATATGGAAAGATACTTGGGCTAAGCACAATGTCCTACAACTGAAAGTCTCAAACTGATTCAGAAAATATTGGACAACAAAACATTAAATAGTGGGAACATTTAAAAGGTGAAAAAAATCACAAGCACAAATTGTGTTTGGGCATCTAATATTGCAAATGAAGCTGCTACTTTTTCATTAATAAGCATGCTCTTAATATCAAGACACTATAGTTAAATGTACACAATCTCTTTTCCATATTACAGCCTCATGCTAGTATAGCACTATGTTGAGTTATCTTTTAATCTTTTTATGTACATATGAATATATTCATGCATACTGTAATAGCATATATGCACACATACTTCATTGTTCGATTTGTATAAATGTGTTATGTTAATATATAAGCATTATCCATATTTATGTATATACAATTACATGTATGTGCTATAACATATACACAGCACACATCCTCTCCCCCCCCCTCTCTCAACAGATACTATGAGATAATATACATATATACACCAAATTTTCAGACAGGAAAATAGAGTTTAAAGAAAGATAATGACTATAGTATCAAAAGGTTGACTCTTTTCTTCTTTGGTACATTTTTTACCTCCGACTGGGCTTTCTAACCTTGCTTTCTCATGTGCCTAGACTTATTGTAATGATGTTTGGTTGATATCCCAGGGAAGACTGTTCTTTCCTGAAGAGAAATAGAGGAGTGGATCTGTGGCAGAGAGAGGTATGATGGGGGGCAGTGGTAAGATGGGAAACTGGTCAGGATATAATATATGAGAGAATAAGTAAGTAAATAAATAAATCAATATGAATATATACAATATTTTTGCTAATTGACATTCTTTTTCAGCAGACTGAGATTAAATAAGTTGTCTTTAACTGTTTAGTCACACAGAAAATGGATAAATAAAGGAAGTATCTAGGATGCTTCTTGAAATTTTCACTGTTATATGGAATTTATCCAATATGGGGATGAAAAGTATAAACTCTGTCTCTTGGTAATAAGCTTCCACTAATCAGGATCATAACCACTAGAAATTCACTGAAACATTCTATCTCAGTTTCCTTGAAATAAAATGGAATTTATAGTGCTGGTTTCTATAACAAAGAGCTTTTATGACTAATAATTATTCTTATTTCATTGCAAACACTTAGAAACTAGCATATTGGAAACTCATTAAAGTTTAGCTATTTTTGTTAACAGAGCAGAAACAATATCTCTACATATTTTGAGGTATTTGTTTTTCAAGAAAATTTGTAAGCTCACTGATTTGCTTTCTAGGATAAAAGAATTTTTCTCGCCATTGTTGCCGACATTCTATGTTTCCCAGTGTTATATTAAGATTCTAAGAATGGATTTATGGAAAACTGTGTCTACTAGTACCAGCACACTAACTTGAGTTCTAACACTCGAGTGCCTACACTGATATTTGGCTCTTTATTGTTTTGAAGATTTGGGGCTAACCCAGAATACTAAAATGGTAATAGTTATGATGTTCTTGAAGAAAAATTTAGCTTTAAGTCATTTTCTTTTTTCTTTTCTTTCTTTTTAAGACAGGGTTTTTCTGTGTAGCTCTGGCTGTCCTGGAACTCACTCTGTAGACCAGGCTGGCCTCGAACTCAGAAATCTGCCTTCGTCTGCCTCCCAAGTGCTGGGATTAAAGGTGTGCACCACCACCACCCAAGTCATTTTCCTATTATGTAAAGTTTATATTTTGAAATACTCAATAGAGTATACATTTGGTACAGATAAGACAATTAAGAAAGCAGACACACAAAAGCAGATGTATACAATAAAGATTAATAGGTATATTTTCATTGAACAGCAAAATATGTCAGCCATTCACTTATAAAAATGGCTAAGGTTTTTCTTTGTTTCTATTACTTGCTAAATTCATATTCATTATTTTGCACATATTACAATATATTTAGATTAGAGAAAAATGTTGTTTACTGTCTGTAGACAAGCTATTTACCTGATTCTAAGACTAGACTTTTACAAAGCTTTTTTCCTCAATAAAGGTTGCAATTTGCCTAAATATAAATGTGCTCCTTTATGTACAAGTTATTGCTCATTATGTACTACATATATCACAAGACTGAATTCTTAGTCAATATACATTCAAGATATTAAGTTTGCAGAAATGAACTATTAAATTATAGAGATAAACAAAGATCTTCTTGGCCCATTTAAGTAAATAAAAGTAGAGAGAGGTTATCAAAGTATATTCAGCTTATAAACTTAAGAAAGCAAAAATAATATGAATGGCTATTGATAATATTTTTCATGTTTCAATTAAAGTTGTTTACAGGAAAATCAAAACAGCATTATCGATGGATTTTAATATTAAACCTAAAATAAAATATTTCAAACTCTTGTCCCTTCTGAGTATTGCACATACTTGCTGTTAAACTATTTAACAAATATTGTACAAATATTGTATTTGTATACAGCATTTGCTACATTATACTCTGGCATTTTACTCAAATCACTTTAACAAAGTGTATTCACATTGGAGTATAAGAGTATCAGGGATGAAAAAAGCTGCATGAATTTGCACTAGTGTATTGTTCTATTCATCACCAATTTAGCCCTTTATAAAATGAAGAAAATAGAGAGAAGAGAGAAAACTCTTAGCCCTGTCAAGATTAATGTGCTGTTAGGATTGTTAAATCTCTTACTCTGCTCAAAATAACACAAAGAGAAAGTTTCTAAACCAAACCTCAGATGAAAATGTCATCAGGAGTCCTCAATGCACTCGTGGAGTTATTAATGAAAAATCTTAACACTCATTCTCAAGTGGCAATTTCTTAACATTTAAACTTCAAATACCCTGAGAGGAGGTTGTTTAGGAAGCAAGCTGTGGACATCTGGAGCTACTGTTTTAAATCTGTAGTTTTAGGGAAATGTGGGTGGATGTTAGCATCTCTTTTCTTTGGAAGTGCTTTGGAATAGTACTGTACAATGCCCTCACAAGTGGCAGATTCCTGTAATTAAGCTGCACAAATCCTCCCATTGCAGGCTATGGAGATTTTACACACAGAGCAAGTGAAAGGCTGTATTTTCAGGCACCAATTCTTTAGTAACAGGAGTGTTGAAATAATAGGGCCTTTTATTTATAGAGTTCTGTGGTTCAAAGGACTCAAAGGCAGCAGTAGTCATGATCTCATTAACAAGCAAAGCAGCTCTGTGAGAGAACATGGGACCAATATCTATATTCTGCATATGACATAACTTGGGCTTCTATTGCTCTGTGCAAGACCCAATTGTCTTTCTGCCCTTATGTACTGCTAATAGAAGGAAAACAGCCTCTGACATCACCAGAACTCAAGGCAGTTTGCTTGACTGCCCCAAGCACTCTACTGCACATTATTATTGATACATGGATGGTTAAACACAGACTTAGTTTCATTTTAATTGAGTCTACTCTGGTATGCCCTGGGATATTGTTTTAAACAAACACTAGTCATAGGAATTAAATTCTGAACAGGTTTCTTTTTCCTTTTATTTTGATGACTCTTAAATATGCTATTTAAATCATAGTGATAGTATTTAATTTAATGAGAGCATATATTTCTCATGGTCTGTCATAATGTCACACCAAAATGATAGTGGATACATGTCTATGATTATGATACATGTCAGGTTAGAAAAAATCAGATAGCAAGAAATTCAGGAAAGATTATATGGTATACGTTGTACTGAAATCTAGGTATATTTATTTTCTGACTATTTGAGAAAAATTATGAATGTCCTATTAGCACTACTCATGAAGGCAAAGCTACAACAATAATAATTACAGGTAATCAATTAGAAGTTGTATTTTGGATCCTGTGCCACAGCGCCTAGAGCTGATCCTGAGCCACAGGGCCTGGAGCTGATCCTGTGCCACAGGGTCTACAGCTGATCTTGTGCCACAGCTATCCACACCCAATGCTGTCAGGAGAAAGCTGGTCTCCCAAGAGTGCCAACATATCTGTGAGCACAAGCAAAACCACCAATTCTGCTCAAATTCTTGACCCCAAAGAGATCAGCCCAGAGTCATCATGACATGGAAACCAGAGAAAAGCCTGGGATAGGATCCTTCCTGCTTCAGTCTGTGCTCCTGAGCTGACTCTGTGCCACAACTCACCATACCTAAATTCCTCCTGAAGAGAACTCATCTTCCAGTAGTACTGACACAAAGGCTTGGAGGAAGGACAAGCCACAGTCTGAGACAGCAAGAGCAGCTAATGCCAGAGATATCCAGTGGCAAGAGGTAAGAGCAGGAACATAAACAACAGAAACCAAGGCCATTTGGCATCATCAGAACCCAGTTCTCCTAACACAGCAAGCCAAGGATACCCCAATACACCAGAAATGCAAGGCTCTCATTTAAAATCACATCTCATGATAATGATGGAGGACTTTAAGAAGGACATAAATAACTGCTTTAAGAAATACAGGAGAACACAGGTAAATAGTTAGAAGACCTTAAGGAGGAAACACAAAAATCCCTTGAAGAATTATAGGAAAACACAACCAAAAAGATGAAGGAATTGAACAAAACCATCCAGGATCTAACAATGGAAATAGAAACAATAAAGAAACCATAAAGGGAGACAACCCTGGAGATAGAAAACCTTGGAAAGAGTTCAGGAGTCATAAATGCAAGCATCACAAACAGAATACAAGAGATAGAAGAGAGAATCTCAGGTTCAGAACATATCATAGAAAACACTGATACAACAGTCAAAGAAAATGCAAAATGCAAAAAGTTCCTAACTCAAAAACATCCAGAAAAACCAGGACACAATGAGAAGACCAAACCTAAGGTAATAGGTATGGAAGAGAGTGAAGGTTTACAAATTAAGGGCTAGTAAATATCTTCAACAAAATTATAGAAGAAAACTTCCCTAACCTAAAGAAAGAGATGCCCATAAACATACAAGAGGCCTACAGAAATCTAAATAGATTGGATCAGAAAAGAAATTCCTCCTGTCACATAATTTCAAAACACCAAATGCACAAAACAAAGAAAGATTATTAAAACCAATAAGGGAAAAAGGTCAAGGAACATATAATGCCACATAGCAAAATTACAACAGACTTTCCACAAGAGAATATGAAGGCTAGAAAATCCTGGACAGATGTTATAAAGGCCCTAAGAGGACACAAATGCCAGCCCAGGCTACTATACCCAGCAAACTCTAAATTACCTTTATGGAGAAACCAAGATATTCTGTGACAAAACCAAATTTACGCAATATCTTTCCAGAAATCCAGCCCTACAAAGGATAATAGATGGAAAATACCAATATAAGGGAAACTACACCCTAGAAAAATCAAGACAATATCTTCTTTCAAGAAACAAAAAAAGATAGCCACCACACAAACAGGAAGATAACACCAAAAATAAGAGGAGGCCACAATCACTATTCCTTAATATGTCAGCTTCAATGGGCTCAATTTTCGAATAAAAAGACATATAGAATAACAGACTGGATATGTAAACAGGACCCAGCATTTTGCTTCATACAGGAAATGCACCTCAGTTTCAAAGACAGGTACTACCTCAGAGTAAAGGGCTGAAAAACAATTTTCTAAGAAAATGGTCCAAAGAAAAAATATGGAGTAGCCATTATAAGTCAATAAAATTGACTTTCAAATAAAAGTCATCAAAAAATAAGGAAGGACATTTCGTACTCATCAAAGGAAGAATTTACCAAGAAGTACTCTCAATTATGAACATCCATGCTCAAAATGCAAGGGCACACACATTCATAAAAGAACCTTACTAAAGCTCAAAGCACACATTTCACTGCATACAATAATAGTGGAAAACTTCAACACCCAATGCTCATCAATGCAGATAATGGGAAAAAAACTTAACAGAAACTCAGTAAAATTAATAGAAGTTATGGACCAATGGATTTAATAGATATCTTCAGAACATTTTATCCTAAAACAAAAGAATATAACTTCTCAGCACCTCAGGGTATCTTCTCCAAAACTGACCATATAATAAGTCACGAAAGAGGCTTCAGGAAGATTGAAGTAATCCCATGCATCCTATCAGATCACCATGGACTAAGGCTGGTCTTCAATAACAACAACAACAAAAAACAGAAAGCCCAAATACATATGGAAGCTGAATAATGCCTTCCACAATGTTAACTTGGTCAAGGAAGAAATAGAGAAAGAAATCAGACTTTTTAGACTTTAATGAAAATGAAGGCACAGCATACCAAAATTAGGGGACACAATGAAAGCAGTGCTAAGAGGAAAACACATAGCTCCAAGTGCCTCAAAAAAGAAACTAAAGAGAGCATACACTAGCAGCTTAACAGCACACCTGAAAGCTCTAGAACAATAAGAAGCAAATATACCCAAGAGGAATAGATGTGAGGAAATAATCAAATTCAGGACTGAAATCAACCAAGTAGAAACAAAAAGAATTATGCAAATATCAACAAAACCAGGAACTGGTTCTTTGAGAAAATTAACAAGGTAGATAAATTCTTAGCCAGACTAACAAGAGGGCACAGTGACAGTATCCAAATGAAATAAATCAGAAATGAAAAGGAAGATATAACAACAGAAACTGAGGGAATTGAAAAATCATCAGATCCTAGTACAAAAGCCTTTACTCAGCACAACTGGAAAATCTGGATGAAATGGACAATTTTCTAGACAGATACCAGGTACCAAAGTTAAATCAGGATCAGATAAACCATCTAAAAGCTCCCATAACCACTAAAGAAATAAACAGTCATTAACATTTTCCAACCCAAATAAAAGCCCAGGACCAGATGGGTTTAGTGGAGAATTCTATCAGACCTTCAAAGAAGACCTAATATCAATATTCTTCAAACTATTCCACAAAAATAGAAACAGAAGGAACATGATTCAATTTGTTCTACGAAGCCACAATTATGCTTATATCTAAAGCATCCAAAGACCCAACAAAGAAAGAGAACTTGAGACCAATTTCCCTTATGAATATCGCTGTAAAAATACTCAATAAAATTCTCACAAACTGAATCCCAGAACACATCAAAATGGTCATTTACTACAAATAGGATTCAACCCAGGGATATAGGGATGGTTCAGTATATTGAAATCTAATACATAATCAAACTCAAAAAAAAAAATACACGTGGTCATTTCATTAGATGCTGAAAAAGCAGTTGACAAAATTCACATTTCTTCCTGTTAAAAGACTTGAAAAAATAAGAAATTTGAGGCCCATATATAAACATAGTAAAAGCATTATACAGAAAACTAGTGACGAGCAGGTAGATCAATGTAATAGAATTGAAGACCCAGAAATGAACCCATACCACTATGGTCACTTGATCTTTGACAAAGTAGCTAAAAACAACCAGTGGTAAAAAAGACAGCATTTTCAACAAATGGTGTTGGTTGAACTGGAGGTCAGCATGTAGAAGAATGCAAATCAATCCATTCTTATCTACCTGTACAAAGCTCAAGTCCAAGTGGATAAAGGATCTCCATATAAAACCAGATACACTGAATCTAATAGAAGAGAAAGTAGGGAAATGTCTTGAACACATGGCACAGGGGAAAAATTCCTGAAGAGAGCATCAATGCCTTATGCTTTAAGATCAAGAATTGACAAATGTAACTTCATAAAGTTGCAAAGCTTCTGTAAGGCAGAGAACACTGTCAATAGGACAAAACAGCATCCAACATATGGAGAAAAGATCTTTACCAACCCTACTTCTGACAGAGGGCTAATATCCAATATATACAAAGAACACAAGAAGTTAGAATCCAGAGAATCCAATAATCCTATTAAATAATGGGGTACAGAACTAAACAAAGAATTGTCAGCTGAGGAATACCAAAGACGGAGAATTACCTAAAGAAATGTTCAACATCCTTAGTCATGAGGAAAATGCAAACCAAAATGACCCCGAGATTCCACCTCACAACAGTCAGAATGGTTAAGATCAAAAACTCAAATAACACCCTTCACAATAGCCACAAACAACATAAAGTACCTTGGCGTAACTCTAACCAAACAAGCAAAAGATCTGTATGACAGGAACTTCAAGTCCTTGAAGAAAGAAATTGAAGAAGACCTCAGAAGATGGAAAAATATTTCTTGCTCCTGGATTGGCAGGATCAATATAGTAAAAATGGCCATCTTTCCAAAAGCAATATACAGATTCAATGCGAACCCCATCAAAATCCCAACTCAATTCTTTATAGATCTAGAAAGAGCAATTCTCAAATTCATCTGGAGCAACAAAAACCCAGGATAGCTAAAACTATTCTCAACAATAAGAGGACTTCTGGGGGAATCAATATCCCTGACCTTAAACAGTACTACAGAGCAATTGTGTTAAAAACTGCATGGTATTGGTACAGCAACAGGCAAGTGGATCAATGGAATAGGATTGAAGACCCAGAAATTAACCCACAGACTTATGGTCACTTGATCTTTGATAAAGGAGCCACAACCATCCAGTGGAAAAAAGATAGTCTTTTCAACAAATGGTGCTGGTTCAACTGGAGGTCAACATGCAGAAGAATGCGAATTGACCCACTCTTATCTCCTTGCACTAAGATAAACTCCAAGTGGATCAAGGACCTCCACATAAAACCAGACACACTGAAACTATTAGGAAAGAAACTTGGGAAGACCCTGGAGGACATAGGCACAGGGGGAAAGTTCCTGAACAGAACACCAATAGCTTATGCACTAAGATCAAGAATTGACAAATGGGACCTCATAAAATTACAAAGTTTCTGCAAGGCAAAGGACACTGTCAGAAGGACAAAACGACAACCAACAAAGTGGGAAAAGATCTTCACCAACCCCACATCCGACAGAGGGCTAATATCCAATATATACAAAGAACTCAAGAAATTAGACCCCAAAGAAACAAATAACCCTATCAAAAAATGGGGCACAGAGCTAAACAAAGAATTTTCACCAGAAGAAATTTGGATGGCTGAGAAACACCTTAAGAGATGTTCAACATCATTAGTCATCAGAGAAATGCAAATCAAAACAACCCTGAGATTCCACCTCACACCAGTCAGAATGGCTAAGATTAAAAACTCAAGAGATGACAAATGCTGGCGAGGATGTGGAGAAAGAGGAACACTCCTCCACTGTTGGTGGGATTGCAAAATGGTAAAACCGCTCTGGAAATCAGTGTGGCGGTTCCTCAGAAAATTGGGCATGTTCCTTCCAGAGGACCCTGGCATACCACTCCTGGGCATATACCCAGAGGATTCCCCTGCATACAATAAAGACACATGCTCCACTATGTTTATAGCAGCCTTGTTTATAATAGCCAGAAATTGGAAGGAGCCCAAATATCCCTCAAAGGAGGAATGGATACAGAAAATGTGGTATATTTATACAATGGAATACTACTCAGCAATTAAAAATAATGAATTCATGCAATTTGTAGGTAAATGGTTAGACCTGGAAAATATCATCCTGAGTGAGCTAACCCAATCACAAAAGAATACACATGAAATGCAATCACTGATAAGTGGATATTAATGAGCCCAGAAGCCCTAAATACTCAAGGTACAATCAGAAAGTCAAATGATTCCCAAGAAGAAAGAAGAGGACCCTGGGCCTGGAAGGATTGGATCCAGTTTTGTAGAGAAACTGTGGAGGGAGGGGGAATGATTGGGGAATAGTTGGGGGGGAGAGGAACTATGGGACATAAGAAGGGGGAACTGGGAAAGGGGAAAGCCTTTGGAATGTAAACATAGAATATAGAAAATAAAAAAAAAGTTAAAAAAAAAAGATCAAAAACTCAGGTGATAGCAGATGCTGCTGAGGATGTATAGAAAAAGGAACACTCCTCCACTGCTGGTAGGATTGCAAGCTGGTACAACCACTCTGGAAATCAGTCTGGAGGTTCCTCAGAAAATTGAAAGTAATACTAATTGTGGACCCAGTCATACTACTCCTGGGTATATACGCAGAAGATACTCCAACATATAATAAGGGCCATGCTGCATTATGTTCATAGCAGCCTTATTTATAATAGCCAGAAGGTGGAAACAACCCAGATGCTCTTCCAAAGAAGAATGGATACAGAAAATTTGATGCATTTACACAATGGAATACTACTCATCTATTTAAAACAATGACTTCATGAAATTTGCAATCAAATGATGGAACTTGAAAATATCCTGAGTGAGGTAACCCAGCCACAAAAGAACATACATGATATGCACTCACTGACAAGTAGATATTAGCCCAAAATTTTGGAATATCCAGATACCATTCACAGAGCATTTGCAGCACAAGAAGAAAGAAGATCAAACTGTAGATGCTTCAGTGATTCTTAGTAGGGGGAACAAAATACTCACAGGACAAAATATGTAGATAAAATATAAACCAGACACAGAACCAAAGGCCATCCAGAGACTGCTCCAACTTGGGATCCATCCCATATACAGTATTTAAACCAGGACGCTATTGGGGATGCAGGGAAGTACTTGCTAATGGGAGCCTGATGTGGCTGTCTCCTGAAAGGCTCTACCAGAGCCTGAAAAACACCTCTGCAGAAGCTCGCAGGCAACTATCGGACTGAGTATAGGGTCCCGATGGAGGAGTTTGAAAAAGAACTGAAGGAGCTGAGGGGGTTTCTAGCTTCATGGGGGAAGGAAGCAACAGTATCAATTGGCCAGACCCTGGCAACCTGGAGGCTGGACCATCAACCAAAGAGCACATGGAAGGACCCATGGCTTAGACCACTTATATGGAAAAGGATGTCTTCATTGAACAAAAGTAGGAAAAGCAGCCCTTGGGCATGTGGGTGTTTGATGCCCTAGGTTAATTCTAGTCTTAAGTAGGAGTCCATGAGTGGGTGCGGTAGTACCCTCATAGAGGCAGGAGGGTAGCGGACAGGATCTGAAAAGGGAATAACACTTGAAATATAAATTTAAAAAATATCCAATGAAATAAAAAATAAAAAATAAGTTGTATTTCATAAGATTTAAAAGGAATGAAACATTCCATTTAGAATATTTTATTCTTACCTTTCAATTATTCTCATGAAATGATTTGCATAAGGTCAGAGTGACTAAAGTCTTTCTTTCTACTATTCACTTCTGTGATTCCTGGAGGATTCTGAAGTTCGTAACTATTTAAACAATATTCATGGTAAATTTGCATATATTTAAGACAAATACTTATTATTCAAACTTTAATTTAAAATATATTGTTAAAACAATAGCTCTCAATATATATCACATTTTCAGATATCATTAACCAGGATTCCTAGAAGCTATATTTAAACTATACTTATAAACCATAATTCTGTTAATTTTAGTGTTAGATGTCCTTGCATAATCCATCAGGTTTCTTTAATATTTTGAAAAAAATACTTTCAAATATAATTGGTTCAAAACTGACAGCTGAGTGATTATTTAAATACCAATAATTTATGGTAAAATGGCATCTAGTTTTGGGGAGATAGCAATGGTGTTTAGTGATATAGGCTTCAGAGAAGAAAATGTTTAAGTTACTTTTCACAGTTGTATGAACAAAATTTATATCAAAAGTTACTTTTTAGTTAAATATGACATAAATGTTGAATGTATTGACATTATTTGTATTTTAAAGTGTCTAAACCAGCCAGTAGAGTATCTAGAATAGAAACTAATTGCTGCACCCATAGCCACATACTACCAATATTAACCTGTAGAAACAAATTCAATCCTCTGCAGTACACATGACTTCCTGACTGCTAGAATGTACCTCTTTTCATTCATATAAAATAAATTCAGGTAATGTCATCTTATGGTTAATTTTTTTGTTTGGAAAAATGATTTAGTGCTATAATGTGTGTAGATATATTTTATGGTTAATATTTTTATTAATTTCTATAATTGATAATTACACAAACACCATGCTACTTCTAGAGTTATATATGATCCATATATTTCTCGTACTCCTTGCATTCTTGTGTGATCCTTCCATAATACAAAAACTTCTAGAAGAGGAAATATTACATGATTCTGCAAATTATGCTTCCCCTTAGACAAAATTCTTCCTAGTTATACAGCATAATACATAGGCTTTACAAGCATATCCATGTATATAAAGACATTGTATAAAATTCCTCTTCTATTTTAATATCGAACTAACCAACATTTGTATTCCATTATCCTATACTATATAATAATACATGAGGATTTGGAACTATAAGAAGCATGGTTCAATATAACCTAATGTATCTGCGGTTACTTCTGGCAGCTTGCAGAGTAAGACCACAGGACAGAGGCTTTCAGGTCCTGAGGTATTCAAATCCTGAGTCTTAAGTAAGCTGTATCAACCTCTGAGAGGTAACCGTGAACTCAAATATCAGTTTCTACTGTTTTGGGACTCACATATACTAGCAGGCTAACCTTTTAAAGGAAGTTTCATTATTCTTGGTACTGCTATCCAATTTGTATAAGGCCCACTTGACGGGAGGAAAATCATGCCTAGTATTAGAAACCTAGCCTATTGCATATGTCTAGTGAGGTCATGGACCTAGTCTGGACTAAATTGTACAAAGTCTAGAAGCCTTCAGAACAAGGACAAGGTTAGCAGATAGAGGTAGCAAGCTTCAGAGATAACAATTATCAAGAAGTTTCACGATGGAAAGTTACTTTTATAACTAATAAAAGAGTCACAGGAAAAATTAGCCTTTCTCAGAGGTTTGCTCCATAATTGGTTATTCAATATAAAGTGGCCAACCCTAAAGCAATATAAACACAAACAGCAAAAATACACCTAGCAGGTTGTATTTATATATTTGTACATAAATGTGCCTGCATTTCTGTAAGTTCTACAATAAAAATAATCAAAATAAAAGATATTATGAAAATAAGAATGAAAACAGGGGTTCCAGGAAAGAGTTCCAAAAGAACTGCATAGATAAGAGACAAGGGTAAGTGATCTAATTCTATTTTAATTAAGAGCATATATGTACTTTAAAAACAAAAAATATCTTGTACCTTATGACTTTTATTATAAAACCATACTTTTTGTGCATTACTTAATACCTGATATCATGGAAGTTATATGACCTAAGAAAACGCTTTTAAATATATCCTAGAATATTTCAACAATGGATACCTTGTTGAAACATTTCCATCTGTTTGTTGTTGTTGTTGTTGTTGTTGTTGTTGTTGTTCTCAAATAAAATAAGAAAGACAATTGCAGGTGAGAATAAAATTGGTGGAATGCAGTATGTAGAAATTTACAAAATAAGAGCTGGGTGGTGGTGGCGCACACCTTTAATCCCAGCACTTGGGAGGCAGAGGCAGGGGGATTTCTGAGTTTGAGGCCAGCCTGGTCTACAAAGTGAGTTCCAGGACAGCTATGGCTACACAGAGAAACCCTGTCTTCAAACAAACAAACAAACAAACAAAAAACCTGAAATTTACAAAATGAGGTTAGAGAAAATATTTCTTTTCAGTAGGATTGTCTTAGTCAGGGTTTCTATTCCTGCACAAACATCATGACCAAGAAGCAAGTTGGGGAGGAAAGGGTTTATTGAGCTTACACTTCCACACAGCTGTTCATTACCAAAGGAAGTCAGGACTGGAACTCGAGCAGGTCAGGAAGCAGGAGCTGATGCAGAGGCCATGGAGGGATGTTACTTACTGGCTTGCTTTCCCTGGCTTGCTCAGCCTGCTCTCTTATAGAACCCAAGAATACCAGCCCAGAGATGGTACCACCCACAAGGGGCTCTCCCCCACTTGATCACTAATTGAGAAAATGCCCCACAGCTGGATCTCATGGAGGCACTTCCCCAACTGAAGCTCCTTTTCCTATGATAACTCCAGCCTGTGCCAAGTTGACACACAAAACTAGCCAGTACAAGGATGTAGATGGCACATATAATTTAAAAGCATTATTCTTACAGTGGGAGTTATACTTTAAAAATATGACTAAGTCATATTTTAGAAGTATAGCGTTAAAATGTTTATAAATGATCTAACACTTATAAAACTACTCAAATTTATTTAAGATACATATGAGGGTGTTTAGAAATAGTTAACAAATAGGATATAGTATATGAGAAAAGAATTTGTTTCCAATAGAAAAGAACAAAGAAACAAAAATAGAGAAGAATAAAAAAAAAGAAAGAAAGAAAGAAAGAAAGAAAGAAAGAAAGAAAGAAAAGAAAGCTGGGCGGTGGTGGTGAAAGCCAGGAGGTGGTGGTGCATACCTTTAATCCCAGCACTTGGGAGGCAGAGGCAGGTGGATTTATGAGTTTGAGGCTAGCCTAGTCTACAGAGTGAGTTCCAGGACAGCCAGGGCTACATAGAGAAACCCTGTCTCAAAAAATCCAATAAAAAGAAAAAGAAAGAAAGAAAGAAAGAAAGAAAGAAAGAAAGGAAGGAAGGAAGGAAGGAAGGAAGGAAGGAAGGAAGGAAGGAAGGAAGGAAGAGAATATTCAGGAAAGCAATATTTAATTTAACATTGATTCTTCATGAATTTCACTTAATATACCTCAAATACATTCATCTCTCCATTCCTTTCTACTTTCTCTCTGCCCTGAAAACTTCTTCCCCCACTTTTTGTGAAACTGTCCTGAGTCACAATGTGTCCCATAGTGTACCCTTTGGTCCATACTTCTTTTTTTGCCAATGGTCATTGCCATGAGTCACTAGTCTGGTTCATGGCCTTGGACCTCTGCTATCTTATCAATAGACTTCTCTTAAATATCCTGTTGTTCTACATCATGGACACCCTGAGCTTTAGATCCATAGGACTGGATTCACCATGTGATCCCGCAGTTCATAGATAGGCTAGATGTTGGGGTGGAGCAACTCAAGGCCCTGATTCAGGTCCTGGGTGGTAGATAAGCTGGTTAGCGTGCCAGCTCTCCCATACCCACACCATTAGTGTGACCTCTGCAGCAATGTACTGACCAGCTCACTCAATTCCGCAGCTGGCAAGGGGCTCTCATGCCCTATTCACTGGCTCACCAATGCCCACATCAGCAGAGCTAGCTCTATTTTTCTGCCCAGATGTGGAGCAGGGCCAGTTCTCCAGAGTTCTTTCTGCCCTGTTCCCTCAATGTTAGTTGTAGGGATTCCATTGTAGATATACAAATTGGGTGTGGCCATCACTTACATCTTCATTTTAACCATCTGGTTTTCTGGGATCGAAGTCAAAAGTCCATCACAACCCAGATTCTGCATGCCTCCATTGTCACTATGCTTCCAGAGTATTCAAATTCACAGAGCAAAAGAAAATGTGGGCTAGCAGGCATTGAAGCAAGGACAGGAGCTGCTCTTTGGGGAGTACAGGCTCCTAAGCAATATGAACAGCTTCCGGAGAACTGGTTTATAGGAAGTGTGATGTTAAATGCTGTGATGGGGTTGAGTTTTGTTAAGGGTTGTTTTTGTTAAGGTTTTATGTTATTTTTTCCTCAATAAAAGGTCATATTTAAAAAAAAAACAGAGTTCTGCAGAGGGGTAGGGAGATCTCTTGTTCTCGTGAGCTTGAGAACAGTTCACCCCCTGCCATAGGGGGCAAGGGGTGATGAAAGGGCAGGGGAGGAGTGCATCTCTGCCCTGCCCACACCAGCACATATCAGACAAGTTGCAGGGCCAGCTCTCCTATGCTCATGCCCTTGATGATGGCTCACCAGAGGGCCTGCCACCAGTGTTACTCAGGTGAGATACAGGGCCCACTCTCCTGAGTACTTCAGCTGATGAGAGACAGGGGCAGCTCTTTTGTTCACATGGCCCAAGAAAGAAGGGTGAAGAGGGAGGAAAGGCATCTGTCTTTCACCCATGTCACTGCATGGCCAACAACTGGTAGGGTCAGCACTGCCAAGGAATGTTGAAGATCATAAAGATAACTAATGATTAAAAGAGTTTAGACATAGCTAAATTTATGTCTAGCATAAGAAAAATTAAGCCAGGTTTTGCTTCATGTAAATGTAATTACTTTAAATATTTTCATATTTCATTATTTATTGTGACTAAAAATCAATATATGTTGATAGAAGTGGGTAGAATGTGGAGCTGGGGGAAATATCTGAATGTTTGCATAGACCACTTAAGATCTTTCTGCTAATTAATGTTCACCAGTCTGGCTACTCTCTACGGGAGTGTGCTCCAAGTTAAACTGATCACTAATTTCCCTCTATTTTAACTTGTTATGGGAAAGAGTAAGTTGCCTTGAAATCTTAGGCTCATGATTACATTAAGTGTTCTGACTTATACTATGTACACATTGAAGTAAGCAGATTTTTTTTTCTTTTCAAATTTAGTCATTAGTTTAAGTAGATGCCTGATTTGCCTCCCTGAGAACTGACCAAAGTCCCCAAATCTGACTTATTTTATTACGGAGCAAATTACTGTAGACAAGGCTAATTTATAAAAGAGATTGTTAGTATTTATGACCACATACCTTGGTATTCTCTGTAGACTGGATGTAAAGAAGTTTTAATCAGTAAGCACTAAAAGATGTAATAAATAAATAGACATTTTGTTAATCTATTTTCTCCTAGGGTTTCCTCTAAGTGCTCTCAACATTGATTCAAAGAATGACAAATTTCCTACAGGATGCAGTTCCAAAATTTAGGACTAATCTTATTATTAGTAATATGATCATTGCCTCTTAAATTAAGATGGACTTAAGTCATTTTGCTTTAATGTCAGCTTATCAATTACTTTAGAACTTTATGAGCATTATGCAATTACAGTGAATTATACAATTATGAGATATGAGATGGCTTAGTTAGCTTCACATCTAAAAATGGAATGACTTAATTTGAATTGATTGTTGTTTATATACCATTTAACTACATGCATGAGCTGATCACATCATTATGAAAACAAAAAAATAAAAGCACATGCTGCAGTGGAGGTAAAGAACATTAAGATTTAAGAAAAAGAATGAAGTGTCAAAGCTAATATCCTCCCCTTTATTGGCATATGGATGAACTATACCCAAAAGTTAATGACTTCTTTTCTTTATTCAAAAATGACCCCAAAACTAAAGTGTTATCCAGGTAGAGAAATGTTAGGTCTAATGCAAAATTCTATAAAGTTTTCTTGCTGTTTTAGTGTTTATGGGAAGAAATATACTTAAAAATGGAAAATAAAAAAATTCAAAGAATTAATGAAATTAAGAGATTTCCCCCCCCCCCACACACACACCTTGGTGCTTGGCTTTGAGTATTCAAATCTGTATTAGTCAGGCTCTGGCAGGGCCTTTCAAGGAAGATCTATATCAGGCTCCTGCTAGCAAGCTCTTCTTGGCATCAGCAATAGTGTCAAGACTTGTTGTCTGCAGATGGGATGGATCCCTAGGTGGGGCATTTTCTGGATGGCCTTCCCTTCAGTCTCTGTTCCACACTTTGTCCCTGCATGTCATTTAGACAGGAGCAATTATGGCTTAACATTTTTGAGATGTGTGGATGGACCCACCCCTCAGTGGGGGCCATGCCTAACCATGGGATATGGTCTCTACAGGTTCTATCTCCCCTTTGTTGGGTATTTCTTTGGGTCCTGGGAACCTCTTGCTTCCCTGGCTAGCCTCAGTTCCCCATCTCCCACTGCTATACAAATCCGTTCAATTTCCTGACCCATTTCCTTCTTACACCTGCTCCTTCTCCTATTTTCCCTTCCCCTCTTCTTTTCCTCCCAGGTCCCTCTTTCCCTCTACCTCCCGTGAATATTTTGTTACCACTTCTAAGTAGGTCTGAAGCATCCAAACTTTGGTCTTCCTTCTTCTTGACCTTCATATGGTCTGTGATTATATCATGAGTATTCTGAGTTTTTGTTGCCAACCATCCCATTGAGCAATGGAGGAGTTAGGGAAAGAACTATAGGAGTTGAAGGGGTTTGCAACACCATACGAAGAACAACAATGTCAACCAACCAGCTCACCCCTACCCCTGAACTCCCAAAGACTAAATCATCAAACAAAGAGTATATACCACATGGAGGGACCCATGGCTCCAGCTGCATATGTAGCAGAGAATTGCCTTATCTGATATCAATGGGAGGGGAGGCCCTTGGTCTTGTGGAGGCTCAATGCCCTAGCATAGGGGCCTGTTAAGGAGCTGAGGAGGAAGTGGGTAGGTGGGTGGAGAAGTACCCTCATAGAAGCAGGAAGGAAGGAGGATGGGATGGGAGGTCGTGGAGGAGAAACTGGGCTGGGGGATAACATTTGAAATGTAAATAAATAAAATAACCAATAAAAAAGTATTTTTAAAAAGGAAAAAAAAACAAAAAAAAAACATTTTTTTCCTCAAGAGAATCAACAAGACTGAGAAGAAATTTGTAGTCCAATAACCGAAAGGCACAGGTACAAAAATCCCAAATTAATAAAATTAAACATGAATAGGCGGACATTAGTATAGGCAAAGGAAATTCAGAGAATAAATACATACTTTAAATATCTGTGCTCAACCAGATATGATAGCATACTTTTTTTTCTTATCAGATATTTTATTTATTTACATTTTAAAATATATACCCTTTCTCTGTTTCACCTCTGGAAACCACCTGTCCCATCCTTCCTCTCCCTGTTTCTATGAGTGAGCTCTCTTACTTACCCATCCATTCCTGCCTCCCCACCTTCACATTCCCCTACACAGGGCATCACTGAGCCTTCATAGGATCAAGAGCCTCTCCTCCCATTGATGCCCTACAAGGCTATCCTCTGCTACATATGTGCCTTGAGCCATGAGTCCCTCCATGTGTCCTCTTTGGTTGGTGGTTTATACCCTGGGAGCTCTGGAGGGGGTCTGATTGGTTGATAGACATTGTTGTTCTTCTTATGGGTTGCAAACCTATTCAACTCTTTCATTCCTTTTTCTAACTCCTCCACTGGGCACCCCACACTCAGTCCAATGTTTGGTTGCAAGCGTCTGCCTCTATTTTTTCAAGCTCTGGTAGAGCCTCTCAGAAGACAGCTATATCAGGCACCCTTCAGCAAGCACTTCTTGGCATCTGCAATACTATCTGGGTTTGGTGTCAGTATATGGGATGGATCCCGAGGTGGGACTGTCTCTGGATGGCCTTTCCTTCAGTCTCTGTTCCATATTTTGTCTCTGTATTTCCTCTCTTGAGTATTGTGCTCCCCCTTCTAAGAAGGACTGGAGCATCCACACTTTACACATTCTTAATCCCACTACTCAGGAGAAAAAAAGCAATATTCTGTGAATTCAAGCCTGTTCTGGCCTAAAAATTTTGTTCCAGAACAATCATAGTTATTAAAAAGAAAAACCCTGTCCCAGAAAATAAACAGACAAATCTGTATTTTATCAAACTTAAAACCTGAGATGAATTATATACATGTATATATATATATACATATATATATATATATGTATATATATATATATATGACCTATCAATGTTAAATCAAGTTCAAATTTAAACAGACACATAATCCTTAATGAAATAGAAATAGTAATTAAAATTGCCAACTGCTACAATCCCAGGACCAGAGGAAACAGAGTAAAAATATCTGCTAGACATTCAAATATAAAATAAAGCCAATACACCTCAAATTATTTACAAAATAGACAGTGAACAAAATAATACTCAATCTTTATTATGAGATGGCTATTATATTCAAACCAGATTGACTCAACAACAACAATGATCCCTTATGTTCAACATAATTTGTGAAGATAGATACAAAAATACTCAATAAAATACTTTCAAACTTAATCGACTTCAAAGAAAGAACACACAAAAAGGATTTCCACCATGATCAAGTTGGAAATATCAGAAATGCAGGGATACTTCAACATGTATAATTTAATAAATTTAACCTACCACATAAAGAGAATGGAAGACAAAAACTACATGATCCACTTTGTAGAAACAGAAAAGACGTTTGCCAAAACCCAACATTCTCTCACCAGAAAAGTATTGAGAGTCTAGAGGTATGAGCATATCATAAAGGCGAAATACATTAAGTTCAGAGAAAATAACAAATTAAAAAATGGGCATGCATTCATGTCTACCTACATTAAGATCAAAGCAAAATTGTCCACTATCACCATATTTATTGAAAATAATATTTTGTCATACCTATAGAATTAAGATAATTAAGTGGATCGAAGAAATACAAATGGCAGGACCTCAAAGTATCTTCATTTGCAAGTAATATGATTTTATACATTAAGGTCTCCACCAGAAAACTACCTCATTTATTAAACATGTTCAATAAACTAACAGGTACAAATTTAGTGAACAAAAATCAATAGCTTTCATAGCTACAGAAGACAAGTACACTGAGTTTGTAATTATGGAACAGTTCTTTACATAGTGGCCTCAATAAAATAAAATATTTTGAGAGAATGCTACCCAAGCAAGCAAAGGCTATTTTAATTTAAAGTTTAAAATGTTGCATGCTGAAATACAATATGAGAGTACCTGATGATGGAAAGATCTCCCTTGCTCAGAGATAAGTAGAATTAATTTTGTTAAAATGTCTACTTTACTGAAATCAAGCCACAGATTCAATACAGCTACTATTAAAATTCCAACACAATTCTTTACAGAAATAAAAATGCAATCTTTAACTGCTTATGGAAAAATGAAAACAATGTATCTTAAATAATTACAAGTGATAAGAGATCATCATCCATGATCTCAGAAAGTACTACAGAATTACAGTAATAAAAACACCATAGAGGGCTGGAGAGATGGCTCAGCAGTAAAGAACACTAATTGCTCTAACTTCCTCTTCCAGAGGTCTTGAGTTCAATTCCCAGCAACCACATGGTGGCTTACAACCATCTGTAATGGGATATGATGTCCTCTCCTGGTGTGTCTGAAGACAACTACAGTGCACATGCATACATAAAATAAATAAATCTTTAAAAATAACAACATAGTACTGACACAAACATAAACCCATTGATTAATGAAAAGTAATTGAAGATTCAGACATAACTCTACATACTGACAGGTTTTCTTTTTTAAAAAGGGGCCAAAAATACATATTGAAGAAAATAAACATCTTCAATAATGGTACTGGTCAAAATGGATAGCTATATGAGAATGGATTCGTATTTACTACCTTGAACAAGGCTCAACTCCAAATAAATTAAGGACCTCCATGTAGGATCAGACACCATGAATATGACAGGAAGGGAATGGGCAATTTGCTTGAGCTCATTGACCCTGGGAAGGACTTTCAAAACAGGACACTGATAACACAGGGACTAAGAAAATTAATAAATGGATCCTCGTAAGGAATAACTTCTGTATGGCAAATGATGCCATTATTGGAAGAAAGTGACTGGTTAGCGAAAGGGGAAAGATTCATAATAACTATACATCAGATCGATGATAAATATTTTCTGGAATATATGAAGTATCCAGAAAACAAACACCAAGAAATCAAAGAACGCAAATGAAACACTGGTTGCAGAAGAACAATGTGAACAGTTCTCTAAAAATAAAGCACACAAATGGCTGAGAAATACAAACACATCCACAAATACATCCCCAAATGTTCAACTTATTACCAATCAAGGAAATGCGTATTAAAACTATTGTTATATCTCATTTACCCCAGGATATTTATATGAACAAATGTTCGTTCACACAGGCAGGAACACAGAAAGGGAACACTTATTTATTGGTGGTGGGAGTACAAACTGGTATGAAATTATGGGAAAATGTGACAATTCCTCAGAACAATGGAAGTCATTGTATTTCACTCTTAGCCATTGATGCAAAGGACTCTGCATTTTCCTTTACAGATCCTTCCTTGTCCATGTTTGCCTCTGCTCTAATCATACCATACTTCTTTTACATAGAATATTTTAAAATCATGGTTAAATATGAATGACGTGCATTTCAATATTGTGTGATTTCAATGTTTTTGACGATCTCATTTTAAACTGAAATACAAGTGATTTTTTTCAGAACCTTTTAAAAATCATATTGTAGACTATAAGAATGATAAAAAATGAAGATGTTTTGAATATTCCAACCAACACTCAAATATTTCAGGAAGACAAAAACATGTCATCAGGATGTGGAATACACACATGATGTCCTAGTGATAAAGCTTCTGTTATTTTGTTATTGAAAACTGTGATAATGAAAGCAAGGAAATGCTTTTAAAGAGTTGGACAGAAATACAGATAGTTTCTCACCAGGCCATTTTGTATTTTTCACTGCTCTATCTAGTCAACCAGTGTTTCATGTAGAGCTTGCATAGATATTTAATCATTTGACTTACTTTTGAATTATTACTATTTGGAGATAATGGTGCAATAACAAAAGAGAGAAAAACTTTTAATTTGTACAATATTTTCAAGTGAAGTTAAGGTTATTATCATCTTTGCCTCAGAAATGAGCATCTTAAATTATATAATTTGAAAATTTTTTGAAAATATCCTAGTTACTTTTAGTTGATCAGTAGCCATGAGTTCATGAACACAAACTTCAAGTAATTATAAATAATCTGTGTAAAATTCGAAAGAATATGTAAAAAATCATACATAGACCAATGCAAAGGTTTTAACAGAGTCAAAATCCTGCAACTAAATGGTAGTGATATTATATGTTTCATTCCAAAAATCTTTCTACTTTTATATTGATTTAATGAAAATATTTTTGCAATAATCGTATCATATCAATTGTTTTATTTTATAAGGTATTTGATCCCCTAAGTAACATGTTATATCTGTGATCTATATTCTTTTATTTTACATAATTTTGCTGTCTGTACCTTAGAAAATTTTTCTAAGTCTCCACATTTTTCTGTCTCTATCAGTGTTTAGGTCTACCATGCTTGGTCCATGTTTTAACCCATCAGCCATATCTTTGATCTATTTGTTCTCGTTATAATTATTTGTTTGTAGTGGTGACTGCAACATGCTGGCTCCAATATATTTCCTCAGCATATTGTGCCTTATCTTTGGTGACTTTCTCCAAGCAAAGAAAAGGCACATCTTGTAACCCATCTTCCACAGAAGCATTAACACACTAAGAACTGCCCCATGAGGAACAAAAAGGTATTTTTTAAATCATTTTTGACAGTTTCATACATTTACATTTATACTCATAAATTCATTTAAAATGAATATTTGGTCTTTTAACCCTCGATTCCTCTCTCTCATTCTCCTTCCTGTTTCCCTGGAACCTACCTTTTCAAAGTAGGTACTCCGTGCTACTTTCAGGTCTTCTTTTTCCCGTGGCTTCCTAAGTTTAATTGTAATCATGAGTACTGTAGCAAGGGTAGATTATCTCTTCTATACCACTGAAGAAAATGGTGAACCCTCCACCACAAATGGTTGCCACAGGACCTCAGTGGGCCAGCACAGACACATTGCTGCTCACCACGCCCTGTAGGGCATCTCTATCTTCCAGCGTGCTTCTTGAAAAATGTCAGCTACTTTAGCTGATGTTTTGCATCTTTTGACCATTGTTTATCTGATTCACAACATTTTCTCTAATTCTGTTAACACAAAAATTGGACTGGAGGTAAGTGACTAGCTGAATCCTTGCCTTATACCAACCCATTATCTTAAGGAAGATTGACGGACTATGTATATGTTCTTTCATTTATAGTTTGAGGTGTGATCTCCAATATACTTCTCTTCAACATTTACCCAACCCACCAATATAGATTTTCTCTATGAGTATTGCCTAGCCTGGTCTAGAACTCTATATGCAGCCTATATTGGCACCCAGCTAATGCAACTCTTATGTTACAGCCTTGCAAGGGCTGAGATAACAGCTGCCAGCGCCTGGCTCTTTGCTTGTCTCTGTGCTTGTTTTGATATTTTTTTCATTTTTATTGATTATTTTATTTGGTAACATTTCAAATGTTATCCCCCTTAACAGTTTTCCCTTTGCTAAACCACATCCTCTGCCCCCTCTCCCCTGCTTCTATGAGGGTGCTCCCCCACTCACCCACTCACTCCTGCTCCACTGTTACAGCATTCCCTTACACTGGGGTATCAAGCCTCTTCAGGACCAAGGGCCTCCTCGGCCATTGATGCCAGATAAGGGCAATCCTCTGCTACCTATGCAGCCAGAACCATGTGTCCCTCCATATGTACTCTTTGGTTGGTGGTTTAGTTCCTGGGAGCTCTGGGGGTTCTGGTTAGTTGATATTGTTGTTCTTCTGATGGGGTGGCAAACACCTTCAGCTCCTTCAGTCCTTTCTGTAATTCAGCCATTCGGGCCCCCTTGCTCAGTCTGATGAACATCCACATCAATATTGGTCAGATTCTGGTAGAGCCTCTCTGAGGACAGCTTTACCATGCTCCTGTTAGCAAGTGCTTCTTGGCATCAGTAGTAGTGTCTGAGTTTGATGTCTGCAGATGGAGTGGATCCCTCGGTGGTGCAGCCATGGAATAGTTTTTCCAGTGATAGAAAAGATTTCAGATATTCCAGAGCGCTAACATGCAAATTACTCATAGTATCCCTTGTAAGGTTTGAGTGCTGATTGTAGTCAGAGAATTGGGTTTAGGGTGTATTGCTATTTTCTTCAACCTGTTTTCTTTCAGATACTCAGTATTACATACCTAAAATGGTGACATTTCTACGACACTCATTCTGACATTCTTCCTGAAGAACTCGAAGTTACTGGTTTGCAAATATTCATTCCTCTTTTTCTCCTTCAATTTTTCCAGAGGTTCTTCTTTTTAGACATTTTCAAATATACAAAGGACAAAAGTATTTGCTACTAGGATGATATAGTATAAAACAAAATTGATGTACTCAGATGAATAATCCTGGTTTTATATGCTCCTTAAAGACTATGGAAATACATAAGTAAAATTTCAGCTCCTATCCAGAGGAAAATCTCATTCAGAGAAGAAGATGGCACTTCTTAAATTTTGCATGGTAAGAATGCTTAGAAAATGAAGTACCAAACAAAGAAAAGTATTCCAACTTGAATCATGTAGCTCTCAAAAGTTTAATATTTTCTTTTCTTTCTTCCTTTCCTTCTTTATCGTTTCCTTTCTGCTGAAATAGAGGAGGAAATGTGTTGTTGTAAAGATCATGGTGTGATTGAAGAGCTGCTGGACAATTAGGTCAGGAACACAAAATGTTTACACACAGTGGCAGAGTGAGTGTTGGGTGATATGTTACATGCTTGAAAGGTTGGAGGAATGATTCCCAGAAGCCTTAAGGCAGAAATACTGAGAGAATCAAATAATGTACTGAAGAACAAATTCACAGATTTTCTAGTGAGCTTGGCTTTTCAAATCTATTACACACTCAAATATTTGTTTTGCTTTAAGTGTATTTTAATTTTTATTCTGAACAACGAAACATTAAGAACAACAGAAGTACATATTTTATATGTATTTTTTCTATAAATTGAGGAAATGAACATATGTTTTATTTTCTATTTTGAGGTCTGTAAAACCTAGAAGTTCTGGACCACCAACCAGAGAGCAGGCAGGGGTTGGTCTGTGGAACCCAATCATTTTGTCATAGATTTGCAGTTTTGTTTTCATGTGGCTCCCTTAACAATTGGACTGGGGGCTGTCTCTAACTCTCTTGCCTGTGACTGGATCCATTTTCCCTACCTAGAGTGCCTGGCTGGGCCTCAGTTGGAGACGATATGCCTTGTCTTGCTGGACATAGAGGGTGGAGTGGTACACAAGGGGCATTTTCCCTTCTCTGGGGGAAAGAAAAGGGAGGAATGGTGGGGGATACTGAAGGACAGGAAAGGGAAGAGAGGAGGGAGGGGACAGTGATGGGGTATAAAGTGAATAGAAAGTTAATGATTAAAAAAGATATTATTTTCTTTCCTCTGCCTATAATAACTTGCACTAAGTTTCTTCAGATCAAGCCCTTTCCTTTCCTATGGCTTAGATCAGGTACTATTCCCTTTATGATGAACAATGACTAACTGTCTTAGGCAGGGTTTCTATTCCTGAACAAACATCATGACCAAGAAGCAAGTTGGAGAGGAAAGGATTTATTCAGCTGACACTTCTGCATTACTGTTCATCACAAAAGGAAGTCAGAACTGGAACTCAAGCAGGTCAGGGAGCAGGAGTTGATGCAGAGGCCAAGGAGGGATGTTTCTTTACTGGATTGCTTCCCCCTGTCTTGCTCAGCCTGCTCCCTTATAGAACCCAAGAATACCAGCCCACAGGTGGTATCACCCACAAGGGGCTCTCCCCCTTGATCACTAATTGAGAAAATGCCCCACAGCTGGATCTCATGGAGGCACTTCCCCAGCTGAAGCTCCTTTCTCTGTGATAACTCCAGCCTGTGTCAAGTGGACACACAAAACCAGTCAGCACACTTACATATGTGTATATTCATAGTGCATCCTTAATAAATACTTAGTAGCACCAAATGGCACCTATGTATTTGTGCATAGCTATTCTCCTTGTAACATCACTCATATTTTGAGGGCAAATGTATATTGAAAAGTGAGTGTGAGGACAGCAGGAGAGGGTACCATATACCTAAGATGAAAGCATGACAAGAACAGTTATGAGAGTAGGATGTCTACCTCACTCTACCACTGTATTGCTGAGCCATAGTAAAGTGTCCCCCTGTGATATATCCTACACTCAAACTAATAACCAAAAATAAACCATCCCTTCTTTAATTTGCTTTAGCCAAATATTTTGTCTCAGCAGCCATGGTGGCAGTTTCTTCAGGCAGCTAGAGATTCACAGGCAGTCAGGAAGCAAAGAAAGACTGGTGGCTGGTTTTATCATTTGTCTTGACTTCTTATTTTTATTCAATCTGGAACCCCAGCTCATGGGACTGTCATTCCCACACTGGGTTGTGTCAACCTACCTCAGTTGAACTAGTCTAGAAACCCAGTCACAGGTAAGCTAAAAGGGTAGTGTTGGATTCTAAACCCTAAGTTAAAAATCAAGAGCCAACTACCACAACTGCTTATCATGGTGGTTAGTTTCAGGTCATTGAATAGAACTCTGAAATTAATAAGTACATATTTTCTTTAACTACAAGTGCCATTCCTATGTATCTACCTGGAGTTGTGAAACAGCCTTTCATTCTTGAACAATCTGACATTCTAACATGGTTGTTTATATATTGTTGCTCTGTCTTTAATTTTGACAAACAGGACATACAGTAGCCCAGGTCATCAAATGAAATCATAAGCCTTCCTATATTTTCTTAATGATAGTGACCAGGTTCCCTTTCTGTGATAATTACTTTTTTTGCCACCTCCTACATAATAGAGGAAGTGCATATGAGGCATGTACTGACTGCTTGACACTTGTTTTTAGGATCCACCTCCCTTCTTGGTAGCACAGCACTATATGCATCTATGATTCAATTCCATGATAGGCTAAAATTGCTAAGCACTTGTCCACCCCATCAATATTAACTGACAGTATCCTTTAGGGCACAGACCTTATACAGCATCCCAAGTATATGAAAGTGTAAACAGAATATTTTAGCCATGCCCTGTCCCGAAGCAACATGGTATCTAAACCAGAATGTGCTTGTGAATACTTAGTCTTTTCTAAGACAATTTTTCTTTAAGACAAAATTTTAATTAAAATCACATATTATTGAAGAAGTCAACATTCAGAGTGTGAGTGGTCTAAGAACATAGACACTGTTTAGTACCAGAAAAGATTTCCACTTTTAAAATGTCATATGTATCCCTTCACTGAAATTAATTCCAAAATATCACAATTCTCCAATATGTACATCACAGGAATTTCTTTCTGAGCAGACAATGACATGTATTAACTGACAGTTCTTAGATGGTAGTGTATGAATATAGTATAAGAGACACCTTTGAAATACATGGATTGAAAGATTTAACATTCATAAAAACACTTACTTTGATGAATGTGGAAATAATTTCTTTTTTCCTAAATTAGTACTCCAAATCAAGCAAAAGACTCAAACTTTGCTGCCACTGCCCAAGAAGTTTATCTCCTCTGATACACTTAATCATCACAAGGTTTATTTAGGGAGGAGTTATGCTAGAGAACACTTGATTTCTGTGATGAAGAGAACTAATGTAGAATTATTAATCATCTAATGAGCAATTATTATTCATGCATCAATAATTATGATTTGCATATACATTATCTTAAAATGTAAATTTCCCTATTTAAAGAAAACAGAAACCTATTCAATGCAAAGCTTCTGATAGGTTCAGAGAAGCTGAGAGTGAACTGAGATTCCCCTAGAAATTATCTTTCTTTATAAATCAAAAGAAAATACATAGGGTAATATTTTCCATGAAAATATTCTACCTATTCTTCTACTACATTCTTTCTTCTTCTTCTTCTTCTTCTTCTTCTTCTTCTTCTTCTTCTTCTTCTTCTTCTTCTTCTTCTTCTTCTTCTTCTTCTTCTCCTCTTCCTCCTCCTCCTCCTCCTCCTCCTCCTCCTCCTCCTCCTCCTCCTCCTATTCCGTCTCTCTACTCCTAGCGTACAGACATTGGATGAGGAAAAGTACTGCCTTGGAGTTTTAGTTCAAGTATTTAAGAAATGGAGAAGCTTCAGGTTTAGAACAATCGCTCAACAAATTAGCATTAGATGTGAAAGAAAGGACTGCATGCAACAGGACAATAACCATTAGATTTAAGAAAATGTTTTCTGGCAATTTATAAAGTTATTGAAATTTGTTATAGGATATATGGAAAACAGAATAAAATGTCCTCAAAAATAAATCTGCTAAATATAACAATTGCAGTCCTCAGGATATATACAAATCAAACAAGAGAGTACCCTGTATAGATACCTGCAGGTTCATGCCATTTCACATTCTTTATGATACTCAACATAGGTATACAATTCAAATGTCTACCAACAGGTTAATGGGAGAGGAAAATGCAGTGTAGACATACAAAAGGACCATTCAGCCTCCCCCCAAAAGAAGAAAATTCTTCTTTTCCTTTTTACCTAGAAGATATGTTACTTGAAATGAGTATAATACTACCAACTGAATACTGAAATATTCCACTTGCATAATTACCAAAATAAGTCATCATCGTCGTCGTCGTTGTCATCATCATCATCATCATCATCATCATCATTTTGGTTTTTCAAGACAGTATTATTTAAAGAGATACAGAATGGTAGCTCACAACTTGGCATGGCACCTATCTATAAGTATCATTAGGGATCATCTTGTTGATTTAATTTTTTTCAGTCATGTTTGTTTTTACTCTCGATCTAAGGGATATTCAATTTCTGATTCTTGGCTATCCAGGCAATGTAGGGCATGGTATCCCTCTCTTGGAGTAGGCCTCAAGTTGAAACAAACATTGGTTGGCCACAAGTTTGGCATTACTATTGCCTGAGTACATCTTGAAGGCAGGACATTAGCATTAGGTAGAGAGTTTCATGTCTGCATTGGTGCCCAGCTATTTCCTTTCATAGACTGCAGAGAACATTTTCAAAGCAAAGGGAATAGAATATAGGGATGAAGGCCCCACATCGGCCACAGCTCAAACTCACGCTGTTCAATGAGTCATGTGGATGTTGTCCTCAGGAATGAAACCCAGATGTCAGGTTTTGGGGAACAACCCTCTGTTTAGGAAACTCTATTGGACCCTTTTGGCCAGCATCTCAATGGAATGCAACCCAGATCCATTACTAGGGGCCTTTCCTGGCTACAAAAGATGAGTTCAGACTCTATATCTGGGGTTACAAGAATTCCCTACTAGGGTCACCTTCGGTTTCCACTGCACTAGGCTTCCACATCACCGCCATAGTGTACCCCAATTTCACTCTTTCCCTTTTATTTTTTCCTTCCATCTCTTCTCCTGCCTTGATCCTTCATATTTTAAATATAACCAGTCCATCTAATGCTACCCATACTCTCTTGTGTGTCAGCATACAGTGGAACATGGGGGGATTCTTCTTAGTTGTCTTATTCTTAAGGAAAATTAACTCAGAATCATAGCACCTATAAAATCCAAATAGCTGCCCAGTTAGAAATGGGACTTCATTTATTATTCTTCTCTCTGCCCTGGGATATTTGTTTGTCTTAAGTTTGTGCTCACAGCTTATATGCTACCTAAGGCACTGTGAGTTCACATGGGCAATTGCCCTATTGTATCTGGAAAACTATGTCTCCTTGTCATCCATCATCTTAGCTCTTACAATCTTAACATCTTAACAATTGTACTGTTTTTCCTGAGCTTTGGAGCAGAAGATGTTTTTGATGTCAGGAACCAGTGTTTTGGTTGCAGGTTGCTTCCAAGTCCAGCGGTAACAGTCATGTCACCCATAGGCGACAGGGACCTGCAATCTGTTGCCATTGAAATTGCCCATTGCATAGTCCCACATTCCCAGTGTACACCTCTCTCACCTCCCAGTCTTACTTGTGAGTGGTTATGTCACTGCTCAAGGGAAAGAAGACCCTTCCTGACCTTCACCCCTTTCTTTTCCCCTCTTTGTCTTCATCACCTTCTTCTGCCATTCCCCCCCCCGCCCCCACAATAAACCTTTCTCACATGGAACTGTACTGACCTGGTGTGGTCTGTCTGGAAGCAAACCACAATTCTAACACAGTAGGCGTGATGATACAGATGAACATTTAGAGATGAACATTCTTTAGTCTCTTGTTTTCTATATCTAAACTAGTTTGTAGTACTCTATGTTAACTGCTATCTACTGCAGAAAACAGTCTTTCTGATGACACTTGAAGGATATACTATCTCTAGGTAAAATAATAAGATATTAGAAGCTGACTTAGTGCTATATCTATTTACCAAAGTAGTAGCAGTAGTTGATTCTCCCTTAGGGACTTTGACCTACCTAGCCACAGGTTATTGACCAAATAATGGAGCCAAATGTAAGTTTCATCTTGTGAAGTAGGCCTTAAATCAAATAATAAGTGATTGATTACATCCATGACTTTCTTGCCAGTCCCGAGACAGTAGTAAACTCTTGTTTTTAAAGATTTTTTGTCACTTTCATATTGAAATAAAATGAATTCTGTGTCAATAAAACTTGAAAAAGATCACCAAAGTAATCATTTAAAAGCAGCCTTATGCTGTTTATGTGTTGTTGATTCTATTTCTTACTTTTCCAAAAACAAGAGATGGTATATAACATAAAATATTTCTGAGTTTTAAAATTTGTGAGTATCATGTTAGGTCAGTCTGTATGATTTATTACTAGCCTGAAGAGAAGCCAGGATCTTAGCCTGTCTGTAAATATGACCAGAGTTATTCAAGTGAAATTCTCTGGGTCATTGACCTTTCACACTTGTGATTTTGAAAGCATTTTGTGGAACTTACGAAAATAACAGTAACCCAGGCAAGACAACAGTGTGCCCTGTGCTTATTTTCAGATGCCATATAATATAATAAATATAATATAATGTAATATAATATAATATAATATAGTATAGTATAGTATAGTATAGTATAGTATAGTATAGTATAGTATAGTATAATATAATATATACACCAGAATAAGTCTATTTAAACTAATTTTTATATGCTCACAGGCCTGCTTTAAGAAACTTGTACATGTTTGGGTTCCATGTGGCATTTTCTAGTTTGGCTTGTTACTTTTTCATTTTGGCCTTCCATGACTCTCTATTCTAAACCCTTCTATTCTGTCATTACCAAGTCCTCCTTTACACCACCTGGATTCTACATCTCCTCCTTGTAAATCCACACCTTACTAGTTTCCAGAACTCTACGGGTACTCCAGTTTAAACACACATATATAAAAATTTAGTGCTAACATTCCCATCGGAGCCAGAACATGTTGTGTGTATTTTTTAATCCTAGTTAACTCACATAGATGAATATATTCAAATATATCCATTTTTGGAAAGCTTCATAATTTCATTTCTTCAAGGCAAAATAATACCATATTTTATAAATATACCACATTTATCTTGTCAGTTTGTCAGTTGATGGGTATCTAGGTTATTTTCATTTTTGGGGTACTGTGAAAGAACAATGTATATAGCTATGCATGAATTTCTGTAGTAGGGTAGACAGTTCTTTTGTTTTATGTCCATGAATGTTATATATGGATTAAATAGCTGTAAAGACTGGTCCCCACTGATTTGCATAATGACCAAATCAGTTTTCATATGCACTACATTTGAGTAAGTTTTCTATTTCTCTAAAATCCACACCATCATTTTAATTCTTATTCATTTTGGAGTTCTGGCTTGGGTAATCCCAAAGCAGTTGTGGTTTGTATTTCCTTAATGGATGTGGATGTTGAACATTTTAAAACTTTATAATCTTTGATTAAAACAATTTTTATTTCTTCTTTTGAGCTCTGTCTTATTCGAGGAACCAACTGGGATTGTTGTTTCTTGATCTTTAGGCTTAGAAAAATGTTTATACACCAACCATCCATCAGATGTATACTTGGCAAAGAAGTTTTCAGTTTATATAAACTACCTCATTGATTAATGACAGTATCCTTTGATACAGAGAAGATTTTCAGTTCTAAAAGGTCCCATTTCTCAATTTTTGGGTTTGAGTTGCCTCTGCTACATAGAGGTGCTGTTCAGAAAGTCCTTTCCTGTTTTTGTAAGTTAAAGGGTGTGCCCTACTTTCTTCTCTATTGTATTAAGGATATCAGAGCTTATGTAGAGTTCCCTGTTGAGGTAAACTGATGAGGTCCATTTTGATTTGAGTTTTTGTACAGTGTGAAGGTGAAGGAGAAGGATCAGTGTCATTTTCTATCTATTTAACCTTTGAAGATGTTGCCTTTTCTCAAGAAATAAGGCCACAGTAATGTGTGCCCTCTCTCTAATTCCAGTGCTCATTGTGTTTATTTATATTCAGTACCAAACTGGCTTTATTGCTATAGTGGTACAGTATAAGTAAATTTCGGGACTATTGATTTATTCAACTTGGCTTTATTGTAAAGTAGTATCTATCTATCTATCTATCTATCTATCTATCTATCTATCTATCTATTTGAATTTCATGTTTCCATGCATTTTTTGCAGATTATTAACTTTCAATTATCTCTGAAAAATTACTTCAAGATTTTGGTGGTTGTATTGAATATGTAAATTGCTTTTGGAGTGATAACCATTTTTACAATATCAATTATACCAAGTTATGTATATGGGAAATCTTTACCTCTTCTGATACCTTTTTCAACTTCTTTCTTCAGTGTCTTAGAATTTTTATTAGACATGTCTTTAACTTCTTAGGTCAGATGTATTTCATGATATCATTTTAGGAGTATTGCGAGATTGTTTACTGATTTTTTTTTTTGTTTCTAGGTTTTAACTTGGTGTGTAAAAAGTCTACTGATATTTAAGTATTGTTTGTATACTGATGCTTTAATAATGTGATCATATGCTGCTGGATTTTATAATTGAGTTCATAAAATCTTTTATGTATAGAATTATATAACCTGCAAAAAATGATATTTTCACTAATTTCTTTCCTGTTTATTGGCATTTCTTTCTTATTGCTCTTCCTAAGGCATCAATCAATACTTTATTGTAAAGGAATAGAGAAAAAGAACACCCTTGTTTTATTTCTAAATTTAGTAAACATGCGTTTAGTTTTTAATCCATTTAGATTGATTGTGGCCTTGTTATAGTGCCGTTATTATGTTGACATAGGGTACCTGTACTCTACATTTGCAAGGATCTCTACCATAAAAGATAGTAGGTATTTTAAAAAGCCTTTTCTGCATATAATGAGATGACCAAACGGTTTCTGCCCTTGTTTCTATTTATGTTGAGATTGAATATATTTATACATATATGTTGAATAATGTCTCTCTAAATCAATGACGTAAAGCTTATTTTATCATGATAGATCATTTCATGATTTTCTACTTGAAAATTTATAAATATTTCATAATATTTCCTCTATGTTAACAGGATCTCTATGTTATAATGTGATCTGTAAATGATATTTTTGCTCTTAAGGGTTCATCTGGTTAGAGTATTAAGTTATAAGGGATATATGAATTGAATTTGTAAATGTTCCTTTCTTCTTCATTTTACAAAATAATTTGAAAGGTAATGGTGGTTTTTCTTCAATATCTCTTTGAATTCTGTAATAAATCCTGTCTTTGGTATTTTTTAATCAGGGGATTCTTAATTACATCTATCTTGTTAGTTTAGATGGTGTTTAGATGGTCTATTTGAATTATTTATCTTGAACTTGTTGAACTTCAGTACATAATATGCAAGTAGGATTTCGTTAATTTTTTTTTTTTTTTGGTTTTTCAGTTTAGTAAAAAAAAAAAAAAAAAAAAAAATTAACTATACCCTTAAGAGTCTCTGAAATTCCTCAATACCTGTAACAATGCACTATTTCTATACATAATTTTAATAATTTAGATCTTGCTTTTCTTGGTTAATTTGGCTATAATTTAGTCAACATTTTTAATCTTTTTTTAAAAATACAACTTCATGTTTGACAAAATCTTTTAGAGGCAAGATTTGGGAGATTATTAAATAAAAAATATTAGTACAGTAAAATTCTCTTATATATTAAATCTCAACCAGAGTTTTCCCTCTCTCCACTCTTTCCAATCTCTTCCCATGACTTTGCATCTCTCCCAGGGTGGGAGTGAGTGTGGCATTCTCTTGGAGATGGGGTGTGAAGGAATGAGGCATGGGATGGGATCAACCAGAGAGTAGACCAAGACAAAGATAAGGACTAGACAGTGAAATAAATAAATAAATAAATAAATAAATAAATAAGAAAGAAAAGGAAAGGAAAGAAAAGAAAAGAAAAGAAAAGAAAAGAAAAGAAAAGAAAAAAAGGAAAGGAAGAGAAGAGAAGACAAGAGAAGAGACGAGAAGAGAAGAGAAAAGAAAAGAAGAGAAGAGAAGAGAAAAGAAAAGAAAAGAAAAGAAAAGAAAAGAAAAGAAAAGAAAAGAAAAGGAAAGAAAAGAAAAATGTAGGCCTTCCAGGCCTAATCCTGGTTTAACAAGTTACACAGAGATTAGTCACAAACCCTTTTAACAAGTTTAAACTAGGCCACCCAGTAGGAGGATAAGGGTCCAAAAGCAACACAAAAGCCAGAGAAAATCCTACTTCTACTCTTGGTAGTTCCACAAGTACACCAATTTTCTTTGCTACTTCACTCTTTGGCTCCTGCTTCTGTAATTCCATGGTCTCTGTTCTCATGGTTTCCCTGACCCCTTCTGGGTCCTGCAATCCTTCCTCTCTTTTTTCTGTTTGGTTCCTTGTCTCTGCCTAGTATGTGGCTGTGGGGGTGTCTGCATTTGTTCCTGCCAGCTGATGGGTGATGTTTCTTTCATAACAATTGGGCTAGGTACTGATCTCTAAGTATAGCAGACCTCTTCTTCCCTTCCCTTCCCTTCCCTTCCCTTCCCTTCCCTTCCCTTCCCTTCCCTTCCCTTCCCTTCCCTTCCCTTCCCTTCCCTTCCCTTCCCTTCCCTTCCCTTCCCTTCCCTTCCCTTCCCTTCCCTTCCCTTCCCTTCCCTCCCCTTCCCTTCCCTTCCCTTCCCGTTCTTTCCTTTCCCATTCGTCCCTCCCTTTTTTTGTACAGTTATGTTTGGTTCAATACTTATCATCTGTCCTGACCTGTATCTGATTACTGACCATCCAAGTAGTGTCAGGAACTGAACTCCCTTTCATTACTTGGGCCTCGAGGGTCTCAAGTTGGACCAGTCAGTCATTGGTTGGCCACTGCTTTTTCTCTTTCATTAATTCCCATATCTTTGTGGTTTTATTGGCTCTCAGGTTTCAATGCTTTCAAGTGTATACTTAAGGTATTCAACTGAAATTTCTTAAATATTTCTATGTACGTACTTAGTTCTGGTAAGTGTCCTACAAATAATTTCATTGGGTATCATTGATTTTGATGTGGAGTGCTTTTATTTTTTTTGCAAACCAGTAGTCTTTCAATTTATATTTTAACCTCTGTTTGATACTGTTTTCATTCATCATTGTGAATGAAACAAGATTACCATTCAAATTTCATCTTTAAATGTACTATTTTAAAGTCATAGCAATATCAGTTTTGTCCAAAGTACGTGAATTATTTAACTCTTGTCATTCACTTATTGATAGATGCTCAATGAAAGGTATGTTTTGGATACCCTAGGGCTTCTGATAATTTCTGCTCTCTTGGAATAGTTCTTCTTACTAGATATATTCATTGTGCAACCTTGAGCTATTTTATATATATATATATCTATAGTAGCTATAGATAACCTCAATGGCTAGAACCATGCTAACTAACTCAAAAAATGATAGCGTTTTTGCACCTTCCTCTCTGTGTGTGTCGGGTGTATGTGAGAATCATTTTTGTAGGGTACTTTAGAACTATTTTGAAACAGTCTCTAAAATGTTTTTCTATAATGATGTAAGAACTTTTCAAGAGAAAGAGGCTATTTGGGGGGGGGAGGTTATGTTCTATAATAAACTGCTTCTGTAACACTGCTGAAAAGGATTCAAGTTGGTTTTTCTTTCCCCAGTGTGTGGTTTTAGACCACCAGCCTTGCCCTTTAGCTTTGCATGAATTATAATATGATGTAGCAACTGAAAAACAGCCCGCTAACAGGAAACCAAATAATCAAGTAGTTCAGAAAAAAGAAATCAATGTACCAAACAGAGTTCAATCTCATTATAAGATAATATAAGCAAAGACAAGCAGAGTTTCTCTGCTACAGCTGTGGAAAGGGAGGTGGAAAAAGACATGCAAAAAACAAAAAAAAAGTATGCAGATTCCTCAAACACAAGGTGCCACTTAAAGTCCACTATCTAAATAAATCCTAGGAATCCCCAAACAAAAATGGATCAAAATCCATTCCTATCAAATGTAGTTAAGTAAGTGTTTATTAGTCACATAGACAATAGTAGGACATTGGAATTATCTGCATCTTAAATTATATGTAATTTGATCATAAGCAGAGTTACAAAGTTATAAATAGCCCAGGAAAAGTGTCTTTGTGTACAAATATTCTTATATACTTAATGCTGATGATTTGCTAGAAATTGCCTAATTTCAGAAACTGCTAATGAATTTTCAAAATCCTGTGTATTCGAAACTCGCATAAATGGAGCCTTCATTTTACTCACTGATATTCTGTGCATCCATCCCCACATGCCTTCGGAGGAAAAAAAAAGGAAAAAGGAAAAGCATTAGAAAAGTAAAATAAGAGGAGAGATATAAATGAAGGAAATGAAAGAATGAAGAATTATGCATAAAAATTGTGTAGACTGTGCTCTTGGGGAAAGCTGAATCCTCAATCAATCTAAGGTGCTCTTGAAATGCAGGCATACATTCCAAGCATTATATTAAAATTTCATGATCAATAATGCTGAAAGCTGCAGACCATACAAGCAAAATAAGTGCTGACAATTCACCAGCATACGGATTTAATGAAATGTCATCCTTCAGCATCAGCAGTAGTGCCAGGAGGAGATGACCATCCTGTTCACAGTCTGTCAAATAAATCTCCATTTGTCAGGTAACAATAAAGCAGGAGGCTACCTTTATTCCAGGTTGTGTTTGTTCTCCAAAACACAGCCCACAACGCATATGCTAATCCAAAGCATCACAGTCAGCAAGTCAGACTATTCTGTCCACCACCCCCCCGTTGGTGTATTTGTTTAGCTTGCTTTGTTTATAAATAAGGGACAAATCTAATAGTTTTTAGCTCCTTTGCTTCTATCTATTGTGTACATCAAGATGTGATGAGTTAAGCAGGTTTTAATTCCAAAGTTCATTCATATGTGACATTGCTTAAGTGCGCAATCCTTTTTTCACTAATTACTTGTTTGTTAAGGGCAATACCTTGTACAATGAATGAAATATTCTAGTCAACGTATGTAAAGTAGCAGATACAGAAGATAACTATGCAAAAGAGAAGGAATGCAGTTAGTAAAATTGATTCATGGCTGGGTTTCATGCTAAATGTGTAGTATTTTAGCTTATGTGACCCTAGAACCCATAAGGAAAGTGGGAATTGCAATAGTATTTGGCATTAACAATTTATTTTGTCATAATAACATTTTCTGTGTTTATATCTATAAGTAATAGTATACAGTATGAATATAATCAATAAAATATTCTCAAAATGACCAAGACATGCTATATTTTAGTCTTTTAAAATTTATTGTTAAATAATGGTCTAATCTTGTACCTACTTAGAAACTATTTCAGTTATTTGCTAAGTTCATTCATTCAATCATTATCCATTGGACCCCCTACTATGCACCGGCGTTGCTCTCCACTCTTGCCTTGTTTAAGTTTCTCAGATGCCAAAAACTGCCGATTGTAATCTTGTCTGTCTACACTTTTTTTTTTTTACAAAATAAATATCTGAGTTGTCAACGGTTTAAAACTATTAGAAATTAGATTTAAGCAACTGATTCAATATTAAAAAAAAACCTTCAGCCTTGAAATATTTATGAAATTAGAGTGCTAAATGAAAATGAGTCTTTTCTTTTATTAAAATATAAAGTGAGTTCGTAATTACTCGTGCTCCGTCAATAATGTGTATTTTCATCATGGTAGAATAGTGGTTTTCCAAAAATAATTATAAATATGATAATCGAATGTAGGTATAATCAACATCTGAATATGTTGCTTAAAAATTTCCCCAAATTTTACAAATGAAAGGAAGAAAGAATTTGACTATAACTGATAGAGTAAAGCAAAGTAGAAAATAAAACATGGTAAATTTACTCAAATTGAAATATCTTTCTTTAATTTACCCAAATATATTTTACGACCTTTTATTGATTATTTTAGGTATGACTTTTTTTTTTCTTTTTGTTTATACATCTGAATGAAGGAGGGGGTTATTGAATACAATAAGATGAAAAGGCAAGGATATTATGCACAGCTGAATAAAGAGGCAATTTTAGCTAACCTGCATAGGTGTTCTCTATAGGGGAGAAGGCTCAGGCTGTAAACACTGCAGAGTAAGAAGATGTCACAAGTGTGTTCTATAAACACTTCAACACTGACAGGTGTTCCAGGGGGAGCTTGGTCATTCCCATGGATCTAGGACACTGTTGTGTCTCTTCTCAAGGCTTTCTCTGCTCCCCCCATCACCCCTTTTCTTATTTCTTAGATGTTCCTGATGAATGGTCATGCTTAGTCCAAGGATTGGTCACTGCAATCCTGGACACCAGATCAGCCCTTGGATTGGATCCCATGTGGGGGGTGGTATCTTCTTTGTAGTGTGTTGCTTTGTTTTGTTTTGTTTTGTTTTCAGGAAGACCTCTTCTCTAGAACCAACTTCTCTAGATCAACTTCAAGGAATATCTTTTTATGTCCATTTAGTCTCACATATCTCTGCTGGTAAATCATGAACATATTTGATAGGGAATATGGCTCAAAGGGAATTCATGATCTTCATCCCTTCAGGATCATGCCAAATATAGTGGGGAATTGTGATTATGCCTGTGCCTCATCGGCTCTGTGTAAGTTCACAGCTGATTGCTGACATGGCCATCCTGAGAGCCACAATTAAATGTGATTCCACAATTAAAGACACATTGACCCAGTACTAAGAATTACTCTAAAAGCTTTACCACTGGAGTATATCTTCATTTCTTGGAGATTCTCCATTAATCTTTTTATCGAGGAAGCATGTTTTGATGACCTCAAATATAAGTCTTTACACAACTGAGCCTGGAACACCTTTCTTTGTTTAGCACCTGGGAAAACTATGAGTCATGCTAGCCTTTTATTGAGCTGTAGTATCAAACTATGAATTGGCTGAGTGAAAACCTTGGCTGCTTCTGTATAATCTCCATCTACTGTGCCTATAGTCCCTGTAGCATCTAACAGCTTTTTCCTCATATAATTAATTCCTACTGTTTTTACTGACAAGCACCCAAATACCCTGGGATAACATAGTAGAGACTATTATAAAGTCTGAGAGTAGAAATCTGGCTACATTACATACTGCTAAGAATTAGAATATAGAGGTCCTAATAGTATAATTTCTTGCCTAAGGCCTGTTGCCCTGCCCTTCTTGTTCATCAGACCCCACCGAATGATATATGCTACTTATTGATAGAGCCAGGGGAAGCCACATTGACCATTGTCTAGCCTACCTACAGGTTGTCAATGAATGTTTATTTATGAAAAATATTTGTTACTTATCCCAATAATTCTTTCTGACATACTGAACATAAACCTGGGAATCCAGACAGACTATGGGAGTGGTACAAAGGTCCACACACATTTAAATCTGAAATCCTTATAGCAACAATCACTCACAAAATGTTGCATTTTTCTACATGTGTAACAGGTACTACTTTCCTCCTGAGGGCATGTAACTTTTTTAAGGACTGCTGTGAAATACATGCTCTGCTGGTAGCTAGAAGCTATGCCTACGCACAACCTAATAATCTCTTGTAAATCTGTTTGCTTATAAGATCCCTGAAGTGCGTCCTTCAAGTCTTGTTATTGTTTTCAAATACCGGTTGTTCTGTAAGCACTCTTCCTGATTCTGATTCAGCTCTAACTTTCCCTGTAACTTGGAAGAGCTTTGATTTGAATTGTACAAAATCTAGGTGCAATTGTTCTGGGTGCTGTAAATTCTCAATAAGTAATAAAGTGTTTTTCCATTCTCTATATGCTTTTAAGGGGGCCATGTTAATTTGTCCATAAGCATTCAAAGAGTGAAACTATTAGTTGCTAGACACAGAGTAACCAGAGAGGCCGGGCACATTAAGCTAGATTTCCCTAGGATACAAACGGATAGAGCCTGCTATTTTGTAATGAAATAGTCATGGATCTATTTAATTACATAAGATTATACAAACCAAAATGAAACTGATAATACATTCAGATCATCAGGCTGTGTAACTGTCCACAAACCCTTCTTTTCTTCCTCAAGTTGCTCAACTTACTTTCCCTTTCTGTAAACCAAGAGTATGGTTCCTAAACATATTCAAAAATTGATGGAGCTGTACAAATTTTACCCTACCCTAATGGGTCCTCATAATTTTCTTCCAAGTCCTAAAATATTTAACTGCCTACCTCAATATTTTACTCACATTTTTCAACTGACACAAAAAATTTCCTTCTCCTCCTTACCTATATTTGTGCACTTATCAAAGGTGTATTCCTCTGTCTGTTAAGTAAAACAAACTTACAGCCCAGTTCCTTAATTGGGTGTCCTTTGATGAGACTGCTCACCTGAATCTTAGGACCGTGACTGGAGTAATAAGGGAATAAAAAAATGGCAAGCTTAGAAAATATAAGATACAGATGTGGATTTTTGCAGCCATCCATCAGACTGAGCACAGGGACCCCAATGGAGGAATTAGGGGAAGTACTTAAGGAGCTGAAGGGAAGAAAATGGAGGAATTAGGGGAAGTACTTAAGGAGCTGATGGAAGAAAAACAATGTCAACCAACCAGACACCCCCGAGATCCCAGGGACTAAACCACCAATCAAAGAGTACACATGGAGGGACCCATGACTCCAGTTCTATATGTAGCAGAAGATGGCCTTGTCTGGCATCAATGGGAGGAAAGGCCCTTGGTCCTGTGAAGACTTGATGCCCAATGCTGGGGCAGGGGACAGGAGTGGGTACATGGGTGGGTGGGGGTGTACTTTCGTAGAAGTGATGGGGGCAGATAGGGGGTATTCAGAGAAGAAACCTGGAATGGGCTACCATTTGAAATGTAAATAAATTAAATAATAAAAAAAGTACAATCACTTGCTCAAGTTTAGTTGGCTGTAAAGTCAGCACTTGGGAGGTATAGGATTGAAGATCAGAATTTCAAGGTTTTCCTAAGTTTTGTAGCAAGTTAAAAGACAACTTAGTTTGAATTGATATTGAGAATTAATATTGCATTCTTTCAAAACTTTAAAAATAGTAATTTTTATTTATAATATTTTCTTCACTAATGTACTAGACAATTTAATAAACTGATGGAAAAATTTAGAAATGAGTTTTTTCCAATATTTTCTGAAGAAAATAGTATCAGTCACAAATAAGTTTCAAAAGAAGTGTGTCTGAATCATATGGAGGGACATTAACAATACAAATCTGTAGTTTTCCCTGTTAAGAGTACTTATTTCCTTATTTGATCTCTTTGTGGTGTGTGTGTGTGTGTGTGTGTGTGTGTGTGTGTCCCTTAACTTGAATCTGGAAGTCAGAGGACAAGCTGTAAAAGCATATTCTCTTATTCTCTCTTCCACTGTGTGGATCATAAGGTCTGAGCTGAGGTCATAGGCCATGCCATCAAGCATTTTTACCATCCGAACAATCTCTCCATCTCAACTGAACACCCATATATATTGTTGTGATCATAAAAAAAAAAGCGGTGTAAGAATATGTTCTAAGGTAGTGTTGGGGAAGGGGAATGTCTTAGTGGGCCCATGCCAAGGCATCCCTTCTCCCAGAGTGACTAGACACATGACAATATAATATAGAATAGAGTTTATTCAGGGCATGGGATGGTAGTAGAGGTAGATAAAGGTAGAGAAAGGGAGAGAGTAGAGAAGCAGATGGAGGAGAGGAGGAGAGAAGGAAAGCCCAAGAGGGCAAGAGAGAAGCTAAGAGAGTGAGAGAATAAGAGAGGAGGGGCCAAGCATCCCCTTTTATAGTGGGCCAGACCTACATGGCTGTTGCTAGGTAGCCATGGGTGTATCTTAGACAGAATCCTAACATACAGGAATAATGAAAACATATTTTATATAATATTGAATGGCTATCCAGCACTGAATCTACTTTTAGTAGTATGAAAATGTCTTTCAGGCTCTCCTTCACTACCTACAGCAGAGTGATCAGCCAGTGGTCAAAAGCCAGTGGGAGATCACTACAGGGATGACCATGGGTTGAGTGCCTCAGGCAGCAGGTAGCACAGATAAGAATAGACTGTTGGGAGACAGGCTTTAGTGAAACAGCTCCTTTAGTTGGGGGGAACAAAGGCCATTTACATCTTTGGGAGTTGCATAGGGGACAAAGGTGAGTACATCATTGAGCGGAGAAAGGGTGCTGGGGATGACTCATTAGCATAAGAAGGAAGTCCAAGTACTGCTGGAGTTGACCTTATAAGGGGATAGGAAGTTTAACCTGGCACCTACACTACATGACCTGCAGGGGACTGGGGCAAAGCTGGAAGCACAGGTTCTAGCAAGCCTCAGAAAAGCAATCCTACTCCTTCTAATCCCAGGACAAGGTTTCCTAATTCCCATGACTCTGTGGCCCACACAACGTTATCCTTGGGTTGTACATTACAATGCATTCTTGGATGAAAGTTTGCTTTCGATGTCTATCAATGTATGGAATAAAATATTGTATGATAGAAGGGTAAATAAAAATAAAAATGAAAAGTAAATAGTAAAGTATTTCTTTTTTTTTTTTAACAATGGGAACATTGGGAAATCTTATGAACACCCACCTCTCTAGTCCTATTACTTTTACTAAGACCTGATATTATTTACTCTCTAGTAGACAAACTAACCATACAGTGCTGCAGTATTGGAACGGCTTTCCTTCTCTCATAATTCAAGTCTCAGAAGCAGTTCAAGGAAATAGGTTCTCTAGAGAGCAGTAGCAATTGTATTTACACTGTGGCTTTCCTGGCTTAATATTAATTAAGATCAAAGATCAATGATTCTGTTTTACAGTTGTAACTTACAAGATTCAAGATGTTAGGAGAAATTGCTTGCTATTTTATGTTAGTTTTACTGGTTCAATTTAAAAGTTGAGTCATAAAGATGCACACATTAGCCCTTAAAAACAATTTCATTTCATTGCTACCACTAAGCAATATTGATTGTGATCCCTTTTTGCTCCTGATTTTATACAATGTGATTTGAAAAGTTCTGTATTTCTTTTGTTAAAACCATGATTAAAAAATTACATTAGGTTTCATAGCTACCATTTGGTAGTACAAAGAAGAGAAAAAGGATATAGACGTTTTGAAATATGTTTGAAACTGTAGTATAGACCTTTGCTGTTCAGAACTAATCAAGTATGCATAAGACCTTGACTCCTGTTTATAGCACTATAACAATAAAAAAACAATTTAAATATATAATAATTATGAAAAGCAGCACATGATCTAGTGCCCCTGTTTGATACATGAGAAATTAAGAATAACAACATGTGTGACAAGAAAAAAAGAAAATACATGTCACAGTCTCATAATTTCTCAAACCTGTTACCCTGAGCAACAAATTTTATCATGAATTTTGGAAGAAATAAACCAGAGCAACACTATCATACAGATTTATTGTATAACATGAATTAATTTGTAGTGTATTTAATATAAAGGAAGTCAAAGAATGGAGGTAACAACTGATATTCAAGTTTGAGATGAGAATGTTTTGCAGTTTGATAATTGAAATGAATAAATTAAATAAAAACCTTAGACCAGATTTAAAATATTTATGTATAAACATAAAGGCACTTATTTAATAAAAAATTTATCCTACAAGTCTATATTATGCACCAAAACAAAAATTTTATGATAGATGTTCTTAGCATCTGAGCTGTATTGGCCAGTAGAATCTTTTAGCTATTTAAAGAATATATGTCTTTCCACCATTATTCAAGAGATATTTCAGCTCAATTTTATTTCATGTGAATGGTTTATACAAATAACCTACCAAAATAGTCCCACTATTTCCTCTATGTAGATACTTAATAAGTGGAAGTAAAATGCCGATAATGAATTTTTACCATGTAGTGGGTAATGTTCCCAAATGTGCTGGACTTGTTACAGGCACTGCTAAGGTCCTTATCATTGCTTAATCAGATCTCATGGAATCATTAAGAACTTCAGTGAAATGGAAAGTAACTCTGCTTATATCTTTATAAACAGTAATTCCTACTAGTTTTATTCATTTCTAGTAGAAGAGATTTGTGACCATTAATTAGGTAAGCTAATACAAATTAGCCCATTTCCCCAAAGAAGAAAGCTTAATTTCCCAATATTCAATAGTTGTTGACCACTGTGGTATTTGGGATTTGAACTGGAGTTCCTACCAATTAGCAGTGTTTTCCTGTGGTGAAATAATCATTTTGATTATTCACTCAAGTAGAACAAAGTCAACCTATCACAATCCTTAACGTCACAAAATCTAGAAGTACAAATAAAAGGATTTGAAGCAGCTGAAACTTATGGTTGATCAATACTCAGAAAAGCTCACAGGCACTGAATAAGGTTATGCAGTCTTGGACACATAAGTAGTATAGCAAATTCTGTTATAAAATAATAATATAAATCTGTGAGTGTAGAAATCCTTGTAGTTGCTGCTTTGTGATTTTCCAGCTTCCAGTATGACAGTCTTTTTTTTTCCAGCACCAACTCAATTCTAATGTTATCTATGGAAGAAAATTAAAAACAAAGGATTAGAGAACATGGGGTGATTCCATTTTTGGAATAGTATGCATCTATCTTGAAATGCTCTAGCCCATCATTCATATACAATGTCACTTATAAATGTTGGATAGGTAATTATTACAATTATTACTATGCTAACAGAAGAAAACCATCATCAATGAAACAATAGAAATCACAACCAAAGGATAAATTCTTGCAAATAGACACATTAAATAATAGATTTAAAGATCATAATGCTAGAAGTAGTAAGAAGAAATGAGTACAATATTGATTAGAAGGGAGAAATGATTAGAGAAGGAAGGATATTTCTGTTGCCAGCTGAATATACATTGGCCTGGAAAGGTCTGAGTGTATAAATAGAGTAATATCTCTATACTTCCTCAGTTTCCTCCTATCTTCAATTGTTTTAAATGTGTGACATAGAGACTAGGTATAGATAAAGCCATTTTATAATTTTTGAGTTGATATTTAGAGATACTCAAGGATCTGCTGCTAGATTTCAAATCCTAAGAGTCCCACAATATAGCCTAGGTCTTCATAAAGGCCAAGATTACACCACATGAAAACTTAAGCTAGATAACATATATCCAAAGAACAACAGGCATAAAATTTCTCTAAGTGAACAAACCTTAACTTTAAAAATATCCATTTAGTTTGATGTTCACTACTGGTTTGCTGTATATTGCTTTTATTATGTTTAGATATGGGCCTTGAATTCCTGATCTTTCCAAAGCTTTTATCATGAGGTGTTGGATTTTGTCAAATGCTTTCTCAGCATTTAATGAAATGATCATATGTGTTTTTCTTTGAGTTTGTTAATATAGTAGATTATGTTGATGGAATTCCATATGTTAAACCATCCCTGCATCCCTGGAATGAAGCCTACTTGATCATGGTGGATGATTATTGTGATGTATTCTTGAATTCAGTTGGCAAGAATTTAATTGAGTGTTTTTGCGTTGATATAAATAAGGGCAATTGGTCTCAAGTTCTCTTTCTTTGTTGGGTCCTTGTGTGGTTTAGTTATCAGAGTAATTGTGGTTTCATAAAATGAATTGGGTATTGTTCCTTCTGTTCCTTCTATTTTGTGGAATAATTTGAAGAGTATTGGTGTTAAGTCTTCTTTGAAGGTTTGGTAGAACTCTGCATTGAACCCATCTGGTCCTGGGCTTTTTTTGATTGGGAGACTATTAATGACTGCTTGTATTTCTTTAGGGGTTATAGGATTGTTTAGATCATTGATCTGATCCTGATTTAACTTTGGTACCTGGTATTTGTCTAGAAAAATTGTCCATTTCACCTGGATTTTCCACTTCTGTTGAGTATAGGCTTTTGTAGTAGGCTCTGTGGATTTTTTTGGATTTCCTCAGTATCTAAGGTTGTCCACTCTCTCCCTACCTAGTACTCAAAGTCCTAGTCAGAGCAATTAGACAACAAAAGGAAGTCAAAGGGATTCAAATTGGAAAGGAAGAAGTTAAAGTGTCACTATTTGCAGAGGATATGATAGTATATAACTGACTCTAAAAATTCTACCAGAGAACTCTGAAACCTGATAAACAACTTCAGCAAAGTGTCTGGATATAAAATTAACCCAGACAAATCAGAAACCTTCCTATACTCAAAGGAAAAAAAGGGCTGAGAAGGAAATTAGGGAAATGGCATCCTTCACAATAGTCACAAATAATATTAAATGCCTTGGTGTGACTCTAACCAAGTAAGTGAAAGAATTGTATGACAAGAACTTCAAGTCTCTCAAGAAAGAAATCAAAGATCTCAGAAAATGAAGAGATCTCCCTTGCTCGTGGATTGGCAGAATTAATAAGGTGAAAATGCTCATCCTACCAATCTACAGATTCAATGCAATCCCCATCAAAATTTCAACTCAGTTCTTCCTAGAGTGAGAAAGAACAATTTCCACATTTATCTGGAATAAGAAAAAACCCAGAATAGTGAAAACTATTCTCAAATATAAAAGAACTTCTGGCAGAATCACCATCCCTGACCTCAAGCTCTACTACAGAGCAGTAGTGATAAAAACTGTATGATGTTGGTACAGAGGCAGGCAAGAAGATCAATGGAATAGAATTGAAGACCCAGAAATGAACCCACACACCTATGGTCATTTGATCTTTAACAAAGGAGCTAAAACCATCTAGTGGAAAAAAGACAGCATTTTCTACAAATGGTGCTGGGTAAACTGTCAGTAAACATATAGAAAGATGCAAATTGATCCGCTTTTATCTCCCTGTACAAAGCTCAAGTCCAAGTGGATAAAGGATGTCCACATAAAACCAGATACACTGAATCTAATAGAAGAGAGATTGGGTAAGAACCTGGAGCACATGGGCACAGGGGAAAATTTCCTGAACAAAATACCAGTAGCTTATGCTCTAAGATCAAGAATTGACAAATGTGACCTCATAAAATTGCAACATTTCTGTAAGGCAAAGGACACTGTCAATAGGACAAAATGGCAACCAACAATTTGGGAAAAGATCTTCACCAATTCTATATCTGATAGAGGGCTAAAATCCAATGTATACAAAGGTCTCAAGAACTTAGACTCCAGAAAACCAAATAACCCTATTAAAAATGGGGTATAGAAATAAACAAAGAATTCTCAAGTGAGGAATACCAAATGCTGAGAAGCACCTAAAGAAATGTTTAACATCCTTAGTAATTAGGAAAATGCAAATCAAAACAACCTTGAGATTCTTCCTCACATCAGTCAGAATGGCCAGAATCAAAAACTCAGGGGATAGCAAATGCTGGAGAGGATGTGGAGAAAGAACACTCCTCCATTGCTTGTGGGATTGCAATCTGGTAAAACCACTCCGGAAATCACTTTGGTGGTTCTTCAGAAAATTGGACATAGCACTACCTGAAGACCCAGCTATACCACTCCTGGGCACATACCCAGAAGATGCTCCAACACCCAATAAGGACACATGTTCCACTGTATTTATAGCAATCTTATTTATAATAGCCAGAAGCTGGAAAGAACCAAGATATCCCTCAACAGTGGAATGGATACAGAAAATATGATACATTTACACAATGGAGAACTGCTCAGCTATTAAAAACAATGAATTATGAAATTCTTAGGCAAATGGATGGAGCTAGAAAATATCATCCTAAGTGAGGTAACCCAATTGCTAAAGAACACCTATGGTATGCACTTGCTGATAAGTGGATATTAGCCCAAAACCTCAAAACACCCATGATACAACTTACAGACCACATGAAGCTCAAGAAGGAAGGCCAAAGTGTGGATACTTTGATCCTTATTAGAAAGTGGATCAAAATACCCATGGCTCACAGCCAACTAATAGAATGAACTCAATGGAGCAGCTAGAGAAAGGATCCAAGGAGCTGAAGAGGTTTGCAGACCGCAGGAGGAATAATAATATGTACCAACCAGTAACCTCAGCATTCCCAGGGGCTAAACCACCAACCAAAGAGTACACATAGAGGGACCTATGGCTCCAGCTAAATATGTAACAGAAGATGACCATTTCAGCCATCAATGAGAGGAGAAACCATGGGTGCTGTGAAGGCTTGATTCCCAAGAATAGGGTAACACAAGTCAGGAAATTGGGGAGGGGGTGAGGAGGGGAATGGGGGATGAGATAGGAGATTTTCAGAGGGGTAATGCTGAAAGGGGATACCATTTGAAATGTAAATAAAGCATATATCTAATAAAAAATGACAATGTAGAGTATCAAAAAAAGAAAAAGAAAAGAAAAGAAAAAGAAAAAGAAAATATCCAACTGTTGAGTCCAAATTTAAATTAGGTCTTACAGTACTAATCTTCATTGCATATCCCCTAGTTTGGAAATAATGTATTATTTATAAAGACTACTGAGTTAAAAGAATAATAGACATGGCAATTCAGAAAACATGTTACTAATAAACTACCATGCAATGATGAAACCAGATCATTTATCTATGATTGACAGGCCTAAGGTTAAATATTTTTGTCATTTGTTTATTCACTTTACAGTCATAGACCCATCAGTTAATGGACAAAACCTCTCCGATGACAATCATCTCAGTCACAAATCTTTTGACCTACAATCTACCTTGCCTTCCTGCGCAATAGGGTAGGGGAACAGAGATCACTGTTTCTTGGAAATAGACATTGTAAATGATATAATCGGATACATATGGAAAAATTCTATGAGTTGCTTAGTATTACTTGCCCCATTGTACTAAAAGTCAAGGACATATAAATGAAGAGAAGAAATAAATTCTCAGCCAAAGTAAAAGTAAACAAAATTTTGAATATTAATATTACAAGGAATATTCATAGTATAAAAGATAGTTTTTGATATTTCTTTTCTGAGAAAGCAAAATAAGTGCTTATTTAATACATTTAGGTTGATTTTGTTCTTTTTTCTTATAATTTTTACTTATACATAGAAAATAAGTAGAGTAAAATAAAATAAAATAAATAAAATTATTCTTATAAGATTCAGAGTTTGTACTTTTGTGTTTTTATAAGATTAGTTTGATACTATACTTAGAAATAACAATAAATGGGTCTTTACTCCCTTGGATTTCATGTATAATTTGGTTACTTGAATTATATTTCATTTTTATTTGTTTTAATGTGTTTTAATTTAAATAGAATTTTATCATTCCCCCTTTTAGCCTTCTAGCCTCCCTCCGCTATTCTTCCTGGGAACAATCCAGTAACGTCAGGATCCTTATTTATTTTCAATGGTAGCATGATCAGCCTTAAAAGCTGTCTTAGTCAGGGTTTCTATTCCTGCACAAACATCATGACCAAGAAGCAAGTTGGGGAGGAAAGAGTTTATTCAGCTTACACTTTCCACATTCCTACTGATCACTAAAGAAGTAGGACTGGAACTCAAACAGGCCAGGAAGCAGGAGCTGATGCAGAGGCCATGGAGGGATGTTTCTTACTGGCTTGCTTCCCCTGACTTGCTCAGCCTGCTTTCTTATAGAACCCAAGACTACCAACCCTGGGATGGCACCACCCACAGTGGGCCCTCCCACCTTGATCACTAATTGAGAAAGTGCCCCACAGCTGGATCTCATGGAGGCACTTACCCAACTGAAGCTCCTTTCTGTATGGTAACTCCAGCCTGTGTCAAGTTGACACACAAAACCAGCCAGTGGAAAGGCATATACAAAAAAACATCAAAAGTGAAGTCAGCAAGATATAAACCGAGATATATATATATATATATATATATATATATATATATATACATATATATATATACATATATATGTATATTTATATTTGTATCAAATATATATATGGGTGTGTATACACAGAGACTTACATATGTGTATTTATACTTATATATGTATACATATATCAAAAATAACAAATTGAAGAGATTATCAACATTTCATCTTATATATAAAGTTTAAAATTTTTTTGTCTTAAAAAGTGGCCCAAAATATGATGTGTCTCCATTTGTTTGAAATAGTTTTATCTACTCTGTGCTTATTTAAAAGTTAAAAATAAAAACCCCTTAAGTAAAAATATTTTATATCTAGCCATAGACTACCCAGTTATAATTCCTTATAAACTGATACAGCACTGCTTATTTTTATGGCCACTTAATTTATGTGACTGTGTTATACCACCAAATATTTGTGCATCTCTTATAATTATGTTGGATTAATGATTTGAGATTTATGCGACTTTAACATCTATAAAAACAGAAAGGTTTAGAGAATATATTGTATTTGTGCAAAATTGAAACTTAATTTTTCTTTACTTGTTTTTAAACGAGAGGATTCAAAACAATGGTCTACCAACTGGATATACTATTGAAATTTTATAGCTATTCTCAACAAGTCTTATTTCCATCACAATAAATCCATTCCTGGTTGACTTCTCATTCTTTTAGCAATTAACACAATTTATCAGGTCATGAATATGCAACAAAAATAACCCTTGACAGATTTTCCTCCATCCTGGTTATGAAAGCAGGCTTCATTTTTCCATATGGCATTCCAACTGCTGGCACAATTGTCTTCTCTCACTTGGCACTAGCAGCCCTCTTACCATCTTCCACTGCCTTTTCTCATCAGTGTGCATTCAGATTAACCATTTCTGCTACCAAAAGCAGAACTGTGCAGTCATTCCATTTCAAAAGTGAAAAGAACCTTTTAATTGTTTGGTTATTTTAAGCAAAGAGCTGAAATTAGATTTGTAAGTAAACACCAGTATAGAACAATCATTTTGTTCTTTAGGGCGTCAATTGCACTCTTTTTTTTTTTTTCTACATATACTCTGTCTAACATAAAATTAGTAGAGTTGAATATAAAGTATACAAGAATTTTGCATGTGTGAACTCATTTTGGTACTATGGAAAACTAGGTTTTTAACCTGCAATCAGCCACATAGCAAGGCTTTATGACTATACACTCATCATTGATACTTTCTATTTGTACAATAATATCAAATAGAAGAAAAGAAACTGTAAAGAAAAAAGAAAGGAAAAGAAATGAAACACCTTTATCCTTCTGTGCAATTGGAAAAGCAAATGTGAGGAACATCTTAACCCTTTGATTATTATTTTTATTATTACCATTATTGATATTAGACTAAATAAATTTTTATTTTTCTTTAGTGTTTGATTCAACAATTGATAAACCTCTATATATTAATGTGTAGGTGAAAAATTTTAATATGGTTGGAAAGCATACTTTCTTAACATTTTAAGAATGTTAAATCAAATGAAGATACCTATTAGGTAGAGGTGGATGGTTATTTTATAATTCTGTTTTATTAAGTTCTTATTATACTACTCTTGGTAAGAAGTAAATCTAAAAGTATAATAAACATAATGTTTTTAAAGATTAGACCAGAATTAATGGTGTTTAACAGTTTTGTATGTGTTACATAAAACTGATATTATAGAAAAAATATTATTTTAAAGCAAAGAAATTAGAAAATATTGTTCAGTCTTTATACATCTTTAGACATTCACAACCTTTGTAATAAAGCATTAAAATGGTGCTTAATATGATGATGCTGTAGTCTTGAAAGAGTTAGATAAAGTACAGTCAATGGCTCTCTATGAGCAGAAACAAAATTTGAGCAAAGGTAAGGAGAAATGTATGTGAAAACAGAGAACTTTAACTCAATGACAAATTACTTTATAAAATTATCCTTTCAAAGACTTGGCCTGCCACTCATTTCTCAGTATTCAAATGGCTGTTAAGTATTCTGACTATCACAGCAGATATGAAATATGTAGCATCCAGTATTTGGTGTCTGATGAATTGCCTGCTTCATACACACTTCCAGATATTTGCAAATGTTAGATTTTGTGTGTAATTCAATAAGGAATATGGGTCTTTATTTCATTATTAAGACCACACCACTGGTTCCTCTATGAAGGAATGTATTTGAAAGACAAGATAGAATGCTATAAACTTGAAAGTGGGAATTTGACCACATTGTTATATCAATCAACGATTGTTCTCTCCTTTGCTATTTTTTACTTCTGTGTTTAAGACATAAGAATGGAAGAGATTGACAGTGTCCATTTACTACCTAATGCCCCAAGTCCATTAATGTTTTACTTAAGACCCGGACCTCCTTTTTTTCTAATTTAAATTTATCCAAAAATTTTAATTGAGTATTTAAAAATATATCTCATTTCTTACAAGTTTGGAATTCCAGTATAAATATAAAATAATAGATAAGAAAGAACTAACTAGTTATTCACAAGATGTATTATTTGAATCAATGCAAAGGGTTTGCTCATCAAATATTTTTGAGTGTCTAGTCATTTTCAACATTTTCTCTTACTTATTTTGCAAGTGATTAATATGTTAGCATTTAACTATCAAGTACTTAAAAGAAAGTCTAAGAAATAAAGGAAGAAAAGATTAAGGGAAGAAATTCAAGTGAAGAGATAGTTAAGAAAGGAAGAAAAAACAAGAAGGATGTAATATCTATAGGTGTGAAGTTTCAGAGTTTCAGTGCGATTACAGTCTCACAGAAACACCTTGGATATCGATTCATGTGTCTACTTCATTATTGTGAGAGTAGAGTTTTATATATATATATATATATATATATATATATATATATATATATATGTCAGAATCTAGAAGGTTCACTAAAGTCAAAGCACAAGCATGGTGATTCTTCCTCTTTATTTCCAGTCTAATTTGAAATTTAAGTACACTTCCAATAAAGTGAGACAAATCCCTATTATCTCATGAAAACATGGATTATGTTACAACACATTTCCTACCAATGGAGAAAAATTTTTATTACTTAACACTGAAGTGCTGAAACCATTACTATACCCTTTTAGGCTTAAAATCAAATGTGTGTGTTATGTGCCTGTACCTCCCAAGGGGATTACAAATGGTGTCATAATGCACTGTAGATCCATTAGTAGCAGCATGGTGTTCAACCACAGGTCCTGCTAATGGTTTAAATTGAAATAACATTGTATATGTATACATTTTTAGCTCAAAAGGAGCTAGCGACACGGAGAAAACGGAAAAAAGGACAGGAAAGGAATGAAAGGAGGTAAAAAATGCAAAATGAAATACAATAAAATTCTCATCTTGTATTCACGTGCCTAATACACTTAAACTTTTGTTTCTGTACATTCAAGTATGATACATAAAGAGGAAAAATTAGCATATACCATGTAATCTAGTATTGTTGATAAAGTTGTCTAGCATTCAAGAATCAATAAAAAGCATAACCCATGTAAGCTTATTGAACATATTCTTTTCTGATAAATAAAATGAAAATCATAGCATTTTAAAATTGGGGAACATAACCTAATTTGGGATAGGTATATCAAGACATGCTAAAGCCTGCTTATATAAATCCAGTACAGAAAAAGCTAATTGGCTTCTCAGTGTGACTTACAACATCACCTTTCTAACAAACTTACTTTAATTCCAAAACAAGAGGGGAGAAGTAACTTTATATTTAGGAAACACTCCTCTATTTCTAGAAAAACAGAAAACAAAACATGGTATGATTTTTGAGTGAAATCATTGATAACATGAATTTCCATTCTTTTCAAAAATTACACTTCCAAAAAGCAGGAAGGTAAATAAGTGATTTTTTAAGAATATATCCTATATTATCAAAACGTGGCTTTTTATGACTGAGAAAATGACAGACTGGATAGAGCAAAGGACATTTTGGGAAGAAAGTTCTGACTCACAAAACTTATTTTATTCATTTTTAATAATGATGATGATGGTAGTATATTATAATAAGTATTAATATTAATATTATCTGCGTATGTGTGTGGTTATAGAACCCATGCTTTTTCCAAGAAATGTAGCTGCTCTTTTGGTTCCTGAAGACTGTCCTAAGGCCACTGCGCTCCATTAGCACTGCGATTTTTCTGAGAGCCATGCTGAGAGGAATGATTCTGATCATTATTTCTCCAGGAAAATATAGGCATATGTTCACTCATTCTGCCATGTTGCACTTAAGTGATTAAAAATTCATGTTCCAAGTAAGAAGCTGTTAAGTAGCTAATTATTTATTCTGTTTACAAGATATGCCCCAACTGGTTAGGGGAAATGAATGCTGGGACTGAAGAGAGAATTAAATATATTTAAGGTTACAAGGGCAACCTGTGTCCTGGCAAATATAAGGTCAAGTAGTTCAAGTTGAATGAGTGACATAGGCACACCAACCACCCATCAAATAAATGGAATGCTTAGATTTAGAAAAAAACAGAATACCCTTTAGTTCTTGACAATACCCCTCAGAAAACCTACTTGAAATTCATTATCATGGAAACACAATTCATTATGTATCCCAAACTAGCTTGTTGAATGGAAGAACATTTAAATAAAATTGAATACACATCATAATAATGGGTTTTCAAAAAATAATTTGGGGAATAAAAATATCAGAATAAAGTACGATAAATATATGTTATATATAATGTGCATCCATAAGTATAAGTGTGTGTGCTGAATTGCAGAAATGTAGTTAGAAGGATATTTAACATGCTTTCTGAAAACTGCTAATGAAAGGCAGTACTTGAAATTAGTACTCGAAATTAGTAAGATGGATATGAATTTATGTTCACCAAAGAATTTCAGTAGCACTGTCAAATGCTTTATTATTTTTACGATTTGCACGAAGGACACACAAGCTGTAGAGATGACGGTGACAGCACGTACTGAGGAGTACACACGCATATATTCTGAGAAAGCTGTCGGTGGGTTTTCATAAATCTGTTTTACAGGACAAAGCCGTTCAGTAGCAACAGGAGCTGGAAGGTGGCTTAGGAATGTAAAGGATCTCAATGGCAGTCAGATAAGGAAGGCATCCATCATTTACACAAATTCTGTTAATAAGCTGAAGGTCACTCAAGATTTCTGCAACTAGAAATTGGATATTTCAAAATGAGAATGTGATTAACATGTTCACTGAAAATTTCTGGAAAGTAGATTAGTCTCAACAATTAAGTAAATACAAGTAATAAACAATATATAGTTAAAATCATAGAATATTTGTATAGAAAATATAATTATACTAGGATCACTTCTTTATTATATTTTGGTAAATTAAGGCAAAGCATGCTGCATTTTTTTAATCAAAAAGAACAAAACCGAGTAACACTTATCACAATAATTTTCCTTTATATAAAGTTGCCAGCGTATTATATCTAATAAGACAAGAACCGAGTAAAGAGTCACTGATGTTAGCTACAGATGCTGATTCAGATGCTCATGAGAACATTACCAATATGTGCTAATTCTCTTCATTATGTCATATTTTAGCCTGTATTGATGAAAGCCACTAGATTAGTCCAAAATAAAAGCAAATGTTCTAGTTAAAATAATAAATACAAATTCTCGGTGTCATTATTTTACCTAGTACTAACTTCTACATTCAATTTAAAGTTGCACAACTCTGTGGGAATACATTTTTACTCACTTTGTTGGCATGTTTAGAATTTATGAAGCATCTATTGGCATATGGGTCCAATGCTTATCTTGTGTTAATGCCATTCACCCATTTGTCCTGCTTGTAAAATTATTACTAGTAATATACATAGATGAAGATATAACCAATAAAAACATCAAAATAATTATTTCAATGTTATGCGATACAATACTTATTAGATCCTTCCTTAATAACTTAGAGCAGTGACCGAAACAACAAGGCATGCAGATTACCTAAGACTCTTTTACTGAGGATGTTTTTACTGTAACAAATACCTGAGCTCGATCAATGTATGAACAGAAAAGGTTTGTGGCTGTTTACAGATTCTGAAGTTTCAGATCATATTGTCTTCATCTCTTTGCTTTTGTTTTGTAATAGTACTGCATATGAGAGGAGAACAGTAGTAGTGGATGCTTGTCCACTTCATGGTACTTGAGAAACAAAGAGAGGAAGGGAGGACTATCTCCCTCCCATACAGTACCTCAATGAACAGCTTCCCATTATACTCTAACCTCCACAAATCTCCCTCACTTTACTGTTTGCACTATATGCTAGGGCCTTATGACAGGGACTTTGGGGACATTGAAGCTACAAAGTAAGTTATCCCTCACCTTTGTAAAGTTTTATTGATCATCAATGTTGGAACTCAACTAGAGTGAGTAAAAAATAACTCGAAATCACACCACTTGGGTCTGTCGAATCTATTTTTTAGGTTTGGTCTTGATTTGCTTATTCAGGGAGAGCTCCCTATTGTAACAATTTCTTTCGAAGAAGGCTTTGAGTTATTTTGATAGTGATTTCTCTATATGACTCAAAACATATATTTTAGCATATAGTCGAGAAAATATTTATATTCATTTAATTCTCACAAAGCAAAAAAATTAAATTTTGCTATTACTCACATATATATTTACATAAATATATACATATATTAGTTATATCACTATTTTATATGAAAATTTCATAAAGTAACTGACAGTATACATAGATAATAGAGATGCCATGTAATTAGAAATTTATAAATGCTGAAACTATTCTCTGGTAAATTTCCCAGTATTCAAAATTCAGAAATATAGATGAAGGTTTGGTACTCAAACTAGATAGTCTTCTTGTCCCAAGTATGCTTGGAAACACATATATAATTACATAATTATAATGATTCATAGCAATATTCTATCACAATTTGATACATGCCACGCTAGAGAAGAGACTGACTTAATTTTATCTTTGCACATCTTAAAATGTGCAACTTACAATTTTAAACTGCACATTACATAACACAATTTTAAAGCTTACCATTTTAAAGTTAATGCAACGAAAGTAATCAAAACACAAAGTCAAAATATGAAACAAAAGTGTTGCACAATGTGTCAGAGTGCTAAATAAAGGACAATTTATGTTTCTGGATTTTATATGTTTTATAAGAATTTGTTTTTTTATTGGATATTTTTATTTGCATTTCAAATGTTATCCCTTTTCCTGGTTTCCCCCTCTCCCAGAAATCCCCTATCCTCTCCTCCCCCCCCCCTGCTTCTATAAGGGTATTCCTCCACGCACCCACCCACTCCTGCCTCTCTGCTCTCGATTTCCTTACACTGGGGCATCTCTCCAGCCTTCATGGGACCATGGAACACTCCTCCAATTTAAGGAAAGACAAATGGCCAATTCTATGAGACTGGTAGCATAGAGAACACAGCAGGATTAAAAGAGATATTTGAAAATATCAGTCAATTGTTTATTAGGAATTATTTTACAATGAAATTAGTTTTTATTTTGTTTTCTAATGTTTCATTTAGAGTAGGAAATAATAGGATAATGTAACATTAGTGAAGAAGGAATGGCACTTTAGCAATACCAGAGGATGAACTGGTGGGTAGAGTATAGGTACTACAAATTATTTTTATACCTCAAGGATTGGTAGGAAGTCATCTTCTCCAGCAGAGTTTGCACTGCTAGGTCTGTGCCTGGGAAGAGTCCCTGAACAAGCTTATTTCCTTCAGGCTGATAATTGCTTCTACTTTCTTCCTGAAAACCAGTTGGCACAATTCGTCCTTTAAACATTCCTAGCAGCAATTATTAATTGCTGAATTATGCTACAAAATGTTTTAGGCTATTTGCTCAGACAATTTCCCCCCTTTGTCTATATTATCGTTCTAAGGCACATACTTGCCAGAGTCCAATTCTCAGAGCCTGACAGATTTACGTATAACCAAGGTTATTATTATTGGCTAAAGAGGCACAGTCAGCAATCTGGGCCCCTGTAATTAAGATTTACTCCTCTTTGTGGATCTCGATCCATTTCCCAGAAGTTGGTTGAGTATTGAATGCATATTAATCCTTATACTCACAAGCAGAATAAATAGTCTATTGTACATGCAAGTTTCCTGAATCCCTCCTTTGCTTTTAAATCTGGTTTTAAAAAGTATAGTCCATCAATGTCCTGGTTTGGATATATAGATGTAGGAATCACAAGAAGGAGGTTCACAGGCCATAGAGGGGATGAAAGTGGGAAGACAGATGGGTAACAATGAATGGTAGTAATATATAGTACAGGAAAAGGTAATTGGATGCTAAAAGCAGATTTTTATCACATTTCCAGTAAAGCTGGGATGTCATAATTGGACTTATGGCAAACACTAAAGAAACTATTTAAAATATAAATGTTAAGGGTCAACAGTCAACAATATATTTTATGCTCTCTCTGTATACATATATATATATGTATTTATATATACATATATATTTGTGTGTATATATATGCCTTATATACAGTATAGTATAACATGACTTAAATATATGTGATGCAATAATATATAAAGAACAGTTATAAGTAGACATAGCATAAATAAAGGAATTATACAATCTTGTTGTTTCATTAGCCTGTCAAATCTTCAGGCATCTATTGGATACAGACAAGTCTGCTTCTAGAGTACTAAGACCATAGTCTTCTTATTTGTCTTAAAGACTTTTGGTCATAGAAACACTTCCTTTTTAGATGTTATTTAGTGAAAAGAAATCACAATGTTCAGATTTATATTTAATAGAGTATGCAGAATTAGACTTAATATGTTGCCAATTATTTAAAAAACCTGGATATCATGCTACCCTACTAATAGTAAAAACTATTATGAAATAAATATAGTAATTATATATAACTTTATACATAACCATGTATAATATATTTAACTATATATAAAACTATATATAAACTATAGTAAACATATAGCTTAATATCATTATTTTTAATTATGATACTGCATCATCTATAATGCATAGTAAACTTAATTGATATATTTTATCTTACTTAAGGGTGTGGCACATTTTTTATAAAAATACCATTTTAAATATATTAATCATGAATTGTACTATGATATTAAAACACAATGAAGAATTCTTAGAAAATATGAATATTTTCAATTTTATTTTATGGATCCAGCTTCTTTCATAATATCCACTATGAGTATTCCATTCATTATAATGCCTATAACTTTAGTGAAATTTGAATATACCTATACTGAGTGTGGGATGTAAATGATATATAACCTGAAAATTAAAAGATGATAAAAATTGGAGATGTCACTCTTTTATTGTTATTTCACAGTCTGTTTGTTCTAATTTTTATTAATTGATGATGTAACAGTACGCCACATTATACCAGCAGCTGTCTCATTCACTGGATGTCTATCACTTTTCTTTCTTTTTTTTAAAGATTTATTTATTTATTTATTTATTTATTTATTTATTTATTGTAAGTACACTGTAGCTGTCTTCAGTCACCCCAGAAGAGGGCATCAGATCCCATTATGGATGGTTGTGAGCCACCATGTGGTTGCTGGGATTTGAACTCAGGACCTTTGGAAGAGCAGTCAGTGCTCTTAACCACTGAGCTAGCTCTACAGAGCCCACCACTTTTCTTGATTGCATATTATTTCTTTTAACTAACTTATTACAATAATATTATTTTGCTTATTAGAATATCACATGCAAAAAATTTTGTTAGAACTTTTTCCAGTAAATAGTTTCATTGAATTTTGAATTTGAAATACAACATGTATTTAAAATTAGAAAAATATAAAATACGAGTATATGATATCCACTTCCCTTTCATCAATAAGTTATATACTAACTATATTTTATAGTACCTTTATTGTAAGCAGAATAGAGAAATATGAAAATCTTCAGTGAAAACCTCAATGAATAATACAGTATATCTGCAGTTGTGCAATAGAGGCAGTATCTAGAAAGTATTTACTGTTTGTCTAAAATACCATGGCCACCTAATGTAGGAGGGAATTAATGCTGTAAATGTAAAAGTTAGCCAATAACCTATGGCTAGAAAGGTCATAGACCCTAGAGGGGGAACTCTCTCTCTCTTCTCATTTCTTTTTTCTTTTATTTTTATTGGATATTTTCTTTATTTACATTTTAAAAGTTTTCCCCTTTCTAGATCTCCCCTTCAGAAATCCCCTATCCCTTCCCTATCTCTCTGAGGCTGCTCTCATTTTCTTAATCTAACGTAATTTCTAACTTATTTTAAGTGTAACGCTCATCCTTTATCAAAGAATCTTCTTTTCACAGAGACTGAAGAAACTACAGATTTCCACATTTGTTGAATCCCAGACAATAAGTGATCATAAGTCTTAAATGATACATTCACCAGGCAATCTCTACATGAAGCTTAGTGAGCACCGTGAAAGAGGAGTGACATAGATTATAATAGCTGAAGGACTATGAAATCTGCTTGAAGATAGTATCTTCTAGAAATAGCAGGCATACTGTACCCCAAAATCCACAAAACATGGATGAGTAAAAATTGACTTATGTAATGACATCAGTAGGCATGCCAACACAGATGGAATAAGCTTTTTAAGACCTTCCCCTAGACTAGAACTATAGGAAATATATAACTATTGAAAGATAAAGAGTCAAAGTTCCACAGAAAAGAGAACAATAAGTTCTCCAATCCCAAGTGGATAGCTGTGTACCTGTGTATATAAAAGAAACACTATTAGTTTTAGTGTGTCTGGTTTTATGTGGAGGTACTTGATCCACTTGGAGTTGAGTTTAGTGCAAGGAGAAAAGAGTGGATCAATTCTCATTCTTCTGCATGTTGACCTCCAGTTGAGCCAGCACCATCTGTTGAAAAGGCTATCTTTTTTCCACTGGATGTTTTCAGCTCCTTTGTCGAAGATCAATTGGCCATAGATGTGTGGGTTCAATTCTGGGTCTTCGATCCTATTCCATTGATCCGCTTCCCTGTCACTGAACCAATACCATGCAGTTTTTAATACCACTGCTCTGTAATATTGCTTGAGGTCCGGGATATTGATTCCCCCAGAAGTTCTTTTGCTGTTGATGATAGTTTTAGCTATCCTGGGTTTTTTGTTATTCCAGATGAATTTGAGAATTGCTCTTTCTAGCTCTATGAAGAACTGAGTTGGGATTTTGATGGGGATTGCATTGAATCTGTATATTGCTTTGGGCAAGATTGCCATTTTGACTATATTAGTCCTGCCAACCCACGAGCATGGAAGATTTTCCCATTTTCTGATGTCTTCTTCAATTTCCCTCTTCAGAGACCTGAAGTTTTTGTCGTATAAATCTTTCACATGTTTGGTTAGCGTCACTCCAGGATACTTTATATCATTTGTGGCTATTGTGAAGGGTGTCTGGGGAAGACCCTTGAAGACATCGGCTCAGGGGAAAAATTCCTGAACAGAACACCAATTGCTTATACTCTAAGAACAAGAATAGACAAATGGGACCTCATAAAACTACAAAGTTTCTGTAAGGCAAAAGACACTGTCAAAAGGATAAATCGGCAACCAACAAATTGGGAAAAAAATCTTCACCAACCCCACATCCGACAGAGGGCTAATCTCCAATGTATACAAAGAACTCAAGAGGTTAGACCCCAGAAAACCAAATAACCCTATCCAAAAATGGGGTACAGAGCTAAACAGAGACTTTTCACCTGAAGAAATTTGGATGGCTGAGAAACACCTTAAAAAATGTTCAACATCACTAGTCATTAGGGAAATGCAAATTAAAACAACCCTGAGATTTCACCTCACACCAGTCAGAATGGATAAGATTAAAAACTCAGAAGACATCAGGTGTTGGCGAGGATGTGGAGAAAGAGGAACACTCCTCCACTGCTGGTGGGAATGCAAGCTGGTACAACCACTCTGGAAATCAGTATGGCGGTTCCTCAGAAAACTGGACGTGATACTTCCAGAGGACCCAGCCATATCACTCCTGGGAATATACCCAGAAGATTCACCAGCATGCAATAAGGATACATGCTCCACTATGTTCATAGCAGCCTTATATATAATAGCCAGAAGCTGGAAAGAACCCAGATGTCCCTCAACAGAGGAATGGATACAAAAAATGTGGTATATATACACAATGGAGTACTATTCAGCCATTAGAAACAATGAATTCATGAAATTCTTAGAGAAATGGATGGAGCTGGAGAACGTCATACTAAGTGAGGTGACCCAGTCTCAAAAGAATACCCATGGTATACAGTCACTGATAAGTGGATATTAGCCTAGAAGCTTGGAACACCAAAGACACAAATCACATATCAAGTGATGTCTCACAAGAAGAAAGTAGTGGACACTGGTGCTAGAATGGACCAAACATCATTGTGGGAGAGTACAAGAACAGTAAGGTGGGAGGGGGTGGATGAGGGAGCAGGGGGAGGGAAAAGGACATGTGGGACCTTTGGAGGTGGGGAACCAGAAAAAGGGAAATGAATTGTAAATATAGAATATATACAATTAAAAAAAAGAGAGAGAAAAAAAATAATGCAAATTCATAAATCAAAAAAAAAGTAAAAGAAAAGAAACACTAAATAATTTTAGAAGGCTATGTTTCTGGGCAAAAACAGAGGGTATAACAATGATAGTTACAGTAAAAATATAGTCCTAAATTTGATATGGAATGGATGGATATAGAAAAAGGTAGAGCCAGTACAGGAAGATATGGAAATAATATAAATATATTACTTATGTATGAGGTTCTCAAAAATAAAATTTAAAATAACATAAGATTAGAAAGGTAAAAATCTCCCTATTTTCTAATGTACCCAAACATACTGATTTCTATAATCACTATGACTTTCAAGAAAAAGGAAAAGTAATAAATACTATTAAAAGACTGGTTTTCTAAAGGTAAGAAAATCAAAATTGAGAAAGACTTATTTGAGATAGAACAAAATTTAGAAAGATTGAGCTGAATTCCAAACACAGAGGGATATACCCCCTCTTAGCACCACAATGATCATGATCACAGCCAACTTCTTCTCTTTAATCTACAATAAAGTGCTCCAACTGTTCATGATGTTCTAGGTTTGAATGATTTAAATGATTCCAAAATTATTATTTACTATTCATTGCTAAACTGAGTGGGGAGTCTGGGAGGAATGAGGTGAAGATGGTTAAAGAAAATATAGAAAAAAAGTATATAAAACTTGATAATTGCTGAACACTGCTTGCCAGTGAAAGAACTGAGTGTGGATTTAACACCTTCATTTTGAAAACAGATGCCTAAAAGAACTTTTTCTCAAAGGTAGGGCAAATCATTACATGTCTTACTGATTTTAAATAATAATAATTTGAATTGAGCACCATGATTCACATGAAAGTTAGAAACTAGCTATAGCTTGACCTAGAGAAAACTGATTTCTTCAAGTTTATTCTCAATTATATCCCTCTGGTGTATCACAGGGGCATTGCAAACTTCTAGACAAACTACACTTTCTCCTGAAATGCTGTCATAAATTATCATGTCAAAAAGTGAAGAAGCATTGTCAGAAAAAATAACCTATCATTCAGTGCTTGGCCTGTGTTTAATAGTGCTCTCCTACAGTTTATTTGCATTCAATTCAATATCAAAGGATACATTTTTCCTGTTCAAATTGCATATATTTGATTTAAATGCAGTGCATTAATAGGCAATTGCTATTTTTAAATCATTCTACCATAGGAAGATGTCTCTGCATACTATTATAACAACTAAGGGAAATAGAAAGCGATCTTAATATGGAAGACTGGCAATATCTGGGTTAACCCCAGGTGACAGAGGAGATAAGTCAACTGATATCATAGAACTTTAATGGATTGTTTGAGATAGCTCGGAACAACTCTATGGCAGTATATCAGATCACCTCAAAAAGAGGTTGCTTCTTTAGACAAATAAAACCTATTAACACCCAAAACAAGGAAAAGGAAACCTCAAACAACATAATGAGTAAGTGGATTGGTTTAGATCAGCAATGTCTGTGGATGAAAACCCAAGGGTCTAATGTATTCACTGGTGAATTCACAATACAGAATATGTGAAAGAGCCTTATTGTACATTTTTGCAACTGCTATAAGAAAAATGGATGACCTAATATGATAATTTAGTATAAGTTAAAAGAGGCATTGAAGAGATAGCAAATTAAATTACTGCCATATAAGAAAGATCAAAGTCCTAGACCAGGTAAGATTAATTTAGTATAGGATTAAAAGCATACAACAACATATATAAATCATACAAGAGGAGGAGAGAGATATAAAACCTGCTGTGTATCCACAGTTCCTCATCCCATTCCTCCTTCACCCTGTCTACAAGAGGATGTCACCACTCTCCAACTCACCTACCCTCTGCTTGACCTCTCTACTCCCTGGGGCCTCAAGTTTCTCAAGGGTTAGGAGAACCTTCTCACACTGAGGCCAGACCAGAAAGTCCTCTGCTGTATATTGTTGGGAGCCATGGACCAGTTCCCATATACTGTTTTGTTGATGGCTTAGTGTCTAAGAGATCTCAGGGTTCTGGGTTAGTTGATACTGCTGGTCTTCCTAAGGGGTGGTCCCCCTCCTCAACTTCTAACCTTTCCTTAATTTCACCACAGGGGTGCTGGACTTCAGTCCATTGGTTTGGGGTAAGTATCTGTCTGTCTCAGCTACTTGTTGGGCCTCTCAGAGGACAGCCATGCTAGGCTCTTGTCTGTAAGCATACCATAGCATCAGTCATAGAAGCATAAGAAGTTGTAACTGAAAGTGTTGTATAAGAGGGCAAGTAGTGGAGAAACTGGAAACAAGAAGTGGGAAGGAAACATGACATTTAATAAAATTGTTTTAAAATTATTGTGATATAACTCATTAGCATAATAAAGCATAAAATCTTGATAGAATAAATTTAAAATCATGTTTTGATAATTATTCAAAATATTTTGCTATAAATGCTTTTATTAAATAAAATGTAGGAAAATATACCCTCAACATGATAAAGGTTGCATATCAACAACCCACCACTAATGTCACAATCAACTTTGAAAAAACATTTACAAAGCTTGTTGTGATGGTTTGTATATGATTAGCCCAGGGAGTGACCCTATTTGGAGATGTGGCCTTGTTGGAGTAGGTATGTCACTATGGGTGTGGGCTTACGACCCTCACCCTAGTTGCCTGGAAGTCAGTCTTCTACTAGCAGCCTTCAGATGAAGATGTAAAACTCTTAGCTCCTCCTGCACCTTATCTGCCTGGATGCTGCCTTGATGACAATGAACTGAACCTCTGAGCCTGTAAGTCAACCCCAATTAAGTGTTGCTTTTATAAAACTTGCATTGGTCATGGGGTCTGTTCACAGCAGTAAAACCCTAACCAATACAGAAGTTGGTACTGGGGACTGAAGTATTGCTGTGATAGGCAAGACCATGCTTTTGTTTGGAAGAATATGGATTTTGAGACTTTGGATTTGGAAAGCCATGAAATGTTTTAAGTGGGGCTTAATGGGTCAGCAGCGTAGTAGCAATATGGAAGACAGTGATGCTGAGAGTCATTTGAACTGTGTAGGCCTGATAGCTCAAGAGGTTTCAGTGGAGAACTTTAATATGTGGCTGAGAGACTGTTTTTGTGATGTTTTGGTGAAGAACATGGCTGCTTTTTGCCATTGTCTGAAGAGACTGCCTAGGGCTAAGGTAAAGAGATTTATCTCAACTGCATCTGCAAAGAAAGTCTCAAAAAAGCCCAACAAAGATTTTGCTCTCTGGTTAAGTCTGATGAAGAGAATTTTGAACAAATATAGCAAGCTGAGAAATGAAAAGTGCAAAATATATAGTTTGACTATTAAAGGGACACCAGGAAGTGAAATAGAGCTGAATTCAAGCATATTAAATTGAATTATAGGAGTGGTGACCTGTGGGCAAGATTCCACTCAGCTGAATTTAGGTCCGGGCTTGGTAGAATAAGCCTTTAATCCAAGAAGGCAAAGATAAGTAGATCTCTGCATTCAAGGCTAGCCTAGAACAGAACAAATTCTAGGTTAAGAAAAGCTTAAATACAGGCTTGCTGGACCATACCTTTAATCCCAGTGTTTAGGAGACAGGCATGCAGATCTCTTGAGTTCAAAGTCAGTCTATGGAGCAAGAATCAGGACAGCCAATTTAGGAAGTGAATGAGCTGGGAAAAAGGAAGCTAGTGATAATGTAATAGAACAAGGGAGCCAATGTTCCAGCTCCTGCAAGCAGCAGAACTCAACAACTTCAGCCATGTGTCTCTGGCTTTATATTCAAGCGGAGAAGGAGAATACTGGGACAATTGATGCTGGTTAGCTGGAACTAATAAATTAGTGGTGATTAAGAAAAGACCAGCATCACTGAGGTAAACTCTTCTGGGAAGTATTTTTTGAGAGCACAAAGAAGCTGTGTTCCAGAGATAGCCAAGGTTATACCTCATGCTGCAGCTGTACTTGGTAACATGTAAGAATCATCCAGGTGGAACTGGTTTTAAAGTCATGAAGGCATCATGAAGAACAGCTGAGATTTGGCACTGTGAGAGGTCATAGAAGGCCAATGGTGAAAGTGCAGCCTCAGTTGTAATTGACAGCCCAGGACTGAAGGAGTCATGCAAAGGAGCTGAGGCTTGGCACCACGAAGAGAGCCTATGAGAGGCTATTGGTTTAGACTAGTTACAGCAGAAGACAGCAGTGTTTTGGAGTTGTCAGTGCCATGAATGACCACCAAGAACAGCAACAGCAGTGGAGTACATGCAGCTGGAGCCTAGAAGACAAGCTGTGTGCTACAAAGGGTAGAACTGGAGAAGTGACCCAAGCCCTTGGAGGAGCATGGAAGATAGAGAGTTGGATCCCAGACATTGAACCATTGGAGTTAGAGTTTTGCTTTTGATCATGACTGTGCCCTGATATTTTTCTCTCTTGAAGGAAGAAAGTATTTTAGTGGAGGCCACAGTTAAGAGACTTTGAATGTTTAAAAGACTTTGAATTTTAAAAGATATTGGAACTTTGAAAGAAATTGAATTTTTAATATCTAAAGACTGTGGGAGACAGCACCAGGTACATAGAGATAGCCCTAGGATAACATCCCTTGAGTCTCAGCCTGTCAGGCTTTTGCCTGCACTCAGGGCCTGGGTAGCTCTGAGGGCTGTCTGTGTGCTAATGTTGTCTGGGTTGTTTGCCCTGCAAACTGAACAGCACTTGTAGGGGCACTCCACCATCTTGGCTCCTGAACACTAGAGAGATCTGACAGGGCCATGTACGAAGACATAGCCCAAGGCAAACATCGCTTGGGTCTTAGCCAGTCAGGCTTTTGCCTATACCCAGGGCCTGCGCAGATCTGCGGAACATTTGTGTGCCAACCCTGTCAGGGGTCGTTTGCCCTGCAGAGTGATCAGCACTTGGAAAAGGTCCACCACCGCATCGGCCATCTTCACTCCCTGACAGAGAAGACTGGCAGCACCAGATTCACAGAGACAACCGAGTATTGCATTACTTGGGGCAAAACACACCAGGGCTCCAAGGACACCCAAGAGGAAGTTAGCACATCAGCAATCTGTGCTAGGTGAAACCCAGTCATCCAGTGGTGTGGCAATAGCCTTACAGAAGGTTCAAGCATGAGCCAGTGACAACAAGACTAACGAACACCAGAGATAACCAAATGACAAAAGGCAAACTCAGGAACATTACTAACAGAAATCAAAGCAATATGGCAGCATCTGAACCCAATTCTCCAACAACAGCAAGTCCTGGATACCCCAACACACCAGAAAAACAAAATTTGGATTTAAAATAACTGGAAATGATGCTGTTAGAGGAACACAAAAAGGACATAAATAAATCTCTTAAGGAAATACAGGGGAACGTGAATAAGATAGAGATCATTGCAATGGAAACGCAAAAATCACTTAAAGAAATTCAGGAGAATATGGGTCAACAGACAGAAGCCAATAAAGAGGGAACATGAAAATCACTTAAAGAAATGCAGGAGAAATTGAGTCAAGAGGCAGAAGTTATGAAAGAGGAAACACAAAAATCACTTAAAGAATTACAGGAAAACACAAACAAACAAGTGAAGGAATTGAGCAAAACCATCCAGGATCTAAAAAGAGAAGTAGAAACAACGATGAAATCACAAAGGGAAACAACTTTGGAGATAGAAAACCTTAAGAAGAAATCAGGGGCCATAGATGCAAATATCAACAATAGAATATAAGAGATAGAAGAATGAATCTCAGATGCCAGATACCATAGAAGCCATTGACTCAACAGTCAAAGAAAATGCAAATGCAAAAAGGTTGTAACCCAAAACATCCAGGAAATCCAGGACACAATGAGAAGACCAAACATTCTCAGGTTTGTTTACTGAGACCATTTGCTTGTAAAATTGTCTTCCATCATTTTACTCTAAGGTAGTGTTTGTCTTTGACCCTAAGGTGTGTTTCATGTATGTAGCAAAATGTAGGCTCAGGTATAGATGAGAATGAAGATTTACAACTTAAAAGGCCAGCAAATATCTTCAACAAAATTATGGAAGAAAATTTCCCTAACCTAAAGAGAGATATGCCCATGAATATACAAGAGGCCTACAGAACTCCAAACAGACTGGACCAGAATAGAAATACCTCCTGTCACATAATAATCAAAACCCCAAATGTACTAAACAAAGAAAGAATATTAAGAGCAGTAAGGGAAAAAGGCCAAGTAACATATAAATGAGACCTATCAGAATTACACCAGACTTCTCGCCAGAGACCATGAAAGATAGAATATCCTGGGCAGATCTCATGCAGACTCTAAGAGAACTCAAATGTCAGGCAAGACTACTATACCCAGCAAAACTCTCAATCACCATAGATGGAGAAACCAAGATATTCCATGACAAAACCAAATTTATGCAATATCTTTCCACAAACCCAGCCCCACAAAGGATAATAGGTTGAAAACTCTAGTACAAGGAGGGAAACTACACACTGGACAAAGCAAGATAGTAACCTTCTTTCATCAAAACCAAAAGAAGATAACCACTCAAATATAAAAATAACATAAAAAATGACAGGAAGTAATAATCACTATTCCTTAATATCTCAACATCAACGGACTCAATTCCCCAATAAAAAAATATAGACTAACAGACTGGATATATAAACAGGACCCTACATTTTGCTACATACAGGAAACACACCTCAGGGACAAAGACAAACACTACCTTAGAGTAAAAGGCTGGAAGACAATTTTACAAGCAAATGGTCTCGGGAAACAAGCTGGAGTAGCCACTCTAATATCAGATAAAATTGACATTCAACCTAAAGCTATCAAAAGAGACACGGAAGAACAATTCTTGCTCTTCAAAGGAAAAATCCACCAAGAAAAACTCTCAATTCTGAACATCTATGCTCCAAATACAAGGACACCCCCATTCATAAAAGAAACTTTACTAAAGCTCAAAGCACACATTGTACCTAACACAATAATTGTGGGTGACTTCAACACTCCACTATCCTCAATGGACCAATCAGGAAAACAGAAACTAAACAGGCACACAGTGAAACTAATTGAAGCTCTGGACCAATTGGATTTAAAGATATATACAGACATTTCATCCTAAAGCAAAAGAATATAACTTTTTCTCAGCACCTCATGGTACCTTCTCCAAAATTGGCCATATAAATGGTCACAAGACAGACCTCAACAAATATGAGATCGAACTAGTCCCATGCCTCCTATCAGATCACTATGGAGTAAGAGTGGCCTTCAATAGCAACAAAAAGAACAGAAAGCCAACATACACATGGAGGCAGAACAATACTCAATGATACCTTGGTCAAAGAAGAAATAAAGAAATCAAAGACTTTATAGAATTTAATGAAAATGAAGGCACAACAAACCCAAATCTATGGGACACAATGAAAACAGTGCTAAGAGGAAAACTCATAGCCCTGAGTGACTCCAAAAAGAAACTGGAGAGAGCATACACTAGCAGCTTAATGGCACACCTGAAAGCTCTGAAACAAAAAGAAGCTAATTCACCCAGGAGGATTAGAAGACAGGAAATCATCAATCTCAGGGCTGAAATCAATCAAGTGGAAACAAAGAGAACCATACCAAGAATCAACAAAGAGCTGGTTCTTTGAGAAAATTAAGAAGATAGATAAACCCTTAGCCAGACTAACCAAAGGGCACAGAGATAGTATCCAAATTAACAAAATTAGAAATGAAAAGGGAAATAAAACAACAGAAACTGAGAAAATTCAAAACAATAATCAAATCCCACTACAAAAGACTATACTCAACACAACTAGAGAATCTGGAGGAAATGGACAATTTCCTTGACAGATACCAAATACCAAAATTAAATCAGGATCAAATAGATCATCTAAACAGACCCATAACCCCTAAAGAAATAGAAGGGGTTATAGAAAGCATTCCAACCAAAAAAAGCGCAGGGCCAGATGGTTTTAGAATTCTATCAGACCTTCATAGAAGACCTACCACCAATACTCTTCAAACTATTCCAGAAAATAAAAACAGAAGGAACACTACCCAACACATTCTATGAAGCCAGAATTATACTGGTACCAAAACCACACTAAGATCCAACAAAGAAAGAGAACTTCAGACCAATTTCCCTTATGAACATTGATACTTCATCCTAGGGATACAGGGATGGTTCAATATATAAAAATCCATCAATGCAATCCACTACATAAACAAACTCAAAGAAAAGAAAAAAACACATGGTCATTTCATTAGATGTTGAAAGAGCATTTGAAAAAATTCAGCATCCTTTCATGCTAAAAGTCATGGAAAGAACAGGAATTCAAAGTCCATAGCTAAACATAGTAAAAGCAATAAGCAGCAAACACTTAGCCAACATCAAACTAAATGGAGAGAAACTTGAAGCAATCCCACTAAAATCAGGGACTAGAAAAGGATGCCACCTCTCTCCATATCTTTTCAATATAGTACTTGAGTTCTAACTAGAGCAATTAGACAACATAAGAAGGTCAAAGGGATTCACATTGGAAAGGAAGAAGTCAAACTATTACTATTTGCAGATGATATGATAGTATACTTAAGTGACCCAAAAAACTCCGCCAGAGAACTCCTACAGCTGATAAACAACTTCAGCAAAGTGGCTAGTTATAAAATCAACTCAAGCAAATCAGTAGCCTTCCTATACTCAAAGGATAAGCAGGCTGAGAAAGAAATTAGGAAATGACACCCTTCACAATAGCCTCAAACAATGTAAAGTATCTTGGTGTGACTCTAACGAAACAAGTGAAAGATTCCCATGACAAGAACTTCAGGTCTCTGAAGAAGGAATTTGAAGAAGACCTCAGAAAATGGAAAAATCTTCCTTGCTCGTGGATTGGCAGGATTAATATAGTTAAAATGGCCATCTTGCCAAAAGCAATCTACAGATTCAATGCAATCCCCATCAAAACCCCAACTCACTTCTTTATAGAGGTAGAAAGAGCAATTCTCAAATTCATCTGGAATAACAAAAAAAAAAAAAAAACAGAAAAGCTAAAACTATTTTCAACAGTAGAAGAACTTCTGGGGGAATCAGTATCCTGGACATCAAGCAATACCGCAGAGCAATAGTGTTAAAAACTGCATGGTTTTTGTACAGTGACAGGCAGGTGGATCAATGGAATAGGATTGAAGACCCAGAAATGAACCCACACACCTATGGTCACTTCATCTTCAACAAAGAAGCTCAAAACATCCAGTGGAAAAAAGATAGCCTTTAAAACAAATGGTGCTGGTTCAATTGGAGGTCAGCATACTATGCTCAACTGCAAGTGGATCAAGGACCTCCTTATAAAGCCAGACACACTGAAACTAATAGAAAAGAAACTGGGGAAGACCCTTGAGGACAGGGGTACAGGGGGAAAGTTCCTGAGCAGAACACCAATAGCTTATGCTCTAAGATCAAGAATTGACAAACGGGACATCATAAAATTACAAAGTTTCTGTAAGGCAAAGGCCACTGTCAAAAGGACAAAAGGGCAACCAACAAATTGGGAAAAGATCTTCACAAACCCTACATCCAACAGAGGGCTAATATCCAATATATACAAAGAACTCAAGAAGTTAGAAGCCAGAAAACCAAATAACCCTATTAAAAAATGGGGTACATAGCTAAACAATGTATTTTCACCTGAAGAACTTCAGATGGTTGAGAAGCACCTCAAGAAATGTTCAACATCATTAGTCATTTGGGAAATGCAAATCAAAACAACCCTGAGATTTTACCTCACACTAGTCAGAAAGGCTAAGATGAAAAATTCAGGAGACAGCAGATGTTGGCAAGGATGTGGAGAAAGAGGAACACTCCTCCACTGCTGGTAGGATTGCAAGCTGGTAGAACCACTCTGGAAATCAGTCTGCTGGTTCCTCAGAAAACTGGACATGATACTGCCAGAGGACCCTGCTATACAACTCCTGGGCATATACACAGAGGATTCCCCAGCATGTAATAAAGATACATGCTCCACTGTATTCATAGCAGCCCAATTTATAATAGCCAGAAGCTCGAATGAACCCAGATGTTCTTCAATGGAGGAATGGATACAAAAAATGTAGTATTTATACACAATGGAGTACTAGTCAGCCATCAGTAACAATGAATTCATGAAATTCTTAGAGAAATAGATGGAGCTGGAGAACATCATCCTAAGTGAGGTAACCCAGTCTCAAAATAACACTTATGATATGCACTCACTGATAAGTGGATATTAGCCCAGAAGCTTGGAATACTCAAGACACAATTTACATATCAAATAATGTCCAAGAAGAAGGAAGGAGTGCCCCCTGGTTCTGGAAAGGCTCAGTGCAGCAGTGTAGGGGAATACCCGAACAGGGAAGTGGGAAGGGGTGGATGGGGGAACAGGGGGAGTGAAGAGGGCTTATGGGACTTTCTGGGATCCAGGAAAAGGAAATCATTTGAAATGTAAATAAAGAATATATTGAATTAAAAAAAGACTGTGGGACTTTTAAAGTTATTTACATCTTGGGGATGAATAAGTAAGTAAGTAAGGGTTAAGGCTTAATCCTGATGTGTTTTTTGTCATTGACAAGGGGTCAATTGTACTGGCTGGTTTTGCCTGTCAGCTTGACCCAGGCTGGAATTGTCACAGAAAGATGCTTCAGCTGGGGAAATGCTTCCATGAGATGCAACCATGAGGCATTTTCTCAATTAGTGATCAAGGGGGAGGGCCCCTTGTGGGTGGTTCCATCTCTGGGCTGCTATACTTGGGTTCTATAAGAGAGCAGGCTGAGCAAGTCAGAGGAAGCAAGCCAGTAAGAAACATCCCTCCATGCCCTCTGCATCAGCTCCTGCTTCCTGACCTACTTGAGTTCAGTCCTGACTTCTTTTGGTGATGAACCGAAGCATGGAAGTATAAACAGAATAAACCCTTTCCTCCCCAACTTGTTTCTTGGTCATAATGTTTGTGCAGGAATAAAAACCCTGACTAAGACACTTGTGAATCTCTTTGAGATTCACAAGAGTCACTGATTAACTTGAATGGAATTATATCATGGTCATAACTTAAAATCATAAATATAAATCAATGGACAATAAAAGAGATCTAGGGAATAAAATTAAACAACTACAGTAAAAGACATTATTACACAAGGTGTCAAGAATATTTTGTACAGGTGTGATTAATTTTCCATAAATCAAGGGTTATGGTTAGGTGTTCTCATGTAGTAAATTAAATATACCATATTCTACACTGTGTCAAAATATCTCAAAATGAATTAAAAGACTTAACCAAAAAATCTCCATATGGTAAATATTTGAGCACAAAGCATTGCATAAACAACACGATTTGATCCTGGAAATATTTCTACTTTTTGATGTAACAAATAAAGCTTAGAAATGAAAATAAAAATTATCAAGACTTGCCACAAGCTAAGTACTTGCTGCATATCAAAGACAAGGATCAATAGATGTAATTTGTGGAAAAGTAGGAGATATTTGCAAAGCATATATTAAAAATTGTTAAGCAAAATGCCAGAGGAACTCTAGCAAACCAGTCATCTACTAGTTCAGACAACAATATAAAAGATGTGCCACATAAGGCCAAAGACCTAGTCTCTTGTTTAAGCACTTTGAACAGCTGTGCTTCCCTGTATTCACTGCTACCCACTGGAAAAAAATAACTTACCTGATCAAAGTTGACCTCTGCCCACGTCTATCAGTTAAGAATAAATGTGTAGGAGAGGATTTGGCAACATGATTATTTAGCACCTTAACACCTTTGTAGTTTTACATCTTTGTTATGATCAGGATGTAGGGAACATCATCGGAGAGGATGCAGAAAGGTTGTAAAAGCCAGAGGATGGCATAAGTGCTGTGAACAGTAGCATGGCTTCTGGATATGACTTGGGAACTGCACTCCTCCTGGCAGCTAGAGTAATCCCTGCAGCACCTGCTCAAGGTCAAGGCAGTCAGTTTCTGTCATTAATAAAGGAGGAGTTTGCTAGACCCTATTTTTCATTAGGAACTCTTGGCAGTTGATAACTACTCGGGATGTCAAGTTTTTCTTTTCTTTTCTTTTCTTTTTTGTAATTTTTGAGGTTATATTATAATATTTACTATCACTTTCCTCCCTTAAAACCCTTCTAACATATGCCCATCCTCGCTCCTTTTCAAATGTATAGCCTCTTTTTTTGAGGGTTTATTCAGTCAGTGGTATGTTTTCTATGTTGCAGTGGATGATCTCACTTCCATACACATAGGAGCAGCCCTGACTATCTATAATAGTTTGTCAATTTTATAATAATAAATATGGACTAGAGACATGTTTGTTAAACTGCTAAAAGTACTTCTTACTTTTTAGGAAGGACCAACTTCTATTTCTAGAACCTAGATAACACCTCATAGATATCTGTAAGTCCAGTTTCACAGGACTGGTGCTATCTTCTTGTTTTAGAAGGTACAGAGTATACACACTGTGCAAGTACATACAGGCAAGGAATAAATAAAATAAAAATGAATGAATGTTTAAAATTAAACATAAGTTAGAACAGTATACATTTAGGAAGAGTAAACATTTAGAGGGGTGTATGGTTATTTGGGGTAATCAGGAGGCATGCATATAATCACATGTCCCTGTGTACATCTACAAAATTATCAAGAATGAAGAAATAAATTTGTTATAAATAGATACTTCCTTAAAAAAAGACATTTAAAGGGCCCATAGGTATGTACAATGTGTTAATAATCACTAATAATGAGAGAAAAATAAATTAAAACCGTTAAACTTGTCAAGACATCCTGATCATTATGGTTATAAAAAATAGCCGGGCGGTGGTGGCGCACGCCTTTAATCCCAGCATTTGGGAGGCAGAGGCAGGTGAATTTCTGAGTTCGAGGCCAGCCTGGTCTACAGAGTGAGTTCCAGGGCAGCCAGGACGAAACAGAGAAACCCTGTCTCAAAAAACAAAAAACAAAACAAAACAAAAAAGGCAAAAGACAGATGTTGTGATGTGTGAAAATTGAGCCGTTTTATACTGTTAGTGATTATGTACAATGATATAAGTACAAGGAAACAGTACAGGGGTTTTGAAAAATTAAATAGAGATCTATGTCACGATAACCCATATCTGATATTCTAGCACTTGGGAAGTAAAAGAAGGAAGATAAGTATGTAAGGTTATAGCCACATAAACGGTGAGTATAGGCTGTCTCGGGCTAAAAGAGATCTGGTTTTACACACACACACACACACACACACACACACACACACACACACTACACTATACATATTCATACATTCAAGCTGTCATATTATCTAGCAATTATACTTTTCTTTTTCTCCTCAAAGGATGCTGTTACTATCCTGAAGAAATACCTGTATTTTCCTGTTTACAGATGTGTTATTCACTATACCCAAGATATAAGAACAACTTAAATATGTGTGGACATATATAATGTGTTAGAGTCAGACTCTGCAAAGATGAAAATATTGACTACTATTTGAAATATGTATGAACTCTGAGTTTTGCTCAGCTCAGAGACATAAGTCAGACCCTGAATGAAAAGAGGATACTGTTTGAGTTCATATGGGTTGGAGTCTAAGAGTATGCGACTTACATATGCAAAGAGCAGAGATACCATTAGATTTATAGAACAGAAGTTAAGAAATAGATGTTAGTTAAATGGTTAAAACTTATATTTGTAATAAAAGTATGTCTGAATGTCTGAAGATATAAGGTATAGCACGGTGATTATATTGAACATCTGCTAAAATAATAGAACTTAAGAATCCTATACTCCCTGTCACATAGTAACGTGAAGTGGGAGGTACATTAATTAGTTTTTCCTTAGCAATCCTTTTTTCATATATATATATATGTGTGTGTGTGTGTGTGTGTGTGTGTGTGTGTGTAATTACATTGCATGCCTTGATCTTAGGAAATTTTGTTCAGTCTGACTGAAAGTAGGCATTGTTGTATCTTCAACATGGAAAACATATTGTTATTGTAAACGAAGGAATGAGCTTAGAATAATGACTCGTTTTAGAAAGATACATTATATTAGTATTTTTTCCAGTACAGACATTGTAGAAAATAAAATGAACGTAGTAATCCTTATTCTAGCTCAATAGATTTTAACAGACAAAACAACTCCCTAGATCCCATGATTCAGATGATGAAACCATATTAAAATAAAACTGAGAGAAAATACATTTGGTCTTGTGGGCCTTTGCAATGAAATGAAGGTTTATAGAGAATAGTTTATCTTATGGCTGGTGCATTCCAGTCTCTTTAAGTCATCAACTGATGTGGCCTAGTTCTTACAAGCTTAGAAATGGACTGTAATAGTCTGTCATGAATGAGCAAGTGGAACAGAGTGGGAAATGAAAGTCCTAAGACAGTGTATCCTTAGGTTTGGCTTCTTTTTTTAAGAAAGAATGATTCTGGCATGCTGAACACAAGTTGGGATATGTTAATGGTCTGTTCCTAAGAAATCTCACCTTGGTCAGTGCTGTAACTACAATTTCTTAGCATTTCCTCTTGTTCAAACTTGTGTTTAGTTGGGACCTTAAATTTTTTGGTGTCTGTCTGTCTGCCTACTCTCTTTGTGTGTAAAAGAAAGAGAGAGAGAGAGAGAGAGAGAGAGAGAGAGAGAGAGAGAGAGAGAGAGAGAGGTGTTAAGGTTGGGAAGAGGGAAAGTAAAAGAATCTAAATTCCTTTTTACTTTATTCTCCCTTAATTAGGCATTCTTCTTAATGATGTGACTTCAGGATGATATATGGTGTGTCTCTGTAGCAATCCACTTCCTTTCTAAAGTCTTCCATCATTTTCCTGAGGAGCTCTAAGATGCTCACAGGTACCCTTGTATGGAAGAGGCCACCTCCAGATGAAACCTTCTCTGTTAAAATTAAATGATAAATTAAAGTCTTTAGCACAGCTTGATTGCCAGCAGGGGTTAACCAAATTTCAGTTGAATTAATTGCCTAATGCATTTTTAGAGTAGAGAGACTTTTTAAAATCAGTGTGCTTTCTTTTAATTTAATTCTTCATTTTTATCTGTCTAGTTTTGAAAAAGTAGAGGGAAGAATTAAACAACAAAAATAATTTTCATTCAGAATTACAATATTGAAATGAAACTAAATACATTCTATTTTATGTATTTTCTATTAAAGATTAAAATTAAAATATGTGAGGAAGATGAGCTTATGTTAGTATATTAATTAGATAAAATGTGACACACACACACACACACACACATATATATATATATATATATACATATACATATACATATACATATACACACACACATAAATTTCCAATCAAGATAGTATGGTTGTGATCAATACATTTGATGAAATAATAATTCAGTTCACTATCAGGAGTCTCTTCAGTTTATAATTGAAGAAACTCATTCATTCCAAAATAATTCACAGAAAATGTTCATAAATACCTCAAAATAAATGAAAAATGCTATTGATTTAGAATGAGCAACAACATGTAGGAAATAGCACTTTGACAATAATGGCAATATGGCACACTGGACCCTTAATGGTATCTTGGAGGCTACCTACCATGTATGCTTCATTTTAGATAGCACACACTTTGGGTGTTTTATTTTTAGTTTTGTTAAAATAAATGAAGAGCGTCTTTTGCCTTACAGAAACTTTGTAATTTTATGAGGTCCCATTTGTCTATTCTTGATCTTAGACCATAAGCAACTGGTGTTCTGTTCAGGAATTTTTCCCCCTGAGCCAATGTCCTCAAGAGTCTTCCCCAGTTTCTTTTCTATTAGTTTTAGTGTGTCTGGTTTTATGAGGAGGTCCTTGATCCACTTGGAGTTGACCTTAGTGCAAGGAGATAAGAGTGGATCAATTTTCATTCTTCTGCATATTGACCTCCAGTTGAGCCAGCACCATTTGTTGGAAAGGATATCTTTTTTCCCCTGGATGTTTTCAGCTCCTTTGCCGACGATAAATTGGCCATAGATGGGTGGGTTCAATTCTGGGTCTTCAATCCTATTCCATTGATCCACCTTCCTGTTACTGTACCAATACCATGCAGTTTTTAACACTACTGCTCTGTAGTATTGCTTGAGGTATGGGATATTGATTCCCCCAGTAGTTCTTTTACTGTTGATGATAGTTTTAGCTTTCCTGGTTTTTTTGTTATTCCAGATGAATTTGAGAATTGCTCTTTCTTACTCTATGAAGAACGGCAACCAACAAATTGAGAAAAGATCTTCACTAACCCCTCATCCGACAGAGGGCTAATATCTAATGTATACAAAGAACTCAAGAAGTTAGACACCAGAAAACCAAATAACCCAATTCAAAAATGGGGTACAAAGCTAAACAAAGTCTTTTCACCTGAAGAAATTCGGATGGCTGAGAAACACCTTAAAAATGTTCAACATCATTAGTCATTAGAGACATGCAAATTAAAACAACCCTAAGATTTCACCTCACGCCAGTCAGAATGGCTGATTGAAAACTCAGGAGACATCAGGTGTTGATGAGGATGTGGAGAAAGAGGAACACTCCTCTACTGCTGGTGGGACTGCAAGCTGGTACAACCACTCTGAAAATCAGACTGCAGGTTCCTCAGAAAACTGGACATGATACTTCTGGAGGACCCAGCCATACCACTCCTGGGCATATACCCAGAAGATTCCCCAGCATGCAATAAGGATACATGCTCCACTATGTTCATAGCAGCCTTATTTATAATAGCCAGAAGCTGGAAAGAACCCAGATGTTCTTCAACAGAAGAATGGATACAAAAAAAATGTGGTATATATACACAATAGAGTACCATTCAGCCATTAAAAACAATGAATTCATGAAATTCTTAGACAAATGGATGGAGCTGGAGAACATCATACTAAGTGAGGTGACCCAGTCTCAAAAGAATACCCATGGTACGCACCCACTGATAAGTGGATATTAGCCAAGATTCTTGGGACACTAAAGACACAATCCACAAATCAAATGATATCTGACAAGAAGGAAGGAGTGGACACTGGTGCTGGAAAGGATCAAAACATCAGTGTAGGGGAACACCAGAACAGGGAAGTGGGAAGGGGTGTATGGGGTAACAGGGGGAGGGCAAAGGGCATGTGGGACCTTTGGGGGATTGGGAACCAGAAAAAGGAAAATGAAATGTAAATATAGAATATATCTAATTTAAAAAATTAAAAAAATAAATGAAGAGTAAATATTAAACATTAAACGTATTTTACAGGGATTCACAGTTTATGATTAGAGGTTGTTTGGACTAATAATCTCCTAGAGAGCAATTTTGTGATTCATCGTCATTATGATGCAGACACAGCAAAAAAAAAAAATGAAGACTAATGAAGACTAGTGCATAGATAATGTATATTACCCTGTATTCTATTTTGTTATTTGGGCATCAGAGGTTTATGCTCACATTATTTGTATCCTATAATTACTGTGAATAATGTTTCTCTTAAATTTGCTCATATATGTATGGATTACTGGGTGATATGGTGACTCTGTCCTCTCTCTGTCTCTCTCTCCTTGTCTCTGTCTCTGTGTCTCTGTATCTCTGTGTCTCTGTGTCTCTCTCTGTCTCTGTCTCTGTCTCTCTCTCTCTCTTTCTCTTTCTCTCTCTTACCCTGTCTTTCTTTAAATACTAGATTTCTCAAAAGCCCATGATTTATTTGATTTCAGATTACTGGTCACTTTAGCAGTGTCAGGGTTAAGTTTCATCTCATGAGGTTGGATTTACATATAACTAAAATGTACTTAGTTACTTCTGTAACATTTGTTTCACTATTGTACCAATATATCATTCAGGTAGGTTGCTGTTGTAGGTGTCAGAATTTGTAGCTAGGTGACATTGATGTTTTCTCTTTTCTGGTAGCATGCAAAGTCCCTTACAGAAACTTGAGCTATACTCAGTAGAGGTGAATCTTCTGACTGAGCAGTAGCTCAATTTTTCCATGTTTGATGACACTGTGAAGTGATGCTTTTTTAAATACCATGGAAAACAGCCTTTGAACTATGAGAAATCTTTCTGGAAGTCTTATGTAGTGCCATAAACGTCTTGCAGGGCTTTATATCTCTCATTAAATTGTAACTAGTTTCTAATTGGATATTTTATTTATTTACATTTCAACTGTTATCCCCTTTCCCAATTTTTCCTCTGCAAACCGCCTATCCTATGCCCCTCCCCAACTTCTATGAGAGTGCTCTATGCTCCTCCATGCACCCACAAACTCCAACCTTACCACCCTAGTATTCCTCTACAATGAAGCATTGAGCCTTCACAGGACCAAGGGCCTCCCTTCCCATTAATGGCAGACAAGGCCATCCTCTGCTACTTATGCAGCTAGAGCCATGGGTCCCTCCATGTGTACTCCTTAGTTGGTGGTTTAGTACCTGGGAGCTCTGGAGTGTCTGGCTGATTGATATTGTTGTTCTTCCTATGGGTTACAAACCCCTTCAACTCCTCCAGTTCTTGCCTCATTGGTGTCCCTGTGTTAAGTCCAGTGGTTAGCTACAAGCATCTGCATCTGTATTGGTCAGGCTCTGGCAGAGCAGAATATTTTCTCCATTTGGTTGTCTGTCTTTCCACTTTATAGATAATACTCTTATTCATTACTAATTGAACTTGGTTTTCCTATTGTTCCTTATGTCTTTGGAGTAATACCTAAAGATCTATTAACAATTTTAATTTGAAGATTTTTTCAGCATTAGTCATGCATATTCATGTGAGTCCAACTCAACATGGCTTTTGATTGTATTGTAAGATAGATTTTTTGTCTTTTATTTTTCTATACTTCACATTTTATTCCCTGCCCCCACCAGTCCATTCACTTACTGTTCCACATCCCATACCTCCTCTCCACCTCCTGTCTCCATGAGGATGTCCCCACCACCAACCACCTACTCAACCAGAACTCTAAACTCCCTGGGGCCTCCAGTTTCTTGAGGGTTAGGTGAATCATCTATGAAGGAACCCAGGCCCAGTCCTCTGCTGTATATGCATTGGGGGGGGGGTTCATATCAGCTGGTGTATTCTGCCTGACTGGTGGTCCAGTATAAATTGAGACTGCTGGTCCTCCTACAGGGCCCTCCTCCTCCTCAGCTTTTACCATCCTTTACATAATTCAACCACAGGGGTCGGCAGCTTCTGTGAATTGGTTGGGTGTAATATCTGGATCTGACTCTTTCAGCTGATTGTTGGGTCTTCCAGAGTGCAGTCATGCTAGGTCCCTTTTTGTGAGCTCTCCATAGCCTCAATAATAGTAATAGCCTTATGACTTCCCTTTGAGATGGATCCCACTTTGGACCAGTCACTGGACCTTCTTTTTCTCAGGATCCTCTCCATTTTCATCCCTGCAGTTCTTTCAGATAGGGACAATTATGGGTCAGAGTTTTTTTTGACTGTGGGATGGCAACCCTTTCCCTCACTTCATGCCCTGTCTTCCTGCTGGAAGTGAGCTCTATAAGTTCCCTCTCCCTACTGTTGGGCATTTCATACAAGGTCCCTCCCTTTCTTTAAGTCCTTAGAGTCTCTCACCTCCCAGGTCTCTGGTGCATTCTGAAGGGTCCCCCCCAACCTCCTATCTCCCAAGGTTGCCGGTTTTCATTCTTTCTGCTGACCCACAGGGCTTCAGTCCTTATCCCTCTCCTAATACCAGATCAGGTTCCCTTCTATCCTGCCACCCCATGTCTACTCTCCTTTCCAGAACCCTACCTCCCTCCCCACTTTTGATTGCTTTCTTCTACATCCCAAGTGGGTCTGAGGCATCCTTACTTGGGCACTTTAGTTTGTTGAAATTTTGAGTTCTGTGGACTGTATCCTGGGGCTTCTGTACTATTTTTCTTTTGGCTAATATCCACTTGTTAGTGAGTACATACCATGCATGTCCTTTAGGGTCTGAGTTACCTCACTCAGGATGATATTTTGTAGTTCCATTCATTTGCCTGCAAAACTCAGGATGTTCTCATCCTTAATAGCTAAATAGTATTCCATTGTGTAAATTAAGCACATTTTCTGTATACATTCTTCTGGCATGGAACATCTGCGTGGTTTACAGCTTCTGTCTATCACAAATAAGGCTGCTATGGAACACTTTCTCATGTGGCATGGTGGAGCAACTTTTTGGTATATTCTCAAGAGTGGTATTACTGGGTCTTCAGGTAAATCCATTTCCAATTTTCTGAGGAATCTCCAGATTGATTTCCAGAGTGGTTGTACCAGTTTGCAATCCCACCAGCAATGGACAAGTGTTCCTCTTTGTCACATACTAGCCAACATGCGCTGTTGCCTGAGGTTTTCATTTTAGCCATTCTGATTGGTGTAAGGTGGAATCTCAGGGTCAGTTTGATTGCATTTCTCTGACCACTAGGGACTTTGAACATTTCTTTAAGTGCTTCTCAGCCAGTTGAAGTTCCTCTGCTGTGAATTCCTGGTTTAGTTTTATACCCCATATTTTGACCAGGTTGTTTGGATTTTGGGTGGTTAGCTTTTTGTGTTCTTCATGTATTATGGATATTAGCCCTCTATCAGATTCAAGGTTAGTGAAAAAAATTTCCCAATCTGTAGGTTACTAATTTTTTTTCGTGACAGGGTTTCTCTGTATAGCCCTGACTGTCCTGGAACTCACTCTGTAGACCAGGCTGGCCTGGAACTCAGAAATCCGCCTGCCTCTGCCTCCCAAATGCTGGGATTACAGGCGTGCACCACCACCACCCGGCACTAATTTTTCTTATTGACTATATCCTTTGTCTTACAGATGCTTTCCAGTTTCATGAGGTCCCATTTATCAATTCTTGATCTTAAAGTGTAAGCCATTGGAGTTCTGTTTAGAAAAATTTCCCCTGTGACAATGAGTTCAAGACTATTTCCACTTTCTCTTCTATTAGTTCAGTGTATCTGTTTTTATGTTGAGGTCCTTGATCCACTTGGACTTGAGCTTAGTTAAGGTGTAAAATATGGGTCTATTTTCATTTTTTTACATACAGAGCACCAGTTAGACCAGAGTCTCTTATTGATGATGCTTTCTTTTTTCCATTGTACATTTTTGGCTTCTCTGTCAAAGATCCAGTGTCCTTAAGTGTGCAGCTTTATTTCTGGGTTTTCAATTGTATTTCACTGATCAACATGTCTGTCTCTGCACTAATGCCATACAATTTTTATCACTATTGCTCTGTAGAAAAGCTTGATTTTCTTCAAAATTTTTATGATGGTGATTACCCCAGTCATTCTTTTATTGTTAAGAAATATTTTCACTATTCTGGATATTTTGCCTTTCCAGATGAATTTGAGAATTGCTCTTTCCATGTCTTTGAAGAATTGTGTTGAGATTTTGATGGGGATTGTGTTAAATCTGTAGATTGTCCTTGGTGGGATGGCCATTTTTACTATATTAATTCTGCCAATCCATGAGCATGGGAGATCTCTCCATTTACTGAGATCTTTGATTTCTTTCTTGAGAGACTTGAAGTTATTGTTATACAGGTCTTTCACTTGTTTGGTTAGTTACCTCGAGATATTTTATATTATTTGTGGCTATTGTGAAAGAAGTTATTTCCCTAATTTCTTTCTCAGTCTGTTTGACATTTGCATTAACGGAGGCTACTGATTTATTTGAGTTAATTTTATACCCAGCAACTTTGCTGAAATTGTTTATCAACTAGAGAAGTTCCCTGGTAGAATTTTTTGGGTCCCTTATGTATATCATCATATCATCTGCAAATAGTATCCAATCTGTACCCCTTTTAATTCTTTTTTTGTCTTATTGTTCTAGCTAGCACTTAGATATTTAATAGATATGGGGAGAGTGGGAAACCTAGTCTTGTCCTGATTTAGTGGGATTGCTTCAGATATGTCTCAGTTTAATTTGATATTGGCTGTTGGTTTGCTGTAAGTTGCATTTATTAAGTTTAGGTATGGGCCTTGAGTTCCTGATCTCTTCAATACTTTTAACATGAAGATGTGTTGTATTTTGTCAAATGCTTTTTCTGCATCTAAGGAGGTGATCATGTGATTTTTTTTCTTTGAGTTTGTTTATATAGTGGATCATGTTATGGATTTTCATATATTGAACCAACCTTGCATCCTTGGGATAAAGCCTACTTGGTCATGGTGAATGACAGTTTTGATGTGTTCTTAGATTAAATTTTCAAGAATTTTATTGATTAAATTATTGAGTATTGACATTTATATTCATAAGCAAGATTGTTATTATGTTCTCTTTTCGGTTGAATCCTTGTTTGGTTAAGGTATAAGAGTAATTGTGGCTTCGTAGAATGAGTTAGATAGTGTTCCTTCTGTTTCTATTTTATGGAATAGTTTAGTATCTGAGGAATTTTTGAATCAGGTCCTCTTTGAAGGTCTGGTAGAATTCTGCACTAAAGCCATCTAACCCTGGGCTTTTTTGGGGGGTGGGTGGGTGGGAGTGTTTTAATGACTTCTATTTCTTTGTGTGATATAGGCCTGTATAGATACTATGCCTGCTCTTGATTTAACTTTAGTATGTGTTATCTGTCTAGAAAACTATCCATTTCATCTAGATTCTCCAGTTGTATTGAGTATACTCTTTTACAGTAGGATTTGTTGAGGTTTTTAATTTCCATTTTTGTTATTATATCTACCTTTTCATTTCTGATTTTGTTAATTAGTATACTGCCTCTTTGCTCTTTAGTTAGTTTGACTAGGGGTTTATCTATCTAGTTGATTCTCTCAAAGAACCAGCATTTAGTTTTCTTTATTTTTTGTATTGTTCTCTGTTTCTATTTGGTTGATTTCGACCCTGAGTTTGACTATTTCCTGCCCTCTACTCCTCTTGGGTGAGTTTGCTTCTTTTTGTTCTAGAGCTCTCAGATGTGCTGTTAAGTTGCTAGTGTAAGATCTCTCCAGTTACTTTACCAAAGTACTTAGTGCTATGATTTTTTTTCCTCTTAGCATTGCTTTCATTGTGTGTCCCATAAATTTAGGTATGATGTGTCAGGATTTTCATTAAATTCCAGCAAGTCTTTAATTTCATTCTTTATTTCTTCCCTGACAAGTTATTATTGAGTAGAGTTGTTCAGTTTCTACATGTATGTGGGTTTTTTGTAATTTTTGCTGTCCTTAGGCCATGGTGTTCTGATTGGACACATGGGATTATTTCAATTATCTTGTATTCATGAAAGGCTATTTTGTCACGAATTATATAGTTGATTTCAGAGAAGGTACCATTATATGCCAAAAGGTGTATTCTTTTGTTTTAGGGTAAAATATCTTGTTGATATTTATTAAATTCATTTAGGTCATAACCTCTATTAGTTTCACTGTATCTCTGTTTAGTTTCTGTTTCAATGACCTGTCCATTGGTAACAGAGGGGTGTTGAAGTCTGCCACTATTATTGTGTGGGTGTTCATGTGTGTGTTCAGCTTTAGTAAAGTTTCTTTTATGAATGTGGGTGCCCTTGCATTTGGAGTGTAAGTGTTCAGAATTGAGACTTTCTCTTGGTGAATTTTCTCTTTGATGAATATGAAAGAGAATATGAACTTCCTCATTACACTTGATATCTTTTGGTTAAAAGTCTATCTTATTGTATATTAGGATGGCAAATCCATCTTGTTTCCTGGGACCATTTGCTTGGACGACCTTTTCTCATCCTTTTACTCTGAGATAGTGCTGTTTTTTTTTTTTATTGAAGTATGTTTCTTGTATGCAGCAAAATGCTGGATCTTGTTTTCATATCCAGACTGTTGACTTATGTCTTTTTATAGGTGAGTTATATCTATTAATATTGAGAGATAATAATGACAGATGACTGTTGGTTCCTGACATGTTTATTTTTTTTATTTTTATTTTCTATATTCTATGTTTACATTCCAAAGGCTTTCCCCTTTCCCAGTTACCCCCCTCCCTACGTCCCATAATTCCTCCCCCCCAACTATTCCCCAATCATTCCCCCTCCCCCCACGGTTTCTCTACAAAACTGGATCCAATCTTTACAGGCCCAGGGTCCTCTCCTTTCTTCTTCTTGGGAATCATTTGACTTGCTAATTGTGCCTTGAGTATTTAGGGCTTCTGGGCTCATTAATATCCACTTATCAGTGATTGCATTTCATGTGTATTCTTTTGTGATTGGGTTAGCTCACTCAGGATGATATTTTCCAGGTCTAACCATTTACCTACAAATTGCATGAATTCATTATTTTTAATTGCTGAGTAGTATTCCATTGTATAAATATACCACATTTTCTGTATCCATTCCTCCTTTGAGGGATATTTGGGCTCCTTCCAATTTCTGGCTATTATAAACAAGGCTGCTATAAACATAGTGGAGCATGTGTCTTTATTGTATGCGGGGGAATCCTCTGGGTATATGCCCAGGAGTGGTATGCCAGGGTCCTCTGGAATGACATGCCCAATTTTCTGAGGAACCGCCAAACTGATTTCCAGAGTGGTTTTACCATTTTGCAATCCCACCAACAGTGGAGGAGTGTTCTTCTTTCTCCACATCCTTGCCAGCACTTGTTGTCTCTTGAGTTTTTAATCTCAGCCATTCTGACTGGTGTGAGGTGGAATCTCAGGGTTGTTTTGATTTGCATTTCCCTAATGACTAATGATGTTGAACATCTCTTAAGGTGTTTCTTGGCCATCTGAATTTCTTCTGGTGAAAATTCTTTTTTTGTAGGTGGCTTTGTGTGCTAGTGATTCTCTCTGGCTTTGTTGTGTGATGCTTAATATCTTGTCTTTTGTAGGCACCTTCTTTTTGTTGGAGTTTTCTTTCTAGGATCCTCTGTAGGGCTGTATTGGTAGATTGATACTGTTTGAATTTGCTTTTGTCCTGGAATATTTTGTTTTATCTATCTATGTTGATTGAGATTTTTGCTGGGTATAGTAGCCTGGGCTGGCATTTGTGTTCTCTTAGAGTCTGCATGACCTCTGACCAGGCTTTTCTGGCTTTCATAGTCTCTGTTGAGAAGTCTGATGTAAATCTGAGTGGTCTACCTTTATATGTTACTTGGACCTTTTCCCTCGCTGCTTTTTATATTTTTCTTTGATATGTGCGAATAGTGTTTCAATATTATGTGATAAAGGGATTTTCTTTTCTGGTCCCATTTATTTGGCTATAGGCTTCTTGTATGTTTATGGACATCTCTTTCTTCTATGATTTTGTTGAAGACATTTTCAGGTCCTTTGAGCTTGGAATCTTTGTTCTCTTCTATTATCATTATTCTTATATTTGGTCTTTTTATTGTATCATGGAATTCCAGGGTTAGTAGACTTTTTTAAGTTTTGAATTTTCTTTGACAGTTATGCCAATCTCTTCTATGGTATCTTCTATACCAGAGATTCTCTCTTCTATCTCTTATATTCTGTTGGTGACACTTATATCTATAATTTTGGCTGCTTCCCTAGGTTTTGCATTTCCAGGTTTGCCTCCCTTGGAGTTCTCTTTATTGTTTCTACTTCTACTTTTAGGTCTTCGATTACTTTATTCAATTCTGTCATCTTTTTGATGTGTTTTCCTGTATTTTTTTAAGTGATTTATTTGTTTCCTCTTTAAAGGCTTCTACCTGTTTTCCTGTATTTCTTTCAGTGAGTTATTGATATCCTCCTAAAAGGATTCTATTATTGTCATGAGATAGGATTTAAGTCACTTTCCTGATTTTCAGGTGTGTTGGTATATTCAGGGCTTGCTGTGTTGGGAGAACTGGGTTCGGATGATGTCCACACATATTGGCTTCTGTTACTTATGATCTTGCACTTGCCTCTCACCATATGGTTATCCCTGGTGTTTGCTGGTATGGGTGACCCTGTCTGGAGTCTGCTTCTTTTGTCTCTGGGTTGCTTCAGGTCTCATGTTAGGCCTACAGCTCTGGCTGTAGCAGGTCACCTGTGGAGTCTTCTAACTGGAAGCTCTTCAGAGGGGCAGAGAAGCTGCTGATATGTTGCTGATCCTGGCTGCAGAAGATATCCTAGGAGGCCTTTAAACTGTTGGGTCTTCAGAGGAGCAGTCAAGCTGTTGTCTTGTGTGAAGATGTTCTTGGGGGGAGGCAGCAGGGGGGTGCAGGAGGAGTGAGGGACGGCAGGGGGAGGGGGGAGGGGAAGTTGGGAGACTATGAACTGCGGTTTCTGTTTTCCTGTGTGCATCAGAACTCCCAGGAGGCTTTCAGTCTGTGGTCAGTTGCCCTGCATGCCACAGAGCCCCCTGGAGATCTTCAGACTGAGGGGTCTGGTTGACCAATTGCCCTGTATACAGAGGAGCTCCTGGGATGTCTTCAATCTGTGGTGTCTTCTGGGGAGCAGACAAGCTGGTGATCGGTTGCTCAGTTGCCCTTTGTGACTCACATCTCAAGGAATGCCTCCTGATGTGGGGTCAGTTGCCTGAATTCTCTGAGTGCAGAGGATCTTTTCGGATGGCTCAGGATATGGAGTCTTTGGAGGAGCAGACCAGCTTGGAGTCTGCCCCAGCAGAAAGGACTGGGCAGAAGGGGAGTGATATTTGGGGGCAAAGGTTTTGGTGAGTGATGGGTCTGAGTCCACTAGGCACCTAGTGGGTAGCTGTGGGACTTGGGCAGGGGAGAGGAGTTCTTACCAACTCCTCTGAGTCCAACGGATCCTCTAGCATGGCTTGGATATAGTGGCGTCACAAGCGCAGACTAGGTACAAACTCTCATAAGATAGTTTTATAACCTTCATTTGTGTATGGAATCGGTTCCATTCCATGCTATTGATTAAGTAGAACATTCTTACTCCTATTAAATGAGGTCACCATCGCTGTCAGTATCAATTGTCCAGAAATATATGAATTTACTTTTGGCTTTTCTCTTTTATTCCATTGGATTTTGATTCTTCTAACAGCATTTAGTAGGCAATACCTTCAAATTAGGAAATTTGAGTCTTCAAACTCTGATCTGTTTTTAAAATCAATTTCATATTCAAGACACTTATAATTCCACGTTTATAACTAAGCTATATAGATCCTATGGGGGAAAAGAATAGTTGGAGTTTTCACAAAATTTCACTGAATTTTTAAATTATTTTAAGTAGTTTTGATATTTTATTGACCATATTTTCTTATGATATTGAACATTTTACCTTTTGAGTAGATTTTATTTTTTATGTATTCTGCTATAACTTTTATTGCATGTATGTAGTATATCCTTGGAGCAAATAACCCTGGGTATCTAAAACTACTTTTTAAAATATCCTTTCACACTTGAGAAATTTCTACCTGCATATTTGTTTTGATGAATACAGTTCATATTTCCTTCCCTATTTTCTCCCCTCTGCTCCCTTCTATATCCCACTTACCCTTATTTCCCTCCCAACTTAAGATGCTATATTTTTTCCTTTTTTTTAAATTGAATATTATTTTCATTTACATTGTCATGGTAAAAACTTTCCCAATTTTCTCCCTTCCCAAAGCCCCCCAACTCCTCTCCCTCCCCCTGCCTCCACATATATGCCCCTCCACCCAACACACTACCACCTCCCCCCCTCCGTTTCCCTTTGATGGGACCTCTGTTGAGCCTTTACCTGACCAAGGACCATTCCTCCCACTGATGCCCAACAAGGCCTTCCTCTGCCACATTTTTGGCTGAAACCATGTGTGCCCCAGGTTCAGTCCCTGGGAGTCTTGGGGCATCTGTGTGGCCAAAATCATTGTTCTTCCCGTGGGGCAGTAAACCCCCTCTGGACTATCTTCCAGCTCCTCCATTGGAGACCCCATGGCCAGTCCAATAGTTGGTTGCTAGAAGATGCTACATTTTTATTGTTTTTTACACTTAATATTTATTTATTTTATTTTATGTGTATAGGTGGTTTGACTACATACAAGTTTATACACCATATGTGTGCAATACCTAAAAAAGGCCAGAGTAGGAGTAGGAGATGTTTGTTCAGGGATTACAGATAGTTGGCAACTGCCAAGTCGATACAGGAAACTGAGGTTAAGCCTTCTGTAAGACTAACAAGTATTCTTACTAGTAAGTCTTCTCTCTAGCCTCCACTGCTGCTTCTTTATAAACCCACCTGTGGCAGTTTAGTGTTGTTAAATATAGAGCCATCTACTTGAACTTAGATTGCCTGGAAAAAAAACTGATCAGTTGTCATTAACCCTGTAACAAAGGCTGGTGTTTCATGAATCCATCTTCCATTCAGGTTGGTATATTTACTCAAAGAAATCATGCAATGTTTCTGAACAACCATGAGCCCCTTCCACAACTCCTTCAGGATCCTTCCAACAACACCACTTACTAAAACCCACAACTTTCTATTTCTTTTTTTTTTAAAACCAGGGCATTGAGAAACAGAGAGGGAGAGACAGAGGGGAGTAGGAGACAGAAAGAGAGGGAGAGAGACAGAGAGAAAGTGAGAGAGAGAGACAAAGACAGAGACAGAGAGACAGAGACAAGGACAGAGATAGAGAGACAGAGAGATAGAGGAAAGACAGAGAGACAGAGAGGGAGAGAGACAGAGACAGAGAGGAGAGATGGAGAGAGAGAGAGACAGAGAAAGGGGGAGAGAGAAGAGAGAGAGAGAGAGAGAGAGAGAGAGAGAGAGAGAGAGAGAGAGAGAATCCTTTCTCAAACCAAAAACAAACAAACAGCAGGCATTTTGGCTGGCATGATTTTTTGATGATTTAATGCATGCAGACACAGCTGCTGTGAGTTTATATGTGAAACAGCACTGTCCCATCTGACAAATATTGTTATGCCACCTACTGCCTACTGGCTCTTGTATCCGCCTGATTCCTCTTCCACAATGCTCTTTTAGCCTTGTGGGAAAAAGTTGTGATAGTGATGCCAATTTGTATCAGAAAAAACAGTCTCTTATTCTCTGAATGTTAACTAGCTGTGTGTCTTTGGTTTAATTACCATCTGAATCAAAGAGAAGCTTTTCTGATGAGGGTTGAGTTACACTAATCTATATGTATAGAGTCAGTACACAGAGGGCAGTTTATTCTCTTTTTTTATTCAATATATTCTTTATTTACATTTCAAATGATTTCCCCTTTCCTGGGTCCCCCCTCCCCGAAAGTCCCATAAGCCCTCTTCCCTCCCCCTGCTCCCCCATCCACCCCTTTCCACTTCCCTGTTCTGGTATTCCCCTATACTGTTGCACTGAGCCTTTCCAGAATCAGGGACCACTCCTTCCTTCTTCTTGGACATCATTTGATATGTGAATTGTGTCTTGGGTATTCCAAGCTTCTAGGCTAATATCCGCTTATCAGTGAGTGTATACCATGAGTGTTCTTTTGAGACTGGGTTACCTCACTTAGGATGATTTTGTCCAGCTCCATCCATTTGTCTAAGAATTTCATGAATTCATTGATTCAAATGGCTGAATAGTACTCCATTGTGTATATATACCATATTTTCTGTATCCATTCCTCCATTGAGGGATACCTGGGTTCTTTCCAGCTTCTGGCTATTATAAATAGGGCTGCTATAAACATAGTGGAGCATGGATCCTTATTACATGCTGGGGAATCGTCTGGGTATATGCCCAGGAGTGGTATAGCGGGGTCCTCTGGAAGAATCATCCCCAGTTTTCTGAGGAACCGTTAGACTGATTTCCAGAGTGGTATATTGATCATAATCATGATAATAGGATCTTCTTTTGGTTGTATATGTTTTTGGGTCATAAATTTGTTCCATGTTATTCTACGAGCTGTAAAGGGTAACAACAAGTACTTTGTTTCTCCTGTAAGAGTTTGACCCTATCCGGCTACTCTACATATCTTCCCAGACTGGTTGTTGTAGTTCATTATATATACAAGTAGGTGAGACTTTGAATAACTTTCAGTAAATGTCTTTGATGGAATCTTCTAAAGATATTAAAACTAGACGGTCAATATGAAGTAGCCAGATAGATACCGACTTGATATCTCCATGCTCTGTACCAAATATATGTGGTATCCTCAACAATAAGGGCTCAAGTTCTGGAAGAACTAATAGCAATGGCAAGAGCCTGGAATGTATAGTGGTCTTTCTGATACCACTGACTAAAATCTGAAAAATCGTAACATATACTTAGCAACAGGATTTATATTTTATAGTCTGTTTTCTGGGAAGGCATTATATTTAAATGGTAAGGTAACTGCTTTCTTAATTTCCATTTAAGATAATATTTTTCTGCTCCAATCTAGATATAATAAATTTTATATGCTGACTTCATTTTACAAATCATTGCATTATATGTTTATTTACATTCTGGTGAATTTTAATAATGCTTATATAAATATATTTTCATGATACCAGTAACTAGAAATAGCTTTTAAACATCTTATATCATAATTTTTGTAAATATGTTTGTATTTCTTATCTTATTGATCTGAGTTAATCTTCTAATAAATGGTTAGATATAGTTTTAAAATAAGTATTCTTATAGCATAACAATTTTGCTTTAAAACTGATTTATTCTGATACATTGTTATCACTTTACATTTTGAAAATTTCATAGTAGTTTCAAATATCTGACAAATTTACAGATATATGTGTAAATATCAAGCCATTTCTAGTGAACTTTGATATATTTATGACATTCAATATCATGTTTGCTATAACATCAAATATTACATGTGATATAAATGATTGATATATTATACAAATCATAGAACCAGTAGGTACAATGTCATTTTATGAAATATTTTGAACACTTACTTACTATTATTTTTATTCTAGTATTCCTTATCCTTTGACTGCCCGGCCCACAATGTACTTCTTACTAACACAAATAATCCCATCTCTGGACCTTAAGCTACAGTATAATAAACTCCTACATTGCCTACTTACCATGTCAACTTCCTTAGATTTTTTTATTCATTCTTTACTTGTATAATAAATTTATTTTGGAGCATAAATCTCGTAGATAGGCCTTAAAAGTCATCTTTGTGATTATGCCCATTGATCCATACCTTCCACACCACTCAGTAACATTACTATTTATCCTAAAAATCTTTTTATCATGCATTTTGTCTTTTGTATCTATTTTCAGGTTAGCAGCTTCTGAAGTATGTTTTCAATACTTATAACTATATACATGTTAATATATGTTGTATATCTAAACAAAAGCCCAAACCTTGAACTTCTGACTCATTATTCTCTTACGTTTCTAGGATTTATTTCAAAGAGTAAACTATAAAATTCCTATCACCAGCCCCTCATTTATTTCCAAATAAACTACTGTTTACTAGTAACTAAAATTGATTTGTTTTTTTTAAATGTCCCCTTCAATCATTCTAATTTGATAAGTGACAGTTTTTGCACATTTGGCTTCTTTTAACACTAGCACTTGAAGCATTTAATATTTGTCATATCAACCTCTCTCTTAATGTAAGGTTAGACAAAACAAAAAGAAAGAGAAAGAAAAACAGCAATTTTATATTTTTTAAAGAAAATGGAAGCAGCAATATATGAGTTCATAGCAATTCTATTTTAAAAATAATTTTGAGGGATACAAATATATATGTGTAATGGTAGAATAATCAAATTAGTTGATGCATATTTATATAGGTATTATAATCACAAACAACATTTATTATGCTAGAAACAATGTTAAAACATTTAATACTAGTGTATATATATATGTGTGTGTGTATGTATGTGTATGTGTGTGTATGTGTGTGTGAGTTTGTGTGCATTTGTGTATCTTACCTGAGAGTCCTTCATTGAGTAGTAAATGAATACTACTTGTGTTAATTGCCTTTTTTTAAATTCTAATTTTTTTCTCCTTACAGTCTACTTTCTACTCTTTAAAATCTACTTTGTGTTATTTTTGTAGAGGTGTATACATGTTCCTATGTCTTCAATAGCACAGTGTGCCCATATATATGAATACTAGGGCTCAACCTCAGGTCATTTTTATTTTGGGACTCCTATCTTATATTTTGGTTTTGCTTTGTTTTTCCCCTTGGGAAAGGATATCTTCTGGGGATGTAGAAATTGCCAAGTCATACATGGTTGCAGAAGAGACAATGTGACACAGTTTCCACACCTGAAAAAGAGCCAGTAGCGTGTGGGCCTCTATGATTGTTGACAGTTGCTAGATGTAAGGCTTGTTAGTATAACAAAGCACATATTTTCATGTTCCTACTTCATAGAATGCTCTCTGTTAAGGTTAATAACTTCATGATAATGAGAAATAGCATGACTCTGCAAGCATGTGTTCTTCAGCAAAATGAGAAACACTTTGACATTCAGGACACTTCTTATGACTGTGGGTATGAAATCTGAAAATGTAAGTTCAAGAATATATAATTTCTCAACTATGCAAAATATAATGATGCATTATAAATTGTATGAGGGGCTTAATGGACCTAAAAGAACAGACAGCTGCACTAATGAGCCAGCTTGTCAGAAAGATATTAAGGAAAGGGATAAAGAAATTTAAGGAATAGTGATCTCAGGGCAAGATGCCATCCAAGTATGTTTATTGTTTGTGCTTAAAGAGTCAGATTCATGAGTTCAAGGTCAGGATGGGACAAAGTAAGTTTAGGTTTATGGGACAAAGTAAGTTTAGGTAGGAATGGATAGGATCCCACCTAAATAAATTTATTGTTTGTGCTTACAAAGTCAGGCAGATCTCTGATTTCATTTCCTATTAGTTAAAGAAGAAATGTAATTGCTGTCTCTTTCTCAGAATCAAGGGGCTAAGGTCCTAAAATGCTGATTATAATCATAAAGTAACCTCTGGTAATGATTGAATTGATATGTGAATACAGGACTGATTGGGCTTTGGTCTGCAAGAGCTAAGCTACCTACACACAGGTATCTGGAGATCCAGCTCATTGACAGCACAGAACTATTAGCTTGTACCCAAGATTGACTTTGAATCATTTCTTCTGCCACTTCTAAACTACTTCCTCAGGACCCACTATCCAAGCTGAGGCTGGTCCTTGGAAAGGGCTCACTGATATTGATAAGACAAATTATTAGTGAGCCCCAGAAATCTTCTCAATCTCCCCTGTGTCTTGACAAGCGCTTCTGTGCCTAGCTTTTTAATAATCTAAATTATTTTCATAAAATACATCCCAGGCACAGCTTCCCCTTTCTCCTCTCCTACAGATCTGCTCTAGCTCCCCTCTGCCTCAGATTCACTAATTCTCCTTTTCCCCTTAGAAAAGAGTGGGCTTACCAGTGATGTCAGTCAAACTCAGTACAACAGGATACAAGAAGACTATGCACATAGCCTTATATCAAGACTGGACAAGACAGCCCAGTGGGAGGCAAAATACCATGAATAGATAAAAGAGTCAGGCACACCCGCTCCCATTATTAATATTCCAAAAATACCCCAAGCTAAAGAACTACAGCATATATAGAGAGAGCCTAGTGCAGACTCATGCAGGCTCCTTGGTTGCTGCTTCAGTCTCTGTGCATCCCTATGAGCCATAATTAGTCATTTCTGTGGGTGTGTTCCCATGGTACACTAGACTACTTTGGCTCCTACAACTCATTGTTCCTCTCTTCTGAAGACTTTCCAAAGCTTCCTTAATGCTTAGCTGTATGTCCTTTGTATCTTTTGTCAGTTTTTCTGATGATTGTGCTAGGCACCAATACTAAACAAGAGGGATCAGAAAGTGGAGGGAGTGATGAAGGAAGAAACTACAGGGAGAAATGTCTGACATAGGTGGCCATTTAGGGAGTGATATGGAAACTTACTACAGTGGAAACTTCTTGGAACCTATAAAGTTGACCCTGGTGGGGACTCCTCGTAATGGAGAACTAGGAATCTGAATTAGTCATCATTTTTAACCAAGCTAGGCTCCCTGTGGTGGGTCTTGACCTACAACCTGCTCTTACTGCAAGAGTCTGTGGGTGAATGGTTGCTTGGAGCTTGTGGGAGGGCCCAGCCAATGACTGTTATAACCTGAGGATCGCATGAGAGGGGGGCCATGCCTGCCACTTTCTTGATGGTAAGGATACAGAAGCTGGATGACTCAGAGAACTAGGGTAGAGCCAAATACAAATGACCAAAACTGGGGGAAGGCAGACTCAATGGCATGCTCCTGTTGATACACTGCTATCCTCTTAGGATCTGTTCCCAGAGTTTACACATGGATTCTGGTGCTCAGACACTCTTCCTTATACTTGACTGTAATCTTTTTACTGACTCAGACATCACGCCAAATGCTAATTTGTATGTTTTGTCTTATTAAACATATTTTAATAGTTTTTACTATCTTTGATGGTTTCTTATCTTTATAAATAACCAAATCAAATGAAATTTTCATCTGTAAGTCTTAGCACTCTATCATAAAATCCAAGTCATTACCAATAAATGTGTTTGGTATATCCCAAATGTTGGCTTTGAAATAGAATTTCACTCTAGCCAATACCTTTGTTTTAGGCAGCAGACGTCTAAGCTGGTCATGTACACCGTTATTCCTAGTTTCACTATATTACTGACTTCCTTGTGGATCCAAGTATCCTAGACCTACTAATATCCACAAACATGGAGTATTTCTCCCTTTCTTTGTGCTTTGGGAACAGACGCAACTCTTATAGCTTTGTTACCGATTATCATTTCAATGAGAGTTGTAAAATGAAGGCTTGGAAGGTTGAGAAAACATTTCTTTTTAGTTTACAGGACAAGTTCACATTCCTTTCAGTATTATAAAGGCAAGGTCCCTAGGGAGTAAGACTTTATGAACATCATAAAAGCAGGAGATTCTTAAAGTTAAGATCCCTTCCTTATGCTTCAACCTACTGCCTGTGGATTTTCCCTTAATAAAATAAAGATGATTTCTCTTCTGTACAACCAAACATAACTAAATAAAACATTAGCTTAGGTTTAGAACAGATATACATTATCAGAAATGCTTTTATTGATATGAAAACGTTTCAACAAGTACAAAAGTTATTTGTAACAATATTTTAATATAAAAAAATCTAGGTTTTAAAATCTGTAGAGTTCACCTTAAAACAACTTAAATACAGTTATTCAATTTATTTTAGAATATAGAACATGCAGGGAACAAAAGTCAAAATTAGTTTCTTTGCTCCTGTTATATAGACAGTTGTTTTCTCACTCCAAGGTTAACACTTCTGAAAGGGTTTTGTCCATCAGTTCAGATTCATATAGGCATAAAAAGCTTTTGACATTTTTGGAATTATGTTAGTATTGAATGATCTCAATTCTTCACTCACTATCTTTATACATATAAACAGGTATTATATTTTGGAGAAATTATTAATACTAAGATAGTTTGAACAATGGAGACACAGTAAACATAAATATTCATTCTGTGTACTATGGAGAGATACAGATGTAGAGAAGATATGCAAAAGTGGTTTTGGATAAATAAATAAAAACAATTTTTCACTCCACACTGAATATTTTCCTTACTTAGTAGATGATTAAATAAAACATTTGGCTCACAAAGCTATGGTTTAATCCACCATTCTAATATGTGATCTAAATACTTTGAAGTGCCCATCACTAGGGTGAAAAGAACATAGAGAGTGTAGAGATTCCTGAATTCCAGGTGTGCTCACAGAATTTCGTGATAAGATTCTCTTAGAAAATAAGACAAATCAGACTATTGAATGATGATAAAACCACAACTATCATTTTTGAACTTATAAATAGTAGTTGTAGTCAGACATTCTGGTCTGGTATAGTGAAGAGTAAAACCACTTCTTTGCCAGGAAGATAGAAAGTAATTAAATGAGCTTTACATTTCCATGGTAATAGTCAGCACTGGAACACTCCAAAGTATGCCACTATCTGTTCAGGAAATTCTGTCTGTCAACAGTTGGCAGAGAAAGATGGCTATACAATTGCGATTGCTCTTGCCTGTTTTCAGTTATCAGAAAATTATATATATATATATAATTTTATATATTATATTATATAATATATATTATATAATATATAATTATATACATATAATCTTATATATATACATACATATGTATATATAAGAGATTATTGCTTTACATTCTGCAATGTTGTTTACACATATATTATTTAACATATATACATTCAAACCTATATTTAAGTATGCATTTCATGTTGCATATTGTCTTAGATAGGGTTTTACTGCTGTGAACAGACACCATGACCAATGCAAGTTTTATAAAAGACAACATTTAATTGGGGTTGGCTTACAGGCTCAGAGGTTCAGTCCATTGTCATCAAGGCAGAAACATGGCAGCATCTAGGCAGGCATGGTACAGAAGGAACTGAGAGTTCTACATCTTCATCTGAAGGTTGCTAGTAGAAGACTGACTTCCAGGCAGCCAGGGGGAGGGTCATAAGCCCACACCCACAGTGACACACCCACTCCAACAAGGCCACACCTCCTAATAGGTCACTTCCTGGGCCAATCATATACCAACCATCACACATATATTTGGGTTATTTGAATGTAACCCAAATTTATTCAATTTAATTTATTCAATTACATAATGGGATGTGAATATATTATTATGTGTAATTAGTACATAGGACATTGTTTAATATATAACAAAGATATAACATGGCATTTAACATGTTATATATTCCATATTTTACATAATGCAAATATATTTGTATTAAATTCTAGGCAAAACACACTAACACTTCACTTGCTTATGAAAGGATTGTAAGCCAACAAGTTATAACCCTGTCTTAGTCTATTTGGGATCCTGAAACAGTGAGTAAACACTGTTGCTTAGGGCAGCAATAGTTTATATACCATAGTTTAGAGTCTGAGCACACAATTCCTGGAGTGTAGATGCCTTTTCTCTTCTAGTATCTTCAATAGTACAGAGTAGAAAGTGACCATGCTCACCTGTCCCATTTCCATTATGCTCCTCCTACAAAACCAGTATGATAGAATTTCAACTTTTGAATTTTGTGTGAACACACATTTATCAGAATATTAGGTCTCCATATCCCACAAATAATTGGGCCGAATAGGGATTAAAAGCAGAACCTAAAACTGACCCATCTGACTAAATTTTCACTGTTTGGAGGGAAAAAAAAAGGAAAGTAAAGAAATGGAAAGAATAAACAACAGCAAATAAAACTCAAAAAGTGAAAGAAGCTAAATGAAAGCATATATAGGTCATGAATTGGCAATTCAGCATTATTAGCTAGGTTATAAATTTTTAATATCCTTAGTTATAAAATATGCAGTAATAAGTGATAAATGTCATGTATATATAGCTGATTCCAATTTGATTTCCAATATTCTAGTTCATTCCAAGGTAACCACAATTATTTGTGCCATTCTCAGTCTAAGTTAGTATTCCTGAGTTTATTGAAGTCTAGGATTCAAAGCTTATCTTCACTCTTGCCACATTCTAGGTTCAAAGTGACATGGAGAATATAATTTGATCTATAAAATAATTGCAGAATTTTTATCCTAACAGGAGTGAAATACAAGCTATTATATTTTGTATTAGCTCTCAAGACTCTGACTTTACTTAAATATTGCTTGATTTTCACTATGAACCCAATATCCCCTTGGAGTGCGGTGATTTCTCTATTATATGACATTCCAAGTACTATCCCTAAAATATATGAGAATACCCACAAAGCCCTTAAATAATACACTTCAGAAAATGTCCTCAAACTTATATGTATACTAATATATTGAGAATATGTGTTTATCCATATACCAGCATAAAATATAAAAAATGACTCCCTTTTATTTTAATTCACTTTACATCCTGAGCACTGTATCTACTTTAGGTTGCTCCTCCCACCGTTCCTCCTCATGCCCCTCCCCTTATGCTCCTAGAGAGTAGAGCCTCCCCTCCCTGGTTCAAGGGCAGGGCAGTTCAAGTTTCTGTAGGGCACAGAGCTTTTTCTACCAATGAAGCCAGGTAAGACAGCCAAGTTATGGTAATGAATTCCACAGACAGGTAACATTTTTGCCTATAGCCCCGGCTGCCTTTGTTCAGAACCCACATAAAGACTGAGCTGCATGTCTGTTACATATGCACAAGTGTCCTAGGTCAAGCCTGTGTATCATCTGTGACAGGTGGTTCAGTCTTTCAAAGACTCCAAGGATCCAGATTAGTTGACTCATTCGGTCTTCCTGTGTAGTTCCTATCCCCTTCCATGCCCTCAATCCTTCCATCAACTCTTCCATAAGACTCCCCAAACTCCATCCAGTATTTGCCTGTGGGTCTCTTCATCTGTTAGAGTCAAATTCCAGGTGGAGCTTCTCAGAGGACAGTGACGCTAAGCTCCTGCCTGCCTGCATAGCAGAGTATCATATAGTATCAGGGATTAGTGCTTGCCCATGGGATGGCTCTCTAACTGGGCTGGGTTTTGCTTGGCCATTCCTTTAGTGTCCACTTCATTTACTCCATTCCTTGTCCCTGCATTTCTTGTAGGCAGGATAAATTTTGGTTAAGAGGTTTCGTGGGTGCGTTGGTGTTTCTATCCTTCCACTGGGGTTCATGCCTGAAGACTCACCTCAGGTTCCATATGCCCACTGTTGAGTCTAGCTAAGATTCTTGGGAACCTCCCTTATCCCAGGTCTCTGGCATGTCCCCAGATGCTCCCTATCATATCAGCCCTACCAGCTGCAGATTTCCATTCATTCTCAGAGCCATCTGGCCATCTCTCCTGTCTTTCCTCATACCTAATCCTAACCCATCTTCCATTCCCCTCCCAATCGCCAGCCCAGCTTCTACCCAGTTTCTTCCCTATATCTCCCTCCTATGACTATTTTATTTCCCCTTCTGAGATTCAAGCATACTTTTTTGGGTCTTCCTTCTTGTTCAGCTTCTTTTGGTCAATGGAGTAGAGTATGAATAGTCTGTATTTTATGACTAATATTCACTCATAATTGAATACATACTATGCATATCTTTTGGGGGCTGAGTAACCTCACTCAGGATGCTATTCTCAAGTTCTATCCACTTGACTGCAAAACTCATGATGTCTTTGTTTTCAATGACTGAAGAGGATTCGTTTGTATAGACGTACCACATTTTCCTTATCTCTTATTCAGCTGAGAGACATTTATGTTGGTTCCAGTTTCTGGTGATTATGAATGAGCTAGTATATAACATAGGTGAGGAAGTATCCCTGTTGCTATAGTGGAGTATCTTTTGGGTATGTGCCCAGGTGTAGTATAGTTGAGTGTTGAGGTAGAAATATTCTCAATCTTCTGAGAAACTGCCAAATTGATTTGCAGAGTGGTTGTGGAAGTTTGTAATCCCACCACCAAGGGAAAAGTATTCTTGCTTGACAACCTTACCACCATGTGCTGTCCTTTGAGTTTTCAATCTTAGGCATTCTGAGGGTATAGGGCAAATCTCAGAGGTGTTGTTTTTTTCACAACCTCCCCCTAATCCCTTGCCTTTGCCTCTTTGAGGGTGCTCCCCCACTTACCCATCCCCTCCCACCCCACCCCTTCAACATTTTCCTATGCTTGGGATCAAACATCCACAAGACCAAGGGCCTCCCCTCCCAATGATGTCAAACAATGCCATCCTCTGCTACATATGTGGCTAGAGTCATGGATCCCACTCTGTATGCTCCATGATTGGTGGTCTAGTTCCTGGGAGCACTGGGTGGTCCAGCCAGCTGATGTTATTCTTCCTATGGGGTTGCAATTATCCTCAGCTCCTACATTTCTTCTGCCAGCTCTCCAACAAGGGTCCCTGAGTTTAGTCTGATAGGTGCCTCCAAGCATCTGCATTGGTAGCTGATGACTGGACTTCCCAAGGATCATCCACACCAGGTTCCTGTCAGCAAGTGCCTCTTGGCAACAACAAAGTGTCTTGTTTGGTATCTGCAGACAGGTTGAATCCCCAGGTGGGGAAGAGTTATTTTGATTTGCATTTACCTGATGACTAAGGGACTCTGAACATTTCTTCTATGCCATTTGAGATTCCTCTGATGAGAACTCTCTGTTTAGCCTTGTACCCCATTTTTAATTGGGTTATCTGTGTCTAATTTCATGTGGATCTTTTTAAATATTGTATATTAGACTTCATCTAGATGTGGGAATTGTGAAAGATGCTTTCCCAATCTGTAGGCTGCTGTTTTGTCCTATCAACAGTGTCAATAATATACATTTCAATTTTATGAGGTCCCATTTATCAAGGGTTGATCTTAGAACCTGACCACTGGTGTGCTGTTCAGAAAGTTGTCTCCTGTATCAATGAGTTCAAGGGTATTTCCCATTTTTTGGTTCTATTATATTTACTCTATCTATTTTTATGTTGAGGTCTTTGAGCTACTTTGAGTTTAGTTTTGTGCAGATTAAAAAATATGGATCTATTTGCATTCTTCAACATACTGACATCCAGTTAGACCAGCATCATTTGCTGAAGATGTTCTCTTTTCCACTGTAAGGTTTGTCTTCTTTTTAAAGAAAATCAGGTTTCCATAAGTGTGTGGGTCTTCAATTGTCAGGGTTTTCAATTCTATTCCATTGATCAACCTGTCTGTTCCTATAATAATACCATGCAGTTTTTATTACTATTGCTCTGTATTACACCTTGAGCTCAGGAGTGGTTATAATTTAGGATGTTCTTTTAATGTTCAGGATAGTATTAACTACTCTGAGATTTTATTTTTCCATATGAAGTTAGGTCTGTCAACGTTTGTAAAGAATTGTATTTGAAAAAAAAGAAAAGAAAAAAAAAGAATTTTGTTTGAAATCTGATGGGAGTTCATGGAATTTGTAAATTGTCTTTGATGAGATTGCCATTTTAGAAATGACTTACTCTTTAACACATTGAATAACATTCAATCTGTACTTTGAAACTACTTCAGAAGAGTTGGCATTTTGTTGATCTTGATTACATTGTTGATAAGTTCTGGGAAGATATAGATAGTATAGATAATTATTTCTTCATTAAGTTCCTGTGTGTGTGTGTGTGTGTGTGTGTGTGTGTGTGTGTGTGATTTTTCTTTTGTTAAATGTCCCCTCTGTTGCCCATAATATTTTATATTTTTACTTAATTTTTTGTTCTTAATACAAGTATTTATTTTAAATGGTTTTAAAAATCATAACTACAATGAAACGTGTATCATATCGATGCCTGTTTCGTTGTACATGCAATGCTTATAAAACTTTACCATTGCCCTTTTAGGTAGTTATCTATCATTTTCTATTTTTCTTACCTATTTTTTTTAAGTTTGAATGGCTGAACTCAAGCACATCTCTGGGAGTGTTTAACTCTGTTCTATCTGATGGTAGTGAATTAGAAATATACTTCAGTCTGAGCAAGCACACTTTTACAGACGAAATGTGTCAATGCAGAGCTCAGTTTGAATCCCACCTTTGCTGTTAAAATCATTCGTAATATGTTTAATATCTCATACATTTTTGATTTTTGTACAAATTTTCAGTGTTTGAATTAATGGTGATCTAAATTGCCCTAGAATTTGTGCTTTTATAACACTGAGCTGAGAATGTTTAATATATAAATACATACAATTTTAACTCATGCAAAACTCTTGAATTTGAAATGTTAGTTCTCATATTCTATCTTAGAAATGTATTTTAAAATGCATAATTTATAATCATATGAGTTTATACAAGTTTTTCAAGCCAATTCAGTCAATATCCTTTTTAATCAATTTATGAAAGTTAAAATATATCATAAATATATTATAGGACCTTAAAATGTTAGATTGTGGTATTTTGATTAAAAATAATCCTTCCATAGGTCCATAGTGAGAGAGATACTATTAGGAGGTATAGCTTTGTTGGAGTGTGTGTGCCTTTGTTGGAGGAAGTGTGTCACTAGGGTGTGAGCTCTCGGATGCTTAAGCCACACCCAATATGTATTTTAGATCTGGATATAAAATTTTCAGCTTCTTCTCCAGTACCAAGTATGCCTGATTACTGCTGTGATTCCCATCATGATAACAAAGGACTAAACTTCTGAACTAAAATTCAGATCCAATTAAATGTTTTCCTATACAAGAGTTGCTGTGATTATGATGTCTCTTCACAATAGGAACCCTAAGACATGGATAAATGGCAGTCCCTATACAGAAGATTTATCAATATTTTCATTTTATAATTAGTAATTCATTAAAGGGTGAGTTGACCAAATTATAACACTTTGTGAAAGTTAAGGCAAGTTAACTATTATGATAATCATGAAAATAAAAGCACAAGGGGCATATATATGTGGAAACTGCAAGAAAAAATGCCATCATACAATTAGAAATCAAAAATTCTACATTCTAATGATTGGCTTAGTAATCTACATCAGAATTAAAATATCCAAAAGAATTCCACTTAATTAAGGAGAAAAAATATGACTAAGTATGAACTAGAGGATAGTGGATGGTCTGAGGTGAGCAATTCTGAGTTGACCAAGAATCATGAAACCTAAAAAAAAAAAAAAAAAAGAATCATGAAACCTAATTGTATAAGAAGAGTAGAGTTCATTTGATTCACTTGCCTAGAAAGCACTTTGTTTTTGTCTTCTTTATAAAATAATTATTTATTAGCTAAAATTAAAGACTAGTAGAAAGTCCAGGAATCATCCAGCTCCTTTGGGGACTTTATATCTTTTCAGTGATTCAGAATCTATATTACATCAGTTTACAAGTAAGAGTGACCAGATGGCTGAGGAATTACATAACTAGTAGAGACTAAAGTAGTTACTGACATCACAAGCTGAAATTCTTTAAGTCTGTACTTTCAACCTCCTAGCTCACAATTTTATAACATTCATTTTTTCTTCTAGAAATAAACACACACACACACACACACACACACATACACACACACACACACACCATATATATATATATATATATATATATATATATATATATTCAAGGCAGGAAAGAGTAGAACTATGTGGTTCTAGAAATCACTCCCAATATTAGACAAAACATTTTAAAACTACTTTCTTTCCATCATATCTATTCTTGAAATTAACAAGTATTGTCAGAACTAAGTCCTTTGAAAATTCTAGATACAAATGTGAAAAAATGCAGAAAATGTTTGAAGAACAGTTGACTTATTTATCATATAATCTGTTGACATGAGTTTAAAAATGTGATCATATTTTAATAAAGTAAAGGTACAATAGATATCAAGTCAAAATCTTATTCTTCCACAAAATTATTATTAGACTCCAACTATAAATGACAAAATAACTTCCTCTGTTCATTAACAAATTTCATAAAAAGCATATGAATAAAACTAAAGTAATATCTTAACAAAAACCCAATCATATTAAGGGTTACTACTCTTTTTATTAGATTTATTAGGACAAAATATAACCAGAGAAACCTCAAAATCAAGTGGCATCTTAAATCGAATAGTCCTAACACATTTACCAATTATTCCATCCAAACACCAAAGAATACACATTTTATTCAGCAGCACATGGACGCATCTCTAAAACCACATGCTGGGACAAAAAGAAAACCTTAACAAAACCAGAAATATTGAAATGACCCCATATATCCTATCTGACTATTATGTAATTAAATCTAAATCATACAGAAATATCTGGTATATATATATATATATATATATATATATATTAACTGTAGACAAAAGAGAACTCAATTCAAAACAATAACTGGGTCAAAGAAGATATCAAGAAAGAAACCAATATTCCTGAGCTAAATGAAAATGAAAATAATACAACAATACATCTGGGACACAAATGCAACTCTACAGCAAACCAGTAGCCAACATCAAAATAAATGGAGAGAAACTTGAAGCATTCCCACTAAAATCAGGGACAAGACAAGGCTGCCCTCTCTCTCCATATCTTTTCAATATAGTACTTGAAGTTCTAGCAAGAGCAATTAGACAACATAAGGAAGTCAAAGGGATACAAATTGGAAAAGAAGAAGTGAAACTATCATTATTTGCAGACGATATGATAGTTTACCTAAGCGACCCAAAAAACTCCACCAGAGAACTTCTACAGCTGATAAACAACTTCAGCAAAGTGGCAGGTTATAAAATTAACTCAAGCAAGTCAGTGGCCTTCTTGTACTCAAAGGACAAGCAGGCTGAGAAAGAAATTAGGGAAATAACACCCTTCACAATAGCCACAAACAACATAAAGTATCTTGGCATAACTCTAACCAAACAAGCGAAAGATCTGTACAACAAGAACTTCAAGTCCTTGAAGAAAGAAATCGAAGAAGACCTCAGAAGATGGAAAAATATTTCTTGCTCCTGGATTGGCAGGATCAATATAGTAAAAATGGCCATCTTGCCAAAAACAATATACAGATTCAATGCAATCCCCATCAAAATCCCAACTCAATTCTTCATAGATCTAGAAAGAGCAATTCTCAAATTCATCTGGAGCAACAAAAAACCCAGGATAGCTAAAACTATTCTCAACAATAAAAGGACTTCTGGGGGAATCAATATCCCTGACCTCAAGCAGTACTACAGAGCAATTGTGTTAAAAACTGCATGGTATTGGTATAGCAACAGGCAAGCAGATCAATGGAACAGGATTGAAGACCCAGAAATAAACCCACAGACTTATGGTCACTTGATCTTTGATAAAGGAGCCACAACCATCCGGTGGAATAAAGATAGCCTTTTCAACAAATGGTGCTGGTTCAACTGGAGGTCAACATGCAGAAGAATGCGAATTGACCCACTCTTATCTCTTTGCACTAAGATCAACTCCAAGTGGATCAAGGACCTCCACATAAAACCAGACACACGGAAACTATTAGAAAAGAAACTTGGGAAGACCCTGGAGGACTTGGGCACAGGGGAAAAGTTCCTGAACAGAACACCAATAGCGTACGCACTAAGATCAAGGATCGACAAATGGGACCTCATAAAATTACAAAGTTTCTGCAAAGCAAAGGACACTGTCAGAAGGACAAAACGGCAACCAACAAAGTGGGAAAAGATCTTCACCAACCCCACATCCGACAGAGGGCTAATATCCAATATATACAAAGAACGCAAGAAGTTAGACCCCAAAGAACCAAATAACCCTATCAAAAAATGGGGCACAGAGCTAAACAAAGAATTTTCACCAGAAGAAATTCGGATGGCCGAGAAACACCTTAAAAGATGTTCAACATCATTAGTCATCAGGGAAATGCAAATCAAAACAACCCTGAGATTCCACCTCACACCAGTCAGAATGGCTAAGATTAAAAACTCAAGAGACAACAAGTGCTGGCGAGGATGTGGAGAAAGAGGAACACTCCTCCATTGTTGGTGGGATTGCAAAATGGTAAAACCGCTCTGGAAATCAGTTTGGAGGTTCCTCAGAAAATTGGGCATGTCACTCCCAGAGGACCCTGGCATACCACTCCTGGGCATATACCCAGAGGATTCCCCTGCATGCAATAAAGACACATGCTCCACTATGTTTATAGCAGCCTTGTTTATAATAGCCAGAATTTGGAAGGAGCCCAAATATCCCTCAAAGGAGGAATGGATACAGAAAATGTGGTATATTTATACAATGGAATACTACTCAGCAATTAAAAATAATGAATTCATGCAATTTGTAGGTAAATGGTTAGACCTGGAAAATATCATCCTGAGTGAGTTAACCCAATCACAAAAGAATGCACATGAAATGCAATCACTGATAAGTGGATATTAATGAGCCCAGAAGCACTAAATACTCAAGACACGAATAGCAAGTCAAATGATTCCCAAGAAGAAGAAAGGAGAGGACCCTGGGCATGTAAAGATTGCATCCAGTTTAGTAAAGAAACTGAGGGGGGAGGGGGAATGATTGGGGAATAGTTGGGGGGGGAGAGGAACTATGGGAACTATGGTGGGTGGGAACTGGGAAAGGGGAAAGCCCTTGGAATGTAAACATAGAATATAGAAAATAAAAATTTAAAAAAAAAATAGTCCTTAGTGTCCTCAGTCTTAATGATTTTCTTCTTGCTTATGATCATCATAGTTGAACTTCTAAATGAGATTTTCAGAGTTTAAATATGTGTAAGATTATGGTTAACGTTTACAACTTCAAGCTCAATGTTGTCGATTACACAAAGATTCCCAAAACTGCTTGAAGAAGGAAGTGCTGGAAGAGATAACAGATTCTAGTAACTTGGAATGAGTATTGTGAATCTGATATGGTAAGAACAGGTAAGTCAGATATCCCATCATATTGTTCCCTCAAGCAGATATTTGACCTTGCTTCTATCCAATTACAGCTTGTGATCAAGTGCAACATCAACTGAGATTGGAGGGCCATGAGGAGTCAACATTCTGAAATGGTGCTCTCAGTAGACAAACCATTTATCTCATCAGAAATACTAGTCATCAGTGAAAGGAATACAGTCTTTCTACTTTGAAGAAAAGTAAGCAAATAACAATGAATTATTACTGCCTTGAAAAAAAAAAGCTGTGTAGGATTTTAGTTCTCTTGTACTTTTTTGTTTAATCTATCCAGTAATTATGCCAAACACTGTCTTTGAGAGTATAATAATAAGTTATGCAAACATACTATGCAAAACACATATTGCAATTGTACAAAAGTGAACAGGAGTGAATGATATAGATTTTCCATATATCTCCTTTCTCCCTAGAACCAAACAATTTATTGTGCTTCCCTTAAGGACTGATGATGGGAGACAATTAAACGGAGATTCTGAGAAATCTCTCCTTTATGTTGTTCTCAGTATGTCTGACATTTCTTTTCATGAGAATCTAATCTACTGAGATGTACACCTGTCTGATTTTGAGAGTTCCCTAAGGAATAATTTTATTTTTGTAAACACTCTTAATCTTGTAATTATTATTAAATTAATTAAAAAACACATACAATGAGCTCTGGAAAAACATTTTGTTTATGCTTTTAAATATTTCTTATACATGATAATGTATCTGTTCACCTACATATATTAAATATTATATACTTGAGTTTTATTTATTTTGTATAAATTTATATTATAAATTATTCAACAATTGGTCCATATTTTTAATTTATATATGCATTATTTATACAAAAATAAATATATTCTTCTATCATAGCTCATACATGAAATAAAATAAGAAGTAAAAATTTTAACATATGTTGTGAATTAGAATACTACCTTTTAAAATATTTTAGTAACATTTACTAAATTAATTCTGAAAAAATGACACATAATATAGTCATTCCTCCTCCTGTCTCTCTCTTGTTGAACATATAATGCTAAGTTTATGGTTTATTGTCATGCATTTATTTGTATGTGTTGGTCAATGTGTGCAGAAAAGGATTCTCTGTGTGTGTGTGTGTGCTAGTATAAGTGAAGTCCAGATATCAACATTATATTTCTTCCTTAATCATTGTCCGCCTTGATTATGAGAAAAAGTATCCCATTGAACCAGGAGATAATTGATTATCTAGGCCATCTTCTCAAAAAAAAAATCCAGGAATGCTGCTATGTCAAGCTCTTTGAGCACATTTTACTATGGATTCTAGAGATCTGAGCACTGGTTCTCAGTCATGGACCACAAACCCACTATAAAGCTCGTCATCTTCACAATCCCTATTGTTAATTATTATTATGGAAGATACACCCATATGTGGATCATACTATACTATTGCTATTGTATTTTTTGTTAGATCCACTTATTTTCTACTCACATTTACTTTTTTCTCTCTTGACAAAACAATCATTCATTTTCAGCTCCTACATGGGAAATGTGTAAATTATTTTTAAGAATTCAGTGTTTTTCTCTTCTTCTTTACTCAGAACAAGCCATGTATGTATTCAGTTTACACTTAGAACTTTCTTTTGATGGACAGCCAGATAATAGAGGGGTAACTGGAAACTTCATATATTCTGCAACATAGCATTATTTAAAGATTCTGAAATAAAGTGCTGTTTCTGCATAGAACATAACCTCACTGATGACACTCAATATGTAAATGAGCAGAGGGACAGAAGCACCAAACAACAGGTTTTTTTTCTAGATTTCACAGTCTCCTATGTTATCTATGCTTCTGAATGTTAAACATTTACAGAGTCAAATAGATAATAGTATAGTTAAATGCTTTATTTTCTGTCATCTTAATATGTGAATACTAGCAGAATCAATGCAACACACTCTTATTGTGTGATTCCAAGATTCACTGTAGATTTCTTCAATGTCTGACTACAGTACTGAGGAATGCCTATGAGGGAGTCCTAACTAGGCCCAACTGCTTTGCTTTTGCTTCTTTTGGGCCAATTTATGGGTTTTAGATTTCATTGTCTTTGTCTGTAGACAACGTAGACCATAGTTTTATAATCTTTTCCCAGGTGCCAATGTAACATTTTACTACTGGGCAATGGATAACTATAGCCATATTTCCAACATGACCTTTGGAAAAGTGTAGGGCTTTCACTGTTTTCCTCTCTACAAATTTCTTTTCACTCATGGCACATCTTTTGGATCTGTAAATTCCACAATTGTCATTATTGACTCCTTTGAATGACAAACTATAGAAGTCATATAAGAATCAAGCAGAATCCCTTCCTCTGCTTTTTTAATTAAGTGATCCAGTCATGATGAAATGTTCATGAGTTCCATGTATATCACTACGAGCAGTGGCAGAAGCTTGACTTTAATAACATAAATGACTTCCACAAGTTTGTAGAACTCAGCTTTGGTCTCTAATATGTTATTGATGATGTCACTAAAGTCAACAATATCAGAGGGCATAGGAATTGAGAAGGAACCACTGTCTACTTGTGTTTCTTGTTTTAGCATAGAAGCATGCCTGGAATTATGCCATGCTGGGAGTAAACAGGAGACATCTTCACAGACATGTCAGGATTGGTAATAAAGCAAGTAAGTGGATACCATCACTAATTATGACTAGAAAAAAATGTAGAGATACATGGTTTATTGAGGCCCCAGTCTCAGTATGTAGGTACATCTATGTCATAGCTCCTACATGTCCAGATCAGGGGATCACTGTGGAAGAGGGAAGGCTTTAAGAGCCAGAATCTCATACTATCTGCTGGGAAACAATCTTTATTTGAAATGGCTGCATAACTGAGATCTGAACAAGGACATTAGCAGTTCACAGAACGATGTGCATGCAGGAAGTTTCACAAGGTCCAGCAGCTTCAGATAACTTAGGACAACAAGGAAAGCACCTCCCAGAGATGAACTCCAAGACAAAGTGGTCAGCCCTGAAACCTAATATACAGTAACAACAAAAATTAGCTTTGCTGGGTTGTCTTTACAAATTTTTTTGCAGAAATACATATGTTACAATAAAAGTTGGGTTTATTTCTCTACTTTTGACCATGGAGGTATCATAATTTATTCCTTCTGAGAAAGGTAGAGTCAGTTTTCCCTGAGAGACTGATCCCTTATACATTGCTTAAATGGAAGTATACACCAAAGAATATTGTGGAAATACAAGTTTTTTTTTTTGGTTTATTTTGTTGTTGTTGTTTTGTTTTGTTTTTATCTTGCTTGTTTGTGTGTTCAATCTTTGAGAAGGACACAAAGTTGGAGAGTTGGCTGAGGATTTATGGGAAATAGATCTGAGAGCAGTTAGGCATGTGTGACTATCATGTATGTGGTTCACAAATAGCTATTAAAACTAAAGAATCAGACTGAAAATTGAAGTATTTATGTTTTTCATTATTTACTCTATGACCAATTTTATTTATCATAACTTTCCTCCTTTCATTATTTATCAAAACAACATGTAGTGAGTAGCATAACCAACTCTCTCATTAGCAGTCTCAAATTATCTACTTCTTCATACATAGTTATATAACTTTATTTGTTCCCAGTTAAAAGAAAGTAGATAAAAATATCAAGCTCAAACTTTAGATTACAATAATCATCACACTACTTTTGATGTGATTAAAATTTGCAGTCCATGTTAATGTATGTCAAAATTATAGTTAACTCAAAAATGAGAAAAAATAAAGCAAATGACATAACTGATTACTAAAAATTGTGCTACATTTTTTAAAAAAAAATGTTCAAATTAGGGGATGCAGGGCATGCTAAATGGTTAAGTTGGTTTCAGTGATTCATATAGAACTAAACAGACATATAAATTTCAAGGTGGATTTCATAGTTCATGATTTATCTTCCCAGATCACTTTGTTACACAGCTACTAATTAACTTCCTATGGTAATGTGCTTTTGGTGAACACCTGTATCATCATAGAACTGTTTCATAGCTTATTTATTTCTATATTTTTGTTTTATATATATATACATATACATATACATATACATATACATATACATATATTTATATATAACTATATCTTTTCATTTTGTAGCATAAATATAATGTAGAAATATTCACTTGCAGAACATAATAATTATAATTAAAATAATTAAATATATAATTTAATCTATGTTCTTTAAATAACATGGCACTAATTTTAGAATAGAAGTTATGAAATTTGATATATATATATAAAAATATCATGCTTACTAACTTTTTGTCTTGAGAATTAAAATTGCATTTTATTTTATGCAAAAAATGATGTTCAGTCAATTACATGACTATTATGAAACAAGCATTAAAAAGTAATTCAGTCCTTAATGACAGATAGTTAGTATGTAATATTTTTTGAGAAAAAAAAAATCTTTGTAGCTCTAAGTAAGAATACTGAAATTCCCTGAATAGAAATAAATTTATGCAGTGTAAAGAAAGTAAAGAATAACTACATATTCTTTGGCCAGGGTTGACATCAGATTTAGCTATTCATTTTCCATGTGCCATTGCATTGCTACCTAAAGAAAAGAAACTTGGTCTACAAAGTGAGTTCCAGTACAGCCAGGGCTATACTGAGAAACCCTGTCCTGAAAAACAAAAACAAAAACAAAAACAAAACAAAAAACAAAACAAAACAAAAACAACAAAAAGGAAACTCAATTGTCTCCAGTTTGTTTTTGTTGTGCATACCAGTGTATGAAATTAAGGAAACCCTATTTTATATTTTTGATTTACTTCAGGTAATTTTGTTTAAAAGCTTCTTTTTATATGGCTGGAAATTTCCACAGTTAAGAGAAATAAAGTATTTGACTAAGAACAGTTAATAGTAGAAAAAATCTGAAACACTGACTTCTGTGATTATTCCACCCCTACTGTTTTCTTAGTAGTGCTTCCTACAAGAGCAAATTAATAATAATAAGTTTCTTCTGTATTAATAGTAAAATGGGAGCTTTCTGGAGTAAACCCTTCCCTGGCATTTTCACTTGCATACTAGGGAATGGCGTGTTTTGTATTGCTCCCAGGATCCCAAGCCTTGTCATTCCTAGGGACAAGTCAAAGAAGAGAAACAGAAGGTCATCTTTGGGTCACTGCTATTCAGTTTGCTGTTTCAAGCTGAAAACTCAGGCCATTAAATATGAAAATCCACTCATTGTCTCCAGCCTGATTGTATCCTGTCTTTCAGATCAGATTCACCATAGCCATAGCAACCCTAATAGGCGGATGTGCATTGGACCACATCATTTGCAGGGTGTCTTTAACTGAGAAAAGTTTTGTTGAAAATATGTGTGATTAATGCCTTCAACTATTATCTCTAATTGAACAGACATGAAAGTGGGCCACTTTGTCGGCACAGATAAGCCTATTGCATGGCTATTAATGGCATATTCAGCCCTTGCTGAATTAATCTATTATTGCCTCTTGTCTTCAGTAACCATAACATGTTGTTGGAAGGCTGTGCAAAATTTGAGTAACTGTTTAAAACACAGCTCCAATAATCCTCTAGACACGGGTGTTAAAGAAGAGAGGAGAGCTGTTTAGACCATAATTGAATGTGCTGTCCTGTTTGCACTATTATAGGGCATTGACACATTTAAAAGAAAATGTTTGCATCATCAGGATGCTTCACCGTAAGATCATTAGTTATTCAGATAGATTTACAGAATTCTAATATCTAGAATGAAACTAAATAATAAGATCGATCAATAGGAAAAACAAAACTTTCCACTGCATGCTTGTGTGTGTGTGTGTGTGTGTGTGTTTGTGAGAGAGAGAGAGAGAGAGAGAGAGAGAGAGAGAGAGAGAGAGAGAGAGCATTCATATTTAAGATAAATAAAAATACATTGTTAAAGATACACTGCTACAAAAATTATGTAAATCTTGTTGAATTTATACAGAGTGTGAACCACACAGTAACTGAAGAACTATTCCCTACCGATTGGCCTAAATTCTTTCTGGAGGAAAAACTGTTTTGGTAACACTGAAGAGGAAAGAATCTAGATCATGGTCAAAAAGGAAAAAAAATCTCTGTGGGTGCTAGAAGCCTAGCTGTGTTTAAAGCAGATATAAAAGCAATTAGCATTGGACATACTACTTAATATAATTAAGCAATCATGAGTTCTTTGGTATTTTGATGAGTAAAAGGTGTCATTCATGGTTTCTGTGTTGAGCAATAGAAACTGAAAAACGTTAGAATTAAAATTTCAAGAGAAATAAAATAATTTCTATTTTTTTAAAAAAAAAAAAACTAAGTTTCAAACTCAAAGCAAACTCCCTGATCTTCTGGGTCACCAGGTAATGTCCAAAGCTATGACAATCAAGCCTACTCTACACAAAAAGATATAGCCAACTGAGGACCACTAGGACCAGAGGAGGTGACATTTCCCAGGGAAGAGCACATGACTTTGTCATCTGAGGCCAATCAGCACTGAAAATATATATACATAGTTAGGACATTATACTGATTGAATAGATTTCCTTTGGAATAAATATGTATATAAATATACATATGATTTTACTGTAACAAATAATGAAAAGCGTATCATGAATTTGAAGAAGAATTGAAGGGTATATGAGTGAGTTTGCAGGGAGGAAACAAAGGAGGAAATCTATTTTGCCATCTCAAAAAAATTAAGGCAAAAGAAACTTGTGTGTGTCTGGTATGTTCTCTTATACAATAGTAGCCACTTGTGTATTCATTTAAAAAACATTTTAATTATCTGGCTATGTAATCCTGAGTGAACAAAGACTGTATCTATACCTTCAAACTATAAATTATACTTAAATGTGAGAAAGATAGTTTGAAAAATAAACTTCAAGTGTGATATGTTCAACAATAGTCTCAAATTGTAAAATAATGCACTTCTAGAATTCATCTGTACATATTTTAATTTATATAAAATGTGCATATGCATAATGAGAATAAATCATGGGTTAAATAATGAGTCTGATTATTATATTAAGTCCTCTAATATTTAATAAAATGATACAGTAATAAAAGAGAATATGTCTTTTAGAAATTCATATGGCTCATAGACATTTTTCCATAAAGCACAAATATCTCTTATGAATGGGAAAATGATAAATTAACTAATAATTTCATTTCCCCACAAAAGAGTAGCAAAAATTTAATTCATTACTTCACTATTTAAAAGGGTATACAGATTAGAATTTTCATTCTCTAAGTACCAATAGTTGACAAGAGCATTGAACAAGAGTATTGGACTATGCAAATTCTAACTTAAAATGTATATTTTGATCTGTATATATATTCAACATCATGAACTTATAAAACTGGAAACTCATAATTCATATTCTAAATTTAGGAAGACTAATATATACTCTAACATTTTATTTTCAAAGTAATGTTATTTGTAATGATTATAAGCTTTATCAAAAAGGTCATGTTTTTTCATTTGCTGACTAAATAATTTCAATAAGCATATTATAACTAATACTATTCATTTCAAAATAAATACTGATTTAATCTGATTTAATTCTTTTACATAAATCTGTTTTCTAATGTGAAATATTACTATCATATATTTTATACTTTTACATTCAGTAAATTCAGTAATGACATGTTATGACTCTTGTATTATGTAATCATAAGCCACTTATAGATATTAGCATAAAATATAAAATGTACATTTTATAGATAAATATGTTTGAATATGCATATAACTATCTTTTATATTTAGACATGTTTATCAATTTCTTGATCTAAACTGTGTGGCATCATTTGAATTACTATTTAATACTTTTTCTGAATTTAACAAAGGTTTGATTTTCTTTTTTATTTGTTGAAACTATATACATATATATACAATGTATCTGAATTGCATTCACCTACCACAATCTATCTCCCCTTCCTCTGTAGTCCCTTCCACATCAGAAGCAAATCTCTCTCAATTTCATTTTCTCTTCTTTCTATACATCATGGAATCTAGAGGGAGTTGTCCTTATGTTCATCAGTGCACTATCATGAATCCTTGATTTAGCCATACTCCAGTGAAAAGTGACTCTTCTTCACCAAACATACATAGCTCCTCAGCTACTCTTGGGGCCTCAATATCCTAGAATTCTTAACTGGCTTGATCTTGTTGAAGTCTGGTGTGGCCAATCATAGCTGCTACTACTGAATAGTTACACAAGCCCTGTCAGTTCCAGAGAATAACCTTTCATAGTACTACTTATCCTTTGGTTCTTCGATTTCTTTCACCTCCTTCTCCATGATATGCATTGAGATTGGTAGGGAAAGAGTTGCTATAGATGGCATGAATACTCACGTATTCTCAGCATATTGAACTGTAATGAATTTGCATTAACCCACTACAATAAAAAGCTTCTCAGAACAAGGCTGACTTCAGAACAAATCTATGAATACAAAGGTAAATATTTACAACATAATTTGATAACATGCCCATTTAACCAAACAATATGAATTGCTTTTCACCAACGACCTATGACATAGCCAGTCTTCATAATTTATTTTCTGTGAAGCAGGCCTCAAATCTATTTCAGAGGATAGTTCATTGCCTCCATAAACAACCTTTTTCCTATGAAACCAGTGAGTAAATATTGCCCAGTAATTAGCTTTTACAGCATTCAGAATCCATCACTGTGTAAGGTAATTGTATTTTTCTTCTCAGCTAGAAACCAACACAACACCATCTTAAAAAATGCTACTCAATAGGGAGAGATTTTACTTCTCCTTTAAAGATGGATTTCTCTAAGTTCTACAAATAAACCATATAACTTCTCAACATATAGTTTTACAGGCAACCAAGAACAATAGTAATAACTTATGCTATTTTGGTGCCTCTGGACCTGTTCTCCATATCGTTCTCTGTTAATAGCTTTGATGAGAAGAGAGATGTTAATTGCAATATTAAATCCCTGTGATATGTGCTAATTTCTTATCATTTCAATTATCTTCCTCTGTTTTGGATTCCAGGAGTTTTGGCCTAATGCAATTATAAGTGAATTTTTTTGACCTAATGGTTTTGTACTTTTAGCTCCCTTGTTCTGACATCTTTTGTATCTTTCACTTAAACAACATCAAAAGCATTGACCATTCATCAAACATCCACCACCAGTAATACCAATAGTTTTATATTTTCACAACCGTGTTTAAAAAGTGTTCTTAAATGCTTCTTCATCTTCTGTTATAGGCCACTGACCAAAGGCATGAGGGGGAGATGGCCAGTAGGACAAGGGAGACAGAGACCTGCTTAGAACTAGTTCCTTGGGGTGATTCCAATCTTCATTGTCTAGTACATTAGCAAATCAGAAAACGTTAATCTGCAACAGCTGTTTGTTCCAGAAGAAACCACAAGGCTTCTGTGATCTGCAGGAGTCCTTGAAGAAGCAGCAAGTGGCAGCCTGCATACCACCAGAAGTTCTTTGGTGCATTTCTCTCTACAAAGTTACTAAAAGCTAGGAGCAGAGAAGAAAGCAGGGTGAACCAATACTAGAGCATCATCTACTTTCCCTTATACTCACTCTTTCCAAGCAGTGCTCCACCAAAACATTCCATACCATTTCACCAGGCAGATTCCAGAAAATAATATATCTCTGTTCTCAGAAAAAAGCATTCCTTCATATGTCTGCTTCAGCAAAACAACCTCTCATAAGACAGTTTCCAAGAAAACATCACAGGTCACAACTAGAACTCCAAGGAAACCAGAAATTTCTGCTTCAAATGCATTTATCCTCCTTCTGACCAGTTAGAAGAGCATAGTTGATCACAGAGCACATTTCCTATTTTAAGTCTGCTTTAGCTTTTTCAGGTCCCATTTTCTCCAACTTATTCAAGAGTAGTAAGTCAGATGTGCTTATATGGTTAGGCTAATACCTTTCATTGACCCTGTTGCTTATAGACATTATAGACAAAACTTTATACTACGCTTTATACTCACCACTTACACAAATAAATACAAAAAGGATGAAACCACCAGGTAGGATCACAACTCACCCCCTAAGAAGTGTGAACTTTGATGAATTGATACACTATTGCTTACCAGGCAGGCATTCTATATATATATTAAATGCATTTGAACACTCTCTAGTCCCTGAATCAACACTCAGAGGCTTCCTTGATCATTCTCAGGCATATACTGAACAGAAAACAAAAGTGATGCATTTTCTTCCAGCTGAAGTTCAAAACAGCATGTCATATCTTTTGTGGGGTTTTATCTGAAAAGCAAATGTATGCTTTCCAGTATATTTACTGTTACAGTCTTCATGTTTTTAATTCTGTTGGGAAAATTTTATGTTTAAATTACCCCTAAGCATACTATTGAAATGTTGACCAATGTTTTAAAATACAAGAAGAATGTGATATGACTTACAGAGAAAATTCCCTTTATGGGCACAAGTTACAGCAATATTTAATGTTACCAAACCAATGTCTCCTATTAAATGAAATTTCTTTAAAGAGAATCATACATAAAAGAAGATTATTTATTGATCAGTTCAGGAAAATGCTGTAGCCAGAGGGAAGAACTGGAATCTCTACCCTCCAGGGATAATAATTCAGTATTCACTAAGTCTGAGTTCTCATCAGCTTATTTTCCAGTATTTTAGGATGTACATGGTAATTGGTTAAGTGAAATCTTAATCTAAATGAGTCCAATGATCTCCCATTGTTGTTCCAGTAAGTGCAGTCTCCTACCTTTCATTTCTTCAGCAATAACAAGTTCTGTTTTAATCCATAATTTATATCCTATAAGCTTTATGTTCTCAGCTTTAGTTATGAAATATATATTAAAATCTATGATTTCGGAGAGACTTTATGCTCTCAACCTCCCTGAATGTTATTTCTTTCTTTTTTGTTCCATATATGTCAGTACCATCTTCCTCTTCCCATTCCAACTCATACCTCCTACAATTTGATATTACCCTTCCTGGAATGCTTTCTCTTTCCTTCCCCGGAGGGCTCCTTCCTCTATTCATGGCTTCTGAGTTACTTCAAATGTTATATTTAACTCTAAAAATTGAAGGCTAAGTGTCAAAAAATAAGAAAGAACAAAGAATTTCACAATTTATTTTTAGGATCCCTAATTGAGTATATTTTAGTCTCATCAATTTTTATCCTGAAATTTTATGATTTTATTTTTCTTTTCATTTAAATCAATTGTTTTCATAAAAATGTATCTTTATTTTATTCTTTTCCAGTTCCTAACTCCTCCAAAACCTGTCCCATTTTCTTAAATACCCAGATTTATATTTTTTCACTCTTTGTTCCCTCTCTGGGTTATGTTCTCTGCATACATGTTATGGTCAGGTAGCTTAGTGTTCTTGTGGACTCCTAAACATGAGGGTTTCTCTGAATAGTTTGCCTGTGAGTGGGACCCTTTTACTTCTACCGGATTGCTTCAATCAGTTTATGCCTAGTAAGTTATTAAAAATGTTTAGTTTGTATCTTTGGGAGGCCTTTCTCTTCTCCCCCTCCTTCTCCTCCTCCTCTTCTGAAAAGGGAAACAGAAAGTGTGGATCTGGGAAAGAGTGAAAGTGGGGAAATTAGAAAGCATAAAAGGAGGGAAAACTGAGTTGGGATGTAATATAGTATAGTATAGGTGAGAATAATAAAGAAAAGACCAAAAAGGAAAAATGAATGCAAATTAAAACATAACAAAGCTATTATATATGTAATACCATATATATGATATATATGAAACCAAATAGTATTGAGAAGTCTATTTTGTCCTGTGTTGGCCATCTACTCTTGGGCATTTTGCCTGACCCTGGAGTATCATCATTTTAACCAATGACACTCAACAAATTTTCCTTTTCACTGTAGGCATCAATTGGAAATAGCTCCTGGTTAGGAGCTATATTTCCATGCCTTGATGGATGAATGACATTCCACCATATATATCTTCCTTGTTTTCATTATTCATTGATCATTTGAGGAATATCTGAACTGTTTCTATATACTAGTTATTGTGAGTAGAATATCTAAGAACATGGATGATCAAGTATCCCCATTGTAATGTACAGCAAGCATCCTTATATCTACGGAAAGGCTAACTCTCACTACTTGTCAATGATATTTTGCTTTACAGCTGGCTACTACTGTCATATGAATAACTGGTCAAAGTACAGTGAAAAGTGACTATGGGGTACTTACTTCCAGTTGATATATATCTACATACTAAGCTCTGCACTTAAATCTCAAGAAACGTCATATATATGATTGCTGAATTGTTGTAAGAGCCAGAGGACAAGGATACCCTCTTACTTAAATAGGATATGTACTTAACTCCCTCTAATTCTTAGGGATTATATTAGAAGGGTTGATTAGAATCAATAATCTAAATTATATGAGGAAATACAATGAAATGTTGTCACATGGGCAAAAATAACCATTGCAGTCATATCATATTGTGGCTCACCTCCTAGGACTCCAAAAGATTGAACCTGCCAAAAGGCAATCATGGATTGAGGAGGGGCTGAATTAAAGGCTCGTGATAAATTCTGATTTAGAGGTAATCATTGCTTTCAGTTATACACCCATTGGTGTATTAGGCTCCAATTTATATCTCAAAATACAATATTACACAGGCAATGCTGGTATAACTCAACGTTTTATAAAACAAAAGGTATGGATGTGATGATGGGATATGTAGGCAGGAGGAACTGATAACAGGGATGAGAATGCTATTAAGCAAAGGTGGGAAATGTGAAATTAGTCATATTATATACATGTATAAGTGGATGATCAAGTATCTGTTGTAATGTACAACAAGCATTCTTATATCCATGGAAAGGTTAACTCTCACCACTTGTCAATGACATTTTGCTTTATAGCTGTCATAAGCTACTGCCATATGAACAACTGGTCAAAGTATAGTGAAAATGACTATGGGGTACTTACTTCCAGTTAATATATCTACATACTAAGCTCTGCACCTACATCTCAGGAAACATCATATATATGATTGCTGAAATGTATACATGCTAAATATCACAATGGATTTTATTCTAAATGTTGTAACTATACCATATATTTAGATGCTATTAATATTTATATTATTTATTTGTTAATTATCTTTGTGAGGATATGTGCATATATGGTCATACAACTGTGAACTTGTGGATTCCACAAACAGCTTGTGTAAGTCATCTATGTTCTTGGATTATGTGAGTCCAATTGAAGAACAGGTTACCAGTTTAACAATATGAGTTTTTAATCAATAAGCCATCTTGACAGCCCTGAGAATGATATATTAGTATGGCAGGTTAGCTTATGCTATCATGTCATTTTATATAGTTGTCCCATTGCCCCATTTAACACTTAATCTTCTCCTATTTACTATTATGGCCATGTTTTCATATATTGTAATCATAATATATCAATCTATTTGTATAATGATTTTCTAATTTTGTCCCCCTTTTCCTTTGAACAAGCCCTGTATCATGAGAATTATTATTGCTGTTTATAGAATAAAACTTCTCATCTATCATTTTGCTAATGAATGTCATGAATACAATTTTATCATAAAATAAGTTCTTAATAATCTAACAACCTTGTAAATATGCTAAGAAGGATTACATCTGCTCTATGATAAATCTTTTGAAACTTTCCATTCAGTGCTGATTTTTCCACTGTATCAATATGACAAATCTTCCTCTTTACTCAGTTCTTTTAGTTTTCTCTAAGATTATCTAACCTTTTCTAGAATCATTGTCATTATTAGGTTAACTTTTATCCCAATTCTCACCTTCCACATTATTCTCACACATAAATACATATTTTTCTTACCTCTGCACATTTATTTCCAACTCCTTTACTTAAAAATCCAAATGGTTGTTTTACCATTTTGCTTCTCTCACTACTTATTCATATTTCACATTTTGTTCTCAATAATAGGTTTATTAAAAAGTGAGAAATGGCCATATGAAAATATATATAGTAATCATGGTATACAAATCAAACCAATAATGCATAAGAAATTGTTACATATTTTATCAGTGTAGAAATATATATGATACTTTAAGTCAAAAGTTACCAACATTTTCCCTAACTTTTGCACTTCTATCTATTTGTTACTCAATTTGTTGGCTCAGTTCTTAAATTATCAATAGAATCTTTCCCTTTACATATACATTTTTTACTATCTTTCTGATTCAAATGCCTATTATCTATTGGGCAATTAGAACAGCCTTTTCTTAGTCATTTTTTACAATTACATATATAATTAATTAGTTCAATCTATTAAATAAAATACAATGAGTTATTTATAAATGAAAAAATTTATTGCTCACAATATTGGAGGTTATATAATTGAAAATCAATGTACCTACAGATATTAGATTCTCTTCCATGGTGCCCTGCCTCATGTTCTCACATGATGAGAAATGACAGGAACCTGCACAAACATCTAATTCCTAAGGACATAAATCAAGACTTATTTAATCTACAAAATCCTTGTTTCTTGTTATATTACATTAGGATCCAGCACAAAATTTGAGAAAATACATATGTTCAGACCATGGGGTATTTCTTGCTTAAAAAGTCTGTTAACTGTTTTTCATTTAACCTCTGGTAAAGGCCAACATCCACAAACTGGTTTATATGACATTAATTGATGTGTTTTGCACATAGATTTGCAAATACCTCTGAACTTCAGCCCCACTCCCTAGAGTTTTCTCTACTTATCTCTCATATTGTGGCAAAGCCTTTCAAACATGGTCTTATTACAAAGTGTCATAATATCATATTGCATTCAAAAGACAGCATGGTCACAGCAAATCTTATAAAGGAAAACATTTAGTAGGCGTTGCCATATACTTCAGAAATTTAGTCCATTATTGTCTTGGTGGAATGTGTGGTGGCACACAGGCAAATGGGGAGCTAGAGAGTATCTGAGAACTCCAATTCAAATCCATAGGCAATAGGAAGAGAGAGTGACATTGTACCTGGCTTGAGACTTTGAAACCTCAAAACCCACCCTTCAGAGACCCACTTTCTCTAATAAAGTCACACCCTCTTCTGCAATGGTATATCTGCTAATAGTGCCATTCCAATAAGCTTATTGGACTTATTTTTCTTCAAACCATTGCAACAATTATCTGTACTTCAATTTTCTGGTCAATTCAACTCTCCTAAGCTATGCAAACAGATGCATCCTATGCTTCTATAAAGTTTTTTGTTTAAAACTAAGATTTTTATGAGTGTGTCTAAGACAAAACTTTGTAAAATATCATTGTCTCATACATTAATTTTGATATTTATACAGATTTCCTATTATAGTATTCTTTGTCACACAGTGTCAAGCAAAATGAATCTAAATTCCTATTCTATATATGTATGACTTTAACTTATTGTACTTATCATAATTGTTCTGAATATTCACAATGTGGGGTGTGTGTGTGTGTGTGTGTGTGTGTGTGTGTGTGTGTAGTAAAGAGAAGTAAAACAGAGATAATAGAATCACAAGACACTTTTTGAGAGTACAAAATTGGTTTTGAGACTATATTTTTCTTGCTCACTAATACATTTCCCAATATTCACTTTATTTTTATAGAAGAAAATTTAAAAGTAATGTGAATCTTAAGTTATTAATAGAATAAAATAAATGAAAATACATAAAATTATAACAAAACAGTCTAGAATGCAACTCACTATTTTCACATTTACTTAAATAACATTTGCTGCTACACAAAAAAAAGGAAAACTTTTGCATGGTTGCATGTTCTTTTCTTGGTTATTCCTGAACTATTGACTATCATCAGTTAGTAAGTCGGATGTATAGGAGACCACCAATGATCACATACATGTATGTAAAAGATTCTGACTGGGTGTCAACTAAAGAGAGAGCCTCCTTTTTCAAAAGTTAGATGGAACTTCTTTATAGGTTGATAAACATGTTGTATATTTATGATTTTTTTTTTCTCAGCTCTTTTATTTTGAACGCAAATGATTATTTGTGGAAGACACATTAGTCTGAAACTGAATCAATCGGGTAATCAAAGAAATTTTTTTTTTTTTTTTTTTTTTTTGGAAAGGAATAGTTTAATTAACTCTTAAAGGATACAGGTAAACATCAAGGGAAGCCAAGGAAGGCTATCAAGGCAGGAATCTAGTGTCAGAAACCTCAGTAGAGACTGTGGAGCAATCCTGATTAGTGACTTGCTCTCTGAGAGTTGTCTAGTCTGTTTTCTTATAAAGCTGAGGACCACCTGTCCACACAGCCATGATAGAAACATTTTCTTAATGGAGGTTGCCTCTTTCCAAATGACAGTAACATGTTTCCAGTTGATGAAACAATCAAATGGAATTAACTATCACACATACTGTTCATATGTAAAATATTGAGACAATTGTATTTATATCAATAAGTGCCTCGACACCCCTAAACCTCTCTCAGGAATGTTTAAATATCTGTTAGATTTTTCCTCAAATGCTTGTAATGGAACCTAAGTAGAGTGTATGCTATAAAGCTGCCTTTCCATGCTTTGCTAAGATTTTTTTTTTTAATTTTTATTTTCTATGTTCTATGTTTACATTCAAAAGGCTTTCCCCTTTCCCAGTTCCCACCCACCATAGTTCCCATAGTTCCTCTCCCCCCCAACTGTTCCCCAATCATTCCCCCTCCCCCCTCGGTTTCTTTACTAAACTGGATGCAATCTTTACAGGCCCAGGGTCCTCTCCTTTCTTCTTCTTGGGAATCATTTGACTTGCTATTTGTGTCTTGAGTATTTAGTGCTTCTGGGCTCATTAATATCCACTTATCAGTGATTGCATTTCATGTGCATTCTTTTGTGATTGGGTTAATTCACTCAGGATGATATTTTCCAGGTCTAACCATTTACCTACAAATTGCATGAATTCATTATTTTTAATTGCTGAGTAGTATTCCATTGTATAGATATACCACATTTTCTGTATCCATTCCTCCTTTGAGGGATATTTGGGCTCCTTCCAATTTCTGGCTATTATAAACAAGGCTGCTATAAACATAGTGGAGCATGTGTCCTTATTGCATGCAGGGGAATCCTCTGGGTATATGCCCAGGAGTGGTATGCCAGGGTCCTCTGGAAGTGACATGCCCAATTTTCTGAGGAACCGCCAAACTGATTTCCAGAGTGGTTTTACCATTTTGCAATCCCACCAACAGTGGAGGAGTGTTCCTCTTTCTCCACATCCTCGCCAGCACTTGTTGTCTCTTGAGTTTTTAATCTTAGCCATTCTGACTGGTGTGAGGTGGAATCTCAGGGTTGTTTTGATTTGCATTTCCCTGATGACTAATGATGTTGAACATCTTTTAAGGTGTTTCTCGGCCATCCGAATTTCTTCTGGTGAAAATTCTTTGTTTAGCTCTGTGCCCCATTTTTTGATAGGGTTATTTGGTTCTTTGCGGTCTAACTTCTTGAGTTCTTTGTATATATTGGATATTAGCCCTCTGTCGGATGTGGAGTTGGTGAAGATCTTTTCCCACTTTGTTGGTTGCCGTTTTGTCCTTCTGACAGTGTCCTTTGCTTTGCAGAAACTTTGTAATTTTATGAGGTCCCATTTGTCGATTCTTGATCTTAGAGCATAAGCTGTTGGTGTTCTGTTCAGGAACTTTTCCCCTGTGCCCAAGTCCTCCAGGGTCTTCCCAAGTTTCTTTTCTAGTAGTTTCAGTGTGTCTGGTTTTATGTGGAGGTCCTTGATCCACTTGGAGTTGATCTTAGTGCAAAGAGATAAGAGTGGGTCAATTCGCATTCTTCTGCATGTTGACCTCCAGTTGAACCAGCACCATTTGTTGAAAAGGCTATCTTTATTCCACCGGATGGTTGTGGCTCCTTTATCAAAGATCAAGTGACCATAAGTCTGTGGGTTAATTTCTGGGTCTTCAATCCTGTTCCATTGATCTGCTTGCCTGTTGCTATACCAATACCATGCAGTTTTTAACACAATTGCTCTGTAGTACTGCTTGAGGTCAGGGATATTGATTCCCCCAGAAGTCCTTTTATTGTTGAGAATAGTTTTTGCTATCCTGGGTTTTTTGTTGCTCCAGATGAATTTGAGAATCGCTCTTTCTAGATCTATGAAGAATTGAGTTGGGATTTTGATGGGGATCGCGTTGAATCTGTATATTGCTTTTGGCAAGATGGCCATTTTTACTATATTGATTCTGCCAATCCAGGAGCAAGAGATATTTTTCCATCTTCTGAGGTCTTCTTCAATTTCTTTCTTCAAGGACTTGAAGTTCCTGTTGTACAGATCTTTCGCTTGTTTGGTTAGAGTTATGCCAAGGTACTTTATGTTGTTTGTGGCTATTGTGAAGGGTGTTATTTCCCTAATTTCTTTCTCAGCCTGCTTGTCCTTTGAGTACAGGAAGGCCACTGACTTGCTTGAGTTAATTTTATAACCTGCCACTTTGCTGAAGCTGTTTATCAGCTGTAGAAGTTCTCTGGTGGAGTTTTTTGGGTCGCTTAGGTAAACTATCATATCATCTGCAAATAATGATAGTTTCACTTCTTCCTTTCCAATTTGTATCCCTTTGACTTCCTTATGTTGTCTAATTGCTCTTGCTAGAACTTCAAGTACTATATTGAAAAGATATGGAGAGAGAGGGCAGCCTTGTCTAGTCCCTGATTTTAGTGGGAATGCTTCAAGTTTCTCTCCATTTATTTTGATGTTGGCTACTGGTTTGCTGTAGATTGCTTTTACTATGTTTAGGTATGGGCCTTGAATTCCTGCTCTTTCCAAGACTTTTAGCATGAAAGGATGCTGAATTTTGTCGAATGCTTTTTCAGCATCTAATGAGATGACCATGTGGTTTTTTTCTTTCAGTTTGTTTATGTAGTGGATTACATTGATGGATTTCCGTATATTGAACCATCCCTGCATCCCTGGGATGAAGCCTACTTGATCATGGTGGATGATCGTTTTAATGTGCTCTTGGATTCGGTTAGCAAGAATTTTATTTAGTATTTTTGCATCTATATTCATAAGAGAAATTGGCCTGTAGTTCTCTTTCTTTGTTGGATCTTTTTGTGGTTTAGGTATTAGCGTAATTGTGGCTTCGAAGAATGAGTTGGGCAGTGTCCCTTCTGTCTCTATTTTGTGGAATAGTTTGAAAAGTATTGGTGTTAAGTCTTCTTTGAAGGTCTGGTAGAATTCTGCACTAAAACCATCTGGTCCCGTACTTTTTTTGGTTGGGAGGCTTTCTATAACCCCTTCTATTTCTTTAGGGGTTATGGGACTATTTAGCTGATCTACTTGATGCTGATTTAGTTTTGGTATTTGATATCTGTCTAGGAAATTGTCCATTTCCTCCAGATTCTCCAGTTGTTTTGAGTATAGACCTTTGTAGTAGGATCTGATGATCTTTTGAATTTCCTCAGTTTCTGTTGTTATGTCTCCCTTTTCATTTCTAATTTTGTTAATTTGTATACTGTCTCTGTGACCTTTGGTTAGTCTGGCTAAGGGTTTATCTATCTTGTTGATTTTCTCAAAGAACCAGCTCCTGGTCTTGTTGATTCTTTGTATGGTTCTCTTTGTTTCTATTTGATTGATTTCAGCCCTGAGTTTGATGATTTCTTGTCTTCTACTCCTCCTGGGTGAATTAACTTGTTTTTCTTCCAGGGCCTTAAGGTGTGCCATTAAGTTGCTAGTGTATGCTCTCTCCAGTTTCTTTTTGGATGCACTTAGAGCTATGAGTTTTCCTCTTAGCACTGCTTTCATTGTGTCCCATAGATTTGGGTAGGTTGTACCTTCATTTTCATTGAATTCTAAAAAGTCTTTGATTTCTTTTTTTATTTCTTCCTTGACCGAGGTGTCATTGAGTAGAGTATTGTTCAATTTCCATGTGTATGTGGGCTTTCTGTTGTTTTTGTTGTTATTGAAGACCACTCTTACTCCCTGGTGATCTGATAGGAGGCATGGGATTAGCTCGATCTTCCTGTATTTGTTGACATCTGTCTTGTGACCAATTATATGGTCTATTTTGGAGAAGGTACCATGTGGAGCTGAGAAAAAGGTATATTCTTTAGCTTTAGGATGAAATGTTCTATATATATCTGTTAAATCCAGTTGTATCTCTTCTGACTTGGAACCAGAAAGCACAGGTTTACTTCTCCCAACATTTGTTGGTTAAAGTAATCTGGTGAATTATGAGGATCTACCTCCCTCCCTTCTTCCCTCTCTCCCTTCCTTCCTTCTTTCCTTCCTTCCTTCCTTCCTTCCTTCCTTCCTTCCTTCTTTCCTTCCTTCCTTCCTTCCTTCCTTCTTTGCTTCCTTCCTTCCTCTCTTCCTTCCTCCTTTCCTTCCTAACTTCCTTCTCTTTTCCTTTCTTCCTTTCCTCTTTCCCTCCCTTCCTTCCATTTTTATTTATTCTTACCTTATACATTATACCCTAATGGCAGCTTCCCTTCCCTATCAACTCCTCCCAGACTCCCCCTCCTCTCTTTCAGATCTACCTCTACTCCATTTCTCTTCAGAAAAGAACTAACTTCTGGGGATATCAGCCTAACAAATTACCATAAGACTTGGCAGAAACCCTCTTATCAGGGCTGGAAAAAGCAATGGTAGGAGAAGAAAGGTCCCAAAGCAGGTGAAAGAGTCAGAGACATCCCCACTCCCAATGGCAGGCATTCCATCAGTCCTAAGCTAAAGGGCCACCAGCAGGTGTGCAGAGTGCCTGGTGTGGACCCATGCAGACTCCATGGTTGTCCCTTTAGTGCCACTGAGCCTCTAGGAGACCTGTTTAGTTGTTTCTGTGGGTCATGTTTTCATGGCACCTTTCATGTGTCTGCCTCTTATACTCCAGAAATTCTTCTTAAGAGTGGCTGTGAGTCTCCATATCTGCTCCCGTCAGTTGCTGGAAAAAAATAGTGTTGAAGCTTTACTACCACAAACATACTTTGTTATACATGTTGATGCCACAAACACACTTTAAGAAATACATTCCCAAATCGAATCAGACTTTACTAGTGTTTAAACATCATGTCTACATTTTAATGCAACTCACTTCAACAATAGCTAGATCAAACTGTTGTTTTGTGCTATCCATTTTCAAGGCACCACAAAAGAAAATGGTTTTTGTTGTTCTTTTCTTTTTATAGAGTATCAAACACAGGGCCTCATGACTCCTGGCAAAATGCTTTGTCATTTTACTATACACTTTACTTCTCTGTCTTTTATTTCAAGTATTAGTGGTTGCATTTACTTTGCAAAGCATTCTTCATCGGGTTAGGAGTATAGTTAAATGAACAGATTTTGCCTAGGAGTCATGATGCCTTGAGTTTTAATTCCCTATACAAAACAACAATAACAACAACAAAAACCAGTGAAAGAGCAAAACATTCTTCACATATAATACCTAACAGCAAGGAGACATCAGATAAATTTTAGTCAATCAGTTTAAGGCTTTTACAGACAAAGAAGTAGTTCAAATTCTGAGCATTTAGTTAAAATTGAGATTTTCAGTTTTAAAATATGAGACCTAAATTACCATGATAAAATTATAATATCTTCTACTTCATAATATTTTAAACATCAGTTCTCAGGATACCAGATAATCTCATTACATTCATGTTGTACAGAGAAAAAGGGAGAACCATTCCATATAGTGTCACCAAACCCAGACTCTATTGTGGATGCCAACAACTGCTTGCTGACAGGAGTCTGATATAGCTGTCTCCTGAGAGGTTCTGTCAGTACCTCACAAATACAGAGGTGGGTGCTCTCAGCCAACCACTTGTCTGAGCACAAAGTCCCCAATGGAGGAGCTAGAGAAAGGACTGAAGGAACTGAAGGAGCTTGCAGCCCCATAGGAGGAAAAACAATATGAACCAACCAGTACCACCCATAGCTCCCAGGGACTAATCCACCAAGCAAAGAGTACACATGGAGGGACCTATAGCTCCTGCTGCATATGTAACAGAGGATGGCATTGTTGGACATCAAAGGGAGGAGAGGCCTATGATTCTGAGAAGGCTCCCAGTATAGGGGAATGTCAGGGCAAGGGAGGCAGGGGTGCATGGATTGGTGAGCAGGGGGAGAGGAGGATGGAATAGGGTGTTTTGGGGGGAAATGAGGAAAGGGGATAACATTTGAAATGTAAATAAAGAAAATATTTAAAAAGAAATAAAGAAAGAAAAGAAAAGAGAAAGAAAGAGAAAGAGAACGAGAACGAGAAAGAGAAAGAGAAAGAGAAGAGAAAGAGAAAGAGAAAGAGAAAGAGAAAGAGAAAGAGAAAGAGAAAGAGAAAGAGAAAGAGAAAGAGAAAGAGAAAGAGAAAGAGAAAGAGAAGAAAGAGAAAGAGAGAGAAAATCACTGGCCCAGTATATTCTGGTGGCACACGCTTTTAATCCCAGCACTTGGGAGGCAGAAGCAGGCAGATTTCTGAGTTCAAGGCCAGCCTGGTCTACAGAGTGAGTTCCAGGACTACCAGGGCTACACAGAGAAACCCTGTCTTGAAATATATATATTAATATATATATATATATATATATATATAAAATATTATCAGTATTTCATAATCAATACAAGTATTATTATCTTCTTAATAACTTTTTTATTTCACTATTATCAAATAATTTTAGGCTGTAGTTTAAGTGTTCCAATGTAGTCTCACTTACATAACACTAAGTGCTTAATTTAAAAGAATGAAGAGATTATCTCCTTGAAACTGATTTAGTAGTAAAGATTGCTTCTTAAATGACAGTGCTTCTGGATCTAGGAGGTATTTTCAAATCAATAAGATCATTGCTTTATCTTGTGAATGAAACCTTATTATAGCAGGTTATACAGAACATTGGGACGGTTTAGAATGTTAGTCAAGATGATGTCTTAGGAAGAACAAAAGTTTTGGAAAGAAATTGTGTAATATTTGAGGAAAAATGATTATTTGTGTACATCAACAATGTTGCAGGTATAGTGAAATATTTACCTCACCAAAATAATATAAAGCATAGGAGACATAAAATTATATATTAATGGAGAGTTTTTTTAAAAAAAACAATGAAATAAAAAAATGTTTTGAACATGTACATATTGACTCAAGATTGTCCACATCAAAAGATTTATTGGAACATGAAAGTACTTTCTCATTTTCCCATGACTGGAGACATTTTTCACATATATTACATCCTGCCTGTATTTTTTCTTTTTTCCTCTCTTCCTAGTCCCACTTCCTCCCACCTCCACTCTCCCACAGATGTAATTCTCCATTTTATTTCAGAAAAGAGCAGGCTTTTCAGGGCTATGAACCAACATGGCATATTAAGTTGCAATAAGATTAGGTATATCCTCTTGTATTAAACCTGAAAGAGGCAATTCAGTAGGAGGAAAAAGCACACAAAAGAGTGAGAGATAGACTCTGACTTTTACTGTAAGTAAAAGTCTTGTTGGACTATAAGTGGTCCAACAAGAACACAAAGCTACATTAGCATAACCTATAAGAAGAGCCAGGACAGACCTGTGCATGCTCCCTAATTTGTTGGATTATCTCAGTTGATTCTATAGGTTTTCTTGACACTTCTGGTGTCTATAATTCTTCACTCCATTACTCCTGTGGGATTCTCTGAGCTCTAATTGTTGACTGTAGGTCTCTGAATCTGCTCCCATTAGTTGTTGGATGAAGCCTCTCTGATAATGAATGACACTATAATGTCATGTTCCCATAAATCTTATGAAGGTTCTGGTCTACATATATAGTAAAGTATTATTAGGAATCATTTCATTGACCTTTTTTTGTTATTAGTGTTTGTTTCTATCTTACATCTCTGGGCTACCCAAACTCTGGTCCCTAGTCCTCCAGGAAGAGTCAAGTATGGGATTTCTTTTGTGACATGGGTCTCAGATGGACTAGTCATTGTTTGGCTACTCCCACAAGTTCTGCACCACCTTTACCCCAGAATATCTTGCTGACCTACAAATTTTAGGTCAAAGTTTTTGTAGCTGGGTTGGTGTCCCAGTCCCTCCACTGAAAGCCTTATCTGGATATAAAAGATAGCTGATTTAGGATTGCCATCCCCTATTACTAGCAGCCTTATCTAGGCTCATCCTCATGGACTCTGGGGAGTTTCCATTGCAATAGGTTTCTACCTTGACCCCCAACGGCCCCCAATTCTAGTCATTTTTTTCTCAGTAATTCTCTCTCTCTCTCTCTCTCTCTCTCTCTCTCTCTCTCTCTCTCTGTCTGTCTCTCACCATCAATTCATCCCTCTCTCATTTCCATCTACACCCATCCCCAGTCTACCTATGAAATCTACTGTACTTCTCCTCTCAAGGAGATTCTTCTGTCCCTGCCTTGAGCTTTCCTTTTCACGTAGCCTCTCTAGGTCTGTGGATTATAGAATGAATATCCTTTACTTTACAGTTAATATGTATTTACAAGTCAGAGTCTTTAAAAGTTGAGAAACTATGTTGCAAATGGTAAAATAGCTATTTATTAAGTTACATAATAACTAATGTTGGAATATTTCTGAAAAAATGTCTCTAGTTTTTTCTTTTAAATTTCTTTTCATAAGAGTTTAGGTAATACTAAACATCTAGCTAAAACCACAATCCTTTGAAACCCTGATACCTCAAGAGTTATGACATTAAACTACTATCAAGTATCAATGCAGTTATTACAAGGTGTTATAAATATATTTTTATAGCAATACTAATGATTGTTTTCTGAATATTTGCCATAGGTTGTGTTGCTTCATAAATATCACTTAGTGTATTACTTTGTACATAGTCAGCTGTTAGAACACATAGTTAACTTAGTTTTTTTCTGTTACTATGATAAATACCCTGACAAAATTAACTTTAAGGGAGAAAGATTTCAAGCAATTGTTGCAAGGAAATCATGGCAGGAAGTTGAAGTACCTGTGACATCCAGTCGAGAACGGAAAATGAATTCATGAACTCAGTTTGGCTTAGGTATTTCTCTATATTTCCACAGACAGTGATTCACTCAATGCAAGTGAAATGAAGGCGTTCAGAGTGTACTAAATGGAGTCGCAGTGTGGACTCTTTCCACATCAGATAATATAAGCAAATAACTTCCCATAGTCATACCCAATAGGCCAATCTCATCTGATTATTCATTCATGAAGACTTTCTTCCCAGGTGATTTCAAGTTAAGTTAATTGTCAAGTTAAGCACTAAACAAGAACAGTATTTGAATAATATGAGTGCCTTTGAGTTATGAAATATTTTTAATATTGGAAAATAAAATAGAAGATAATGTAAATGTTTGAAAATTAAAGTGGATGCTTATAAATCTTAGTATGATGTTAACCATAGACATTATATAGAGTACTCATTTAAAATATCAAATCAGAATTCATGGCAATCTTGTTCTTAAATATTGAGAACATATGCTTCTAGATTAAAATATGAGTGAAGATTTTTTTCACTGCATTTATCAAAGCTTACATCCCATCCATACTTAGGATTATTGTATGATGTTCAAAGTCCCTAGAAAGTTATCTGCCATAGTATTTATAAAAGTAAACATGTGTTTGTTGGCTAAAGCATAAATCTATTATCCTAAATTTATCGTTTGAAAATCGTACATACTTTGCTTTTTTCTTTAATATCAAATATATATTGGATTTACTATTTATTTTGCCCAACTTATGTATTAAGAAAATCCTTTTGCTCCATTTTTAACATCTAATTCTCACTTTAAATATAATTTAAAAAATCTATTATAATCATATCACATCTCCAACCTGAAGCCGGAAGGGGAATGTCAAAATAGAATTTTTCACTTCCTTTCCTCTCTTCACTGCTTCCAGATTCCCCCCAGTCAACCCTTCCCATATCTTCCTCACTCACGTTGACCACCTCTTTTCCTTTGATTGGTCTTACTTACGTGTGTGTGTGTGTGTGTGTGTGTGTGTGTGTGTATGATTCTACAAATATAAAAATACAAAATAGAGGATCTGGCAGACCTGTCATTCTTGAGCCCATAAACATACTTGTTTGTTTTCATTCTCAGTATGATCAGCTAAGCACTTTTTGACAAGTTTCAAGGTCATAAAATGCATATTTTTATTTTTATATTTTTTCTTTATTGAGATATAACAAAAAAGCTATGAAATTCACTCATTTAAAATAATTTTTTGTGTGTTGAGTGTGAAAAAAAATAGTCATGTCACAACTAGAATAGTGGGTTACCTTGAACTTCACCAGCGTCTTCCAAAGTCTTCAGACTTTGGACTCATGCTACACAATGTGTCAACACATAAATATTTTTACCAAAGTGTGACATGGAGGGTCTTAGTTTGGTTTCCAATATTCTTAATTGTGATAGAAATTATGTGAGCTCTCTACACACATCTGTGTAGAATCTCATCTGAATACACGACAACTTTTACTCATAGTATTCTAGGGTATTTTATATCAAATTACCTGGCTTTATGAAATTCTCAAATTTTCTAAGGAACCGCCAGACTGGTTTCCAGAGCAGTTGTACCATCTTGCAATCCCACCAACAGTGGAGGAGTGTTCTTCTTTATCTACATCCTCTTGAGCACCTGTTGTCTCCTGAGTTTTTAATCTTAGCCATTATGACTGGTGTGAAGTGGAATCTCAGGGTTTTTGATTTGCATTTCCTTGATGACTAATGATGTTGAACATCTCTTAAGGTTAAGCCATCCGGATTTCTTCTGGTGAAAATTCTTAGTTTAGCTCTGTACCACATTTTTAATAGGGTTATTTTGGTTCTGTGGGGTAAAACTTCTTGAGTTCTTTGTATATATTGTATATTAGCCCTCTGTCGGATGTGGGGTTGGTGAAGGTCTTTTTCCAATTTGTTGGTTGCCGTTTTGTCCTTCTGACAGTGTCATTTGCCTTACAGAAACTTTGTAATTTTATGAGGTCCCATTTGTCAATACTTGATCTTAGTGCATAAGCTATTGGCGTTCACACAGAGGATCCTGTCACACCACTCCTGAGCATATACCCAGAGGATTCCCCTACATATAATAAAGACACATACTCCACTATGTTCATAGCAGCCTTGTTTATAATAGCCAGAAGTTGGAAGGAGCCCAGATGTTCCTCAAAGGAGGAATGGATACAGAAAATGTGGTATATTTATACAATGGAATACTACTCAGCAATTAAAGATAATGAATTCATGCAATTTGTAGGCAAATGGTTGCATCTGGAAAATCATCCTAAGTGAGTTAACCCAATCACAAAAGAATACACATGAAATGTAATCACTGATAAGTGGATATTAATGAGCCCAGAAGCTCTGAATACTCAAGGCACAATTAGCGAATCAAAAGATTCCCAAGAAGAAGGAAGGAGAAGACCCTGGTCCGGAAATGATTGGATCCAGTTTTGTAGGAGGTACCAGGACAGAGAAATGGTGGGTGGGTGATTGGGGAATAGGCGGGGGGGGGAGAGGACTTATGGTGAGGGGGGAACTGGGAAAGGGGAAAGCCTTTGGAATGTAAACAAAGAATATAGAATAAATAATAAAAAAAAAGAAAGAAAAAAAGAAAAAATGAAATTCTCAAATCAACTCCTTTGGTTCTTGGTCTAGGGTTTCATGTATTCATAAAATAATCATTTTCCTCTTGTATAGTTTTTATGTGTTAAATGCTCATTCATAGATATTATGTGTCATAGCATTTACTTTTAGATCACAAATTTGGAGATTACAGTTAATTATTGTACCAATGGCATGATAGATCACTACCTTATGAGGAAAATCAAAAACAAATGCCTGCATTTGTCTCCATTATTCTGTACTTTCTATTTATGCCTTTATTCTCTAGAATAATGAAATCTCAGCTCATGGTTAACCATTCTATTTTAGTCCACATTCTGTAGAACAGTTCGTATATATATATATATATATATATATATATATATATATATTATATATACTATATATTTATATATATATGTATATATATATAAATGTGTTGTCTTGTTAATTTCTGATGCATTTTTAATCCAGTTTAACTGACCATAAAGATTGTCTATCATGATATTCCCCTTAAAATCATTATAAAAATTGGGAAAAAAATTAGAACAGTATTAGAAATTGAAAGCAATCCTGGGAAAAAAAGGACAAAACAATCAAGGAAATAAATAATCATATATTTTTAATACCAACCATGTAGATGCATAGAGTATTATAACACTAATTTTTCAAACTCTATTTTTAATGATGGTTCTTAAATCTTTCTAGCCCACCACCCTTCAGTGGTAGTGGAAGCAGAACAGCCTTTCTCCTGTGTCTGCTTTAGTGAAACTTTCTTTCACAAGTGTGCCTTAGCCTTTGACCTGTGTCCACTTCAGCTAAACATTCCTTCATGTGTTTGTCCAAGCAAAACACCATCTAATACAATTAACTTTCTAAAAACCCTTAAAGAAGTATAAGAATGGCATCAATGATGTTAATAGTTTTAAAAAGATAGACAATTTTGAAACAAGTGAAGACATCAATTTTCTTATTTACAAAATAAAATTACACTCAATATTTTTCAGTTTATTTCAAATATAGAATTCAATGATATAGATTTTTTAAAGTATTTGAAATATCTCCATTCTCATAATATAAGAGAGACAGAAATTACTTCTTGAATAATTAGAAATATGTTATAATTATTCATGTGTTCAAATCTCATTCACAGATTTTATCTTAGCTAATTGTGTTTTTTTAATAAAAACTTATAGCAACTTTGTTTTCGCTCTCTGTAGAGAGTTGAAATCGGACTTTTGAACAATGCTAAAACTTTTATGACTATAGAGAAGCTGAGTGGGATGAAGGGCCCTAAGTTGTAAAATGCTCATGAGTATTTGGGAGTGGGACTTCAAATGGCTACGATATCTATTTCAAGATGTATTTAGGTGTCAAAATGATGACTTGTCATCGTTATTTTTAAGTGTCAATTTGATTAGACTGAGAAGAGTAAAAAGGAGAAAATGGACAAAGCCGTTCCAAATATACAAATTTTCCCTTTTTTTTCTCCCTAGCTTTTATGCTGTAAGCTGGTTTTTCTCCACTATGCTATATGTAATAAGATTGTTAGGAACAGATAATACCATTATTGTAAATAAATGATTCTCTTTTTAAAGCAGTATTCCAAGGTATTTTATTTAAATAAAAAGAAGCAAATATTAATACTTACAGAGAAAATTTAAATTCATGCTTAAGTAATATATTTTAAAATTACAATACTATAAAAATGTATATTTAAGTATATATAACATCTTAAAAGTGTTGTCAAACACGATTAATATACTGACCCAACCTAGATTAGCATAGCTTGTCTTTTTGTTCAAGAATTAAAGGATATATCTATAAAAAGATAAGTCACGCTGCAAGAATTTTATCAGCTGTAATAGCATCACAAATAGGGTTTTAGCAGTAGTCAAGTATGTAATCCTAAGCATACATAATTTAAAAGTCATAATAATCTTCTACTTAACTTTCAGTTCTCCAGTCACAGATAGGTTATGTTTTATTCTTGAGTAATTATTTGGCTTCTTGTTCTCAATTTGCAATCATAACTCCTACAAAGAACAGAAATCCAAAATGTCTTATTCACCTCTTTGCTTCCCTGACACTTAGGAAAAATGAAATTTGTAGAAAATCATTTTATATTTGATCTTATCTATAAATTACTCTTCATGTATTTCAGTTATTTTTTAACATGCAATTTGGCAAACATGTAGTGAATAGAAAATTACAGCTCAACATGTAAATTAAGAAATTAACTTCAGAATTATAATTTTAAACTTTCAAAGGCATACAATAAAGTCCTAGTAGAATGGACTATCCTAGTCAGTATAGTAATTAAAGAGTCTGAGATGTGAGACATGGATACTTTGCCTAAGTGGGCCACTGGATGGTAACTGACATGCTTTAGCTACAATGATATCCTACCCAAAATTAAAATCAGCATTATTAACAAACTGCTGAAGAGATGTCTAATGGTAAAGGATTTTATTAATATTTTACATTTTTTCTCTGCTATGGATGATCAGACAAAAAGGACTTAGAAACTGAAATTTAGGACTTAGCAATGGAGCTATAGTAGATGAATGCCAATGGTGCTAAATACAGAACCATGAATCAAAAACCCAGATCTCCAGTCTATTAGATGAAGGCATCTGGATACATATACCCAAGGTTTAATTCGTCCTATTTCATAAAAGAAAATAACAATCAAAAACCCATATATTTTGATCCAGCAAGATGAGTAAAAGACCATCTCGTCTATTGATCAGTTGTTGTATGTGCCTATTGCAAAGTCTAACAATCCAAGTTTTATTGTAAGAAGTCTCACAGTAGAAGAGATCAGTTATGGAGATCAGACGATGGAGTCTATAGAACTATGTTTTGTGGGTGCTTATTATGAAACATGGTCAAACACACACACACACACACACACACACACACACACACATATATATATGCAATAAAAATTAAAAGATTTGAATATAGATTTGGCTGTTTAAAAAATATCAGAATCTAGCTACAGAAATGTTTGGCATGATGAAATGAGAATGATCCTATGCTCCAAATAAGCTGCAAGATTAAGCTGAAGAACATACAACTCATTAAACAGCCTGTTTGACTAAATTATGAAAATGGTTTCCAAGAAGACTGAACAGTAAATGAAACTAGACGACTTTGTAAAACAAAGTTCTGAAAAAATGTCAAATCATTTAAATTGGGTTAGAAGCTGACAATGAATAATGTTTACAAACAATGACATAGATATAAAATAAGTATATTTCATGTACCCTGAAGAGTTATCACAATGTTCCCTATGGTCATCAACAGTGAGCTAAGAAGAGGATTACTGCACTAAGATTTTCAGGGTGGATGAGGCCTTTTAGAATCAATGTAATGATAGGAGTGCCCTCCCACAAAGCTCTGTAAGAGAGGGAGAAGGGGGTGGAGTCATGATACAGAGTAAGATTCTGAGAAAGTATTATTCTTGTAAATCTGCTCTATTTTTTTCACCGGTTTAATGACTTTATTTTTATATGATCCAGCTTGACCTAAATGTTGCTTCCATTTAGAAAATTTACATCTGTGTGTCTAATGTTCAGGCTAGAGAAAATGAGCCCTGTTCATGCAATGTCTTGGCTTTTCTAAAGTGTGTTATTTCCCCAATAAGTGCTGAAGGTTGTAGCCACTTATTGCTATTAATACATTTTACAATATAGCTAAGATTTAAAAAAAACATACAACATACAACACTTCACAAGTTAATATAAATATTTTATGATATTCAATATATAAATCACCTTTGATATCATAAGCACAACCATGACTTCTGTTTTTGCTCCTTTCATGCTGTTAAAATAAATCACTTTGAGAAAAGCAACATAAGCTATACAGGATTATTTTGTTTTCCAGTTTTATGGTATAGGATTTTCTAGTACAGAGTTCCTGATGGAAGAAGCTACAATTGGTCCCACTGAACAAGCTTTAAGCTGAGATCAACAAATGCTTGTGCTCAACTGGGTATCTCTTTTTTTCCCCCTTAATTAATTTATTTACTTTACATCCATATAGCAGCCCTACCTCTCTCCTCTTCTCCAAATCCCATCATTACATCCCCTCTCTTTCTCCCCATTCACCTTTCTACTTCTCCTTGGGGAAGAGAGCACCCCACCACCACCACCAATGGAACAAGTCACCATAGGTCCTCCTCTCTGTCTGAGGCCAAAGAAGGAAGCCCAGCTATGGGAAAGGGATCAAGAGGAAGGCAACAGAACCAGAGTCAGTGCCTGCACCAATTGCTAGGGGACTAACATGTAGACCATGCTGCACATATGCTCCATCTGTGTAGCAGGCTTAGGGCCAGCCCATGCTCTTTGTTTGGTGGTCCTCTGTGAACCCCGATGGGACCAAGTTAGTTGACTCTATAGATTTTTTGTATTGCCCTTGACCCTCCAACTCCCTCAATCATTTCTCCTATTTTTCCACAGAACTTCCAGAGCTCTGCCTAATGTTTGGCTGTGGGGGTCTGCATCTGTTTCCATCAGCTGCTTCATGAAGCCTCTCAGTAGAGAGTTATGATAGGATGCTATCATAGCAGAGTTTCATTAACAGTGTCAGGTTTTGGCTCTCTCCCATGGAATGGGTCTCAAGTTGTGCTAATTATTGTTTAGCCATCCCTTCAATTTCTGCCCATCTTTATTTCTGCAAATAACATAAGCAGGAAAAATTTTGGGTCAAAGGTTTTGTGGGTATATGGGTGGCCCCCTCCATCTAGAGCTACATGAGGTTGCTCTATCAGACTCTATATCCCTGGCTGCTGTGAATCTCAGCTAGGGTCATCGCTATAGAATCCTGGGAGCCTCTCCCTTATCAGGTTCAATAAAAATCTCTTTCTCTTACAGTAATAAACTATACACAATAATAACATTTATGAAAACTAACAGGTGAGTTCTACATCCACAATGTCTAGTCTTTATGCATTTATCAAACAAGGAGAAAGGATTCTACTATCTATCCCACCTGGGTGAGTTCAGTGTTCTGAACCTAAATCAACTTGTATCATAACTTATTACCAACATAAATATATCTTCTTAGACTTAAGAATACTTTATTAAATAACTATCTAGTCTTTAACTCCATCAGAGACTTGAGAAGAAATAAATTTTACCTGAGTATGAAGGAAGTGAAGGCAAGAAGGGAAAATTATAGTCTGGGATGAATGCTGTAGAATCTTGGATCTACCAGGGTACCCCGTAGAGAGTAAGTCAGGAATGGGTTAACACTCTTCCCCTGGGATGAATAAATACCTGTGCATGTGCATTTGCTTGGTCATGTGCATGTGTGTGTTACATCTTCCACGGAAAAGTTTTTTTTCCACACAAGGCATGGGTACATATCTACCTAATGTCTGAATCTGCTGAAGGATTCATTTTGCCTGGTAAAGTTTCTTTTATCAATAAATCATACTTCTCTGAGCTGCTTTTAAGCACCACATCAAAGTAAACCCTGGGAATTTGTCATGAGCATTAATTATATAGATCATGATTGATGCAATAAAAAATACCAATGAGAAAAACCTAAGCTATCCACTATACCAATGGAAGACTGTGGCATGCAATTAGAACTAAAGACTTAAATGGCAACTCTTTTTATTAAATGGTTATTATTCATGCTTTGCCCAATAGATCTTGGTAAACTACCCACTCTATTATGGATTTCTCCTTCTAATGGTTGTTATATTAAATTGATCTATTGTTTTATACACACACACACACACACATACATATACACACACTTCTTTTTCTGGTTTCTACAACAATTCTGCAGTGATGTTATTTAAACACTGGCTTTCATAATGTGTCTGGCTTTCCCTAAGTCCATGTGTATTGAAGTGGTATAACATCAATACCAAACGTTTGGTGTAAAATATTCTGTGTTTCAATCCTCATGAAGAATTGTAACCTTCTTCCCTTCAGAAGACAGATAGTATCTGTGCCCTAGAACTGTCTCAGACTTCAGTCAAGTATCAGAATAAACTCAAGAAATATGCTCAACAAAGTTTGAAAATGAACTATATACAGAATGTGGATTGGGAGATACATGTTAATTAAACATATATTGTGATTTCTTTAGTAAATACTTGGACAGTTTTCTCCAGCTACCTCTAAAATGTGTCATTTGTGCTTCTTTAAAGAACGGTAGGTCTTCATGTTCATTAGTGTATGTTCATTTCCAACTGTTTTCTTCTCATACAAATTTTCTTTCAATGGATTGGGTAATGGAAAAACACACACTAATAAAATGGAACAGAAAGATAAAACTAGTAAAGAAGTAAAATTGATTAGCATTTATTTTCTTTCTTTCTCTCCTCTTCTCTCTCTCCCCTCTCTGTTTCTTTCCTCTCTTTCCTGTTTTTTTCTAACATTTATTTGTTTGTTAATATCAGATGTGCCCATTCAAGCATAGTTAGACAACAACCTGTGACAGTTGGATCCCTCCTACTGTGTAAGCTCCCGGAATCAAACCAAGCTCTTCAGGCTCAGTAAAAGGTGTACTTTATCCACTCAGCTACCTACTTGGCTAAGGCAGCATTAGTTTTTAATTTCTATACTCATACTTGGTATGAAAGGTTAAATTTATGTCCTTTATATTGTAGAATCAAAGATGAACGCTATCTGACAACACATATAGGCAAAAAATGGAATGACCAGAAACAGTAAAAAAATATAGAAAAATAGCCATGTTTCTTTTTAGGTTTTTATTGGGAAATTCATGTAACTTAATTAGTAAGTATCGGCTCTGTTCCGTATACCTGTCAGCATGGAAATTAAAGTGAGCTCTACTGAACTTGAAAGTTGCTAATATCAAAAGCAGGTATGTTAACAACCTTAGGTAATCTAATATGTTGATTTACAAAAGCTTTTTATATATTTAGATATGGTATTTTCCACCTCCCCATGACATGTTGAATATAATCTTGCCGTGATCACAAAGCTGTGTATATTAGTTATTTTCCTTGATGTGAAAACTTGATCTTCAAGGCAATTTAAAGAAGGAAGAGTCTATTTATAAATTACATTTGAAGAGGATACCTCAATAGTAGAGAGCGTGGCAGCAGGTAGTCAACTGCCAGAGCAGTAGCCGAGAACACTAAATGAGAATGATCTTTGAAACTTCTTTTTTATGTTTTGTGTTTTGCTTTTTTGCAGAAGAATGCGAATTGACCCACTCTTATCTCTTTGCTCTAAGATCAACTCCAAGTGGATCAAGGACCTCCACATAAAACCAGACACACGGAAACTATTAGAAAAGAAACTTGGGAAGACCCTGGAGGACTTGGGCACAGGGGAAAAGTTCCTGAACAGAACACCAATAGCGTACGCACTAAGATCAAGAATCAACAAATGGGACCTCATAAAATTACAAAGTTTCTGCAAAGCAAAGGACACTGTCCGAAGGACAAAACGGCAACCAACAAAGTGGGAAAAGATCTTTACCAACCCCACATCCGACAGAGGGCTAATATCCAATATATACAAAGAACTCAAGAAGTTAGACCGCAAAGAACCAAATAACCCTATCAAAAAATGGGGCACAGAGCTAAAAATAGAATTTTCACCAGAAGAAATTCGGATGGCCGAGAAACACCTTAAGAGATGTTCAACATCATTAGTCATCAGGGAAATGCAAATCAAAACAACCCTGAGATTCCACCTCACACCAGTCAGAATGGCTAAGATTAAAAACTCAAGAGACAACAAGTGCTGGCGAGGATGTGGAGAAAGAGGAACACTCCTCCACTGTTGGTGGGATTGCAAAATGGTAAAACCACTCTGGAAATCAGTTTGGCGGTTCCTCAGAAAATTGGGCATGTCACTTCCAGAGGACCCTGGCATACCACTCCTGGGCATATACCCAGAGGATTCCCCTACATGCAATAAAGACACATGCTCCACTATGTTTATAGCAGCCTTGTTTATAATAGCCAGAAATTGGAAGGAGCCCAAATATCCCTCAAAGGAGAAATGGATACAGAAAATGTGTTTTGCTTTTGATTTTTTCTTTGTTAGTTTGTTTTTCCCTTGGTAGTATGATACTTTTAATTTACATATCTTCTGTGTTAATATAGGTATATATCATGATGTGGTCTGTTATGTGAGTAAACATTTTTTTATTATTTTCCTTATTTACATTTCAAATGTTACCCCCTTTCCTTATTTCCCCTCTGAAAATCCCCTCTCCCATCCCCTCCCTCTGCTCACCAACCCACCCCCTTCCTGCTTCCCTGTCCTGGCATTCCCGTATCCTAGGACAAGGAGCCTTCAGAGGTCCAAGGGCCTCTCCTCACAATGATGTGTATCAAGGCCATCCTCTGCTACATATGCAGCTGTGTCATGGACTATGCCAGACAGGTATGGGGATCCCTGGGAAGAGATTCTCAAAGTCTAGGTGGGTAAGGATTTGGTGGTGACAAACAGAAACCAACACAGCGGCAGTTTGAATCTGAGTGTATTTTTTTGCTCTCAAGCAGGGGATTTTATACATTAAAAACCAAACATAATAACTCTTAGAAACCATATCCAGAGAAATAATCACTAATACCAACAAAAGTCATTTGGCACAGTAAATTACAAGACTCATCCAAGCATCACAACTCCGAAACTACATGTTTAGTGAATCACAAACAGAACAGGTAACATCAATACTAATAATATAAATCACCAAAATATAACAATTCTAAAAGAATGTATTCAATTGCGTGGTCATCCAAGACTAGTGGTATATTCCCAAGAACAGGTTAATAAATCTTTATGGTCAGTGCTCTTAACCACTGAGCTAGCTTTCTAACCCCATGTGGTTAATTATTATTTAATATCTAATGTCTGATTTTTATAAATCTTTAATGTATAAATTTAAGCTATTTTATTTTTTCTAACTACTCTGCAATTAAAAACAATGAATTCATGAAATTCTTCCGGTAAATGGTTGGATTTGGAAGATATCATCCTAAGTGAGGTAACCCAATCACAAAAGAACACACATGTAATACAGTCACTGATAAGTGGATATTAGCTTAGAACCTCTGAATACCCAAGACACAACTCACATATCAAATCATTCCCAAGAAAGAGAGGGCCCTGGTCCTGGAAAGGCTTGAAGCAGCACTGTAGGGGATTACCAGGACAGAGAAGTGGGAGGGGTTTGATTGGGGAATGGGCAGAGGGAAGAGAGCTTATGGGACTTATGGGGAGGGGGTAACTGGGAAAGAGAAAATCATTTGGAATGTAAAGAAAGAATATAGAAAATTTTAAAACGGGAAAAAAGGCTTTCTTTTTATTATACAAAAACCCACTTCCAATGACACATGTGTAGCTATATGAAATTTTATTGTTTGGAAAGCATAATAATTTTGTAAATGATTTGAAAATTAAAGCAATGGTTTCCTTGAAGATAAGGACATGTTAGTGTCCCATCTCTAGGGATGGTTTTGTACCCATTGTTCTTGCTTAAGATCACGGTCTAGGTATTATGTGGAGGTTCTTGATCCACTTGGAGTTGAGCTTAGTGCAAGGAGATAAGAGTGGATCAATTCTCATTCTTCTGCATGTTGACCTCCAGTTGAGCCAGCACCATCTGTTGAAAAGGCTATCTTTTTTCCACTGGATGTTTTCAGCTCCTTTATTGAAGATCAATTGGCCATAGAAGTGTGGGTTCAATTCTGGGTCTTCGATCTTATTCCATTGATCCGCCTCCCTGTCACTGAACCAATACCATGCAGTTTTTAATACCACTGCTCTGTAATATTGCTTGACTTCATGCTCAGTCCAATGGTTGGCTGAGAGCATCCACCTCTGTATCTGTCAGGTACTAGCATAGCCTCTAAAGAAACAGCTATATCAGGCTTCTGTCAGCAAGCACTTGTTGGCATCCATGAAAGTGCCTGGGTTTGGTGACTGTATATGGGATGGATCCCCAGGTGGGGCAGTCTCTGGATGGCCTTTAACACCATCTTAAGTAATGCACTTTTCCCAAAAAAGCCACACCTATTAATCCACTGCTAACAGTTCTACCAATTGAGGCCCAAGTACTCAGGTATGTGAGCCTCTGGAACCACTGTGTTATTCAAACCACTACTGTGTGTACTTTGATACAAATGTCATTGTAGTGCACATCCAATATTTAACTAGTGATGGTAGTCTAAAATCTTCTACATATATACATGAGTTTTAATTTTCACTTTTATATAAGCAGTAGTAGAATAGATTCTGGGTTTTGTTGTTCTTAATAAAGGGATAGATTTTTAGATTCTAATTGATTTTCTTCCCATTTGTGTATATATTTCCTTTCCTCCAAAATATCCCAGTATAACAGTTTCTCACTGTTACAGTCCTTCCCATTTGTGTATAATAGTCAAGTATGGCAAAGCAGCAAACACTTTAACTGTCCCTTCAATTTAAATTCATCTAAATAAAGAATATATACAAAAGAATTATTATCCTAAATCGTCATTAAACAAGGCTTTTCAATATGTGCAAGTAATTTGTTTTTCAGACATGCTGAAGGAACATAAATATATCTACATAGAACATATTTATTTCTCTCTAAATTTTCGGTTTGTCTTTCTTAAATACAAAGCATGTTATTGTAAATTTTATAAACAGTCATCAGGTGCTGTTGAAATACTTCAACTCTTAGGATATGAGAATTTTTAAGAAGAACATTGACAGGGAGAAAATGAAGTGTCAGTATTATAATTCTGCTTTAATTAAATTTTTATTTACTAAAGATGTTTGCATGTGCTTCATGCAGTGCAGAAGCTAATAATTTAAAATCCAATAAAACTAAGAAAAATACTACAACATAACAGCCCATTTGTTTCTTTAAAAATATTCACATTACAAATAAAATGACATGTGAGCCAAGAACATTTGTCAGTTTCGGATATGTCATAACTGATATTTTGAATTTCAGTCATCACCACTGGAGATCATTTTAGGCTTAAGGACCATTGTCCTGGCATCTCATGCTAAGAATGATACTAAGTGATTTTTACTTTTTTGTTGTTTTGGGGTTTGTTGTTGTTGCTTTTTGTTAGTTTGGTATAAAAGTATGGAAGGGTTCTTATACCTGATACTACTTCAGTGGCCAGAAACGGAATTGGAGACTGGATCACACACAATCCTTAGAAAGAACCAAATATGACTGGAAAATCAAAACAAAAACAAAAACAAAACTAAACCCAGTAAAATGATTTGAAATGCTATTCTGCTATAGTCATAAATCAGTGCCTTTCATGAATTGTAACTAGAGCAGCTTCATCCAGCAAGTACTGGAAGTAGAGTAAGAGACCCACAGCCAAGTATTAAGACGAGCTCAGGGAGCCCTAAAAAGAGAGAAGGATTTTAGGACTCACGGGGTTCAAGAACACCAGGAGAACATGGCTCAGAGAATAAACTCACCAGGGCTCATAGGGACTCACAGAGATTAAGAGAACCATCATGGCGCCTGCATGGGTCCGGACTAGACCTCTGCACATTTGTTAGGTTCATGTTGCTTGGTGTTCGTCTGGGACTCCTAACAGTGAAGTATTTCTGACTCTATCACCTGTTCTTGAAACCCTTTTGATCTATTAGCTTCATCTTGCTTTGATATAAGACTTTATGTATAGGAGTCTTATTGTAAATTGTTATGTATTGTTGCTATCTCTGGGAGGTCTGCCCTTTTCTAACGGTAAAAAGAGAACAAGTGTATCTGGGGAAGAGGAGAAGTAGAGGAGGAAACTGGGAGGTCTTAAAAGAGGGAAAACTGCAATTGGGATGTGATGTATGAGATAATATTTTTAAAGTAGAACACTTTTTTAATTAATTAATTTTATTATTTTATACTCCATATTTTATTCTGCCCCCCCCCGCCCCATCTACCCAACTGATTGTTCTATATCCCATACCTTCTCTCCAACCCGCTGTCTCCATGAGGATGGCTCTACCCCCTACAAGCCCCACCACACCTGACTTCTAAACTCCCTAGGGCCTCCAGTCTCTTGAAAGTTAGGTGCATCATCCCTGATCGAACCTAGATCAGGAAGTCCTCAGCTGTATATGTATTAGGGGCCTCATATCAGCTGGTGTATGCTGCCTGGTGGTGATCCAGTGTTTGAGAGATCTCAGGGGTCCAAGTTAATTAAGACTGCCACTCCTCCTACAGTATCACCCTCCTCCTCAGCTTCTTTCTGGTTTGCCCTAATACAACCATAGGGTTCATCTGCTTCTGTCACTGGTTGGGTACAAATATCTTCATCTGATTCTTTCAGCTGCTACTTTTAAGTACTGTTTCTCAGCCTAATCAAAAATGACAGTTTATACTGCAAAAGTGTAAGATATATATTTTATACTATTACCTGAATCTCTAACCTTTTTCAGGATACTTTCATAATTACAGAAATGGCAAAGTCATCTGTTGTTAGTCATGAACAGTCTTGACCAGCAGTAAACACTATAAATGACAAGAGTAATAATCAAGAAAAGTTTTGGGAATAACTTATTGGCTAACTTCTCTTTGGGCTTGAGACATGATCTGTAAGAGTAAATCCATTTAGAGCACTCTAAACCCTATCAAACACATGCATATAAAGGAAAGTACCTTCTGATTTTATTTAGTTATGTCAACACTGTGTCAAACTACCTACTAATCATGTATGTTAATGTCCATAGATAGATATCATACTTGATCAAAGATGTGCATCTATATACTAGAAAACTACACAACAAATATACTAAACATACTTACCCATATAAATGCACATATTGAAACCATTTGTGGGTGTATGTTTGTGTGTGTAAGTGTGTATGTTTAAATTTATATATGTATTTTTCACTCTAAGGCTGGAGGAATACTGCAAACAAAGGAGCAAAAGAGAATAATAGCTAAAGATAGAAATAAAGACTGTAGAGTGCAATTAACTGGTGATACAGCCATTCTATTTCTGAATTCAATGCAACAGCACTAGTCTACATTCAGCCTCTACAACAATGGGCATGTCAATAGCTACCATGACTAGAGAAAGGTCTTAAGAGATGCTACCTTCTTTTTACTGAAATAGCCACTGATAAAATCTAGTAGTTGAGATATCACCATCATAATTTGAAAGCAACATTTGAAGACTCTAGACTCCAAAGGAGTGTTCCAAACTTGTAGTCATGATGATGACTCTAGTTAAACACATTCTGCCTCAAACAGTAGCAGAAGCACATTAATATGGAAATGGTAGTTTTAGAAAAAAGGAAGAATTGACAAGGGAACATGGGGTCAAGAGAACTGAGAAATCATCTGTACCACATTTTATAATTGGGATATTTGATTTTTTGGAGGTTGACTTCATGAGCTGCCCACTCTGCCATTTTATTTTTTCTAATGTTCATAATGTATTTGAAAAAATTATGGGATTAGGATTATGTTTCTCTTTTTTTCCTTGGTGAAATAACTTCGTGGTTATTGTCAGGGAAAGCTTACAAAGATTTCATGAAAATCTCATTGTGAATGATAATGAAAGAATGGCTAAAATAAACTTTTTATTGAAGTTTATTTATCTTATGGTTAGACTGAGGTGTTAGATTATATAATGAACATACAATTTATTTAACCAAATATGGAAATTTCAAAATGTTTCCTTTTAAAGAAAATATTATTGATATAAAAATTTTAATCTCTGTATCTATATGGAAAAGGAAACCATGATTTGTAGCATTTCAGTGCTTTTTCACAGAAAATTTACTGTGAAATCTATATACTTCATCACATTTAATTCTGCACCATTGAAGCTCTGTCCTTATGTAAAAGAAGAAAGGATGTCCATACAATATTATAGGGTTTGCTTAAAAGTCTGAATAGAAAATTGCATTGTATTGTTTTCCTTAAAGAATATTCATGGAGAATAAAAGAAAAAATATGTATATATCTCTAAAAATGGAAGATGTTCAGAATAATATCAGTATCTAAAATAATAAAAGGAATTTATTGTATAGGTATAACAATAAATTGGTGGGCTTTTCCAGCAACACCCCAGTTCATGATTAACGGCTCAGAGGCTTATTTTTTATTAAAAAATGCCTAGGCAGAATGCTAGGCTTGTTCACACTAGCTTGTAACTTACTTAGCCCATTTATACTGTTCTATGTCAGCCACATGGCTAGTTACTTCTTCTTAGTTTTGAATACATGACTTCTGAGTCTGGCCGTCAGTCTTCCTATCTTCCCATGTTAGAGTTCCTCTCTGTTGATGCACTGCCTTCTAATCCTGCCTCAGCTTATTATACATCAGATGTTTGCTTCTAAACAGTGCACAAGATATTATCTCTACATCTACCTAAGTATGATGAATGTTGCTATGTACATACATTGATAACTAGAGATAAATTGATGACATGTAATTTTAAGATATTCAGTATAATATTATAGTGCTATTAGCACAAAGTTTCTCATTATGGTAGTAGAATATATGTACCAATTTATTAGAAGAAAAATGCAAAGCACTGTTAGTTGTATACTAAAGTGTACTTAGGGGATCTTTGCCTAAGACAATGACAGTAGGAGACTGAGGCACCACTTGAAGAAAGACAAACACATGTGGTGGATTTAATAGATGTCATCATGAAAGGATTAAAGAAAAAATACTACAGAATACAGTGATAAATGCCAAAGTTTCAGAGGTTTCTGTGATGCACAGAGGAGAAAAGCACTGACTATTCTTCCAGAGGACACCATTTCATTTCTCAGCACCCCTATAGCAGCTGTCCACCATCTGCACTGCACTTAAAGAAGATCCAATGCCTTCTTTTGGCCTCTGTAGGAACCAGGGATCCACATGGTGCACAAACATACATGCAATAGAATATACAAAGTCATAAAATAAAATAAATTAAGAATAATTTCTTCTCTATATGTTAAATAAAACCTTAGAATAAGAAAAATGTAATAATGCACAAAAATAAAGAGGCTTAAGTCCTATAAAAAGACAGGGATAGTTATTAATAATATATAGTAGTGATTAACTGTTTATTTTGAAAGACAAAATAAAAAGTGACTGATTCCTGTTTTATTGACTGCTTAATAAACATTTCTCAAGGAGGAGAGTATTCTCATATATGAAAACTTATATAATTCATTTGAGTAAAATACACATAATTCTATAGAGTTTTAATACCTATCCTGAAACATCTTATGGACTAATTTAAAACATTTAATATTGAATGTTAATATATTAATATAGAATATTAAGTAGTAATACAAATACAAAGGAGTATCCTATTAAATTTATTAAAATGAATGTTCAATGTGCCAATATATATCTTGTTAACTCAACTGTAATTGGTAGCATATAATGATTCTGTTTTAGAGAAAAAAATCTATAGTGATAAAAAAACTTTAAAGTATAGAACACTGATGATTGATTGATTGATTGAGTGAGTGAGTGAGTGAAGTACTTTCATATGTTGAGCTGGTTAATTTGGAAACACGATTAAATGTTAAAATTTGATATTCAATAAAAAAACTAAAATATGATTTCTGAAATTTGAATATATGATATATCAGTTTAATTTTGCGGTTACTGACAACTCAAACATATTCAGTTTCTGGAAATGCTAAATATATCTGTTGCATGGTTAAATACTTCAAATAACATTATTCCATGTGAATATGTGCTTGAAATGTTATTTCTACATGTGTTAAAAAATAACATGCTGGAGAACACTTATTTTTATGTCTTCACAGATATTTATTTCCTATTTTGATTAAGGGAAAATAAATAGAACGGTATTAAATGAATCATCTGGGCAAAACACTATCAATAAATCCCTACTGTTCTTAGTGCTGTCTGTAGGATGCTGCTATCAGGGGGCTTTAGAGTGGTTAACTGTGAAGTGAAATAAGGATTAAAAATAAATTTAGACTGAGTAGTGTAAATCCATGTCTAACTTGTCTTTGGGGATTCTTGAGGAGCTCTTTTAAACTGATGTAGTTCCTATCTTGTAAGGAAGATATAGTTTGTAGAAATTTGTTCTTGATGAAATGATAAATCTAGGGTTGAAATGATAACCACTGCATTGATTGCTATACTAGGTAAACATCTGTGAGGTCATGTCTTAAACTGTGTATCTATTAGGAAGCAAGCATATAGGGGGGCATAAGTTCAGTACCCAGAAGGTAGGATTTATTCCCAAAGAAAAAAGAAACTGGGAGAGAGGTGTTTGTGTGTGTGTGTGTGTGTGTGTGTGTGTGTATGTGTGCCTGTGCGTGTGAGTGTGTGTGTGTGTGTGTGTGTGTGTGTGTGTATGTGAGAGAGAGAGAGAGAGAGAGAGAGAGAGAGAGAGAGAGAGAGAGGGGAGAGCAGTGAATGCTAGTTGGTGGGAGAGGAATCTTTCTCCCAGTACCCAGTACTCAAAAGGTTATGCCTGCCAGAACCATTTAATGGAGCTGCTAAACAGCTTTATTAAGGTGTTTATCCCCCTAGACACAGTTCTGAGATGTGGCCATTCAGTAATATAGAAAAGAATTCACTGTATGCCAAGCACACAAGACAAGGTTTCCTAGGCAGATAGAGTGCTGTTACTCATCTACATAATCCCCTCACCCTGCTCAAGTAGGTGGAAGGAGGAGACCATGAATCCTGGGCATGTCAGTCCTGACAGCTTTATTACAAAGAAGGAGCCACTCAGCTACTATGCATTCTGGCATCGCTCCCGCCAGACTTGTTAGATCTCCCCAATTAAGACAGTCCTCAGGTTTGTAGCTCATTTATTTCTCTCTACAGTAAAGCGGAGAAAAAAAAAGAGGGAAATGATGAAACAGATTTGACTGTGGTAAATCCCAGGCTCAGTTTTGTCAGCTTCTTTTGGCTGCTTGAGAGTGTGGCAGATAAAGAGTTTTTGGAGAGAAAAATAGATTTCCCTTTTCTTTTCATAGATCATCAGCACATGTCCTTTTTCTTGATTCGCTAACCACTTCTTTTCTCATTCAAATTTAGTGGAAAGTTTACACACACACAGAGACACACACACAGATGCACACATACATACACACACATACACCCACAGACACACACCCACAGACACACACATACATATACACAGAAACACACAGACACATATACATATATATGTACATGTGCATATACACATGCACACACATACAGTCACACACATGCTCATGCACACATATAAACATAATGCAGACATGTGCACATACATACCCATATCATATCCTCATATTTCAGGATGGGTACACAGTAGCTTAATGTTGCTATCTCTATCTCTGTCTGTCTTGGTACTTTTATGGTGTTCTGTATACTTGTGGTCATGTGTGCTTGTGGATGGGGCAATACATGGACAGACACAAATGTATAGGCATGTAGAGTTCTTTGCTCACTCTCCATATTTATGTATTGAGACAGGGTTTCTCACTGACTTCAAATTTTATCCATTACCTAGGGTAACTGGGAATTGAGATTTAGGGCTTCTCTGTGTTGGCCACCATCAGAGAAAGGCATCACTAGCCTTTGACTTGTGGGCTGGAGTTCCAAACTCACGTCTTTATAATTAAGTCACAAGTATTTTGCCTACTGAATCATCTCCCTATTGGCTATAAAGTCATATTTTATTAAACATTTTAGCAAGGTTCTATACTTGTGAGTTACTAAAATGCTGGAGGAAATTAACAAAATAAGGACATGAAGAGATACAGCAATTAATTATTATGAATGAAATATGTATACCTAGTACCTAGGGAACGATTATATGTTTCCAAATATGCTTCACAAGTTTATCTTGGAATCATTCTTCTAGGTGTTAGAATCATTCAGTTTATGAGCAGGTACTTGGAAAGTCACCATATAGTTCTCTATTACTGGAATTTCCTTCTGTAACCTTAACACAAAATGTTACTGTTTGAATGAATTTACACTTCCCTGATTGGAGAGTATGGTGAAACATACATTTCTCAAAGGCAGGTGCTGATCATGAGCTGGAGGTGAGGTTTAACATCCTTGACCATAGATGAAATACAAATCAAATCCATTTTGAAATTCATCTTATATCAGTCAAAATGGCCAAGATAATATATATATATATATATATATATATATATATATATACATATATATGTATATATATATGAAACAAAAATCGCTCAAACAAATAAGCAACATCACTAACAAAAGGGCAATAGATGCTGATGAGAACAGGGAAATGGGCAAACACAAACAGAGTGCTAATAGAAGTTCAAATTGGTATGAATGCAAAGCATTAGTTTGAAGTTTCCTCAAAAAGCTAAAACTGTACCTACCACACAATACAGTTGTGCCACCTATTGGAATACACCCACGGATCTCCAAGTATTATTAAAGAATACTTGCTCACTCATTTTCTTTTTTTTTATTATATTCTTTATTTACATTTCAAATGTTGTACCCTTTCCTGGTTTCTCCCCTGAAAATCCCCTAACTCATCCCCTCTTCCCCTGCTCAACAATCCACCCATCCCATCTTCCCTGTCCTGGTATTCCTCTGCATTGTGGCATAGATCCTTCCCAGGACCAAGGGCCCCTCCTCCCTTTGATGTCCAACAAGGCCATCTTCTGCTCTGGAGTACTGGGTGGCTCATATTGTTGTTCCTCCTATTGGGCTGCAAACCACTTCAGCTCCTTGGGTCCTTTCTCTAGCTCCTCCTTTGGGGACGCTGTGCTCAGTTCAATGGCTGTCTGAGAGTGTTCCCCTCTGTATTTGTCATGCACTGGCAGAGCCTCCCAGGTGACAGCTATATCAAGCTCCTGTCAGCAAGCACTTGTTGGGATTCACAATAGTGTCTGGGTTTTGTAACTGTATATAGGATGGATCCCTAGGTGGGGCAGTCTCAGGATGGTCTTTCCCTCAGTCTCTGTTCCACACCTTGTCTGTGTTTCTCCTCCTGTGGGTATATTGTTCCCCCTTCTAAGAAGGACAAAAGTATCTATACTTTGTTCTCTCTTGTGCTAGACCTTCATTTGGTCTGTGATTGTATCATGGGTATTCCAAACTTCTAAGTTAATATCAACTTATCAGTGAGTGCATACTATGTGTATTCTTTTGTGATTAGGTTACTTCACACAGGATAATATTTCTAGTTCAATCCATTTGACTAAGAATTTCAGCCGGGTGGTGATGGCGCACGCCTGTAATCCCAGCACTTGGGAGGCAGAGACAGGTGGATTTCTGAGTTCGAGGCCAACCTGGTCTACAGTTAGTTCCAGGACAACCAGGGCTATACAGAGAAACCCTGTCTCAGAAAACAAAAAACAAACAAACAAAAAACAACAACAACAACAAAAAAGAATTTCATGAATTCATTGTTTTTAATTGCTGAGAAGTATTCCATTTTGTAAATGTACCACATTTTGTGAATCCATTCCTCTGTTGAGAGACATCTGGGTTCTTTCCAGCTTCTGGCTACTATAAATAAATATAAATAGTGGCACCTGTGTCCTTATTGCATGCTGAAGAATCCTCTGTGTATATGTCCAGAAGTGGTATAGCAGGGTACTCCTATATTATAAAGCCCAATTTTCTGAGGAACCACCAAACTGATTTCCAGAGTGGTTGTACCAGCTTGCAATTCCACCAGCAATGGAGGAGTGTTCCTCTTTCTCCACCTCCTCTCTGATGCATCTGCATCAGCATCCCCTGATTTTTGATCTTAGCCATTCTCTCTGGAGTGAGGTGACATCTCAGGGTTGTTTTGATTTGCATTTTCCTGATTACTAAGGATGATGAACATTTCTTTAGGTGCTTCTCAGGAATTTGATATTCCTCAGTTGAAAATTCTTTGTTTAGCTCTGTACCCCATTTTTAATAGGGTTATTTGTTTCTCTGGAGGCCAACTTCTTGAGTTCTTTGCACATATTGGATATTAGCCCTCTATTAGATGTAGGGATGGTAAAGATCTTTTCCCAATTTGTTGGTTGTCATACTGTCCTATTGACAGTGTCCTTTGCCTTGCAGAAATAGTCTTGTTTAGTGTAGAGGAATACCAAGACAGAAGCTTTTCTGCGGAGGGAGGAACCAGGAAAGAGGACAACATTTGAAATGTAAATAAAAATTATACCTGAAAAAAAAAAGTAATGGATCGATTTTCATTCTTTTGCATGCTAAGCCCCAGTTGAACCATTTGTTGAAAAGACTCTTTCTCCACTGGATGGTTTTAGCAACTTAGTAACTTTGTCAAAGATCAAGTGACATAGATATGTGAGTTCATTTCTGGGTCTTCAGTTCTATTCCACTGATCTACCTGACTGTCCCTATACCAATAACATGCTGTTTTTATCACTATTGCTCTGTAGTACTGCTTGAGGTCTGGGATACTGATTCCCCAAGAAGTTCTTTTATTGTTGAGAAGAGCTTTAAGCTTTCTTGGCTTTTTTTATTCCAAATGAATTTGAGAATTGCTCTTTCTAACTCTATGAAGAATTGATTTGTAATTTTGTTGGGGATTGCATTGAATCTGTGAATTGCTTTCAGCAAGATGGCCATTTTTACTATATTAATCATACAAACGCATGAGCATAAGAGATCTTTCTATCCTCTGAGATCTTCTTTTATTTATTTCTTCAGAGATTTGAAGTTCTTGTCATATAGATCTTTCACATGCACAGTTAGGTCACACCAAGTAGGTAATAGCATTTATTATTGTAAAGGGTATTGTTTCCCTAATTTCTTTCTCAGCCTATTTATCCTTTGAGTAGAGAAAGGCTACTGGTTTGTTTGAGTTAATTTCATATCCAACCCCTTTGCTGAAGTCATTTATTAAGTTGAGAGTTCTCTGGTACAATTTTGGGGGTCAATTAAGTATACAATCATATAATCTACAAATAGTGATATTTTGACATCTACCTTTCCAATTTGTATCGTTTTGACCTCCCTTTGTTGTCTAATTGCTCAAGCTAGAACTTAAAGTACTATATTGAATAGATTGTTAGAGAGAAGTCAGCCTTGTCTAGTCCCTGATTTTAGTGGTTCAAGTTTCTCTCCATTTAGTTTGATGTTGGCTACTATTTTGATGTATATTGCTTCTACTGTGTTTAGGTATGGGCCATGAATTACTGATCTTTCCAAGACTTTTAACATGAAGGATTGCTGAATTTTGTCAAATGCTCTTTTAGCATCTAACAAAATGTCCATATGGTTTTTTTCTTTGAGATTGATTATGTAGTGGATTACATTGATGGATTTCCATATATTGAACCATCCCTTCATTCCTGGGATAAAGCCTACTTAATTATGGTGAATGATCATTTTGATGTGTTCTTGGATTCAGTTGGAAAGAATTTTATTGAGTATTTTTGCATCAAATTTCATAAGGGAAATTGGTCTGAAGTTCTCTGTCTTTGTTTGCTTTAGGTATAAATATAATTGTGGTTTCATAGAACTAATTGGGTAGTGTTCCTTCTGTTCTATTTTGTGGAATAGTTTGAAGAGTATTGGTGTTAGGTCTTCTTTGAAGGTCTGATAGAATTCTTCACTAATCCTCTCTGGTCCTGTGCTTTTTTTGGTTGGGAGACTATTAATGGTTGCTTCTATATTTTTCAGGGTTATGGGACTGTTTGGATTGTTTATATGATCCTTTGGGACTTAGTTCGGGTCTAGAAAATTTTTACATTTCATTCAGATTTTCCAATTTTGTTGAGTATAATCTTTTGTAATAGGATATAATGATTTTTGAATTTCCACTGTTTCTGTTCTTATGTCTCACTTTCATTTCTGATTTTATTAATTTGGATACTGTCTCTATGCTCTCTGCTTAGTCTGGCTAAGGGTTTATCTATATTGTTGATTTTCTCAAAGAACAAGCTCCTGGTTTTGTTGATTTTTTTTGTATAGTTTTTTTCTCTATTTGGTTGATTTCAACCATGATTTTGAATATTTCCTGCCATCTACTCCTCTTGGGTTTATTTGCTTCTTTTAGTTCTAGAAATTTCAGGTGTGTTGTCATGCTGCTAGTGTAATCTCTCTCCTGTTTCTTTTTGGAGGCACCTACAGATATGAGTTTTCCTCTTAGCACTGCTTTTATTGTGTCCCATAAATTTTGGCATGATGTATCTTCATTTTCATTAAATTCTAAAAGGTCTTTAATTTCTTTATTCCCTACTTGACCAAATTATCATTGAGTAGAGTTTTGTTCAGCTTCCATGTATATGTGTGTTTTCTGTTGTTTTTGTTGCAATTTAAGACCAACCTTAGTATGTGTTGATCTGATAGGGTGCATGGGATTATTTCAATCTTCTTGTATCTGTTGAGGCCTGATTTGTGAGCAATTATATGATCAGTTTTGGAGATGGTACGATGAGGTGCTGAGGAAGAAGGTATATTCCTTTGCTTTAGGATGAAATGTTCTAAAAATACCTGTTAGATCCATTTGGTTCATAACCTCTGTTAGTTTCAATGTGTCTGTTTTGTTTCTATTTCCATGATCTGTCTGTTGCTGAGGGTGAGGTGTTGAAGTCTCCCACTATTATTTTGTGGGGTATGATGTGTGCTTTGAACTTCAGTAAAGTTTCCTTATGAATGTGTATGTCCTTGCATTTGGAGTATAGATGTTCAGAATTGAGAGTTTATCTTAGTAGATTTGTCCCTTTGATGAGTATGAAGTGTCCTTCCTTATCTTTTTGATAAGTGTAGGTTGAAAGTAGATTTTTACTCAATATTAGATGGCTACTCCAGCTTGTTTCTTGGGACCATTTGCTTGAAAAATTGTTTTCCTACCTTTACTCTGTCTTTGTCACTGAGATGCATTTCTTGTTTGTAGCAAAATTCTAGGCCCTGTTTATATATCCAGTCTGTTAATCTATTTCTTTTTATTGGGGAACTGAATCCATTGTTGTTAAGAGATATTAAGGAAAAGTGATTGTTAATTCCTGTTATTTTTGTTGTTATAGATGGAATTCTAATTGTGTGTATCTTCCTTTGGGTTTGTTGAAAGATTACTATCTTACTTTTTCTAGGGTGTAGTTTCCATGCTTGTGTTGGCGTTTTCCATCTAATATGCTCTGTAGGGTTGGATTTATGGAAAGATATTGTATACATTTGATTTTGTCAAGGAATATTTTGTTTTCTCTGACTGTAGTAATTGAAAGTTTTTCTGGGTATAGTATAAAATATTATTTTCTGCCATTTATGTTCTCATAGGGTCTGTATTATATCTGCCCAGGATCTTCTAGTTCCTTATGAGAAGTTTGATGTAATTCTCATAGGTCTGCCTTTATATGTTACTTGATCTTTTTCCCTTACTTCTTTCAATATTATTTCCTTGTTTAGATTTGTTTAGTGCATTTACTGTTTTGATTATTATGTAATGGGAGGAATATCTGTTCTAGTCTAGTCTATTTGGAGTTCTGTAGGTTTCTTGTATGTTCACGGTCACCTCTTTATTTTAGGGAATTTTTCCTCTATAATTTTGTTGAAGACATTTACTGGCCATTTAAGTTGTGAATTTTTGCTTTCTTCTATATCTATTATTCTAAGGTTGGTCTTCTCATTGTTTCCTGCATTTTCTGGATGTTTTAGGTTAAGAGCTTTTAGCCTTTTGCATTTTCTTTGACTGTTGTGTCAATGTTTTTTATGGTATCTTCTGCACCTAAGATTCTCTCTTTTACCTCTTGTATTCTATTGGTAGTGATTGCATCTATGGCTCCTGATCTCTTTCCTAGGTTGTCTAACTCCAGGGTTGTCTCCCTTTGAGATATCTTTATTGTTCCTATTTCCATGTTTAGATCTTGGATGGTTTTGTTCATTTCCTTTGCCTGTTTGATTTTGGTTTTCTGTAATTATTTAAGGGATTTTATTTGTTTCTTCTTTAAGGGCTTCTACCTGTTTACCTATGTTCTCCTATATATTTTTTAAGGGAGTTATTTATGTCCATCTTAAAGTCCTCTATCATTATCATGAGAAATGAATTTAGATCCGAATCTTGCTTTTCTGGTGTTATGGTGTATCACTTGCTATGAGGGGTGAATTGGTTCTGATGATGACCTGTTCCCTTGGTTTCTGTTGCTTATGTTTTTATGCTTGCCTCCTGCCATCTGGTTATCTCTAGTTCTACCTGCCCTTGCTGTATCTGACTAGAGCTTGTCCTCCCTGTGATCCGGTTTTGTCAGAAGTCCTCAGAGTCCAGCTGTCTCTGTGGTCCTGTGATTCTGGGATCCTATGATTCTGAGGTCCTGGGTGTGTCAGAGCTTCTGGGTATCAAGATGCCTTTGGGGCCCTGAAATCCTGGTATGACCAAGCTCCTGGGTGTCTGGGATCCTGTGACCCTGGGTGTGTTAGAGCATCTGAAAATGTTGCTTCCTCTGGGTGTCACACACACCACACACATTTGTGCGCACACAGCATGGGAGAGATGAAGAGGTCCAGTGGAAGGAGGAAGGTAGACAAAAAGGAATGAAGAAAAATATTATTTTCTATTATACATTTAGGTAAAACTTTTACAAATTAAGAAAATTATATAGTATAAATGTCACAATGCTCCATGAATTTATGCTTTTTTTCTCCGTCCTTTTCTGTCATCCCTCTGTCACTCACTCTTGCATGCTACCCCACTCTCTTTTGTTTCCCTTTCCCCTTTCCTTGTCTATCTCTGTTTCTTTTAACTTTTGAGTTAAAATTTCAATATTCTTAAAGTTATGTGAGTATTAAAATGAGCTACTTTAAAGTGGACAACATACATTTTATTCAGGGTTTTTGACCTTCATGAATACTACAATTCCTATCAAATGATTTCTTACATCACATAAAAATTAATTATCATCAGTGTTCCTCATGATACAAACCAGAACATTTTGTGTGTGTGTGTATGTGTGTGTGTGTTTGTGTGTGTGTGTGTGTGTGTGTGTGTGTGTGTGTGTGTTATTAAACACTAACAAAACTTCAGAGAGAAAAAACTTTTGGCTTCTCCTACACATGGATTTATGCTTAGTTTGGAACATGAACCTATGATACTGCAATAAAATAGGGTTTTTATTATTATTCATTTCAAGCTTTATTTCTGAATATTTGTGTAGGAATAAAGTTGACTAGAAATTTCCAAATTATGTTTTGCAATGTTTTCAAATTTAAGAAATGCCTGAAGTTTACTTTACATATATTACATAACAAAGTATTATTTTCAAAAACGTATTTATAATCAGGCACTTTTTGAAGTATTACCAAATTTCATCCATCAGTTTGGTTCTGTCAACCTGATCTATGCCTAATCTTTTGTGGTAGGTTTTGTGAACATATTCTTGACTAGCCTTGTGGTCCTCAGTAATTAACTTTTGTGTTCTCCAAAGTCCATCTTTTTAATCTTCCTAAATGCCATTTGGTAGATGCCAGATACAGCTGCTGTCCCCCAGTGTCTCCCCGTCTCAGTGTGGCCAAGCTTGCCTTATCTCTCCCATGTGCATAAGGAGATTTGCAGCTTCCATGGTTATTATCTCTGCCCACCAGCACAGCAGAGTGGAGTAAGACTCTCTAGAGTAACACCCTCTGCTAGGCCATCTGTTCATATAGGACAGTTTAAAATATTATTTGCATTTACTGTATCCCATGGGAAATGCAATAAAATTCCCTCTTGGGCAAATCTACGACATGGATATTAGCACTGAATTTTTAAAGCCAACTTTTGTTTTTTAATGGAAGATAATGTAACACCCATTAACTCAACTGTGAACATATTTCAGAACCTTAATCTCATCCCTAATTGTCGTCTACATTCGAAAATATTAATAAAACCAGACTACAAAATCAAAGGCCAACACAGATATATAGGTGCCTCTACAAGACATCATATCAGTATCTTTTGGTGTGTTTATTTTACTTAATGGAGTTATTGTTGGCAAATCCCAAAAAAGGGATGTGCATTTATCTCAAGGTTTTCATTGCTTTATTAATTCTAGGAGGTATCTGAGGTTTGCAAGTTGAAAAATAAATGTGTTAGTAAAATAATTAACCAATGGCTGTGGAACTTAGCAAGGTTTCAATGCAGAGATTATTCAGAACAGTCTTTAAAGCAGAAATTTTGTACTATTTATTTGATCAGTTTTTGTTCAAAATGTGTAAGTGTTCTGTGATATTGACCCATGGTCCATGCACAAATGATGGAATTATTTAATTTGCTGTACTTCATAAAACATTCCAAGTCCTTAAAATGTGACCCGTCTCTCACATACAAGGCTCATTTAGTCACAGATAACTGTATTATGGGGGAAAATAAGTCATTTCTGTTGACCTATTTAAGATATTTCAGAAGAAAAAATATTTATCTAGTTGAACCTGTGCTGATTATAACAACCTCTGCTTAGAATTACTTTAAATATATTTTATAGTTGAAATCATGCCTAAATTTCTTAGTTTACTTAATCTTTTCCAAGTTCCTAAAATTAAATCTTATGCTTGTTACTATGAGTTTTACCATTCAAAATTAAATTATCAACTAACTCTCATAATACATGTTTGTTTTAGGAAAATGGATATAGAAGAAAGAAGAATATAGTTAAAATGTGTTTTTATTTTAGGATCAGACATTTAGCTTAGGTAAGTTTTTTTTTGTACCTGTATTTGCTTACAGAAAATTCAAAATTCCAATAGACCAAAATGGTTTTTGAAATATTTGATTACGATGCATATGAAGTAATTTGACTGTGAATTATTAAATTTTACTTGAATTAGTACAAGATAAATATGCCTACAGAAATGCAATGAGAAGGAGAAAAAAATCAAGTCTTCAAGACAAGGAATTGTATTTTTGATGAGTGGTTTAAATATTAACTTTAAATATTTTTATGATGATATTTATGAAGGTAGAATCATTTCAGTTTTCACAAGTATATCTCTGTTGATAATTCCATGTGCCTATATTCTCTGAAGAGGTCATTAGTGCCAAGAATCTTTACATTGTTCATATTTGGTTTTTTATTATTTTATTATCATTTGTAGGCTTCGGTATTTGGCACACTGGGAGACTTATTCATAATAATATGGATTATTACAATTGGGTTTATATAAGTATATTGTACATGAATGAAATTGGTTATTATGATGTTTTTGAGTAGTTTCTTTTAAAAAGGCATGAGTATATATATGTGTGTATGTGAGATTGAAATTATGTGTATGTGTATCCATGTATACCAGGTGTGTATGTATTATTGCTTGTATATGTGCTTTTGTGTATTATTGTGGAGGTATATATTATTTATTTATTATTAGTAGTTGTCTGTGTGACACACTTGGAATAATGTCAGCTTAAGAATTCATCACGGAATGGCCAGCTCCATATGGGTAATTCCACAACACAAAGATGGCTGATTAACAAAGAAACCCATCACAACAGGAAGGAATCCAAATGAGTTAAAACTCGGCTCTTTCCTTATCTCTTCTTTTAATTTCTGCCTCAACTTCTTTTTACTTTCTCTTTGTTTCAAGGTTATCCACTGTATGCTTGCTAACTTCTAACTCAATGTTTAAAAATGCAGTATTACTGTGTTTAGTAGGACAAGATAGTCTTCTTTGGTGAACAATGTTTCCTCAAATTATTTTTAGAGAGAAATCTAGCACCTGGCTAACTCTTTCTTCTTTGAAAGTCAAAATTATTCTCTAATTTGTTTTTGAATTTTCTTTATTCTTGAGAAGTGATCTGCCAAAATAAAATGCAGATACTCATTGTGTATCAGCAATAAGCTTTATTATGATTTCTTGTTGCTCACAGTCAGTAGCTTGAGGTTATAATTAATTTTAAAGTGACTATTTGTTGTTGAATTTTCATATATAAAATCATTTACTATTATTATATTTGGAACAATTCCCTATGCAGAAGCTCTTCTATAATTAATTTAATACTTTTTGCTTTTCTTTGTATTTGGTTGTGATTTTTCTAAAACATTCTCTTATGTCAAATTCTTTTCTATTTGATATATCAATGATTATAATACATCAAAATCTATTAATGATTACCTCATGATACTCTTTCTTTTATTTAGCATTATTTATTTTTTTCTCATTTAGATGTTTTATCATATCTATTATTTATATATATATATATATATATATATATATATATATATACACACACACACACACACACACACATATACATATATATATTTAGTATTTTCTTTCCAGTTAAGATGCTGGGAGATGTCTTTTAAAAGCATTTTTTTCTTATTTCAACTTATTTCTGCCTGTTGTCCATTTTATTTTGTTTGCCACTTTTCCATTCTATGTGTTTTGCACACAGGTAGTGTGTGTGCTTGTGTGTGTGTGTGTGTGTGTGTGTGTGCATGCTAACAAATATTGTGGCACATGCGACTTGGTACCTGTGATGTTTTGGATATGCTTGGCTCAAGGAGTAGCACTATTAGGAGAGGTAGCCTTGTTGGAGTAAGTGTGGTCATGTTAGAGGAAGTGTGTCATTGTGGGCGTGGGCTTTAAAACCCTCATCCTAGTTCCCTGGACATCAGTCTTTTCCTAGCAGCATCAGATGAAGATGTAGAACTCTCAGCTTCTTGCAGCATGCCTACCTACAGGATACTGTGCTCCAGCACTGATGATAATAGACTGAACCTATAAGATACTTCTCTACCATGATATTGTTTAACCAACTGATAATTTGAGGATGGGAAACATATGTAAAAGGACATTCAAAAAACATTTAAGTTTGTAATAAAAAAGGAAAGAAAGAAAAGTAAAATAAAGTGCTTTCTTTTTTTTAATTTTTATTTTCTATATTATATGTTTACATTCCAAAGGCTTTCCCCTTTACCAGTTCCCCCCCACCATACGTCCCATAATTCCTCACCCCCCCAACTATTCCCCAATCATTCCCCCTCCCCACCCATGGTTTCTCTACAAAACTGGATCCAATCTTTACAGGCCCAGGGTCCTCTCCTTTCTTCTTCTTGGGAATCATTTGACTTGCTAATTCTGCCTAGAGTATTTAGGGCTTCTGGGCTCATTAATATCCACTTATCAGTGATTGCATTTCATGTGTATTCTTTTGTGATTGGGTTAACTCACTCAGGATGATATTTTCCAGGTCTAACCATTTGCCTATAAATTGCATGAATTCATTATTTTTAATTGCTGAGTAGTATTCCATTGTATAAATATACCACATTTTCTGTATCCATTTCTCCTTTGAGGGATATTTGGGCTCCTTCAAATTTCTGGCTATTATAAACAAGGCTGCTATAAACATAGTGGAGCATGTGTCTATATTGTATGCAGGGGAATCCTCTGGGTATATGCCCAGGAATGGTATGCCAGGGTCCTCTGGAAGTGACATGCCCAATTTTCTGAGGAACCGCCAAACAGATTTCCAGAGCGGTTTTACCATTTTGCAATCCCACCAACAGTGAAGGAGTGTTGTTCTTTCTCCACATCCTCGCCAGCACTTGATGTCTCTTGAGTTTTTAATCTTAGCCATTCTGATTGATATGAGGTGGAATCTCAGGGTTGTTTTGATTTGCATTTCCCTGATGACTAATGATGTTGAACATCTCTTAAGGTGTTTCTGGGCCATCTGGATTTCTTCTGGTGAAAATTCTTTGTATAGCTCTGTACCCCTTTTTTTTAATTTTTATTTTCTATATTCAATGTTTACATTCCAAAGGCTTTCCCCTTTCCCAGTTCCCCCCTCCCTATGTCCCATAATTCTTCTCCCCCCCAACTATTCCCCAGTCATTCCCCCTCCCCCCACGGTTTCTCTACAAAACTGTACCCCATTTTTTGATAGGGTTATTTGGTTCTTTGGGGTCTAACTTCTTGAGTTCGTTGTATATATTGGATATTAGCCCTCTGTCGGAATTGGGGTTGGTGAAGATCTTTTCCCACTTTGTTGATTTTCGTTTTGTCCTTCTGACAGTGTCCTTTGCCTTGCAGAAACTTTGTAATTTTATGAGGTCCCATTTGTCAATTCTTGATCTTAGAGCATAAGCTATTGGTGTTCTGTTCAGGAACTTTTCCCCTGTGCCCATGTCCTCCAGGGTCTTCCCAAGTTTCTTTTCTAATAGTTTCAGTGTGTCTGGTTTTATGTGGAGGTCTTTGATCCACTTGGAGTTGATCTTAGTGCAAAGAGATAAGAGTGGGTCAATTCACATTCTTCTGCATGTTGACCTCCAGTTGAACCAGCACCATTTGTTGAAAAGGCTATCTTTTTTCCACTGGACTGTTGTGGCTCCTTTATCAAAGATCAAGGGACCATAAGTCTGTGGGTTCATTTCTGGGTCTTCAAACCTATTCCATTGATCTACTTGCCTGTTGCTATACCAATACCATGCAGCTATTAACACAATTGCTCTGTAGTACTGCTTGAGGTCGGGGATATAGATTCCCCCAGAAGTCCTTTTATTGTTGAGAATAGTTTTAACTATCCTGGGTTTTTTGTTGCTCCAGATGAATTTGAGAATTGCTCTTTCTAGTTCTACGAAGAATTGAGTTGGGATTTTGATGGGGATCGCATTGAATCTGTATATTGCTTTTGGCAAGATGGCCATTTTTACTATATTGATCCTGCCAATCTAGGAGCAAAAAATATTTTTCCATCTTCTGAGGTCTAAGACAAGGACAGAAACTACACCCGGGAAGAAGCAAGATAGAAACCTCCTCTTATCAAACCCAAAAGAAGATAACCTCTCGAATATAAAAATAAAAAATAAATAAATAAATAAATAAATAAATAAATAAATAAAATTTCAAAAATGTCTGGAGGTAATAATTACTATTCCTTAATATCATTTAACATCAGTGGACTCAATTCCCCAATAAAAAAACATAGATTAACAGACTGGATATGGAAACAGGATCCTACATTTTGCTGCATACAGGAAACACATCTCAGTGTCAAAGACAAACACTGCCTTAGAGTAAAAGGCTGGAAGACAATTTTATAAGCAAATGGTCCCAGGAAACAAGCTGGAGTAGCCATTCTAATATCCGATAAAATTGACTTCCAACCTAAAGTCATCAAAAGAGACTCAGAAGGTCACTTCTTGCTGGTCAAAGGGAAAATCGACCAAGAAGAGCTCAATACTGAACATCTATGCTCCAAATGCAAGGGCACCCTCATTTGTAAAAGAAACCTTACTAAAGCTTAAAGCACACATTACACCTAACACAATAACTGTGGGTGACTTCAATACTCCAATCACCTCAATGGACCGATCAGGAAAGCAGAAACTAAACAGGGACACAGTGAAACTAATTGAAACTTTGGACCAATTGAATTTAACAGATATATATAGAACATTTCATCGTAAAGCTAAAGAATATACCTTTTTCTCAGCACCGCATGGTACCTTCTCCAAAATTGATCATATAATTGGTCACAAGACAGATGTCAACAAATACAAGAAGATAGAGCTAATCCCATGCCTCCTATCAGATCACCATGGAGTAAGAGTGGTCTTCTATAGCAACAAAAACAAGAGAAAGCCCACATACACATGGAAACTGAACAATACTCTACACAATGACACCTTGGTCAAGGAAGAAATAAAAAAAGAAATCAAAGACTTTTTAGAATTCAATGAAAATGAAGGTACAACATACCCAAATCTATGGGACACAATGAAAGCATTGCCAAGAGGAAAACTCATAGCTCTAAGTGCATCCAAAAAGAAACTGGAGAGAGCATACACTAGCAACTTAACGGCACACCTTAAAGCCCTGGAAGAAAAAGAAGTTAATTCACCCAGGAGGAGTAGAAGACAAGAAATCATCAAACTCAGGGCTGAAATCAATCAAGTAGAAACAAAGAGAACTATACAAAGAATCAACAAGACCAGGAGCTGGTTCTTTGAGAAAATCAACAAGATAGATAAACCCTTAGCCAGACTAACCAAAGGACACAGAGACAGTATACAAATTAACAAAATTAGAAATGAAAAGGGAGACATAACAACAGAAACTGAGGAAATTCCAAAGATCATCAGATCCTACTACAAAGGTCTATACTCAAAACAACTGGAGAATCTGGAGGAAATGGACAATATCCTAGACAGATACCAAATACCAAAATTAAATCAGCATCAAATAGATCAGCTAAATAGTCCCATAACCCCTAAAGAAATAGAAGGGGTTATAGAAAAAAACCAAAAAAAGTACAGGACCAGATGGTTTTAGTGCAGAATTATACCAGAACTTCAAAGAAGACTTAACACCAATACTTTTCAAACTATTCCACAAAATAGAGACAGAAGGGACACTGCCCAACTCATTCTTCAAAGCCACAATTACACTAATACCTAAACCACAAAAAGATCCAACAAAGAAAGAGAACTTCACCCAATTTCTCTTATGAATATTGATGCAAAAATACTAAATAAAATTCTTGCCAACCGAATCCAAGAGCACATCAAAACAATCATTCACCATGATCAAGTAGGCTTCATCCCAGGGATGCAGGGATGGTTCATTATATGGAAATCCATCAATGTAATCCACTACATAAACAAACTAAAAGAAAAAACCACACGGTCATCTCATTGGATGCTGAAAAAGCATTCGACAAAATTTAGCATCCTTTCATGCTAAAAGTCTTGGAAAGAGCAGGAATTCAAGGCCCATACCTAAACATAGTAAAAGCAATCTACAGCAAACCAGTAGCCAACATCAAAATAAATGGAGAGAAACTTGAAGCAATCCCACTAAAATCAGGGACTAGACAAGGCTGCCCTCTCTCTCCATATCTTTTCAATATAGTAAGTACTTGAAGATCTAGCGAGAGCAATTAGACAACATAAGGAAGTCAAAGGGATACAAATTGGAAAGGAAGAAGTCAAACTATCATTATTTGCAGACGATATGATAGTTTACTTAAGTGACCCAAAAAACTCCACCAGAGAACTTCTACAGCTGATAAACAACTTCAGCAAAGTGGCTGGTTATAAAATTAACTCAAGCAAATCAGTAGCCTTCTTGTACTCAAAGGACAAGCAGGCTGAGAAAGAAGTTAGGGAAATAACACCCTTCACAATAGCCACAAACAACATAAAGTACCTTGGCATAACTCTAACCAAACAAGCGAAAGATCTGTATGACAGGAACTTCAAGTCCTTGAAGAAAGAAATCGAATAAAGTGCTTTCTAATATGAATAAAACTACTGACATTGTTGTATATAATTTAAATAAACTTAAAATACTATAAAATAAATTTTAAATAAGTTTTTGGTTGGGGATTGTTGATAATGTAATTGCACTATTTCTTTTTTCCCTTTCTTCCCTTAATCCTCTCCCATGTACCCTCCTTTTAATGCCTCCTATGTTTCCACTGTAGTTTCAAATTGATAGCCTTTTTTTATTTGAATATATATACATATATATGTATATATAATATATATACATATATATGGATATATGTGTGTAGGTATTTGTGAATAAACATACAATAATAGATAAATATTTCTTGCTGAATACATTTTTTCATGTGTATAAGGCTATAGACCTGACTACTTAATAGTGTATGAATAAGCAAAGAACAGATCTCTTCGAAAGGCTTATTGTCCCTTTTCCAGAATTCATTAGTTGCCTACAGTATTTTTTCTGTGCCTGGGGATTTCTTATTATTGCTATTGGTATGTTTATTGATAATGGCATTTCTCACAATATGTAGTCATTCTTAAGAGAGGCAGTCTTAACTATGATTTCCTAGTATTCTTAGTCTAACAATCATTCTGTCCCTTCTTCCATTGTCCCCTGAGCTACAGATACAGGAGCTGGGGTGCAAATGCATCCAGTGAAACCAGGCCCCATGATCCTTTGAGCTCTGTAATGTGTCCAGTTTTGGTTTCCTTTAATGGTTTCCATTTACTGTAGAGTGTTACCTTCTTTGATGAAGGTAATAGCTGCACTTATATGCAGATATAAAAATAAGTCTTAGAATGTAATTAAGGTATTATGCTAGTCTAGCAAAACAGAAGTAATTGATACTCTGCTAGAATCCATGACTTCGTTAACCCTAGGGAGTTGACTAGGTTTCTAATAACAGACATGAAATCCCTCATGGTGAGTAAGAAGGTATTAAGTTCAATTAGAAACTTGGTTATCACCAAGATGTGAATGCCACTAATGCTTCTTTTTGGGTGTATTCTTAGGCCAGTCATTGTTGTTATTCATACACATCACAATTGGGTAGGACAATTGATTGCTTTTCTTCATTGTCATCTTGCAAAGTACTTTATATTAATATGAAAAATAGAACACAGAATATAGGCTTTCAATTTTTATTTATCTTGAATAATCCAAGTCCTGTGTCTAAAGTGTGCAGTGTCTTCAGCAATGGCTTAATTTTACGGTATGTCCAAGGACAACAGAAAAAAAGCTTATATTATTTTAACATTCCTTTGGACAACCTGAACCATCACATGAAAGGAAGTTTCTCATGCCCAATGCTAGATTTTTCATATATCTATGTCTCTTGGTTAGAGGGTTGTATCAGCCGAAATGGCATACCTTGGTTCAAGTTCATCATCATCATCATCATCATCATCATCATCATCAACATCATCATCTCTCTCTCTCTCCACAGTTATACATGTATATATGTATACATGTGTGTATATCATATATTACAAATGTACTTTTTATATATAAGTATATATATATATATGTATAAATGTGTATGTATATATACAAATATTTGTATATACACATATGTTTGTATGTGTGCTGTACTTGATTCTTCTTCCATCTTCTCCATTTCTGTTGCTGTCCCTCTTCAATACCCAGTTGGATTCCCTTTCCTATATTTCCAATTCTTTTTCTATGTAATCTTTTCTATCAAAAAATGTGAAAACCATTGCCAAACAATATACTTCCCAGAATCCATTATGTTATAATTGTATCTGATAATCAAATACTGGTTCCTTGGCATCTAGGTCAAGGGAATAGGATGTAAGTCATAAATGTAATTACATGTACCTAACTCATCTCAAGATCATTAACATCTTGATATATAGTTTTCTTCATTTTGATTTGTTTTAAATTTATCTTTATATCATACATATATTGTAAGTTTACTTTGTGCTGATTATGTTCTTTTGTTCTTTTCCCCCAAAAAAATTAACTAAAATTACATTTACTGGAATCTTGTGAAGGGTGTTCTTTTTATACATTCTTCAGAATATAAACATAACATATGTACGATTTTCTATATTTTTTTCTGCATAGTAATTATGGAAATAGTATTCATGTTAAGGGAAAAATTAGAACGATTTTATATGTACATTGATGTTTCAAATGACCTGTGAAATAGTTATCATCAGGCTACCAATACTAAAATCAACTGAACCCAAAAAGGTAATTTTAAGCCAGGACCCAGTTGAATAAGTATTATTTTAAATGGCTTCTGTAATTCACATGTGTGTGTGTGTGTGTGTGTTTGCGTGTGTAACACATATGTATATGTTTAGTAGTTCTCATATATATATGTACATAAATAAATATACATATATAATCAATGTGTATTGTTTGTACTATAGAAACTTTTTTATTTAATAATTTTAGGGACCCTTACACATGACCACAGAATCTGTATTACCCAGTCCCTTAACATCAACCCCTCCTAACTTTGTCTACATTCACTTCAAAATTTATGATCTCTTGTTTATTTACTATTATTACTTATAAGTATATTGTAGTTCTTCCTGCTTTGGTGAGACTATGTGGAATTTTCCCTTCCTACATTCGCATGTTAACTGGCATTGTCAGTATACTTTCTTGTTCAGCTTTCCAGTTATATGTCTCAGAGCAGACACTGTAGTCTTCTTTTACAAACCTACACTCCTCTCTGTCATGATTTTCCCTGATATTTCAGTATAGAAGATGGATTGCAGATGGATTAACTCATGTTATGTGCACAATAGTGAATTATTCCCTTTATTTTTGTGCCACTTGTCAATCATAGCAACAGTTCTCATGTATTGTAACAAAGACTTTTTTCCTTTGATGTGTGGGTGATATCCTTATTTGTGGAATAAGTATTTAGATAGAATTAAAGATTATATTTGTTTAGGAAAATGAAATAGGTTGGTTCTTTTCTGAAGTTTATCCTCTCTAGCTTAAGGCAATTGTCCAGTTATTTTTAACCAGGTACAGATTCTCTCCTGTTGTGTAGAAATCAGACAGCTGTTGTTTACTTCCAATTACATGTGCCATGATTACACCAAAGATGATACCTTGCTGTTTTAGCCATTGCTGTAGTTCATAACCTTACAGCTGGGTAGGACTATTCATTATTTTCTAACTGTTTTGCTTTCTCATAAAAACTATATATTGCTTAAAGTATAGAGTTTTACAAATACAGTTGAGCAACAGAAATACTAGAAAATATTCTATGGGAGAAAAATATGAGAATCATTATATATGATGCCAGGTCAAAGAAATGATATTGATGAAATTTTATGAGAATATTTTTTGCAACTAAAATGCCATTTCTTTTCAGAAATGAACCAGTAAGTCATGGTATAATGCTATGGAATATTTTATAACTGAAACCAAAGTAGTTTGATATAGATGTCACATAAACTTTACCCAAATATATTGGAAGGTCTACAATAAAATGTTATTCCCTGGCTCAATTATATATATATATATATATATATATATATATATATATATATATATATATATACAAACACATATATACATATATATTCTTGTAACTCACTGGAACTGAGTTTGTAACCTTTGTTCTGGGTATGTGTTAGTTACCTTTACTCACAAGTGAAATAATCTTAGTAAGTTTGTCAGCATTAATCAAAGGTTTGTTATTTTTTTCATTTCCTTTCTCTTATTTTTATTTTTGGAACACCTAAGCAGTAATCAAAATATTGAAACATTTAAATTTATATCTCAGTGTAGATAAATGCTGCTATAAATACTTTTGCAAAGGTAAATATTATTCTTAAAATATTTATTTTGTTTTAATTATATGTCTGTGTGAGCATGTGTAAAGGTGTCTATAGAGTTTCTAAGGCTACAGATGTTGCCAGGATTGTAGTTGCAGAGAGTTCTTGATTGAATAATTTGGGTGTATGAAGTAAACTCTGATCTTTCTTGGAGACAACTCTGGTTCCTGGAAGACTAGTACATGTTTTGAATCTCTAGACTACCTCTATAGTCCCAGAGAGATAAGCATTTGTATAACAGACATTTTTTATTCTAATATAATTTATTTTGACACAAGCATTGTCCTAGATTATAAGCTACAAAAATAAACCCTGTTTATTTTAGTTTTCTCAAAAAAATTCAACTAAATGGGAGACAAGTAAAGCATATAGCACAGTCAGTATGTTCACTGCAGAGGCTAATTTTCATAAAGGTTGCATTGGCATAATTATAGCTAACTTGGATATATGGAGAGGGAAGAAAGTTTTATGGGAGTTTTACTTTTAGTATAAAGTAAATGTGACTGAGCTGGCTCTGGTTTTAGGAAAGTGATAAGGCTTTCTTGTAACATAATGACAAGGGATAAGAGTAAGATAGGATTGCTTAATTCAAGGGTAATAATATATTTCATGTGGAGAATCACTTTGTTATACAATTAACCAGTTCTCAAATCCAGTCAGAAACTTGGTTACTCCCATGATGTTTGTGTCATCATTGTAGCAATGGGCATATATTGATAGGTCATTCTTCTTGTGGTGTTCAAAGTTCACCAACTGGTAATGCTGATGAATCCATTTCTCCTCTTATAATGTACTAAATAGACATAGTATTAAACCAACTACTAATGAGCCAGTTTTGAACAAATAGTCTAGTGCATTTCTCAGTACTCTTCAGACTATCATCTATTTGCAGTAGATAGCAATGAACACATTTTCCACCTTGAGCTCTCTCCCAGACATTCTTATTGTTTAATAGATCATAAGCTTACCCAAATCTATAGCTAACCAGAAGCTTCAAAACAAGAGAGAAGCTTTTGTAGAACATTTCCTTTTATTGGCTGAAGATAAATAGATGCACTTTAGAATGTGCAGTGGTTTCAGTTGGTAAGAAAATTAAATGTGATATTGACAAATGAAGACAAATCCTGATACAGTTGAGATGCTTTGGGATGCTGTGCTACTGTTTAAGGGTTCCTGGTGCTACATTTGGACAGTGGCAGAATCTTGTGCTAACTCCAAATGGAGGTGCAGCAAAACACTTAAGTTGACTTAGGAGCTGTGCACAGGAACCAAAAGGCAAGGCAATACTCAGTTTTGCTGAAAGCAGCCACCCCTGGAAGGAATTTAGCATCTAGATTTCTAGACTGGCACCATCCCCAGTGCTCACATCCTGACTTTGTCCTCTGTGTTCCATTTGGCAAAGCAAGTGACTGTGTCTCCACCATCTATAATAACAGTGCAACCTCTAGAGGTGACTTTTACCTCATCTATCATACTGCTCTCAGTATCACAATGAAAGCTCTGCCAGCCAGGCCATGGTAACTTGGTCAGTCCTGGCATTACCATCAAAGTTGTCAGCAGTGACAAAGACAATATGTAAAGAAATCTTCACTCTTGGCCTTGGACATAAGATCTTTGACAATCTTAGATACTTTTCATCATTAAGAGATGTACTAATTTCCCTGTTGTTGAGCACCTTAAGGAAGGTAAAAGAAATTCCACCACCAAAAATCATCTCATTGACTCTGTCATGATATTGTTCAGCTGGATCTTCTCTGAAACTTAGATCCTTCCAAGATAGCAAGGAAGGATCCTCCTGTGTATTCTACAAAGCCTTGGAAAAGTAGTTCAGCTCATTCTTATTAGAAATTTTACTATCCTTTTGTGGCAGGCCCATACTCACCATGGAGATGTGGGCTCAGTGTGCAGTCCCAAAAGCGGCATTTACATAGTCATCCTCTAGTTTGAACAGTGAGGCTTAGAAAGCATTAATTGTGCTTGGTTCGGGTTTAACCTTGTTCCCAGAAGTATCCTTTCCCTTTCTTCCTTCCTCTATATTAAAGTGGAAGTTCAACAGCAGGATGACAGTTCCCACTGCTGGGTTGGCACCACTATTCTCTTTTGCACCCACAAGAACTGAACATCTTTGTCCCTCAAAGATTTTAGTTCTGCAGCAACAAGATCTAAGGAATACTTGTCTGGTATTGGAACATGATCAGGCCAGCCTAGAACATCTGACTTGTCTCCATTGTCCGCACAGAATTTGATGCTTGGAACAGCAGCCTTGATCTCTTGATTACTTGATATCTTGTTGTTAGTAGTAGGGACATTGAAGTCCACCCTCAGCAAAAACCACTTCCTCTTCATGTCCAGTTTGTCCAAAGTCAAATTGGTAGAAAATGACATTTCGACAACAACATAGGATCAAGAGGCCCAGAGCTGAGGGATATGTCTTGAAATGTTAAACAATTTCTCATGGGCCTGGTATTCTCCAAATAGTCTAATCTGGATAGTCGGAGAATTCCAGAATCCTTGTGTACTGTGGTTTTTTTTTTTTATAGGTACTGGAATTTCAAAAGAATGACATCACACTTAAAATTTCTTTCCTTCCTTTCTTCCTTCTTCCTTTCTTCCATCCTTCATCCTTCCTTCTTTTCTCTCTCTCTCTCTCTCTCTCTCTCTCTCTCTCTCTCCTGACCATCCTGAGGATTAATCCGTTCTTCATGCTTGTATTAAAAATTACTCTATTGATGCTGCTGTATCCTACCCTCCCAGTTGAAGTTTTAGCAACACATTATAAATTTTTTCCACATAAAATATCCAAAATAAATATATAACAAAATCTCAGATAAAACTGGCATTATTTAAAATAATAAAAAGGGGACAATGTTTCTAAAGATTCCCAATCAATGGAAATAAGAACAAAGACATAATTTTTATAGCACTAAGTTATTTATACTGTGCCCCTCTTCACTATTGACAAGAGCCCAATGTATTTACAAAGTGCAGATTCATATCTTGTATGGAAATAGTGTCTTCTTACATGCATCTTTTCAGTGGGTTTAAAATCCAGGGTATTTCTTTTTCTCCCCAAGCACAATAAAAGAAAAAATATCACCATAAACAGAAATAAAAACTAATTATCAATGATTTAGAAAATAATTGCCCATCTTCAGATTCTCATCCCGCTCCAGGAAATAAATAGACAGTCCCCACTAGTGGCTTTTCTAAGGCTTTAACATTCAGCAACATCCCACTAGTGCACACTAAAGAAAATGGAAAGCAAATGCCATGCCAATATTAGACATTTGCAGTTCCGTCTCCCTTTCCAACTCTCATCACACTCAGACACTAGGGACTGAAACAACATCATTTTAAACTTAAAAGTAAATTTTGTCATGTGAAAATTGCAGATGAAATAAATCCTAGCTAACCATGCCCTTTTCTCTCAGGGAAAAAAAGTAAACTGGATTATAAGGATCAAATTGCTCCACTGCTTTGAGACATGTTCAAATATTCAGTTATGCACTGTGCATTTTCAAGTTACGTATTCCTATTTCAAAAAATACTTTTGGTTTTGCCATGCACTAAGGCTAGATAAACATATTCTCTGCAATGTAAGCTCTACTTAAGAGATATTAAAGCCAAAAACACGTGCACTTATAAGCCAACAAATGCAAAGGTAAATTTTCCTCTTGGTGTTTAAAGTATCCTGCTGGGAAAGAACACTCATTCCCAAACGCTGGGAAAGGGATCAAATAATGGTTAACATGCCCAGAAAATTGTGTCTGTTTATCTCATGCTTGGCAATCAAATTCAGATATTTGAGTTTTAATGAAAACTTGCCTAACACAACACACACACATGCACAAACACACACACATGCACACACACACACACACACACACACACACACACACACACAAATCAGGAGCAGAAAACAGATAAAAGCACTGTTTATATTCATTGAAAAATAGATTTTTAATTTTTTTTTTGTGTATGTGTGCTGGTTGCACGCATGTATGAGTGCAAGTATGAGTGTGCCAATTATTGTATGTGGCAGTCAGAAGGGAATTTTATGTAGTTTTTTCTCTTCTTTTACCTTTGTCTGGGTTTTAGAAACCAAACACACATAGTCAGGCTTGCATGGACAAGGACTTTCATGTGCTAAGCCCTCTTGCTAGCTTTGTCGGTATTTCTTACAAAGAAGTGGCATTTGTGTTTGGTGGTGTGTTCAGTATTTTGTGATTCATAAGAATGACAAGGTGCCAGCAGCATTGTCTTATAGATTTTCTCAATTCCATAAATATATGATTTTAATGATGCTCACAGCATTATAATGAAATATAATTCTGAGTATGATATTCCCTTTTAAAATGAGCAATTTACTTGTTTATCTTTACATAGAATTTACTATATTCAAATAATTTCAAATCCCTCAATGTTATCAATTGAAAAATATATTCATATCCTTAAAATGAAATATTGTGTAAATTATGACCTCAAATCATTTGATCATAGCTTTGGGACACTGTATATTGTCCCAAAGTATCTTATAGATAAAGATATATTTTATCTTTTTCGTAATCTTAAAATAAGTAGAAGCCAAAAGTATGTTGTCTGCTTTGACTTCCATATTTTTCCTAGAACATATTTAGTCAACATTCATCCATGTTATTCTATGTACCAGTATTTCATTTTTTTAAAAATCATTTCCTGGTGATTGTATGAGTCAACATCTTGTTTACCTCTTCTCCAGACATTAGCACGTGAGTTCTTTCTCACCTTTCGGGTACTGAAAAAAATGTTATTATGAATATTATTTATCAGTTGATCTTTATACATGATTGTGTTTCTTTTGAATACATCTTCAACAAAACAATTAGTTTAAAGCTGATAACATAATGTCTCACATTTAATAAGGTGATGTTTTATGAACTGGTTGCCTACTTAGCAGAGGTATGATCTTTGCAGAGTTATATAAAGTTTCCAATCTTTTCCAATATTCAGTTGCAGATCTTGTTAACATCTTGAAAATGTCAATCTTAATGGCTAACAGTTGTGAAAACTACATCTTAATAGCTTTTAAAAACATCCTTTGAATTTTTTGTTGATGGGCAATTTTTCTTTGAGAATACACATTTAAATAATTTTTGAAGTTTTAAAATGTTTTATTTTATTGTTTTAAATTTTAAATTAGAATAGACTATATCATATTCGTCCTTCTTTAAGCTCTGGGTGGACCTTGCAACCATACCACAAACGGATTCCCTTGGATCCACAGATAAAACAACACACACAGCACCCACAATCTTAAAATGTCTTTCTTAGTTCAATAACTGGGTACTCATAAACCTCCACTGCCATCTCAGGCAAAATTAGATAGAGTTGCCATTGGCCACACCAACCGAAAACTCAAATAGCTGGTTGGCTTTATCTCCTGCCTTTGTTTTTCTTATTATTCTTAAATCTTGTTTTACAGTCCAGACTTTATGCCCCTCCAAGTCTACCCTCTGACTATTCCACATTTCATACCTCCCCCCACACCATCTCCAAGAGGATGTCCTCACCCCTCTAGCCCACCCTAACTGGCCTCCCCACTCCCTGGGGACTCACGTCTCTTTACGGTTAGGAGCATCATCTCTCATTGAGTCCAGATCCGGCAGTCCTATACTGTATATGTGTTGGGGGTCACATATCAGCTGGTGTATGGTGCCTGGTTGGTGTCTCAGTGTCTGAGAGATCCCAGAGGTCCAGGGTAGTTGAGATTGCTGGTCTACCTATATAGGGTCACCCTCTTCATGTAACAAAAGGTCTGTATCAGGTACTAGAGAGATGGCTAAGGGGTTAAGAGTACAAGTGTTCTTGCAGAGAAGCAGAGATGGTACTATGTACTGACAAGGCAACTCACCCCTGTTCATAATTCTAGCTCCATGGGACTTCTAGCCCTCTCTTGGACCTCTATGGATACCAGAAATGCATACAGGACATGCACATGTGATCAGTAAACCGATTTTGTTCTTTGTTTCAATAAGTCATACTCAACTTAATGAGTTGTTGCCACTGATATAGCCAGCCAAAAAGGGTAGCATCTGATTCTTTGGTTAAGCACTCTAGACACTTAAACTAGGAAGCAGAGTCTAAAATTATTTTATGTCAACTTCTGGTAACAATGGTAGTTTTGCATCAGTGTGACAAAAATGCTTCAAGACATGACTGTAAAAACATTAAAGGAGAGGAATATTAATTACGTGTCCTGCTTTCAAAGGGTTCAGCTAACAGTCTTATGGCTCTTCTCTCATATATAAAATATTATGATGGTAGCAATATTTAGTGGAAGATTGTTTCCTTCAAGCCAGACAAAAATGAGAAAACTAATTTGAAAGAACCTAGGTAAGAGTGTTTCCCCAAGGATAAGTCCCGGTGGCCAATTTCCTTCAATTAATCAATTTTACTACCTCACACAGCATCACAATAATATCAGTCAGAAAATTCAATCAAATTGATTAACACATCCATTTGATTAGAACCCTTCTGATGTAATAATCTGTTAAAATGCCATTACATATACCCTCATATGTCTTTTATTATTCTGCTAGGTTATTAAAAATTAAAGCACATATGCAATCAGGATAGTCTACAACAGATATTGTAACCCTTGAATGAAAGTATGAGTATTGGAACCCATGAAGATTGAGTTTTCTTTACAGATGAGATTAGAGGTGGGAAATCTGAAGACTGAAGTTCATGACCACCTGCTTTTATTGGTATTGAGATAGTGTCTATCTTTAGCACCATTTCTAAACTGGCACACTCTAGTTTATTGCTGCTGTTTTTGCTGCTCAGCTATTTTGTAACAAACTACCGCTGAACAAAATGGAGACCAGAATTATTTCTTTTCAGGAGATAAAGTCATTGCAAAGCAGCATTTCTAATGATTGTAGACTCCATTTGGTTTAGGTTTTGTTTTTTTAAGTTCAACATGTCCTATTAGATTTATAGTGCTGATCACATGTGGGTACCACTATCAATGTAATGAGGAAACAAGACAAAGGACTGCTCATTGCTACATCAGTATGATTCTTGCCATAGTAGGAAGAAGGTTCACAAGCATGCACTGGGCAGTTTCAAAATTTATCCTGGCAATAAAGATTTGGTGTCAATCTTATCACAGGATGTGCTTACATATGCTCCCACCAAAGTACCTGTACCCTCTGTTCTCTAAAGCATCACAGAGGCTAACTTGCAACATTTCCTACACTATTAGCTAAGATTGAGATACAATTAATCACTTGGATAGTACTAAGAACTGGGGGAGAGGAGAAGAAATGAGGTCTTCCTTCTTGTCCTTTAGATTTTCCTTTTAATTGTCCTTTCATTTGCTATATCAGATTTTGTTTCAGTTGTCTCTGAATGGCACAATTCCAATGCCACAATTCCTGAATGTTTAATGTACTGATCTCTTCCTTTGACCTCTGGGCTTATAATTTCTGTGACTTTCATTTCAATTAATTCCAGAAAAAAATAGTCTCTAAATTCCCATTGCTGTCATGAGCCTTTTTAGCTAAGACAATGAATTAAAAATAACACTCCTTTAAGCATGTAAGTAATTTGTACAATGTATAAAGTTCTTGTTGATTCAGTGGCTGAGATGTAGAGAAATGAAATGGAATTAAATAATACTGTAATACTTTAGGACAATTTCTAAACATAAATGACAATTTTTGGTTATTGGCAAGAGATAGCCATAATACTATGGGGAACAGTAAAAGGGAAGAAGGTGTTTTGATGGAAAAACAAGTAGAATATACGGTGATTTTTTGCCTTTGTCAGAGAAGGGTTACATAAAAGAATATCATGTACATTAAAAGAAAAAAAAGGGGACTTTGATTATTAAAAGTTCTTAGAACTCTGTATATTGTCAAAATACTGAAATCACTGTTGAGTAAATATCATGAAGATAGTTTCAAATTGTGTTTGAAGTTTTATTACCACCAACAAATATGCTAATAACGTATTAATTGAGAGATTGTTTTCATTTTAAGTAGTCCTTTAAAAATCCTATTTATTTCATAAAGATAAATAAATGGAGGCATTTAAATTTCATTGACACACTTCAGAAAGCCACATAAAGTAATATAAAATAAAACATGTAAAATGTCTAAATACCAAACAAAGTATTTTGTTTTGTATATTGTATATATTTGTATTCAATAATCTTAAACGATTCCAATGCTGTATTTTTGTACATCATTTGTCTCTTTTTACACTCTCTAGAACCATGAAATTTTTACTTTTACAATTTGCATATTTTTCTCTTGACTTGTGTCATATCATCAAAAACTTTACATCTATTATTTATACATTTATATACACATATTAGGATTGACTATGATTTTAAAAGGTAATTAATGTTCTTCAATGAGAAAGAAAAATTTAAATTTATACTGACAAGATATATTAAATATAGAAGAATCCTAGTTTAGACCAAAAATGTAAATATCCTTGAATGTACAGCCACACACAAACACATGAAGCATAAACATATGATGACAGTGTCCTAGAAGTTTCAACCAAATGCTTATGTTAAGTGTCCCCCAAAATGGCTTAACTAAGTGGGGAGTTCTTATTATAGATTCTCCAATTTAAATAGCCACAATAAAACCATCTGGGCATATCCACAGATGCACAGCTTGGCTGCAAGCATAGCATTTTACTGAAGGTCATATGCTAAGTTTGGACTTCTAGGCCATTCCTTTGCATCATTTTTGCAATAACACATTATGAAGAAAAGAACTAGAAAATTGATGTACACATATAGCAATGTCTTGCATTTGACTTATTTGAAATTGATTGCAGTTTAAAAATGCAGCTACATATTTTTAATCCCACAATGAGAATATTATGGAAAATCAATTTCAAAGCAATTGTTTCATAAGACATAGTTACATGTATTTCTAGAGTATGTAATTTAAATATTGGTTGAAACTAATTTTGTGACTCAGTTTGTAATTATATTTAATTTTCTTGGTTTTAATCTATATCTTCAGGGTAAATGTAACTATAGTGATAAATGAATTAAACTATGATATTATGTATTCGATCCTAACATAGGTTTATATTTTCCTGCAAGAGGATTTTTGGTAATATCTCGCTATATAAAACTGTCTTTGTCACAGGAGACACAATGACTGACCCTGGCATCCACTATGCAAAGGCCATGGATGTCATTAAACTTTTTCTAATGCAAACAAGAGATGTGTTTGTTTTCAGGTATAAGTGTCAATATTTCTGAGGTTAAAAACTTCTTAGAATGTGACATCTGGGGGATGACATTGTATTGTAAAGTCACTGTATCATAAACACATGCATGTTCAGTTTAGTTTGTTATTTGAAAACAGAAGAGTTCATGAGTAAAACAAAAAGTAGAATGGAGGTGGCAAACAAACAAGAGAGAAAGAAAGAAAGAAAGAAAGAAAGAAAGAAAGAAAGAAAGAAAGGAAAGAAGGAAGGAAGGAAGGAAGGAAGGAAGGAAGGAAGAAAGAAAGAAAGAAAGAAAGAAAGAAAGAAAGAGAGAATAAGATGAAAGAAAGAAAGAAAGAGAGAGAGAATAAGATTTTGGGGCCAAATCAGTACAATTTCAATTTGAGAAAATGAAGAGATTGTTGACTACTATAAAGTGTGAGCAGTGGCTGTGAGGTAGTATGAGCGATTTAATGAGTGTGGATTCAGAAGCACAGAAAAAGACAGAGAATGTGCCAGGACAAAAAGAACAAGCCAGAAATCAAGAAATGGCCATACTAGGTGTGGAAGCCTAAAGCTGGAGTCCCATCTACAACACATGCAAAGGTGGGAACTTACCCTGTAAACTTGTTCTTTGCCTCCTCTATAAATTCCATGGCATACTCATACCCACTTAGCCTAAATATACACACAGAGAGACCACTATTAAGACCTTTAGTAAAGTACATATTATTTTCCAACTTTTATTGATACAGCTCTTATAAAACTCTAAGAAAGCCATGAATCAAGTAAGTTAAACCAGAAAAAGGCATTTAGGATTATCAAAATCAACTCCTTTAAACTGAAAGCTAAAGAGTGAATCCTGGAAAAAAAAGAAGAGTAGCAAGACATAGGAAAATGATTATATGAACTGTATATCTTAAGGCAGTAGACATGGCAGAAGAAAACTGGCATCTTTAAAAAGATAAGGAGGAGAGTAGAGGTACAATCATCCTAAATTCTAAATTTAACCTAAGAACCAAATTAAATTCTACTACAAAAATTAGAAATATGGTCAGATTAAAAGTAATTTTAACAAAACAAAACAAAGCAAACTAACACAAAACCAAATAGCTACCAATAAGAAGAGACTTGTAAGGAATGCAAAGCACCTTAATGGAATATGGAATATAAGTACTCAGGAAAGAACACTAATTTCATCCTATAACACACACAGACACACACACACTGACACACACACACACGGACACACACACACAGACACACACACACACACACACACACGCACGCACACACGCACATCTATATGCACATATATATGTATATATACATTTATCTTAATTTATGAAAATGCACACACACACACACACACACACACACACACACACATATATATATATATATATATATATACACATACATACATACATGCATATATGTGGACAGTGTGTTATTACATGAATGTGTGTGGTCCAGAAATTTGTGCCAGAGCTCCAGTTTTCTGGCATAATATGATATAAATCACTACAGAAATTACGTCATATCATAGAACACAAATCCCAACATATCATACTAATGTCATATACAACCCATTCTCCTTTCCATTCTATACAGAGGTGTGATGGTTTGTATATGATTGGCCCAGGAAGCGACCCTATTAGGAGGTGTGGCCTTGTTGCAGTAGCTGTGTCACTGTGGGTGTGGGCTTAACACCCTCACCCTGGCTGCCTGGAAGTCAGTCTTCTACTAGCAGCCTTCAGAGTAAGATGTAGAACTCTCAGCTCCTCCCGTACCATGCCTGCCTGGATGCTGCCATGTTTCTGCCTTGATGACAATGGACTGAACCTCTGAGCCTGTAAGCCAACCCCAATTAAATGTTGTCTTTTATAAAACTTGCATTGGTCAGGGTGTCTGTTCACAGCAGTAAAACCCAAACTAAGGCAAGAGGTAAAAAGAATAATAGGTTTACTACATATTTTGTGATATAATGTATATATTTGTTTTCAGGATGGCTCTATACATCATGTAAATATGCACTGTAGGTACACTAAACAAGGACTGAGTTCTTCACATTCTTTACTTTGAATACTTTCTACTTATCTTTATGTTCTTTACCTTGTTACCTTGTTAGATCTCAATTATCTTATCAGTGCAAATTGAAAAATGCCAACATAATAAGATTATTAAAAATAATCAATGGAGGAGGTAGAGAAAAGACTAAAGAGCTGAAGGGGCTTGTAACCTCATAGGAAGAACAACAATAGCAACCAACCAGAACCCACAGAGCTCCCAGGGACTAAGCCATCTATGAAGGAATACACATGGCTCTAGCTGCAAATGTAGGAGAGGATTGCCTTGTCAGCCATCAGTGGGAGGAGAGGTCCTTGGTCCTATGAATGCTCAATAGATGCCCCAGTGTAGGGGAATCAAGACTGGGGAAGTGAGAGGGGTAGGTGGAGGAACACCCTTACAGAAGTAGGGGGAGGGAGGATGGGATAGGGGGTATGGGAGGGACTAGGAAACGGGATAACATTGAAATGTAAATACAAGTATATCCAATAAAAAAGAAAAATATTAAAAATAATAAGAATCATATAGAGTGCTTGGGATAGGATATGGAAACCCATTGATTGTGACAATTGTGGTGATTTATTTTGTCAACTTGACAAATTCTGTAATCGCTAAGAACACCATGTACGAGTGTTCCTGTGAATGTTTTAGTAGAATTGGTTAATTGAAGGTAGATAACCCATATGTAATGTGGGCAGAAATTATCTCATAAATAGTCTTCTTGGCTGAATCAAAAGATAAATATTGCTAGGTACTAGAATTCCTTACATTACACTTTCCCAAATGATGATAATCTGTGCCAGGCCCTTCAAGTCCCTGCCACAGAGACTCTCAGTCAAGAATGACCTTTACCTTTGAACTGAGATAAAATAAACTGTTCTTAAAAGTGGATATTTTAGCAAATGTAATTATATAAGGTATAATACCATAAAACACATGGATTTAAAGTAAAAACAAGGAGAAGATTCCACATAGCAAAAACCACACACGAGGTGGTTTGGGAAAATTAATATAATATATTTTAAACTCCATCTTTAAGGATACAAGAAATTCTACACTTATAAAAATTTTCAATTCAAATGTAAGACATAGTAATCTAAACCTTTTTGTGTATAGTAAGGCATTTCTGTTGTTTAAGGAAAATGGAGAGAGAAAAATGAGAACAAATAAATTCTGGAGGTTTAATGCACAGTTTTTCTGTATTTACCAATGAATATACCATACTCACAGATGGAGAGGAAGCACTACAGAGAATGAGGTCATCGTACTATCAAACAGAGATAAAGAAGGCACGGAAGACAAACTTCACTTTTATTATAACATTAATTGAAACTCAAAAATGATTAATCTAAAATGATAAGAATTTCAAAATGAACATACTTATATATTTTTTAAGTTAATTTTCTTTTTTTACTTAATACACTTCATATCCTGCTCACTGCTCCTATCCTAGTGATTCCTCCCCCAATCTTCTCCCTCCCTTTCCCCTTTGTGCTATTAGGCAAATCTCCCCCAGCCCCCCAGTAGCCACAAAGCCTCCCCACTCCTGAGATGCTCTGTGTGCTTACTCTTCCACTGAGGCCAGACAAGGCAGTCTAAGAAGTAGAATATACCTGATGTACAAGGCAACAGCTTTTGCCTACACCCCCACCTCACCCTCCCTCGTTCTACATGTTCAGAACCCACATGACAATCAAACTGCATATATGATAGGTGTGAGTGGAAAGGCTGAAGTCCAGCCCCTGAAGTTTTAATTTACTTTTTGTCTATATTTTCAAGCAAAATTTTAGGCTGGAGAGAAAGCTTATCAGTTAAGAGCACTGAGTGTTCCAGAGGTGCTGAGTTCAATTCCCAGCAACCACATGGTGCCTTACCACCATCTGTAGTGGGATCTATGGCCTCTTCTGGTATACACTAATACATACATAAAAATGTAATGAAAAATTAAATGAGGAATCCTAAATGGCCAAGAAGGACCAAGCAGCTCAAGAAGAAGGAAGACCAAAGTGTGGATGCTACAGTCCTACTTAGAAAGGGGGAGGATAATCACAGGATGTAGAGGGTGAGAGGGACTTGGGAGGAATAAAGGAGGGGGGTCAAAGAAAAGGGGGCATGGTTAAGTATGGGAAGAGAAGGGTGGGGAGGAGTTAGAGAAAGGATTGAAGGAGCTGAAGGCATTTGCAACCCCATAGGAAGAGCAACAATAACAACCAACCAGAACCTCGAAGCTCTCAGGGATTAAATCACCAACTAAACATTACACATGGAGGGACCCATGCTTATGTAGCAGAGGATTGCTTTATCTGGCATCAAGGGAGGGGAGCCCCACAGTCCTGTGGGAGCTTGATGCCACAGTCTAGGGTTATGATAAGATAATGAGGCAGGAGCGGGATAGGGGTTTGTGGAGGGGAAACTGGGAAGGGGGATAACACTTGAAATGCAAATAAATAAAAAACCAATAAAATTAAATTTCTTTAATATTAAAGTAAAGTAAATTAAATTACCACAGTATGTATGCACATGTGGTTATGCTTAAAACAAAAGATATAAATAATAAAAAACAAAATCTAACCAAAATTTTATCATTTTGATCATATAAAGATCTAAGTAATATCAAAAGATTTCTCATTTCTTGGGCTACGAAAAAGAATATGAGAAAATATGTTCTTTAATGTGGCAACCATAAATTGGATGGATTAACCATCTTTTTGTGTGTGTAAATAAGGAATGCTTGTTCTTTACCTAAAGAATCAAATGAAGACTTTGTATAAATGAATGAAATGCTGAAAACATGCCACCCCATGATGGCAATATTCCAAATCTGTTTTCCACACATATTCACAAAATGTAAAACCTGCAATTGTAATTCATTATTTTCACCTTGTATGTCAATCTCATCAGTAAATTTTAGGCCATGACCCACCATAAATAATATCACACTGCAACAAAACACACACATAAACACAGTTACCCACCTATATACAAAAATTGAATTAATATGTTTCCTAGACAACACAAATCCTTATAATGTGTGTTAATTTGTTGTACTGTGACATGATTAATTTTATTTTATTTTGTAATATGACACACTTAATTTTACTGTATTCTACTTTTATTCACTGTTATTAACTTTTGAAACCACTTCATGACCTACATATGAGTCATGGTTCACAATTTTCCAAAATTGTATATTTAAGAAATAACAAGCTATGCAATTAGATTAAGCTACCAAAATAAAAATTGTAATAGAATGTGAAATGTTTGCAACCAAAAATAAATGTAAGGTACTTAGAAGGCATTATTTTGTACATTTTTTATATATTGATATTGATTGATCATTAGTCATGATTATTTAGTACTATTACTTTTCTAAGAATTAATTTCCTGATCAATTGAGTTTTATATTCACACAAGGCTTCTTCTATGATCCCCAAAAAGGCAATATTGGCAAGAAGATGTGTGAAAAGTACAGATAAAACTAATAATGAACATAATTGTTGTGGAATGAGTACAAGAGAAGAAAAAGCCATGACGAATATCACGTAGAAATAGACAATAAGGAAAATCCCAGTGGTTGAATTATGGAAAAACTGGAAGAAGCTGAGGAGGAGGGCAACCCTGTAGGAAGAGCAGCAGTCAATTAACTTGGACCCCCTAGATCTCTCAGACACTGGACCACCAACCACGCAGCATACACCAGCTGTTATGAGGCCCAAACACATATACAGAAGAAGACTGTTGGGTTTGGACTCAGTCAGAGAAGATGTACCTAATCCTCATGAGACTGGAGGCCCTAGGGAGTAGGGAGGTCAGGTGGGATACAGGAGGAGCGGGGATGGGGACCTCTCATGTCCCGGACACACGGGTGAGGAGGTATGGGATGTAGAAGAGAGGATGGACTGGAAGGGGGATAAGGTCTGGAGTGTAAAAATGATTAAATAAAAATTTTAAAAGGAAATAGATGATAATGATATCTTATACATAGATTTGAAAAATCAATAAGGGTGATAAAAAGTATAAGATATGCAGATTTGCCAACATGAAATGAGAATGTCAAAATTAGCTATTTCTCAGCGGTAGAAACTAGAGCAGTAACTACATATCTTCCTGTGATTCTTTCTCATCTGGTTCTGTTACATCCCATCTTTATAATAACTTAGAAAGCAGGTGCATTTATTATTCCTTTCCCAATGAGGGACAAATTAAAGTATGCTTTCTAGGACTTTACATTTTGTCAATGTGAGAGAGACCATGAGAATGAAAAGTGTCTCAGTCTAGAGCACACATTCACACTCTTCAGTGAACAAGTTGTGAACTAGGCAAAATTGTATTCTTGACAGGAAGCTGCGTAGTCTGTGAAGAGCAAAGCAATGGTCCAAATTCACAGTCCTCCAAGTTTAAAGTTGAATTTCTTAACATACTATACAGAAACCTAGTATAAGCAATGACAATGCATAACAAGTTGAATCCACTCTGCAATATGTAATTTAATACAGATAATGACTTTATACACAGCTATGAATAATGTGTGTTAAATATGAATCAAGGTGTTCAACTGAAGATGAGTGTATGCTTTATACAGTTGCAATTTTAATAAATAAAAGAATACAAATTTAAACTAAGGCCATCTCACTCCACTGAATTTTTGTTCTCTTCACTGCAAAATTTAAAGGTGATAAATCACAGGGATTACAATGTTGTGGAATAAGTTTTCAATGAAGAGAATAAAAACTCAAGATAAGAGAAAATGTTAAGATATATTAGCTGAAAGATTTTGTATCTATTATTTTTAGCAGTTAAATATATAACATTTATTTTTATTTGATAATCTGAACATTGACTATACATAGTGTATATCTTTGCTTTGTGAGCACAGTACATCTTTACTTACTCAGTGAGTAGAAACCAGTAATGATTGATGATAGCAAAAACATTCATAATTTTCCAATAGATATATTATATTATATATATAGATAAATTATATGTCCATTTCACATAAACCAGAAATCTAGATTTAAAAAGTAGGTATAGGTGAATAAATTTTGTGTGAGCACAGAAGAAAGAAAATTTCAAATAAAATATGTAACTTAGGAAATATTTTATTATAGTTAAATGCAATCAAAAAGAGCATAAAGAGAAATATATATATGCACAACTTAGACAATTTCTAAAATATGTTATTGCTGATAAGATCAATATGAAATACAATGAAACTTTATACTAAACAAATCAAGAAGTTATTTGTAAATGCACAAGGTGACATTAACACTTCTCTGTGTGGTGATTTTGATGATGTATGATTCAGTAATATGTATCTGACAGATTATTAAGAGTTTGAGCACTGGATTCTAACAGATCTGGGTTGAATGCAGAACTCGAAAATTTAATGAAACAGGATTGCTTTAATCTAGACAGCTTTGGCAAGTTCCCATTGGAGCATAGTTGCTTTCCATGTGTTGACAGTAATTAGTGGGCTAAAGCAGATTCGATTTGGAAAATTCTGTAATAGTCTTCACCACGATCAAAAGGTCTTTAAATGATTTTTCTATTATGTTGATTGTTTGGGAATTTCTTACACATATATAAGTTTTGATTAAATCCATTTCTCATTCTCATCCTCCCATGCCTTCCACTATTTTTCTCTGAAATTTGTGTTTGTTTTCAAAAACCCATTCAGTTCATTTAGTGATAGTTATAAGCACACAAGTACAGAACTATCTAATGGGACATTTATAGCTTCTCAAGAGCCATATTCACTATGTAAACTGGTACTTCCACAGCAGCCACCAATTAGCAAGAGCTTCTCAGGCAGTGGTAGGAATTTTTAAGATTCTCCCTTGTCCATACTAGGATTATATGTACGTCTCTTGGTTTATAAGTTCATGTGTTCAACAGCTCTATCATGTCCCACATTTTGCTGCAAATGTCCACCACTGCTGGCTCTTAACTATCTTAACCCCCCTCCTCCATGATAATACCTAGTCAGAAGCAGTAGAAGATATGACGTAAGCATCTCATTATTACTAAAAACTCCATAGACTTTCATTGTCCAAGCATTTACTCTATGTGGATCTCTGTATTAATTTTCACATTTTTATGGGTATTGCAAGATATACTAGATTGGATATAAAGATAATAATTTATTGGGCAGTTTATTATTGTATCTGTTTAGAAGAATTGTAGTATTAAATTGCCCCCTATGACCCCAGATCTAGCAAGCTATATGGGTTTGCCTCAGTTAATGCTACAAGTATGGTTTACACCTTGTGATGGTGCCACAAGATCCAGATATACATTCCTGTGGATATACTCAAAAAAATTCACAAGTAAGTGGGTGGATTTGGAAAGGATTATCCTGAGTGAAGTACCCCAGACTCTAAATGACAAGTGTAACATATACTCACTTAATGGGCATTTTTTAAATTTTTTATTAGATATATTCTTTATTTACATTTCAAATGTTGTTCCTTTTCCTGTTTCCCCCCTCCCCAAAAATCTCACAACCCTTCAACCTTCCCCCTGTTCCCTAATCAACTCACTCCTGCTTCCCTGTCCTGGTATTACCCTATACTGCAGTATTGAGCCTTCCCAGGACGAAGGGCCTCTCCTACCTTTGATGTCCAACAATGCCATCCTTTGCTACCTGTGCATCTGGAGCCATGGATAATGCCATGTGTACTCTTTGGTTGATGGTTTAGTCCCTGGGATCCCTGGGGTTACTGGATCGCCCATATTATTGTTCCTCCTGTGACGCTACAAACCTCTTCAGCTCTTTGGGTCCTTTCTCTAGCTCCTCCCTTGGGGAACCTGTGCTAAGTTCAATGGCTGGCTGAGAGTGTCCCCCTTTTATTTGTCATGTACTAGCAGAGCCTCCCAGGTCACAACTGTTAGGTCTTAGATGATCATGCTACAATTTATATAGTACTACAAGTTAGGTATGGAGTAAGAGATAGGGGTGGGGTGGGGATTAATCATACTAGGAAGGAGAAATAGTATATATAGTTATGAATGGGCTGGTGCTGAAACTGGGGGATCAAATGGGAATGTGGATTGAAAAGGGGGATAAGTGAGGAAATACAGGGAAGGAAAGCTGAAATTCAGAGCCATTGGAAGAGTTACATGGATGCCTAACACTCTAGAAGCTTCCAAAGTTATATCCTTTTTTTAAAAAAATTTATTTTCTATATTCTATGTTTACATTCCAAAGGCTTTCCCCTTTCCCAGTTCTCCCCCACCATACGTCCCATAATTCCTCTCCCCCCAAACTATTCCCCAATCATTCCCCCTCCCCCCTCTCTGTTCTGGGTCTACAAAACTGGATCCAATCTTTACAGGCCCAGGGTCCTCTCCTTTCTTCTTCTTGGGAATCATTTGACTTGCTAATTGTGCCTTGAGTATTTAGGGTTTCTGGGCTCATTAATATCCACTTATCAGTGATTGCATTTCATGTGTATTCTTTTGTGATTGGGTTAACTCACTCAGGAGAAAGCTAAGTGAAATCACCAAATACCAAGTGGAGAAAATCCCCATCTAGAAACTTGTCACAATCAGTTGAAACATTTAGTGCATGGAAGGAATCTCATCCAATTGAGTTGATGGTCAAAACAGCTCTGATGTAAATCCCCAAACAACCATAATCTTGTCAAGACTAGCAGATGTTCTACACAAACAAATGGTAAGATTCTATTGCTTAAGCAGATAAAACTATAACTGAATACAGTGATGAGTTCATGCCTACCTAGAACCTTCACCCATATTGACCAGGTTTTGTGATCTTGAAAGTTCCTCTGCATGCTATCAAATACCAATCCAGCTACAAGTTCTTTTGTATATAATGGTAAATTGCCTAAAACTACACTGGAGAAATAATACCACAAAACTTATAGAAGTAACCAACTTGTATCTGATTGTATTCAAGGCAAATCTGTGATTGCCAGGATCTATTTACACAAATGAACAACAATAAACAATATGGTTTAGTATTTTTGCATCGATATTCATAAGGGAAATTGGCCTGTAGTTCTCTTTCTTTGTTGGATCTTTGTGTGGTTTTGGTATCAGCGTAATTGTATCTTTGAAGAACAAGTTGGTCAGTGTCCCTTCTGTTTCTATTTTGTGGAATAGTTTGAAGAATATTGGTGTTAAGTCTTCTTTGAATGTCTGGTAGAATTCTGCACTAAAACAAACTGGTCCCATACTTTTTTTGGTTGGGAGGCTTTCTATAACCCCTTCTATTTCTTTAGGGGTTATGGAACTATTTAGCTGATCTAATTGATCCTGATTTAATTTTGGTATCTGTCTAGGAAATTGCCATTTCCTCCAGATTCTCCAGTTGTGTTGAGTATAGACCTTTGTAGTAGGTCTGATGATCTTTTGAATTTCCTCAGTTTCTGTTGTTATGTCCCCCTTTTCATTTCTAATTTTGTTAATTTGGATACTGTCTCTGTGTCCTTTGGTTAGTCTGGCTAAGGGTTTATCTATCTTGTTGAATTTCTCAAAGAACCAGCTCCTGGTCTTGTTGATTCTTTGTATGGTTTTCTTTGTTTCTACTTGATTGATTTGAGCCCTGAATTCTTGCCAACTGAATCCAAGAGCACATCAAAATGATCATTCACCATGATCAAGTAGGCTTCATGCCAGGGATGCAGGGATGGTTCAATATATGGAAATAGATCAATGTAATCCACTACATAAACAAACTAAAAGAAAAAAAACCACATGGTCTCTTAGATGCTGAAAAAGCATTTGAAAAAATTCAGCATCCTTTCATGCTAAAAGTCTTGGAAAGAGCAGGAATTCAAGGCCCATACCGAAACATAGTAAAAGCAATCTACAGCAAACCAGTAGCCAACATCAAAATAAATGGAGATAAACTTGAAGCATTCCCACTAAAATCAGGTACTAGACAAGGCTGACCTCTCTCTCCATATCTTTTCAATATAGTACTTGAGGTTCTAGTGAGAACAATTAGACAACATAAGGAAGTCACAGGGATACAAATTGGAAAGGAAGAAGTCAAATTATCATTATTTGCAGACGATATGATAGTTTACTTAAGCAAGCCAAAAAACTCCACCAGAGAACTTCTGATAAACAACTTCAGCAAATTGTCTGGTTATAAAATCAACTCAAGAAAATCAGTAGCCTTCCTGTACTCAAAGGACAAGCAGGCTAAGAAGTTAGGGAAATAACACCCTTCACAATAGCCACAAACAACATAAAGTATCTTGGCATAACTCTAACCAAACAAGCGAAAGATCTGTATGACAGGAACTCCAAGTCCTTGAAGAAAGAAATCGAAGAAGACCTCAGAAGTTGGAGAAACATTTCTTGCTCCTGGATTGACAGGATCAATATAGCAAAAATGGCCATCTTGCCAAAAGCAATCTACAGATTCAATGCAATCCCCATCAAAATCCCAACTCAATTCTTCATTGATCTAGAAAGAGGAATTCTCAAATTCATCTGGAGCAACAACAACAACAAAAAAAAAAACCAGGATAGATAAAACTATTCTCAACAATAAAAGGACTTCTCAGGGAATCAATATCCCTGACCTCAAGCAGTACTACAGAGCAATTGTGTTAAAAACTGCATGGTATTGGTACAGCAACAGCCAAGTAGATCAATGGAATAGGATCAAAGACCCAGAAATGAACCCACAGACTTATGGTCACTTGATCTTTGATAAAGGAGCCACAACCATCCAGTGGAAAAAAGATAGCCTTTTCAACAAATGGTGCTGGTTCAACTGGAGGTCAACATGCAGAAGAATGCGAATTGACCCACTCTTATCTCCTTGCACTAAGATCCACCAAGTGGATCAAGGACCTCCACATAAAGCCAGTCACACTGAAACTATTAGAAAAGAAACTTGGGAAGACCCTGGAGGACATGGGCACAGGGGGAAAGTTCCTGAACAGACCACCAATAGCTTATGCACTAGGATCAAGAATTGACAAATGAGACTTCATAAAATTACAATGTTTCTGTAAGGCAAAGGACACTGTCAGAAGGACAAAACGGCAACCAACAAATTGGGAAAAGATCTTCACCAACCCCACATCTGACAGAGGGCTAATATCCAATATATACAAAGAACTCAAGAAGTTAGATCCCAAAGAACCAAATAACCCTATCAAAAAATGCGGTACAGAACTAAACAAAGAATTTTCACCAGAAGAAATTCAGATGGCCAAGAAACACCTTAAGAGATGTTCAACATCATTAGTCATAAGGGAAATGCAAATCAAAACAACCCTGAGATTCCACCTCACACCAGTCAGAATGGCTAAGATTAAAAACTCAAGAGACAACAGCTGCTGGCGAGGATATAGAGAAAGAGGAACACTCCTCCACTGTTGGTGGGATTGCAAAATGGTAAAACTGCTCTAGAAATCAGTTTGGCAGTTTCTCAGAAAATTGGGCATGTCACTTCCAGAGGACCCTGGCATACCACTTCTGGCCATATACCCAGAGGATTTCCCTGCATACAATAAAGACACATGCTCTACTATGCTCATAACAGCCTTGTTTATAATAGCCAGAAGTTGGAAGGAGCCCAGATATCCCTCAAAGGAGGAATGGATACAGAAAATATGGTACATTTATACAATGGAATACTACTCAGCAATTAAAAATAATGAATTCATGCAATTTGTAGGCAAATGGTTAGATCTGGAAAATATCATCCTAAGCAAGTTACCCCAATCACAAAAGAATACACATGAAATGCAATCACTGATAAGTGGATATTAATGAGCCCAGAAGCACTAAATATTCAAGGCACAATTAGCAAGTCAAATGATTCCCAAGAAGAAGAAAAGAGAGGACCCTGGGCCTGAAAAGTTTGGATCTAGTTTTGCAAATCCAGAACAGAGAAATGGGGGGGGGTGAGGTGATTGGGGAATAGTAGGGGGGAAGAGGACTTATGGGATGTATGGTGGGGGGGGACTGGGAAAGGGGAAAGCCTTTGGAATGTAAACAGAATATAGAAAATAAAATTAAAAAATAAATAATATTGTGCATTGGATTTATATGAAATTCATTGGTATCTTTGGAAAAGCTCTGGTAGATTGTCCCCTAGTGCACTCTAATGTCATTTAACTCCTTTTATAAGTATGTATGCATAAATAGGCAAAAAGAATTATGAAATATAAAGGGTTAAAAAGCCATAGAGTTGTGGTTCACACTTTTAATATCAGGAATTGAAAGGCAGAGTCAAGCTAATATCTGAGGTAAAGAGCACCTAGTTATACAGAGCAAGGTACAGAATAGACAGGGCTACACTGAGAAAGCCTGTCTCAAAAAATATTAAAAGATGAAGAATGATTAAGAAAATTCCAGGATTAGAGGGGAGGGTGGAGTATTATGAACTAACTATATTTAAGGATGTTTAGGAATGCCACATGTATTGTGTGTGTATGTTTGTCTGTGTCTTTGTGTGTGTATGTATGTGTGTATGTTATATATGTGTATATGTGAAATGCATACAAATATATTCAAACATTACAAGAAAGTTTGCTACATGGAATAATTTTCAACTATTTGTGGATATTGTATGAATAACTGATATTCAAACTTAGAGTAAAATTTGTAATTATTTTAATGTTAAATAAAACATCTATTAAATAAAAGTCATGATATTATATAATCTAATTCAATGGAGTCTGACTTATATATATATATATAATATATATATAATTATATATTATATTATATATATATATATATAATATGACAAGCTTTTTGTACTATGACTGCAGGTTAATGAAACTGAAAAGAGTTATGCTATCATAAAGGGAATATAATATTAAAGATAGACTTCAAGTTAACTTTCTTATTAGGTTAGACCTTGAGCAGAATATCATGCAGTACTGGGCACTTGCTTTTGAACAAACAAAATAGTTGCCCATAAAGCATTCAGATATATCATGGATTGTTTATTCCTAGGATGATTCACAAGGAAAACAGATTGTATTCATGTGTAATCTTAAGAGATGAGTGCTTAAGAAAAATGCTTATTCATGAGCAGAAGCAGAAGGATGATGAGGTGCAGATGAGGTGCACCTTGTCTAAAGAATGCTAGCTATGTTGCTTAAAATTAATGTAAGTGACCTGAAATTCCCTTGGACACTCCTAGCCATCTGGAAGTATGGTTCTTTGTTATCGTTTTTTAAGGTAATATCTGAAGGAAAGGATTTTTCAGGCATGAGAATTTTGTATGGGATGTTCATGTTATATTGATATATAAAACAGCTAAAAGTTAACTGCATTAGTGGAAAGGGTTGAGGGGCTTAAAGTCGTCAGAAAAGTTATATCTGATTGACACACTCAATTATTATTTTTCTCATTATTTATATAAAAAGAACATTAGAAGCTCATAATTGAAAGCAACCATTAATTGAAGTATTAATTGCTTATATTATTATATTCAAATTTAAAGCAAAGTCTTACCTGAAAAGACATGGTTTACATCTATGGATAATTAATTGAATCATTTGATCAAAAACATATTTTATATATTTTGGATAAAGGTACATATAGCAATAAACATAACAGAATATATTAGCAAGAATGAACAAAATCATGCATCTCAGAGTCCAAGATCCGAGACTTCTTATTTAGTATGAAGTCAAAGTTACGAAATTGTTTTCTAGCACCATAAAGTTTTAAAATAGTATATTGAATTTATCTAATTCCAATAAGTCAGTTATCATATAGGACTGAGAGAATAATGAAACAAGTATAATTCCAATTTTTAATTCAAAAAATTGTAATTCAAAATGTTCCAGAATGGATTTAATTAGAAACAATGAATTCATGAAATTCTTAGACAAATGGATAGAGCTGGAGAACATCATACTAAGTGAGGTAACCTAGTCTCAAAAGAATACCCATGGTATGCACTCACTGGTAAGTGGATATTAGCCTAGAATCTTGGAACACCAAAGACACAATTCATATACCAAATGATGTCTGAGAAGAAGGAAGGAGTGTACCCTGGTTCTGAAAAGGCTCAATGCATCAGTGTAGGGGAATACCAGAACAGGGAAGAGGGAAGGGGTTGATGGGGGAACAACAGGAGGGAAAAGGGCATGTGGGACCTCTGGGGGGGACCAGGAAAAAGGAAATAAAATGTAAATAAAGAATATATCCAATAAAAAAGATTAGAAAAAATAATAATTTGAAATCAGATATAAAGAACCCTCTGCTGGAAAGACAATGCAAGCTCTGGACTTTCAGAGTGTGTATGAGCACTTTCAATTGCTGACAATATAGTACAAAGGCAGATAAAAGAAATTGAAGAGAAGACAGGAGATGGAAGCAGATTTATCAATGCTGTATATGCTTTCCAGACATTCTATTTACACGTTTTAATTTATTAAACCATCTTCCTGGGTATTTTCACCTGTTTCAAGAACATCACATATTACCTTTGTTAAATTGAGTACCATAAAATAAAGCATATATCTCAAAATTACAGAACTGGTTTTGTGTTATGTCTCAGCAGCAGTTTAGCAAAAGAACAATGTGTTCTCACACATCTCAGTTCTCAGACAACATATCACGGTGCACGCCTTCGGTGCTACGTCTTGATTCAGTGTTGAAACGTGAAATTTTAGGATATATGACATGAGGGAGAAACCCCTACCCTAGAATCCACTGAAAGCTCTGACAAGTAAAGCAACAGTTCCTGCATAACTTCACGGTGCGTAAGGTCTGCCTACTTTCCCTGCTACAGATGAGTGCTTTTCTAGCCATGTCATCAGAAGCACATCTACAGGACAAGACCAGTACCACTGTCCTTGTTCAAAGTCTGTGATCTGAGTTCCCCTTTATCAGATTACAGTTGTAACTCTAACCAAAGCATCTCCAAAGCCACATGCGATTTGCCTCTTCAAAGAGCAAAGACGATGAGCGGCAGGTAACTCACAACCTTTAGAGGTCTAACCTGAACGTTACTGAATGGTACATGGGACTTTCTGTCCCCTTACTAACCTGTGCCCACATGTGCATGCGTCTTACTCTCCACGACTCTGTAGTTGATGAGTATTTACAATACTTTCTTCTGAGGTGTCCCTTCTTTTCTCTTAATGCATGTGCCTTAGACTATATCAGATATATAAATTCAATAAAAATGTTCAGATTCACTCCACTATGCTGGCTAGCTCTGAAATACTTCTCAGTGTCAAAACCACAAATCCTGGGTTGGCCTGAGTAGAGATCTCTAAAGCCTGAGTCAACCTCTTAGTGTCAGTGCGGCCGGATAAAGCTTGTCCTCTGCCCTAGAAAGATGATGGGAGGTTAGGTATTTTATAAACTATAGATTTTATTTCAATTTGACATATCTTGGGTGCATACTATCTCATTCCTTTTACATATTTATGTATTATTTATTCATTGAGTTTGCATTCCACAGGGCATATTTGGAGACCAAACAAAAATTTGCAGGAATTTTGTGTTGCCTTCCACCATGTGGATTCTGAGGACAGAACTCAGGAATTTGGTAGCAAGTGCCTTCACCCCTGAGCATAAATCATCCTCTGCTTCCTCCTCCACCATCAGCCTCTCATACTCATCCTTGTCAGGAGCAAGTATAGAAGGTTATTTCTTACTAATCAGTTATAGTTTTCACTTTTTGTGTGTGAATACCAAGAGGAAACCTATAATAATCTTTCTCAGGAAATTTCTGTCTCTGTCTCTCTCCACATCTTTCTCTGTTTTAATCTGTGTGTTTTTTCTTTATTTTCCATTTCCTCCTCCCCCCTCTCTCCTGCTCTCTCTCACTCACTCTCTTTCTCATGCACACATACACACACAGGGATGTAAATGGAGGAATGAAGAGAGGAAAGAATGGAGAGAGGGAAAGAAAAAGGGAGGGACAAGGGAGGGAGGAAAAGAGGGAGGGAGGGAGGGATAGGAAGACAGAGAGAGACAGACCAGACAGAGAGATAGAGACAGGGAGGTAGATCCCCCCAGAGAGAGAGAGAGAGAGAGAGAGAGAGAGAGAGAGAGAGAGAGAGAGAGAGAGAGACTAAGACAGAGACAGAGACAGAGACAGACAGACACACAGATTCCTCACCATCAAGCAGAAATCTGGAAACTGTGATAACCTGATTTATTTGTTTGATTGGTTGATGATTGATTGATTATATGCTTGTTTCACTTGCTGAAAGAATACAACAGAAACCTGGGCTCCTGTACCTATCCATAGTGAAAGGCATTTGAGTTATAAACAGTGCCCCTGGGACCTTTCCGTGTGAGAGACAGCTAAGTCAACTGGCATGTCTTACTGTAAATTCCAGCACTTATGACGAGTAAGATCTCAGTGGGGTGAATCTAAGGACAGTGCTGGCACACACAAGGATGCCCAGATGCACACACCAGGATGCCCAGATCTCTTTCCTGCTGTGCCACCTCTGTCTTTTTCCTGCCTGTCCATCTATGCACGGCATGGGGCTGAGAAAAAGCCCTTTAAATTGCACAAACACATTCTGATTATTCTTTCATTGTAGTGAAATTGAATATTACTTGTGTTGACTATTTACAGTATCAAACAGAGCAAAATTGTGTCAATCTAAATATTTTGTTTCTCAGCATTACATGACTTAAAGAAAATTAAAATAAAACAATTGATATTAAATGATTTAAGCAACACTAAAAAAGATACAATTCTCTTATCAGGCATTCTCACATAGATAAATTTTGTCCACTAACTACCCACAAATGAGGTTGGTTTTTTTTTCCTTTTTTCTTTTTCTCATTTCCTAACATCCAGAAAAGACTGCACCATCTGGGACATACATTTTGGCGAGTATGCCTCCAAATTTTTGTAATGGAGGAAATTGTAAGATGTAATTCTGTTGATCAAAGAGCTGAAGTCCTGTTTTGAAAATTCTTGTGCTCTGAAATGCTCTTTTCCCTTAGAGAAGGCTTACTTAGGGTATATTTGGTGGAATTGAATCCAGCACAGTCAGCTTTCTTCCCCTGTCCTCAGGAGTGCCTGTCTCAAGTAGCGTATTATGCTCTCAGAGCAGATAAATGCAGAACTTATGACTGGCAGTTATATGTGAAATTTTGTTTATCTAGGCAATATGAAAGTTGAGTTCCTTTAAGTGAAATTTCCTTTGCAACTCTCTAGATTCAGATTCAAATAAAACTTACTGATTTACCATTTTCATTTACAGACCAGCTTTATTGCTAAACTCTTTTATTATTCAAATGTCCTTAAAAAATCTCCGAGGTTCATATTTTATATACAGCTCATAGATGAGAAAGCTGGTGTTGGAAACAGTTCACTTCCTAGGGAGTCGCCATGATGATTGATTCGGTTTTGGATATTTTTGGACATTTTTATTTGAAGTATAATACTTTTGTTACATGTGATATATATATGGTCACATTTGTTTTAACCCTCTCTTTTTTAGGGTCCCAATTTTTAATCAACCAGCATTCTCTAAACTCTGATATTCAACCCTCGTTCCCTGATCTGATGCTTCCTTCAAATTAAACAGATTGGAGCTTTAAAAATAATGTTTCAAAGTTAAAGCCAAAACAAACCTGCGGTAGCTTCACGGCAGATGTTCTCATTCTAGAGTGAATTAGTTATCCAATCTGCCTCTGCTTCCTATGCTTTTATTGTTGTTGATTTTGGAGTAAGATAGCAAATTCATGAATTTTCTCATAAATCCCCTCTTGAAAACCTGCTTGAGGCTCTGGGCAGTCAGCTCCGGTGTGAACACAGAGTTAATTACCACCACAGAAGAGAAGCATCTCAAAGTTGCTATGACTAATACATCTTTTCAGACCTTAAATGTTACTTAGATCCATGAGGTTATTGTAGTATTGCATGGAACAAAACCACAGTGCTGCCAGGTTCTCAGCCTGGACAGATTTAGTGGGAATTCAAGGTAAAATTGAAGAATGCTATCAAAACCTTTCAGGTACAAATACTGCACCTCAGCTTTAAAATTCACACACGACCCCCCACCCCATTATCACCATGTTATTATGCTATTGCTATGCAGTGACTTTGGAAAAAATGTGAGACACACATAAGAGAGCTGGTCAGACAGACAGAAATCAAAATGATATCATTCTTACTGTATGAGCCTGGTGTAAAATGGTCCCTCAGATTTATGACAAAATGAATTGTAGATTGGAGAGGAGTGAGAATGAGATCATCGTCTGCAGCACTGAGCAGCCTCAGTCACCCCAGTCAGTGACTCTTTTGGTGATAATAGGAAGCATGAAGAAAGAATTCATTTATTAGATTTAATGTCTCCTCAAACAGAGTGGTTGTAATGTCTGGGCATATGTATTTATTTCTCCCATAATGCAAATCCGTTGCTCTTGGATAGCTTTGAAAATGTCAAATTATATATTCCGCACTAAGAAAATATATTTATTTTGTTATGGTTGGAACTCATCCATGTCCAGAAGTCAGATCTACTTTGATAAACTTAGTCCAAGAGACTAAATCTCCATGTGGTGTTGGGTCCCCATCATTTTCTTTTCTTGTTGTGTCTTTGCATCTCCAAGAAGTGAATGAAGAGAATTGCCTACATATATGCTTAGACACTGACAAGCCCCCAGAACATCAACAGCAAAAGAAGTCTCAAGAACTTGGATTGAAAACTTCAGGTCTCTGAAGAAGGAAATGGAAGATCTCAGAAAATGGAAAAATCTTCCATGCTCGTGGGTTGGCAGAATTAATATAGTTAAAATGGCAATCTTGCCAAAGCAATATACAGATTCAACACAATCCCCATCAAAATTCCAACTCAGTTCCTCATAGAGTTAGAAAGAGCAATTCTCAAATTCATCTGGAATAACAAAAAACCCAGGATAGCTAAAACTATCATCAACAGTAAAAGAATTTCTGGGGGAATCAGTATCCCGGACCTCAAGCAATACTACAGAGCAGTAGTGTTAAAAACTACATGGTATTGGTACAGTGACAGGGAGGTGGATCAATAGAATAGGATTGAAGACCCAGAATTGAACCCACACATCTATGGCAAACTGATATTCGACAAAGGAGCTGAAAACATCCAGTGGAAAAAAAAGATAGCCTTTTCAACAAATGGTGCTGGCTCAACTGGAGGTCAGCATGCAGAAGAATGAGAATTTATCCACTCTTATATCCTTGTACTAAGCTCAACTCCAAGTGGATCAAGTACCTCCACATAAAACCAGACACACTAAAATTAATAGAAAATAAACTGGGGAAGACCTTTGAGGACATTGGCTCAGGGGGAAAGTTCCTAAACAGAACTTGCTTATGTTCTAAGAGCAAGAATAGACAAATGGGACCTCATAAAATTACAAAGTTTCTGTAAGGTAAAAGACACTGTCAAAAGGGTAAATCGGCAACCAACAAATTGGAAAAAGATCTTCACCAACCCTACATCTGACAGAGGGCTAATATCCAATGTATACAAAGAACTCAAGAAGTTAGACCCCAGAAAACCAAATAACCCTATCACAAAATGGGGTACAGAGCTAAACAAAGACTTTTCACCTGAAGAAATTCGGATGGCTGAGAAACACCTTAAAAAGTGTTCAATATCATTAGCCATTAGAAAAATGCAAATCAAAAAAACACTGAGATTTCACCTCACACCTGTCAGAATGGCTAAGATTAAAAACTCAGGAAACAGCAGGTTTGGCAAGGATGTAGAGAAAGAGGAACACTCCTCCACTGCTGGTGGGACTGCAAGCTGGTACAACCACTCTGGAAATCAGTCTGGTGGTTCCTCAGAAAACTGGACACCATACTTCCAGCCATACCACTTCTGGGCATATACCCAGAAAATTCTTCAGCATGCAATAAGGATACATGCTCCACTATGTTCATAACATCCTTATTTATAATAGCCAGAAGCTGGAAAGAACCCAGATGTCCCTCAACAGAGGAATGGATACAAAAAATGTGGTATATATACACATTGGAGTACTATTCAGCCATTGGAAACAATGAATTCATGAAATTCTTAGAGAAATGGATGGAGCTGGAGAACATCATACTAAGTGAGGTAACCCAGTCTCAAAAGAATACCCATGGTATGCTCTCACTGATAAGTGGATATTAGCCTAGAATCTTGGGACACCAAAGACACAATCCATATACCAAATGATGTCTGAGAAGAAGGAAGGAGTGGTCCCTGGTTCTGGAAAGGCTCAAAGCATCAGTGCAGGGGAATACCAGAACAGGGAAGTGGGAAGGGGTAAAGGGGAAACACAGGGAGGGAAAAGGGCATGTGGGACATTTGGGGGGCAGGGAACCAGAAAAAGGGAAATGAAATGTAAATATACAATATATCCAATAAAAAATTTAAAAAAAGAAAGAAGAAAGCAAACAATGAACAAAAAAAAAAGAAAAGAACTCATTTTTTCTTCCATTTTGACTTTTCTCAGGTATTCAATCAGGGTGTTAAAAGTCAATCAGACTTAATGAAAATAGAACCAACATCATAATTTCTACTGTACAATTTTTAAAAATTATGAATTTTTTTATGACAAAACTAAATAAAGATGTGTAAACACTTGACTCTTACCCTTCACTCTATAAGTATAAAAACATCTTTCTCTTTGCGTGAATTCAAAACAATGCTATATTATAAGGAGATAATGCTTTATGAAATTCACACAATGCTCACTCTAAATTTTCAAAAGACTTAAAATTGGAGACCAGTAAAGAATTGTCTCAAGGACCTGTCTGTTTTAGCAGGGTACTGAAATGGCCCTTTAAACATCTCATGTTATATTGTATTGCAACTTGTCATTATCCTGTTACCACTGTAGCAGATCATCACACTGTACATGCTGTAGCTCAGTAAGTCACAGTTGGTCTCTTACAGTTCTAGAAGAAATATGTACAAAACAGACTTTACTAGGCTAAGATCAGGCCTCTTCCCTGTGGGAATTGTAATGAGTATACTTTGAAGGCTCTTTTCCAGCTTCTAAGAGATGCTTGAATTTGTTCATTTTCTCTTCTTCCATCTCAAAAGCATGAAAGTAATATCTTGTAGTATCACTGTCTTTATATTTTTATAATTTTTTTAGGATAAAAATCTTGAACTGGCTTCTTTTAAAAGGATTTTAATAAAAATTTTGTGACTATATTAGGGTCCATGTTAATTGTTCAAGATAATCTGCCCATCTGAAACACTTAATGGATTACAAGTTAGGGTCATGTTTTCCATGAGTAAGGCATCAATGTGACATATTCCAATGATTATAATCATGAACATGGAGACAGAGAAGGTCAAGGTGGTCTTTTGTCTTCCCCAGATAAACAAGACATCTAACCAATGACATGATTTTTGCTTATGGAAGTACCTTTATGTTAGATAAGAAATCAAGGGAAGGGGTAAATGTAATCAAAATTTATTGCTTACATGTATTAAGTTCTCATTCAAAAAGGTAAATAAGATTAATATAAATATACAGGCATGAAGTTTCTTTAAAGTCAAGGAAAAATGAAAGCTAAATATAAAAATATTCTAACATCTTTCTTCCTTATTTTTCTTAGTCCTTCCTTATACATCGCTATTAAACCCTAACACATTCTTCTCTTATTTATCCTCAAGTTCTCCTGATTACGTCATTACATAAAATAGACACCTGTACCTTTTAGCAGCTGATTAAATAATAAGATAATATTGGAAAGAACCAAAGTTCATGAAGAAACCAAGATGCAGTGCCACGGAGCACTGGCAAACCAACAGAAACTGAAAAAATATTCAGATGAGATTTGATTTCCCTGTGGCTATCTATAGTAACAAAATATCAGAAACTAGCTTAAATATATTCACTTGGGCTGAAGTTTTACTTTTTAAAAATGTATCTTCTGTGTATGGAATTTAAATGAATTTTAGTAATTAAGGAAATAAAATTGAAAATATTAAAAATAGAATCGATCTAGAAGTAAAGGTTGTCAGTTTTCATAGTAAAGTCATGTGATGTCCTCTGTGTTCTTACCCAGCCTATGACTTGTTAATGAAGAACTGGATTAATAGATTAAATGATGAAGCAACTTTAGTCCTTGTTTTCTTTAAACCTCTTTTATACTGGGTTAAGAGGAACAGATCTTATGTCAGCAAAAGGACCTGCTGGTTTTTAAAGAATAGGAAAAGCCTGTCTGGTGGCTTCCCTTGAAAATGTTGACTTCCTCATATACGGCTTGGTTTGCTTTTAAATTTTATTGTGCAGGACAAGATATAGTTCTAGAAATCTCATAAAAATACAAGATCTTGGGAATACAAGGCCTTGAGTTGTGTGGTAACATATTACATTTCTGCAGTGTCGAGGAGTTGATCTGAAATGCACCTCTCCAAACTTTACACCATAAATTGGTACAAACTATATTTTCATTTGCCACCATCTTGAATGAGAAAATACCAGTGCTAGAAACCAATATGAAATGTGACATCCAGACAGGCATTAGCAATTTTTTTTTGTTCTAAAAATCTATCATTCCAATAAATGAAAGTTTAGGGAGCCAAAGGATTGTGCCTGCATTTTGATGTGTTAAATAGATTTTGTCAATATGAAACACAAGTATAAGTCTACATTCACATATCTAGACGTATATGTTTGCCTATATTTTTCCCTGTAAAACAAAATTGTCTAACTCTTAATAGTTAATCTTGAGTGTATATGTCTTCCATATTAACTACTAAAATAGCTTTCCTAAGAATGTAGATATCATATTTTATTGCCAATTGGAATTAAATTATCTCACAAAGACAAGAAAATATTTTAAATTATATAAAAGAAATATAAGTAATGGTGTATACAGTTATTTGTCTATCTAGTGTAAAAATGAGAGTATTTTAGTTTGAAAGAATTTTTAATAATAATAATAATAATAATAATTCTTAATTTCTAAAACTGTGGTGGAGAGAATGTAGTTTCTCTATATCATGTTTATTCTGATGTTAATACCTTGAAAAACCAAATGTAGTATCAAAGACAAAATATTATTTAACTATAAAATTAAAAATATGTTGGAATTGTAACAATTTTCTCATCGAATATCTTTTAGACTGTCACTGAACCCAAAGAAGATTATATTGCAAACACTTAATGCTCTGTAAATTTTTTAAAGTTGCCTTGATTATGCCATTTGTATACGTATATACTTATAGATAGAATTGGATAAGGATTTCAAAGAAAAAATACTTTATAGAGATTTTTGATGAGTTCCTATGACTAGATTAGAGTGGTAGGTTTGGGGATGAAGTTCTCATTTGTTGTTAAATCTTCCCCATGTCATTTCAGTACATTAACACACAGTTTTAAGAATACTTAAAAACCAATGATGTTTGACTTGGCCATTTGAGTGAGATACTATTTACCAGTATTCTCCACTGCAATCATGCTTCTCTTGTCCATTTGCATATGTAAAATTTGTATGTTTGTTACAGTGTACATGTAATACTTGAAACTGAAGATGAAATTGTGGGAAATTCTCCCAGGATAGCTACAATTTAAGGAAGTGTATGGAATTCATGTTTTTTATAATTCTGACATGATGAGATAAAACTTCTCTGGTTTATACAATCCTTCATAAAATTATGAATTCAGAGAATAGTAATAGTAAATGAATTCATTATACAATACCATTTTTTATTTATGTTGTTAACTATTATATTTTTACCCAAGGAAAGTGTGCAAAATAGTTCTTTTTCTAAAATTGGTTATTTTATTTATTTCCATTTAAAATGTTGTCCCCCTTCCCAGTATCCCCTCTGCAAACCTCCGATCCCATCTCCCCTCCCCCTGTATCTATAAGGGTGATCCCCCACCCACCCACCCACTCCTGCCTTACTGCCCTAGTATTCCCTTATGCTAGAGCACCAAAACGCCATAGAACCAAGGGCCTCCACTCTCATTGATGCTAGATAAGGCCATCCTCTGGCTAGATAAGGCCATCTTACATATGCAGATGGAGCTATCAAATCCTCCATGTGTACTCTTTGGTTGGTGATTTAGTGCCTGGGAGCTCTAGGGGGTCTGTTAGATTACTAATTTTGTTCTTCATTTGGGTTGCAATCCCCTTCATCTCCTTCAGTCAAACCATTGGAGTCCTCATGCTCAGTCTGATGGTTGGCTGCAAGAATCACATCTGTATTCATCAGTGAAGATCAATGTCAACAAAGCCAAATGATGACCATCAAAGAATGGCAAAGGTGTATCAATGACATCTAGGATCATCCATTCTTGGGCTATATTTATATCCTTTTCAAACATCATGTGTTCTTTTAATCATCTGCTCTAACAGAACATCTTATGCCCCTTATGCCCTCCTCTAGAAAAAAAAATCATGTGTCTGTTTCAGCAAAGACTTCCTCTCATACATGGTTTCTAGAAAAAAAAATCACATAATACCACTAAGTCTCTAAAGAAACCAGAAATTTCCACTTCAAAACATTGGGAAAAGATTAAATTTGAAGGTAGAAGAGATGACATTTCAATGAATGTTTATACCAGGGCAAAGTTTGGTAAACAAATTGAGAAAGAAAAGGTTGTCACTTGACTTTAATGACTCAGGCTTCCTTTCACTCGAGACAAAAATGAAAAGTAAATTGGGACTTGTTAAAAGCCTCCTACAATTTTTTTTTCTGTTTTCATTAAGAAATAAATGGATCTCATGATGCCTTTAGAGTCTGTCCCTATAGGACTGGATTTTCCTCTGTTAACTAGTAACAGATTCAGGCAAACCAACACTAGCTGCATATTGATCTGTGAGTAGCAATGCTGTCTATTTCTGAGCCCTTAAAATTGCAGTTTTCATAACATAGAATGTTTTCTTTATATTTCGGTTAGTGAAGAAAAATCCTTATCAATTGTGTAGATTTTGATCAAATGTCATCTCAAGGATTTGTTTTGAGGACTCTCCTGTTAAAATTGACTTAACCTCCCCTTGAACTCCTTCTATTTTCCTATATTCTTTTGATCCTCCATAATCTTTGTGTCTGCTCCCTTTTTATACCTAAGTACCCCTGTCTGTCTATAATGTATTTTATATGCATTAAATATCAAAATTTAGATCAGTATCTTCATGAAAGCACAAATTCTGTCTCTGTTGTTGATTATTACTTCATTATATATTCTGATGAAACTTAATTCAGAGTGACAAATATTGAAGAAAACATGTCCTAGTATTCATCAACTATCAACTTGACTTAGCCCAGTATCACATGAAAAGAGAATGCCACTTGAGTAATTGTCTTTATCTGCTGGTCGCTGCTGGTCTCAGTGATATCTATGAGGGATTGACTTGATACAAATAGATATAGGAGAGCCCAACTGAATGTAAGCAACACTACTCCCTAGTCAGGTTGTTCTGGGAATTAAGTTAAGTATGACCCAGAAAGTGAGCAAGCAGGCAATACTTCTCCATGATTTCTCATACTAATTAATTAATTAGTTAATTAATTAATTTTTTAGATCCCAAATGCTGTCTTGTTCCCCTTCAGAGTCTCTCACCCAGCCCCCTTCCTCTTCTATTCTGAGAGGGTATAAACTCTCTCCCCAGGTATCTGCCACTGGCATATCATGTCTCTGCAGGATTTCTTTTTTTTTAAATTTTTTTATTGTATATATTCTATATTTACAATTCATTTCCCTTTTTCTGGTTCCCCACCCCCAAAGGTCCCACATGCCCTTTTCCCTCCCCCTGCTCCCTCATCCACTCCCTCCCACTTTACTGTTCTTGTACTCTCCCACAATGATGTTTTGGTCCATCCTAGCACCAGTGTCCACTCCTTTCTTCTTGTGAGACATCACTTGATATGTGATTTGTGTCTTTGGTGTTCCAAGCTTCTAGGCTAATATCCACTTATCAGTGACTGTATACCATGGGTATTCTTTTGAGACTGGGTCACGTCACTTAGTATGACATTCTCCAGCTCCATCCATTTCTCTAAGAATCTCATGAATTCATTGTTTCCAAAGGCTGAATAGTACTACATTGTGTATATATACCACATTTTTTGTATCCATTCCTCTGTTGAGGGACATCTGGGTTCTTTCCAGCTTCTGGCTATTATATATAAGGCTGCTATGAACATAGTGGAGCATGTATCCTTATTGCATGCTGGTGAATCTTCTGGGTATATTCCCAGGAGTGGTATGGCTGGGTCCTCCGGAAGTATCACGCCCAGTTTTCTGAGGAACCGCCATACTGATTTCCAGAGTGGTTGTACCAGCTAGCATTCCCACCAGCAGTGGAGGAGTGTTCCTCTTTCTCCACATCCTCGCCAACACCTGATGTCTTCTGAGTTTTTAATCTTAGCCATTCTGACTGGTGTGAGGTGAAATCTCAGGGTTGTTTTAATTTGCATTTCCCTAATGACTAGTGATGTTGAACATTTTTTAAGGTGTTTCTCAGCCATCCGAATTTCTTCAGGTGAAAAGTCTCTGTTTAGCTCTGTACCCCATTTTTGGATAGGGTTATTTGGTTTTCTGGGGTCTACCTCTTGAGTTCTTTGTATACATTGGAGATTAGCCCTCTGTCGGATGTGGGGTTGGTGAAGATTTTTTCCCAATTTGTTGGTTGCCGATTTATCCTTTTGACAGTGTCTTTTGCCTTACAGAAACTTTGTAATTTTATGAGGTCCCATTTGTCTATTCTTGTTCTTAGAGTGTAAGCAATTGGTGTTCTGTTCAGGAATTTTTCCCCTGAGCCGATGTCTTCAAGGGTCTTCCCCAGTTTCTTTTCTATTAGTTTTAGTGTGTCTGGTTTTATGTGGAGATCCTTGATCCACTTGGAGTTGAGTTTAGTGCAAGGAAATAAGAGTGGATCAATTCTCATTCGTCTGCATGTTGACTTCCAGTTGAGCCAGCACCATCTGTTGAAAAGGCTATCTTTTTTCCACTGGATGTTTTCAGCTCCTTTGTCTAAGATCAATTGGCCATAGATGTGTGGGTTCAATTCTGGGTCTTTGATCCTATTCCATTGATCTGCTTCCCTGTCACTGAACCAATACCATGCAGTTTTTAATACCACTGCTCTGTAATATTGCTTGAGGTCCGGGATATTGATTCCCCCAGAAGTTCTTTTGCTGTTGATGATAGTTTTAGCTATCCTGGGTTTTTTGTTATTCCAGATGAATTTGAGAATTGCTCTTTCTAGCTCTATGAAGAACTGAGTTGGGATTTTGATGGGGATTGCATTGAATCTGTATATTGCTTTGGGCAAGATTGCCATTTTGACTATATTAGTCCTGCCAACCCACGAGCATGGAAGATTTTCCCATTTTCTGATGTCTTCTTCAATTTCCCTCTTCAGAGACCTGAAGTTTTTGTCGTATAAATCTTTCACATGTTTGGTTAGCGTCACTCCAAGATACTTTATATCATTTGTGGCTATTGTGAAGGGTGTCATTTCCCTAATTTCTTTCTCGGCCTGCTTATCCTTCGCGTATAGGAAGGCTACTGATTTACTTGAGTTGATTTTATAGCCAGCCACTTTGCTGAAGTTGTTTATCAGTTGCAGGAGTTCTCTGGTGGAGGTTTTTGGGTCACTTAAGTAAACTATCATATCATCTGCAAATAGTGATAGTTTGACTTCTTCCTTTCCGATTTGTATCCCTTTGACTTCCCTCTGTTGTCGAATTGCTCTAGCTAGTACCTCAAGTACTATAGTGAAGAGATATGGCGAGAGGGGACAGCCTTGTCTAGTCCCTGATTTTAGAGGGATTGCTTCGAGTTTTTCTCTGTTTAACTTGATGTTGGCTACTGGTCTGCTATATATTGCTTTTACTATGTTTAGATATGGGCCTTGAATTCCTGTTCTTTCTAGGACCTTTAGCATGAAAGGATGCTGAATTTTGTCAAATGCTTTTTCAGCATCCAATGAGATGACCATGTGGTTTTTTTCTTTGAGTTTGTTTATGTAGTGGATTATGTTGATGGATTTCCTTATATTGAACCATCCCTGCATCCCTGGGATGAAGCCAACTTGATCATGGTGAATGATCGTTTTGATGTGTTCTTGGATTCGGTTGGCAAGTATTTTGTTTAGTATTTTTGCATCAATATTCATAAGAGAAATTGGCCTGTAGTTCTCTTTCTTAGTTGGATCTTTGTGTGGTTTTGGTATCAGGGTAATTGTGGCTTCATAGAATGAGTTGGGTAGTGTTCCTTCTGTTTCTATTTTGTGGAATAATTTGAAGAGTATCAGTATCAGGACTTCTTTGATGGTCTGATAGAATTCTGCACTAAAACCGTCTGGTCCTGTGCTCTTTTTGGTTGGAAGACTGTCTATGACCCCTTCTATTTCTTTGGGGGTTATGGGTCTGTTTAGACGATCTATTTGATCCTTGTTTAATTTTGGTATTTGGTATCTGTCGAGGAAATTGTCCATTTCCTCTAGATTCTCCAGTTGTGTTGAGTATAGGTTTTTGTAGTAGGATCTGATGATTTTTTGAATTTCCTCAGTTTCTGTTGTTATATCTCCCTTTTCATTTCTAATTTTGTTAATTTGAATACTGTCTCTGTGCCCTTTAGTAAGTCTGGCTAGGGGTTTATCTATCTTGTTGATCTTCTCAAAGAACCAGCTCCTGGTTTTGTTGATTCTTTGTATGGTTCTCTTTGTTTCAACTTGATTGATTTCAGCCCTGAGTTTGATGATTTCCTGCCTTCTACTCCTCCTGGGTGAAATTGCTTCTTTTTGTTCCAGAGCTTTCAAGTGCGCCATTAAGTTGCTAGTATATGCTCTCTCCTGTTTCTTTTTGGAGACACTCAGGGCTATGAGTTTTCCTCTAAGCACTGCTTTCATTGTGTCCCATAGGTTTGGGTATGTTGTGCCTTCATTTTCATTAATTTCTAAGAATTCTTTGATTTCTTTCTTTATTTCTTCCTGGACTAAGGTATCATTGAGTAGAATATTGTTCAGCCTCCAAGCGTATGGGGATTTTCTGTTGTTTTTGTTGCTATTGAAGAACACTCTTACTCCATGGTGATCTGATAAGAGGCATGGGATTAGTTCGATCTTTTTATATTTGTTGAGATCTGTCTTGTGTCCAATTATATGGTCGATTTTGGAGAAGGTACCATGAGGGGCTGAGAAAAAGGTATAGTCTTTTGCTTTAGGGTGAAATGTTCTATATATATCTGTTAAATCCAATTGCTCCAAAGTTTCGATGAGTTTCTCCGTGTTTCTGTTTAGTTTCTGTTTTCCTGGTCGGTCCACTGTAGATAGTGGAGTATTGAGGTCCCCCACAATCATTGTGTTAGGTGCAATGTGTGCTTTGAGCTTTAGTAAGGTTTCTTTTACAAATGAGGGTGCCCTTACATTTGGAGCATAGATGTTTAGAATTGTGAGTTCCTCTTGGTGGATTCTTCCTTTGACTAGCAGGAAGTGACCTTCTGTGTCTCTTTTGATGACTTTGGGTTGAAAGTCAATTTTATCTGATATTAAAATGGCTACTCCACCTTGCTTCCTGTGACCATTTGCTTGCAAAATTGTCTTCCATCCTTTTACTCTAAGGTAGTGTTTGTCTTTGACTCTGAGGTGTGTTTCCTGTAAGCAGCAAAATGTAGGGTCCTGTTTCCGTATCCAGTCTGTTAGTCTATGTCTTTTCATTGGGGAGTTGAGTCCATTGATGTTAAGAGATATTAAGGAATAGAGATTATTACTTCCTGACATTTTTGATGTTATTTTTGTTTTTGAGTAGTTATCTTCCTTTGAGTTTGATGGAAGAAGTTTACTGTCTTGCTTTTTCTTGGGTGCCATTTCCTTCCTTGTGTTGGAGTTTTCCTCCTATTATCCTTTGTAGAGCTGGGTTAGTGGAAAGATATTGTGTAAATTTGGTCCTGTCATGGAATATTTTGATTTCTCCATCTATGTTGATTGAGAGTTTTGCTGGGTATAGTAGTCTTGGCTGACATTTGTTTTCTCTTAGTGTCTGCATGAGGTCTGCCCAGGATCTTCTAGCTTTCATGGTTTCTGGAGAGAAGTCTGGTGTGATTCTGATAGGTCTTCCTTTATATGTTACTTGGCCCTTTTCTCTTACTGCCTTTAATATTCTTTCTTTGTTTAGTACATTTGGGGTTTTGATTATTATGTGACGGGAGGTATTTCTGTTCTGGTCCAGTCTGTTTGGAGTTCTGTAGGCTTCTTGTATATTCATGGGCATTTCTCTCTTTAAGTTAGGAAAGTTTTCTTCCATAATTTTGTTAAAGATATTTGCTGGCCCTTTAAGTTGTAGATCTTCACTCTCTTCTATCCCTATAATCCTTAGGTTTGGTCTTCTCATTGTGTCCTGGATTTCCTGGATGTTTTGGGTTACAAGCCTTTTGGATTTTGCGTTTTCTTTGACTGTGGAGTCAATGGTTACTATGTTATCTTCAGCATCAGAGATTCTTATTTCTATCTCTTGTATTCTGTTGTTTATGTTTGCATCTACGACCCCTGATTTCTTCCCAAGGTTTTCTATCTCCAAGGTTGCCTCCTTTTGTGATTTCTTAGTTGTTTCTACCTCTGTGTTCAGATCTTGGATGGTTTTGCTCAGTTCCATCATTTGTTTGTTTGTGTTTTCATGTAATTCTTTAATATATTTTTGTGCTCCCTTTTTCATGACTTCTGCCTGTTGTTTCAAGTTCTCCTGCATTTCTTTAACTGATTTTCTCATTTCCTCTTTATTGGTTTCTGTCTGATGGCCCATATTCTCCTGGAGTTCTTTAAGTGTTTTTTGTGTTTGGATTGTAAGAGCTTCTACCCTATTGATGTTCCCCTGCATTTCTTTAAGAGATTTGTTTATGTCTTTTTTGTGTTCCTCTAGGAGCATCATGACCTGTGCTTTTATATCTAACTCTTGTTTTTCTGGTGTGCTGGGGTATCCTGGACTTGCTGTGGTTGGCGAATTGGGTTCAGATGGTGCCATATTGCCTTGATTCCTGTTAATAATGTTCCTACGTTTGCCTTTTGCCATCTCTTTATCTCTGGCATTAGTTGGTCTTATTGTCGATGGCGCCCTGCTGAAAGCACAGCATGCCTGTCCCAGGAGACAGATCCCTTCTGGCAGCTTGTCTGTGCTGGACTATGCTCGCTCTGAGTCCAGGCCCCTGACTCCAGCTGCTAGAGTTCCGAGCTGTGCCCCGAGGAGGCCCGGTGGCCCCTTGCTGCTAGTCTGCTCAGAGAGCTGGTCCTGGCCGGTAGTCTGCACCCGCAGCTGAGCTTTCTGTGCCCGGATATCCTGCAGAGCTAAGCTAAGCTATAACTCTGGCCACGCACCTGATTCCAGCCACTCACTGCGTCCAGTGTGTCTGCTGTTTGCGTGCGGGGGGTGGGGGGTGGGGTGGGGTGGGGTCTGGGGCAAGATGGCTGCCCCAGCTGAAGGCACCGCGTGACCTTGGCTGAGCTGCTGGTACCCGGCTCTGCTGCTCCCTTCTGGCTGTGTTGTCTGTGCTGGACTATGCTCGCTCTGAGTCCAGGCCCCTGACTCCAGCTTCTAGAGTTCCGAGCTGTGCCCCAAGGAGGCCCGGTGGCCCCTCTCTGCTAGTCTGCTCAGAGAGCTGGTCCTGGCCGGTAGTCTGCACCCGTAGCTGAGCTTTCTGTGCCTGGATCTCCTGCAGAGCTAAGCTAAGCTATAACTCTGGCCACACACCTGATTCCAGCCGCTCACTGCGTCCAGTGTGCCTGCTGTTTGCGCGTGGGGGTCTGGGGCAAGATCCTCTGCAGGATTTCTACATTAGTTCCCGCTTATGTCTCTGGACTCATTTCCCTCAATGATAAACTTGACTCTCAATGATAAAAGACTTTCCTTGAACTTGTGAATGGTGTTTTTTCACAGGAGTAACTACAAGACAAAAACAGTAAGAAAATGTTTGAAAACAAAAACGAACTTTTAAAACTCACAGAGAATGCAAAGAAAATACTTGGGGCTACTTGCACCAAGTAAAAGAAAACTTCATAAAAGTTAATTTAGTTCAATATTTTAAAGTGAATACTATTACACATTCTTATATGTAATTTTTGATGTAAAAGTTTGTTAATCAAGCCATTTTATTATGGGTAACTTTTGCAAGTTTTTACATTAAAAGTAAACAAAAGTAAATTCCAGAAATAATAAATGTACACTTTGTTTTTATCATATGTGTTAATAAAATCAAACATTGTGTTAATTGTAATTACTTGTATGTATTCTTTTATTTATATACATAGGTATACATAGAGACCAGAATAGTTGTCAGGTTTCCAGCACATGAGTCACATGTTGTGAAATTAAGGTAATATATTCTAAAGTAGAAACTAATTTCCTGATCCAAATGCCTACATGTCTTGTGTAAACTTATAGGTCATCCTATATTTCTTTAACATTATATGAAGAACTAAAACACTAAAGATGTCTTTTAAAAATATACCTGCACAGAAAAAAATGAAAATTAAAAGCTTCAAGGGAAAAGGGAACATGTAACATACAAAGGTAGACCTATTAGAATTATACCAGACTTCTCAACAGAGACTATGAAAGCCAGAAGTAGCTGGTCAAAGGTCATATAGACTCTAAGAGAACACAAATGTCAGTCTAGGCTACTATACCCACCAAAATTCTCAATCAACATAGATGGAGAAGCCAAAATATTCCGGGACAAAACCAAATTCCAAAAGTATCTATCTCCCAATTCAGTCCCACCAAGGATTCTAGAAGGAAAACACCAAAACAAGGAAGGTACTTGCAAAAAAGAAAGGATAAGATATTAAGTATCTCACAACAAAATCAAAAGGAGAAAATCACAAGGACATAAAGTTATCTACAAAACCAAACCAACAGGCATCTCTCTTTTATATCTCTCAATATTATTGGACTCAACTCACCTATAAAAAGACTGGATACACAAACAGGACCCAGAATTTTGCTGCTTACAAGAAACACACCTCAATAACAAAGACAGAAACTATCTCAGAGTAAAAGGATGCAAAAAGGTCTTCCAATCAAATGGTTCCAGGAAACAAGTAGGAGTGCCCATCTTAATATCCAAAGAAATAGAGTTTCAACGAAAATTTATCAAGTGTGATAAAGAAGGACACTTCATATTCATCAAGGGGAACATCCACAAAGAGAAAGTCGCCATTTTGAACATCTATTCCCCAAATCCAAGAGCACCACGTTAAAGCTCAAAACATACATTGAACCCCACACAGTAATAATGGGAGACTACAACACCACACTCTCACCAATGAACAGGTCATTGAAACAGAAATTAAACAAAGATACATTGAAACTAACAGAAGTTAATAACCCAATGGATTTAACAGCTATCTAAAGAATATTTCACCCTAAAACAAAAGAATAAAACTTCTTCTCACTACTTCATGTTACCTTCTCCAAAATCAACCATATATTTGGTCACAAAACAACCCCTAACCAATAGAAGATCAAAATAATACCATAAATCCTATCAGACACACCATGGCCTAAGGCTGGTCTTCAATGACAGCAAAAACAACAGAAATTTCAAATAGAGATGGAAGCTGAACAATTCTCTACTCAGTGATAACTTGGTCAGGGAAGAAATAGAAAAAGAAATTAAAGACTTCTTGGAATTTAATAAAAATGTTGACACATCATACCCAAACTTATGGGACACAATGAACACAGTGCTAAAAGAAAAATTCATAGCACTAAGTGCCCTGGTAAATAAACTGGAGAGATATTACACTAACAACTTAACAGCATACCAGAGAGCTCTAGAACAAAAAGAAGCAACCCAACAGGAGTAGAAGGCAGGAAATAGTCAAACACAAGGATAAAATCAGCCAAATAGAAACAAAGACAACAATACAATGAATTGAAAAAACCAAAAGCTGGTTCTTTGAGAGAATCAACAAGATAGATAAACCACTAGCAAACCTACCTAAAGGGCCCAGAGTCAGAGTCCAAATTAAAAATTTAAAAATGAAGAAGGAGACATAACAATAAAAACAGAGAAAATAAAAAAAATCAGATCCTCCTATAAAAGCTTATACACAACAAAACTGGAAAATGTAAATGAAATGGATCGTTCCCTAGACAGATACCACATTCCAAAGTTAAATCAAGAGCAAGTAAACTATCTAAACAGGCCCATAACTCAGAAAGGAATGGAAGATGTCATTAGAAACCTCCCAACAAAGAAGCACAGGACCATATGGATTTAGTGCAGAATTCTACCAGACCTTGAAAGAAGTTCTGATACCAATATTTCTCAAACTATTCCATAAATTAGAAAGAGATTAAACACTACCTAACTGTTCTATGAAGCCATAATTATTCTGATACTTAAACCACACAATGACCCAATCAAAAAAAGACAACTTCAGACCCATCTCACATATGAACATCAATGCAAAAATACTCAATAAAATTTGTGCAAACCAAATCCAAGAACACCTCAAAACCATCGTTCACCATAATAAAGTAGGCTTCATTCCAGGGATGCAAGATTGGTTTAATATATGAAAATCTATTAACACAGTCTACTATGTAATCAAAGCCAAAGAAAAAATCAAATGATCATCTTCTTAGATTCAGAAAAAGCATTTGACAAAATAGAACACCCCTTCATGTTAATAGTATTGGAGAGATCAGGAATTCAAGGCCCATACCTAAACATAATAAAAACAATTTACTGCAAATCAACAACCAATATCAAATTAAATGGAGACATACTTGAGGCAATCCCACTGAAATTGGGGATAAGACAAAGATGCTCACTTTCCACGTATCTATTCAATATATTACTCAAAGTGCTAACTAGAACAGTAAGACAACAAAAAGACATCAAGCGGATACAAATTGGCGAAGAAGAAACAAAGATATCACTATTTGCAGATGATATGATAATATACATAAGTGACTCCCAAAATTCTACCAGAAAACCTCTCCAGCTGAAAAACAACTTCAGAAAAGTGGACAGATACAAAATTAACTCAAATAAATAAATAAACTTCCTTTATACAAATGATAAACAGGCCAAGAAAGAAATGTGGGAAATAACTCCCTTCACAGCTGCTACAAATAATATAAAATATCTTGGGGTAACTCTAACCAAACAAGTAGAAGACCTGTATGACAATAATTTCAAGTCTCTCAAGAAAGAAGTCAGAAATGATCTCAGAAAATGGAGAGATCTCCCATGTTCACTGATTGGCAGAGTAACAGTAAAAACAGCCATCCTACCAAAGACAATCTATAGATTCAGTGTAATCCCCATGAAAATCCTAACACAAATCTTCAAAGACATGGAAAGCACAAAACTCAAATTCATCAGAAAGGTAAACAACCCAGAATAACAAAAGCAATTCTTAACAATAAAATAATGGCTGGGGGAAAATCATCCCTGATCTCAAGGTTTTCTACAGAGCAATAGTGATAAAAATTGCATGGTTTTGGTACAGATACAGACACATTGATCTATGGAATAGAATCCAAAACCCAGAAATAAAACCATATGCTTAACAGACATTTAATCTTTGACAAAGAAACAAAAAATATACAATGGAAAAGGAAAGCATCTTCAGTAAATGGTGCTGGTCCAACTGGCAGTGTGTATGTAGAAAAATGAAAATACAACCATATTTGTCACCTTACACAATGCGCAAGTCCAAGTGGATCAAGGACCTCAACATAAAACCAGATACACTGGATCTAATAGAAGAGAAAGTGGGAAAGAGCCTTGAACTCATTGGCACAGGGCGAAATTTCCTATACAGTAATCCAATGGCTCATGCTCTAAGATCAAGAATTGATAAATGGGACTGCATGAAACTGGAAAGCTTCTGTAAGGCAAAGGATATAGTCAATAAGACAAATCTGCAACCTACAGATTGAGAAAAAAAATCTTCACTAAGCCCACATCATATCAGAGAGCTAATATCCAATATAAATATATATATATATATATATATATATATATACTGAGTTCTATATATATATAATATATTGATATATATATATACATGTATGTGTATATATATATATATATATATATATATATATATATATATAAAACTCAAGAAGCTAATCACCAAAGTTCCAAACAACCTAAACAAAAATGGGGTATAGAACTAAACTGAGATTTCACAACTGAGGAATCCTGAATGGCTGAGAAGCACTGAAATAAATATTCAAAGTTCTTAATGATCAGAGAAAGACAAATCAAAACAACCCCAGTATTACATTTTGCACCAATCAGAATGACTAAGATCAAAACCTCAGGTAGCAAGACATTGGTAACAAATTTTGGAGAGGATGTAGAGAAAGAGGAACACTCCTCCATTGCTGGTGGTACTGCAAACTGGTACAACCACTCCTGAAATCAATCTGGAGGTTCCTCAGAAAATTGGAAATATATCTACCTGAAGACCCAGCAATAACACACTCTTGGAAATATAAACAAAAAGATACCCCACCATGCCATAAGAGCATGTGTTCCACTATGTTCATAGCAGCCTTATTTTTAATAGCCAGAAGCTGGAAACAATCCAGATGTCCCACAACAGAAGATTGGATACAGAAAATGTGGTTCATTTATGCAATGGAATACTATTTAGCTATTAAAAATGAGGACATTCAGAGTTTGGCTGGCAAATGGATGGAACTAGACAATATCATCCTGAGTGAGGTAACTCGGACTGGAAAGGACATGTATGCTATGTACTCATTAATAAGTGGATATTAGCAAAAAAAAAAAAAAGGTACAGAATACCCAAGATACAGTCCACAGAACTCAAAAAGTTCAACATGCTGAAGTGCCCAAGTAAGGATGCTTCTGTTCCTTCAGTCCCACTTAGGAGGAAGAAGAAAGCAATCACAAGTGGGGAGAGAGGAAGGGATATGGGAAGGAAAGTAGTAGGAAGTGGGGGGTTGGTTGGGGCAGAGGGAACCTGATCTGATATTGGGTGAGGGAAAAGGACTGAAGCCCTGAAGGCCAGCAGAAAGAATGGAAACAGGTGACTTCAGGAGGCAGGAGGTTGTGGGGACCCTCCATAATGCACCAGAGACCTGGGAGGTGAGAGACTCTCAGGACTCAAAGTGAAGGATTCACCTCCAACAGGAAGATAAGGCATCAAATGAGGTGGGAGAGCGAGCGGCACTATCCTACAGTCACAACTCTGACCCATAAGTGTTCCCATTTGAAAGAACTGAAGGGATGGAAATGGAGAGGAGCCTGAGGAAAAGAAGTGCCAGGAACAGGCCCAAAGTAGGATCCAGCTCAAGGGGAGGGCCCATGGCCTGACACTATTACTCACTATTTGTGAGGCTATAGAGACCTCACATAAGGGACCTAGCATGACCATACTCCAAAAGACCCAACAAGCAGCTGAAAGAGTCAGATGCAGATATTTTCACCCAACCAATGTACAGAAGCAGTTGACTCCTGTTGTTGAATTTGGGAAAGGTTGAAAGAAGCTGAGGAGAAGGATGACCCTGTAGGAGGACCAGCAGTTTCAATTAATCTAGATCCCAGTGATCTTTCAGACACTGGACCACCAACCAGGCATCATACACCAGCTAATATGAGGCCCCCAATACACCCAGCAGAAGACTGCTGGGTCTGTGTTCATTCAGAAAAGATGCACCTAACCCTCAAGAGACTGGAGACCCTAGGGAGTTTAGAAGTCAGGTGGGGTGGGGGCATAGGAATCTTCTCCTGGAGTCAGGGAAATGGGGAGGAGGAATGAGATGTGAAACAGTTGCAGGAAGGTGGACTGGGGTGAGAAATAAAATCTGAAGTGTAAAAACTATATATATACATATATATATATATATATATATATGTATATATATATATGTGTGTGTGTGTGTGTGTGTATACACACATATATATATATATATATATATAAATTTAAAATATCTAGCAGTTTTTGATACAAAAATATGCATGATTTTCTCTTTGCTTTTGATAATTAGGGCTCTTTATAACTCTGTTTGAAAAGATATAAAAGTCATTTATTTCTTCAGTAATAAAGTTCACTCAGAAAGAATATCAATTCTTATTTGTTTTCATTGTTGTTTAGATATATATGAATGCCATTACTTCATCAGTCATTTCTAGTATTTTTTACTTCTGTCAGATTTACTAAATATATTTTGAACCTTTCCATTAATTATTAACTCCACTACTGATGTAAGTAATCATCTATTTTAGCTTAGTACATGTTCAGCTTTCATCCTTGTGCCTACTTAATATCTTTAATTTGATTTTTGAAAGACACTTTGAAGGAAATATCTTTCTAAATATAATTTAGAATCTAGAATTGAGTTGAATTACTTAAAACAGTTCAGATTCAATCCAGAGTCCATGTAGTTCACTTCTTACCATACAAGTCTATTTTATAACCGTTTTAGAGGGCAAGGGTGTTGGTATGTCAGCAATTGACCATTTTATAAATTTGGAAAATAAATTCATGATGTCCTGTTTGGACAATGAGCACAGCTTGTGATTGTTCTTGATCACCCATATAAATACCTTTCCTGGGAACATCTAATGTATTACTGCTAGTTTTCTTATTTGCTCTCCCCAGAACTGCAGGAACATTAATTTGACTATCCCATTGTTATAAAAAATCCCCTTCCCCATAAATTTATGGGTATGTCAGCCACATAAGGATCAGGCAAATCACCAGGAGTCAACAAAAGTAGTCAGAATGAAATTTCTCTCTATGAAGTGAAAAATCACTAAGACCAGTGAAGAGTTGTAAGGAATTGTGATGCAAAAACATCCTCTCGATCTTGCCTCAGGATACTGTGTGCAAACAGCAGGCACACCGGGCACAGCGAGCAGCTGGAGTCAGGTGCGTGGCCAGAGATATAGCTTAGCTTAACTCTACAGGAGATCCGGGCACAGAAAGCTCAGCTGTGGGTGCAGACTACCTTGGCCAGGGCAGGCTCTCTGAGTGGGCTAGCAGCGAGGGGCCACCTTGCCTCGGGACACAGCTCGGAATTCTAGCAGCTGGAGTCAGGGGCTTGGACTCAGAGCTAGCATAGTCCAGCACAGACAACGCTGCCAGAAGAGATCGGCAGAGCCAGGTACCAGCAGCTCAGCCAAGGTCACTGTCTCCTGGGGACAGACGTGCTGTGCTTTCAGTGGGGCAGCCATCTACAATAAGACCAACTAACTCCAGAGATAAAGAGATGGCAAAAGGCAAATGTAGGAATGTTATTAACAGAAATCAAGGCAATATGGCACCATCTGAACCCAATTTGCCAACCACAGCAAGTCCGGGATACCCCAGCACACCAGAAAAACAAGAGTTAGATATAAAAGCACAGGTCATGATGCTCCTAGAGGAACACAAAAAAGACATAAGCAAATCTCTTAAAGAAATGCAGGGGAACATCAATAGGGTAGAAGCTCTTACAATCCAAACACAAAAAACACTTAAAGAACTCCAGGAGAATATGGGCCATCAGACAGAAACCAATAAAGAGGAAATGAGAAAATCAGTTAAAGAAATGCAGAACTTGAAACAACAGGCAGAAGTCATGAAAGAGGGAGCACAAAAATATATTAAAGAATTACATGAAAACACAAACAAACAAATGATGGAACTGAGCAAAACCATCCAAGATCTGAACACAGAGGTAGAAACAACTAAGAAATCACAAAAGGAGGCAACTTTGGAGATAGAAAACCTTGGGAAGAAATCAGGGGTCGTAGATGCAAACATAAACAACAGAATACAAGAGATAGAAATAAGAATCTCAGATGCTGAAGATAACATAGTAACCATTGACTCCACAGTCAAAGAAAACGCAAAATTTAAAAGGCTTGTAACCCAAAACATCCAGGAAATCCAGGACACAATGAGAAGACGAAACCTAAGGATTATAGGGATAGATGAGAGTGAAGATCTACAACTTAAAGGGCCAGCAAATATCTTTAACAAAATTATGGAAGAAAACTTCCCTAACTTAAAGAGAGAGATGCCCATGAATATACAAGAAGCCTACAGAACTCCAAACAGACTGGACCAGAACAGAAACACTTCCCGTCACATAATAATCAAAACCCCAAATGTACTAAACAAAGAAAGAATATTAAAGGCAGTAAGAGAAAAGGGCCAAGTAACATATAAAGGAAGACCTATCAGAATCACACCAGACTTCTCTCCAGAAACCATGAAAGCTAGAAGATCCTGGGCAGACCTCATGCAGACCCTAAAAAAAAACAAATGTCAGCCAAGACTACTATACCCAGCAAAACTCTCAATCAACATAGATGGAGAAATCAAAATATTCCATGACAGGACCAAATTTACATAATATCTTTCCACTAACCCAGCTCTACAAAGGATAATAGGAGGAAAACTCCAATACAAGGAAGGGAATGGCACCCAAGAAAAAACAAGTCAGTAAACTTCTTCCATCAAACTCAAAGGAAGATAACTACTCAAAAACAAAAATAACATCAAAAATGTCAGGAAATAAAAATCTCTATTCCTTAATATCTCTTAACATCAATGGACTCAACTCCCCAATAAAAAGACATAGACTAACAGACTGGATACGGAAACAGGACCCTACATTTTGCTGCTTACAGGAAACACACCTCAGAGTCAAAGAGAAACACTACCTTAGAATAAAAGGATGGAAGACAATTTTGCAAGCAAATGGTCACAGGAAATGGATACAAAAAATGTGGTATATATACACAATGGAGTACTATTCAGCCATTAGAAACAATGAATTCATGAAATTCTTAGAGAAATGGATGGAGCTGGAGAACGTCATACTAAGTGAGGTGACCCAGTCTCAAAAGAATACCCATGGTATACAGTCACTGATAAGTGGATATTAGCCTAGAAGCTTGGAACACCGAAGACATAAATCACATATCAAGTGATGTCTCACAAGAAGAAAGGAGTGGACACCGGTGCTAGAATGGACCAAAACATCATTGTGGGAGAGTACAAGAACAGTAAGGTGGGAGGGGGTGGATGAGAGAGCAGGGGGAGGGAAAAGGACATGTGGAACCTTTGGGGGTGGGGAACCAGAAAAAGGGAAATGAATTGTAAATATAGAATATATCCAATAAAAAATGCAAAAAAAAAAAACCTTAATGACTGGGGAATAGTTGGGGGGAGAGGAATTATGGGACATATGGTGGGGGGAACTGGGAAAGGGGAAAGCCTTTGGAATGTAAACATAGAATATAGAAAATAAAAATTTAAAAAAAAAATCCTCTCACTGTTTGCTGGGTTCCATTTATGTTATTTCTAAATAACCCACACTCTCTCTAGCATCTGTTTTCAACAAAATATTACCTGCCATATTGTAAAACAGTGCCCAGGAAAATATCATACGACACAACTGAGTTGCTTAAGAAACCAGAAACTTCTACTTCAATAGCAACCTACTAATAGCCAACCATTTTGTTCATGAGATCCTGACACATCTTTAGCTTCTCTCTTTTATATCCCTATGCAGGTTATATTGCATGTCTTAATATAAATTTGTACAAGTCAATATAAATTAATGTGTAATTATTAATATAAATGTAATAACATTGTAGTATATATTATATAATATAATATAAAACATTATATATATATATATATATATATATATATATTAATGTGTCAAAAAGAAAAGACTTGATGTTATTTTTTTATTAACAACCTCCCAGGTGTCTTTTGATCCTACTTCCATGATTCATACAAACTGGTCTGTATTTCAATGTATGTTCAGAATCAGAATAAATTTGCATTTGCTACTGGTATATAGCATTCTCTATTTAAGTCACATCTTAACAACCTTTAATTTTTGTCACCTTGAATCCTTACTGATCATTACCCCTAGAGTGACAAAGCCATATGCAAACTTATTATCTGGTAACCCAATTAAAAATATTGTTTGAAAAGTGATTTGGCTAGGTGATAACATAAACAAACAGATAATGTTGCAAATAAAAGCCATGGGTTACTAAACAAATATTCCTGTGTTTAACATAATGTGTAGTGGATCAGAAATGTCCGAGAATTCTCCCAAATAATTTAGCCTGTTGACATTCCTATTATTTTTTTCCACTAGAAAGTGGACGATAAAACCATTTTGATGAAGATTACATTTAACTTGTCTACAACATACAGACAAAACTATCAGAAACATCTGAAAAGTACATGCCTGCTAGGGAAATTTTATAGACATTGTCAGAAGTTGCTATTCTGACTACTAAAAGTAATAAAGGCTTCAGGGTTCTTACCCAGCAAAGCACACTATGAAGTTTAACAGCAACTTACGAGAGAAATGTGCCCATTTCTGTGGCAGTGGCATGATTGTTAAGTTGACAACTAAGTCCTCTATGATTTGAATTTGGACTTCACAGAAGGAAACTCATATTTGGTACTGTAAGTCTGGTAAAATCTCCTAACTTGGGGGATCATAGCATGAGGGAAAAATAGATGATCCACTAAATTGTCATAGAATGAAATTGCCTTCTTAATATTTGTGGTTATATCAAATGCCATTTTCATCTTTAATGATAAGCTTTTGTTTTCAGTGAATGACATTGAATACAGATTCAAAATTGTCCAAGGTGCTAACAGTAAGTGACAGTTGCGTGTTCACTTTCAAACAAGGTGTTTGTTACACTTCCTCCATGACTCTTGAAAAATCCTGGGAGAGGACTGAGAATACCACAGAGCTGAGGATGCAAAGGCTTATGAAATACAACCTTGTCATGACACAACCATGTTAATCTTGCACTCACAGAAATGGATGTTATGTGCACTGAACCTGAAGAAGGCTTTCCCCACCAACAGTTCCAAATGGTGGAAGGGTTCTTTGCCCCTATACTTGCTGCTGAACTATTGACTTCTAAAGATTCTAGGAGAGGCAGAGACATTGTCGTCACTTGTACCCCAAATAGTGAGTCAACTTAATTTTAATGGATAATTCCCAAAGCCGCTAAATCATTGACAATTACACACCTCTGTGAAGGAGGAGGCATTGTCTTAGATTACAAAAATAAGAGTAAAGTTAGCTGCTGAGAATTATCAAATTTTCCATTAGAGGGGAGGAGGTGATACCCTAAATGCTTAGATAGACTGTTATGACTTATTTGCTTTTAGTCATTAGTCTTTATTAGTTTTTTTTATTTTAGAATAATTTTATATTTAAATAGGTGACTTATTAACACTGTTTTAATATATTATAGCCACCGACTAATTGATATCACCATTGTATAAGGACTCACATACAACTGTGATTTGAAGTTTCTTAGCTTTAGCCTGTCTCTCTTTTCCTGCTCCAACATTCCATGCTACATATATGTCATCTCTCCTTGATGCTCTGAGCACAGGCGACGGTCTCATACTTCTCTTTGGACTACTCTAAAATGTCCCCTGTTCTTAGTATCATACATCACCAGACTCCCCATTTCCCTTTTGTTTCTCGCTTAGCACCGGCCCCCTCAAAAATCCGTGGAAGCTTCTCATCCTTTTATCCAAACATCTTTACTTGCAAATGCTTTTGTTTGATTTTGTTTGTTTGTTTTTGTTTTTGTCTTTGTTTGTTGAGACAAGATTTCTCTGTATAGCCCTGGCTGTCCTGAAACTCACTCTGTAGAGCACCAAATCTGCCTGTCTCTGCCTTCCAAGTGCTGGGATTACACATGTGCTGCCACTGCCTGGCTACAAATATTCAATGTTCATTGCAATGACTCAGTGGGCTGATACAAGGCCTCTGACATCTCCTACACTATTAATACTAATAATAATAGCCTCGACTCCTCTCAGATATCCTTTTCTTGCCTTTGTCATGTAGTTCTAACAACCTTGGTTCTGACTGCAGCAATCATAGATGTGGTAGATATTGGGGTGGGCCAAGTCAAAGTCCTGGATCTGGGCCTGGGTGATTGCTGAGCTGGTTCCCCCACCAGCTCTCCCAAACCCACATCACCATGGCCATCGCCGGCTCTCCGGTACTACCCAGGCTAGCCCACCCAATGCTATAGTGGGAAGGAGGAGGGGCCAGCTCTCGGGCTCTCACGCCTTACAGCTGGCTGACTCATCTATCTCATCAGTACCATCTCTATTGTGATGCCCAGGTAAGATATGGATCCACCCTCCTATCCTCATGACCTCGGGGCCAGCTTTCCTTCCTGCTTCAGATGTCAAGAGGTGAAGTGAGGCTTGTCAGGGCATTTCTCTGTCATCCACATCTGTCCTGTCCCACGGGACTCCGTTATTCATGGGGTTTGGGGCGAATCCAGCCTGAAAGATGAACGGTCGAGGTAGGAGAGCGAGACCAAGCAAAATCGTTGTTAAGGTCTGTTTATTGTAATGAGGACAGCGAGATTTAAGCAGTAGGTAGGGGAAACGGAAGAAGGTGATAAATCTGAAACAATCAGGTGAAATATCCTCGGAATGCGAGGGTGAGGAAGGTTGGGTAAAGTTCAGTTTATTGACTAGCTAGTTCCTGTATAAGGTTCCAGTGACTAAATAGTTGGTCAGTTTATTGTTTAGCTAGTTCCTGGAACAGCAGGTGAGGAAGGGTGCTAAGTCAGTTGCATATGTGACTTAGAGCACTTGTAAGATGATTGCACTCCAGCCCCTTAATGTGGGTGTTTGTCTCCAACACACATCACTCATCACAGAAGAAGAGGGGCAGGGATGGATCTCACATGCTAACACCATTGGACCTGTGCCCTTGCCACCAGCTCTATACTGCCCAGGGCTATATCTCCCAAATGTTCAGTTGCAGCATTCTTAACTTCTCCATTCATTTTTCTATTGACTATTTTCTTTAAGGAAAACAGTAGGAAATAGATGAGATCTCCTTCCCCCAAATTAGACGAGTCTTGGACACTCAGTTGACACACACATTGAAGACAGAGGTGTTAGAGTTTTCACTGAGCTACGGTCAGAACTTGGATGTCTCAGATCTTCTTTATAAGTATGTGGTTGGGCTCCTGTGAAGAGCCTGAACACTGCTTGTGCTTCCCCAGTTATAGTTGAGGCTTCTTATTCTCATGCTACTGGCACTCAGCCCCCAGCAACTTACCATTAATATTTAAACATCGCTTCCAGTGTCTTCTGTTGCTGGTTAGAAATTCCTGGGAGCTCTAGATATCTAGGTTCCTGCCTGTCTAAATGGCAGCGGCATTTTAGCCTGAAGCCTAACTTCTCTGACATGTCCAAGAAACAATATTGATTTTTGGTTTGTATAAAATTTTCTTTATACAGTAGAGAAGTTGAGCAATTCCAAACCCAAAAAGTTCTCCTGGACTCATATTGAGGAAAGCATGTGTTTAAAAGCCAGATGTCTAAATAAATAAATAAATAAATAAATAAATAGATTTTTTTAAAAAATCAGTGACTGCTCAGTACTTATCCTTCATTTGTCATGGTTGCCGCGTACCACAGTGGCAGACAGAATGGCTGCTAAAACCTCAGCGTGAGTATATTTCTGAGCCTAGCCAGCCACGTACAGCTGTGCTACGGCAGGGTTCTCAGTTCAAAAGCTTGAAGAGGAGTATGAGAAACAATGATAGGCAGTGCAGTTCAGATGATATAAAAGAAAAGTGATATACAATGAGTAGTTCGGCATGAGTGTGTATGTGTATTGCAAGCTTGTATAGTGTGTATGTGTATTGCAAGCTTGTAAGCATGTGTGTGTACAGTGACCAGAACAGGATACTGGGTGTCTGCCTCTATAGCTACTCTTTTTATGCCTTTTGGGAGCTCTCTCAGAGAACTAAAAGCTTGCCTATATAACTAGGATGACTGGATGGGCAGCAGCTTCTCGGTATTAACTTGTCCTCAAATGTTCCACTGAGATTCTAGGCATGTGCCCATATGCCTTACTCCTATGTAGGTGCTGGGGATACAAATATTGCAAATGTTTATCCTCTGTGCTATTCCCAGTCCTATAGATTACTAATTTTTGAAGAGTTAAAACATGTCCAGTATATACAGTTTTAATATAAGATATAGTGTGTGTGTGTGTGTGTGTGTGTGTGTGTATGTATATATATATATATATATATATATATATATATACATATATGTCATTGTAGCATTCTTTCATGTAATAGCATAATTTATAATGTCAAAATAAGGTCATTAATTTATTGATAGTGTTAATATTATGTCCTCTGTTTGCATGGAAACAAACTAATAACTATTTTTTATAGGTTTCCTGGTATAATATAAAATGTGTTGTCAGGATTATAGATATTTCAGTACTTAAAACCTCACATATTCATCTCTGTTGGTATTTGAATCTCTCTTTGTGGTGGTCTCAGTTTGAGATTTATCAATTCCATGATCGCTCTTTTCACAATAGAGAGCATTTAGAATCACAGTTCACTGCACTCGGCTTAGCCAATTCTTCTCCCAGAACTGCTTAGTTACCAACGTTACCAAAGTAAAGGAAGCATTATTGTAGCAAGGAATTCATAAATGAATCTTTGAGAAGAATAAATTTAACAATTCTTTTGAAAATTCAACCCACTCAATTTTCCAACAAAAGAAATATTTTAAATAGGCAGGAAATAATAAAAATATGAACACAATTAATTAATAAGAAAGCATAAACCTTTGTTAGAGTTAAATTGCTATTACATTGTGTTCTAAACAATATCATTTTATCCAAAAAACATTATAATAATCCTCAAGTATAATAGAAAAAGCTGTATCTTATCCATAAAGATTTCTCAATGCTCTAATACAATCCTTTTTTTTTTTATTTTTCTTAACTGTCTGATGCATAGAATGCACTACTTTGCAACAGCATCTTCTAAACTGTAGAATCCTTCAATGAGAATAAGATTTTACATGGGAGAAGGAGAATAAGAGAAAGACAGTATAAGAACGATTTTTTATTGTCATTGAAATATAAAAAGAGTATTCCAATGTGCAATTGTCTAAAGAGTACGTATATCACAGGGTGCTATGCTTGATTCAGAGGTGATTCTTCCAAAGAATAAAGTAAAAGATCAGTGAAGAACTTATCTATCATGAGGCTCTGGGTACACACTTGTCTGACTGCACATTTATAAAACACACACAAATACACCTATATGTTAGCACACACGTGAACGCAAAGCACTGATTTCATTCCATTGTTATATAAAATTTCATAGTCACAAGGAAAGATTTTAATTTATTAAGGAGTATTCTATATAGACTCCTGTGGCTACATTTGAACCAGTTACCGGGTTCCCAGGAAGAAAAGCTGAAGATAGGAACGGGATGGCGAGAGAAACATGAAGCCAAAACGAATTTCCGGTTCAAGGCTCAAAGTTTTATGGGATTCTCAAAATATACAGGCGGTGGTCTGGGAAGGGAAGGGAACCCTTCCCCCAAAGGCTGGAAACAGATCTCCAGAACAGGTTCGCTTGCTCTGCAGAAGGCTGGTGTCAGGTGGATAGTGTCTCTCAGGAAGCTGAAGGTCCTTGGAGAACAAGGGGCTAGAGCTACACCCTAGGTGGGAAGTCGTGACTAGCAGAGTTCTGAAATTCCTGCTCAAGGGCTGGGGGGAGTCTACACAAATAATCAGCAGCCACAAAGATCCTATTTAAACATGGAAGTAGTGTGAATACACTGTTCTTTGGATGCTGAGCCTACTCCTTTCAGTCTTGTACGGAATTTGCTTATGAGCCTTGATGCAGAAAGGATGTTTTCATTGAACATTGATTACTGTTATTATACAGCAAGTTTCAATCTAATCTTACTTCCCAAAACCCATTTCCAATCAGAGCTAATGGGCTTACAAGTCATTTATAATGATTATATTGGCATGACATCTCTGATATTTTCAAATACTCAAAAGGGAAGGTTTCGCACACTCCCAAGTGTCTCTCAGCTGCAGGTAAAGAACGTTACAGCTGGATAAGAGATCCAATTAGAGCCAATTAGAGCCTGAATGACCAGTATTTGCATTAATACGTCTGGAAGAATCTACCTTGTCATTGCAACAAAAAAGAATTTCAGGTTTTCAAAATACTTGCGTCGGTATTTTTAAACATTTTATAGGATTTCTAATAATAAGCACTTAATTTAATATTTGAAAAAGAATTATAAGTGTAACTAAAAGTATAATTTCAGTAGACTTAATCTGACAGAGATGGCCAAAGCTATGTCACAACTGAAAATGAACAGATGGTAATTAATGAAGAAGACCAAGACTCCACAACAAACTTGGATATAAGAACTCCAATGACCTGAATATAATTTAACATATATTTTAGTGTATTGGGAAGAGTCACTGGCAGACTATTTCACAATATTCTTTCCAATTATAAAACTTTGTTCCAATACATTTTCCTACCATTTTTCTTTACCCTGATGCCTTAGAATAGAGAAGGGTTTATGCACAAAGAATAGAAATGTAATTTATCTTTACTAACTTTTAACAATTTTCTAGTGACAAACAACAATATGTAACTTTGAAGCATAATACTAGATACTTGATAGAGATGCTGGAATTACTACAAAATGTAATATCGTAAAATTGTATATTTTCAATATACCTGTCTGTACATTTGTCTTTAATGACTAGTTATCTATATCAAGGACTATGAATATTCAAATTATTCAAATATTCTAAGCAATAATTAGAGTTAACACATTTTTTGAGCTAGAAGTCCCTGTTTCTTGGCTATCCTTTGTAGAGCTGGGGATGAAAGTCCATGATACTCTCATGTTTGGCAGGACTTTCGTGACTGGGTAATGGTAACTTTTGAAATATTTATGATAAGGAAGATACCACACATGTAAAAATTGAACACTCCTTATACATGCAGACAGAGAACATGAGAAACAGAATGGAGCAGCAAACACACAAAATCCCAGATCTTGCGGCTTAGGCAAGACAAGCATAAACTGGAGGTGGGATCCTCCAATTTACCAAAGTCCTCACTTGTCAACAAAATTTTTTTCACGGAGTACATGCTGCACTTCAGTGTTTGAAGTCTCCTAAAGTATGGATGGAGCCTGTGCTCAGTCTCTAACATAAGATCTCCACTTTCAACAAAGCAAGAAAACTGGATGAAAGACTCCTAGTACTTAACCAGCCTTCAACAAGCAAAACTAACACTCAACTGTAATTGTCCACATTTAAAACACGCTATCTGAAATACGCAGTTATAAAAATATAGCTATAATTTATAATAAGTAATCCATAATTTCTGATAGGCTGAACACAGTAAAATCAATTAGCATCTAAGTAAAACAAAAAATTATTTTTTTCTGGTATGCATTTCTAAACAGTTTTATAATCTATGTGATGAAATCTCACTGCATGGAATTGTTTGTCGTTACTCAAATTCAATTTCAGTTATGACCCTGGAGATGATTAGCAAATTTGACTTTTTAATTAGCATTTTGCATAATTCATTGGAATTATAATGCACTTATACATTTGATTGTCAAGGTACAGATGCACTAATATGAAGCTGTAATTTTCTCATCTAAATAAAGCTTCTAGTAAAACCTCTAATTTCTTACCATTCTATTGTTTATGACCTGCTATTGTTCATTTTTCAATAAAGGATTCCAGAAGTGAATTAATGTCAACCTATATTGTTAGAGTAGATTGTTTAGAATACTGGATATCAACAGAAAATAATAATTTTAAATGTTGGAGTTTTTGTGTGTGTTTTATTTCATCCACTTGGCTACAATTACAATAACTTTTAAATGCACAGTTTGGAGTCCTGTTGCAAGTCACCACTAAAGTACAGTTAAATACAGCAAAAAAAAATGAATTGCAAACTGAAAAGTTTCTTTTTGTCTTTTGGCACAAAGGTAGATGGGGCAGAATCATCACAGTGTGCTAGCCACCAGAAGAGTTTCAGTTAAAATTAATACTAAACCAAATTATTTGATATTTGCTTTCAGGAGCTCATCCATGAGTCCATAAAAAAAATAACAATGTAGTTTTCTTACAATTTAATAATATTTTAGTAATAACAAATAATGGCAGTTAGATATCTTAGTTCCTTGAGGACTCCAGATTCCAATCAAGATGACAGGTTGTATACAACTCTGAAGAAAATGTGTAGAGATTAAAATATATAAAGATATACAAAATTGAGGACTAGGTTTAAGTTATAATAAGAAAAAATGACCCACTGTTGTTATTGCATAATACTAACCCTGTTATTAATAACAATGGCTATACTATTAATTCCTAAAACATAGAAGGTAGGATCCTTATTATCTTCTCACTGGACAGAAATGACTCATAGATATATGTAGCCTGATATATATGTACTGTTAGTAAATGTAACATGGAATATATAACATCACATACAATTTTTGTTTTCATTAGTTGTCTACATAAGTGATAAGAGAAAATAGAATATAGTTGCATTAAAAAATGGAAAGGTGAACACTGCCTTGAAGTTAAATGTCATTATTATTTGTCTTTCTGCACCAAATGAACTGTTACAATGATATAAATATTTCCAAATGAGGTGAGAGTACTTGCAAACCAGGATTCTTGGCCTCTACTATTTACAAATGAGGTAAACTGCCAGGAATCATGTACCCACCCACATGGAGGTAGTCTGCTCCCTACTGTGCCAGCAAAGATTGCTGTTCTATTGAAACTTAGAACTTTGGCCAGCCAAAAACCGTTATTACAAACATGTGTGGCAAAGCTAAATGAGATTTGTAGGGAATGCCATGGAAGAATAAATATTACCTCTGAGAAGACATGTTTCCTTAGGATATATTAACACACACACACACACACACACACACACACACACACACACATGCACATACTACCCAGATTTCCAACCTACAAAATTCTTTTTTTTTCTTTTTTTTTTATTGGATATATTCTATATTTACAATTTATTTCCCTTTTTCTGGTTCCCCACCCCCAAAGGTCCCACATGTCCTTTTCCCTCCCCCTGCTCCCTCATCCACCCCCTCCCACCTCGCTGTTCTTGTACTCCCCCACAATGTGATTACACAGAAGGTTATATAAGAAGTTCTCTGCTTTGCTCCTGGCATAGAATCCTATGTTCCTCATATGTAATCCCTCACAGCAGTTTTATAGCATCTGGCTCTGGGTAACTCATAAAGTGAAGAAGTATTCTCCTCATTGAAGTTTTCATGTCTTGAGGCTGGCATGCACTAAGTTCCACCACTACACTTCCAGGAATTGTTAAGTTTTCATCATTCTTTCATGTGAACACTTGACTCTCTAACCTTTACTTACAAATGGTTGAGTAGAAAAGTCAATGGACTTTTGGCTATATTTGATAACCTCAAAATAGAAAAAAAAAATGAAGCTAAAGACTCTTAAGTTCCCAGAAATTGTCAAACATGTGGCAATCATTATGTTAGAATTGAGAGAATTTTTTATTTGCAGAAGCAAGAGCAATGTCTTCCAAGCAAGAAAGCAGTGGTGAGAGTCAGTTGCATTAAAGTATAAACTTACACCATAAACTTCATGATAACTTCAAGTACATTATCTACAGCATGATTCACATTTGTTTGGCTTCATTCAATAAGTAACAAAAATTTAATTACAGTAAAGTTGCTATAATAGTTAAGCTTACTTATCAACTTAGTTAAAGGTAATCTATATAACTCATAAAGCCTTTCTTAGAGTACCAGGGAATCTCAAGACTCCAGATTTGTCTGTGAGATGGAGTGTATGTAATGGAGAACTTCCAAAAATGTGGTTAAGATTTCTAATCTTGCATAGGCTTACAGGGAACAAACAGTAATGTATGAATATCTGTTCTCTGTCTTTTATAACTAACATATATCCTCTCTAGACAATTCTATTCAATATAGTTATTGATACATTTAAAAATTATTACTCTCTGAAAATGAGTGTTTCTCCTCCATGTATGTGTATACATTGTATGTGTGCCTTGTCTTCAGTCAGTCATAGATTAGGAAAGGCCCCAAGGACCCTATCTCACCCTCTTGACCTATTAGTTACTTGAGGTTTCTGAAGAACAAGTGTCCAACTCAAGCTGTGAACCTTTGCTGAGCTCAGCAACTTCCAATGGATTGCTCTATAGGTATGATCACAGACAAAGACTTCAACTTGAGCAACCAATGATACAAAGAGAAAAATTGGCAGTGGTTGAGATATTGCTGTATTGTTGGAGATCCCATTTCTTTGCCTGGATCTTGCTCATCATACTTACCATGGTCAAGAATTCAACACACTCCAAAGCCAGAGGAACACCAGGACATAGACTTATAGATGAAGAAATATTTTAGAAAATGTATCTATAGTCTGTGCTTAAATTATCTTATTCCCTATAGTGAATAATATACAATTAACCAGTCAAAAAAAAATCTCTATCCTGGCTAGTCACACAGCATTGATTATATTAAAACAAGAAGGCCAAGTGCTAATGCTTTTATTAAATAATTACTCTCTATGAACTGTCCCTGGAAAGAGACACCTGGGGGAAATACTATCTTCCTCTTAAAGCCAATTGCTCCGTAGGGACTTCTCTGAGCTTATCTACCTGTCAGCTATAACTGCAATGAAGAAAATGAATACTCCTTCCTAAGGGAGGTTGGGCAGAGTCTTGGAAGCCTTCTAGATTGCTTCAATGACCTAATTGTTTAGTGAGTGTGTATATATTTGTATGCTTTGCTGCGAGTATATTTCGATGGACATGTAGGTGTATGAAACTGTGTGTAGAGTCCCAAAGCTAACACTGGAGCTGTCCCTTGTTATCCAGTCACTATTTTATTTTGAGACTTGGTTGCTGGATAGCCTGTAGCCTTCAGCTGTTACCTTAAGGTCTTCTCATCCAATACAGGGGGACAGTAACCTGCTGTCGTCACTGGCACCAGTGTGTGACAGTTTGAGAGTATCTCTCTGATCAATTGTATTGTATACGATTTCATTCATGAAACTACTAGTAAGATAATAATAGGGGGATGCTGCTATGATATACTAAGTTTTTTTCAGGAGATATTTACTTTCCAGAGTTCAATTTTATCCCTGAAAATGTAGGACGGACCATCAAATAAATTTTATCTGATGCCTACAAATGGATACATGGCAACAGGGATGAGCCAGGTTTAGTATGGCTTTCAATTATACATTTTCACGACTCATTTTCACAGTAGAAATTTCTACTTATGCTTATGGAAAGTATCTGTGAAAAAATTGGAATAAGGAGATATAAAGAGAAAATTTAATACATTATAAAGAGTGTTGATATTTTCAAAAGTAAATTAAAATACCTTAGTTCCTCGCAATGCTTTACTGAATAATTAAACAAATTAAATAACATATTTTCAAAATAAGTTTTTTTTTTAGTAGCAAAATAGGGACTTTATTTTTTTTTGTCATTGCTCCTCCCATTTTTTTTCTATATTCTATGTTTACATTCCAAAGGCTTTCCCCTTTCCCAGTTCCCACCCACCATAGTTCCCATAGTTCCTCTCCCCCCCCAACTGTTCCCCAATCATTCCCCCTCCCCCCTCGGTTTCTTTACTAAACTGGATTTGAAATATTACAAAAATTCAATTGACTTCTATCATATAGACTTGATAACAACATTCAATATCAATTATATGTGACATCTGTCCTCCTCAATAGACTAATCAGTGAATGAAAAGAATTTTATACACTGTAACTTCAATGAGATGCTTATTTCAATCCAGTTTAAATATTTCAAAGTGCTTAGTCTTCAGTTTCCTATATATTTACATACAACAACAATGTGTAGTTTACACAGGATATTCCCTACAATAAGGTCTTTTGTCATGGCCATTTAAGAAATTATATCCTATAAAATCAACTTTTTTATTATTTAATACAATTGAAAATTTAAATATATTTTATCATACTCTTCCCTCACCTAAAGTCATTCCAGACACTCTCCTTTTTATAGCCATTAACTTGCTATCTTCAACAGTCTTCTCTCTAGAGGACTACAGATTATACCTCAAAATTGAAATATTTAAAGTCAATAATGTTCAACAATATGTACTCCAATTTCACAATATAACATTCTTGGGATATCGAAAAATCCTAAAGATAATATAAGTTACAATATAAAAAAGTTAATAAATACATCTCAATAACATAAACTGTACTAGCTTTCAAGACACATAACCATTTAAAGACTGATATACAAGTGAAAGTATGAGTAGATGAGATTTCTTTATGTAGAACAAAACTCTTTTAGGTAATCTGATTCTCCTAAAATAAAGTACAGCTTCCCATTGGCCTCCTGACCAATATGTAGGAGAATAAACAAAACTGATTTCCACAATTTCAAGAGAGTACACTTGCTGGTAGAAGCTGTATAATATATCAGAGGTTAACACATCACAGGGAAAGGCAAGACTGGCACATATTTCAGAATAGATACAAATTTTCTCACCTCTATGAGCCATGAGTATTTCCTTGTAGGGGCCAGATATCATACAAGGAGCAATGTTTTATCTTGTATATAATTATTAATAATAATATTACTTAGATAAGAAATCATTATAAAGATTATAAAAAATAATTGCTACTCAAAATACATATTAATTTGCATATTTTTCAGGGTTTGTAAAAGAAATAAGAATGAGTTCAAATAAAAATTGGAAGGTGAAAGTTCAGGTCAAAAGCCTGTGTATTTAGTCTTGAAGAGAAATTAGAGTGAGCAGTTTTAATGAAACTTATAGAATATAGTTGAGAAAACAAAGATTTTATAAAGACTCATCATCAAAAATTAAGACAGGTAGGTTACCTGTGTCGTTCCAATGGTAAATTGTGAACTCATATGTGATACCTGAAAACTTTGCTTCATGGGCAAATACAAAATTTTTCTTCTGATAAACAAAATTTTGGGCATTGAGATGGAATTATAAATATGTTATTGTTTAAGTTAAATGGTTAAAAACACTGGCAATAGATGTAAGGCTGAGAAACTGATTGAGTAGGTTGGCCACATCTGCTAAGTATTTTGTGAGAGTCCTGACAAGTTCTTGATATTTTTTGTCTTAAATTCAAAATAGATTAAACATTGTTTAATGCAATGTTCTCTGAATATCATTCCCCACTCCATGTCCTCCCATATTCCTCCACTTTTCCACAAATTCACATCATTTCTTGAGCTTTCACATTAGAAAATTAACAGATATATTCTTTCTGCTTAATTTTTCATGGGGTTTCCGGAGCACTGAAAGAAGGGATTTGATAGGGACAACATGTTTGGAACTGTGTGTTCCAAGGCCTCTCCTCTCTCTCCCTTTCCCTCTCTTTCTCTCTCCACAGCTCTCTCCCTCCCTCCCTCCCTCCCTCCCTCCCCCCTCTCTCTGTCTCTGTCTCTGTTTCTCTCTCTGTCTCTGTCTCTCTCTCTTGTGTGTGTGTGTGTATGTGTCGGTGTGTGGGTGTGAGTGGGTGTGTGCAATGTCTAGGTCTTGTTCCAATATGATACAGGGGGAAGTTTCTTTGATGATGGCTAAATAAAGCATTGATTTCATTTTATTAGTAGTAAATCTTTTCACCTTTGACCTTGTAATATTTGGTTTTACCCTAGGTCTCTGGGTAATCTAGTCTAGTTCTTAGTCACCCAAGTAGTGTTGGTTATAGGTTCCAGCTCATGGAGTAGGACTTAAGTCAAATCAGATGTTGGTTTGTTACTTCTATAACCTTTGTACCACCATTGTCCTAGTATATTTTGCAGGAAAGACAGATTGTAGATCCAAGGTTTTGTCTCTAGTTTGATGTTTATGTTTCTCCTTCGGTAGCCTACAGAATACCTTCACATTCCAAATACACTAGAACCTATGGGTGAAAGTTATAGGAGAAGACAGTAGGGTGAAGAATACCAGGATAACAAGGTCCTACAATTCAGCTGAACAAATTCATATGAACTGAAGCAACAAGCATAAGCTAATACGGGTCTGTCCCCGTTCATCTGCATATATATTATATCTTCAGGTTTGTGTTTTTTCTGAAACTCCGCAGTGTATGGATAAGTAGAACTCTGATTCTTGTTCTGCTTCATGAGGCTTTTTTCCTTCTGTTGGTTTGTCTTGTCTAGCATTGATATGATAGATTTTGTTTTATTTTATTTTATTTTGTAATATTTTGTTGATAGGTCTTAAAATCCTGTTTTTCTTTCTAATCATAAAAGGAATGATTTTGGAAGAGAAGAATTGTGGAGAGGAACTGAGAAAAGTTGAAGAAGGAGAAATTGAATTCAGGGATATATTGTATGAGAAAAGAATCATAATTTTATAAAAGGGTAAAAGAAAATATACAACCTTGTTATTAAATAATATAAAAACAAATAAACAACTAGGATAAAATAAATAAACAGAAAAACCAACTAGCTAAATGAAGAACAGGAAACATAAATAGACACATACACACACAGTCATACATAGAAATCCCATAAAAACAGAAACTCAGTAACCATATTATAGAGAGAAAAGTACTACATGATAAAAAAATCGTAAGACAAAATTTCCTCGAAAAATATCTCATTTTATTTTGTGGTGGCTATCAACTGCTTTTCATGGAGCCTGATGCTAAGTATGGCTTGTATATCTAGTGAGACTCCATTGTAGAAAATTAAGTTTTAATTTGCTAGTAGGTATAAAGTAGAGATATCTTAGGAGTTAGGGATGGTGGTTTGTATTCATTTCCACTCTAAGAAAACCCACCTGACTCAAACCATTTCAGTCTATGAGCATGCTTTCACAGTCTGTGAACTCATGTCCATAAACCTTGCTCTGTTCATAAGAACTTCTTTCTTTAGTATTCTCCATCACCTTTGGTTCTTCTACTATTTATACTTCCTTTTTACACGATTCCTAAGATAAAGGATTTAATGCAACATCCCTTCTAGGACTGAGTGTTATAGTAACTATCATTTTCTGCACATTGTCCAGTTCTGGCTCTTTGATGCTAGTTGAACAGGACCTGACTCTTGAGGAAAGCAGAATCTCCTTAGGAGTCATTTCATCGCAATGTTCTGCAGCCAAACAGTCGTGTTTGCATTTCCCCCAGGTCCCTAGCCCACCTAGTCTCAGGTACTTGGCTACCCAAGCAGTATCATTGACTGGTTTCATTCTATAGCGTGACTTTAATTCAGTCAGATGTTGGTAGGTTGCTTCCACAATATTTGTGTTACTATTGAATCAATATATCTTACAAGGCAGAGCACTATTGTAGATCTACAGTTTTTCACTGGGTTGTTTACATTTCTCCTTTGGTAATGTGTGTAGTACATTCCAATACTGATAAAACTATTCAATGGTGAATGCTCTAGATAGGAACAAACTCCAGTTTCCATGTTGAATGTTAAGTAGATACGATCTTCAGCAAGAGGGCCTTACCACAGGTGTATGGAGACCAAATAGCTTTAGCAATACCATGGGTCATTTGTAGGTTTCCATGGGGACCCCTTGGCCAAGAGCATGACTAGATGTAATCCAATCCTTGAAGTGGGGTCTTCATTTGATTTAATAACCAAGTAGGCTCCATATTCTTTCTCATTTGGCAATTCCATTCAGATGACCTTCATATATAAGTATATTTTATGAAGCTTCTACTGTACTTTTTCCATAAATCCCTCAAATGGCTCTAGTCTTAGCTTTTTCAGCTCATATTCTGTCCCACATCCAGTCTTGTCCCTCCTTCCAAATTCATTCTCTTGCATCAGCACCCAATCAATCCATAACCGTTTATTCTATTTTCCCTGCATAGAGCAATCCACTACCCTCATGCTTTATTCTATATCTAATCTCTGTGGTTATATTGATTGTATCTTTTTGAATACTTAAGATTTAACAAATACAAACCGTATTTGTCTTCATGGGTTTCAGTTAATCTCACTTATTTCTTTTTAGTTTGTTTGTTTGTTTGTTTGTTTGTTTTTGTTTTTGTTTTTTGGTTTCATCCATTTACCTGCAAATTTCAATTTATTAACAGCTGACTAATATTCCATTATGTAAATATATCACACTTCCCCCATCCACTCACTCATTTGCCCATTCATCCACTGATCTTCATCTAGTTTGTTTACAATTCTTGGTAGAGAGCAACTGTAGGCTTAGAATTTTCAAAACCTACTTTATTTAGGGTTCCTTTGTTTTTATTTCATTTGTTGTTTGTGATTTATCTTACTTTTAATTAATTAATTAATTAACTAATTAATTAATTTACACTTCATATTTTATCCTCCTCCCACCCTGACAACCCTCTAACTGTTCCACATCCCATACCTCTTCCCCTCCCCCTGTCTCCATGTGGATGTCCCTACTTACCACCCCACCTGACCTCTAAACTCCCTGGGGCCTCCAGTTACATGAGAGTTTGGTGCATCATCTCGGAATTAATACAGACCCGGCAGTCTGTATTTAATAGATGAGCTATATTCCATTGTGAAAATGAACCACATTTCCTGTATCCGTTCTTCTGCCTGGGACATCTGGGTTGTTTCCAGCTTCTGGCCCTTACATAGGCTCTCTCACATAAGGCTGCTAAGAACATAGTAGAACACATGTCCTTGTGGCATGGTGGGCCATCTTTTGGGAATATTCCCAACAGTGGTATAGGTAGGTCTTCAGGTACATCTATTTCCAATTTTGTGAAGAACTTCCAGACTGATTTTAAGAGTGGTGGTACCAATTTGAAGTCCCACCAGCAGAAGGACGTAGTCAATAAGACAAATCAGCAACATACAGATTGGGAAAAAAATTCTTCACTAACCCCATATTCAATAGAGGTCTAATATCCAAAATATACAAAGAACTCAAGAAACTAATTACCAAAAAACAAACAACCCAATTAAAAAATAGGATATAGAACTAAACCCAGAATTCACAAGAGAGGAATCTCCAATGGCTGAGAAGCAACTAAAGAAATGTTAAAAGTCCTTAGTGATCAAAGGAATGCAAATCAAACAACCCTGAGATGCTACTTTACACCAATCCAAATGGCTCAGATCAAAACCTCAGATGACAGCACATGTTGGTGAGGATGTGGAGAAAGAAACACTCTTCCATTACTGGTGGGTGTTGGACAGTAAAAGGCAGTCTGTGGCCTGGTTGAGTAAGGCTTACTCCATTACTTATTCTACATGGGATGGAACCATGGGCCATGCTCCTAGATACTTAGGCTCCTGGCGTGAGGCCCACAACTCCATAATCCCATGGCCATCAGTTATGTAGGGCCACACCCCAAGCCTTTAGTATTGTTGTAGGGCTCCACCCTGACAGTCACCTGATAGCAGCCAGTATGTCTGTCCTCATGGTTAACAGGTAGGTTGGCCCACTATAAAAGGCATTGTTTTAAAGATTTATTTATTTATTATACGTAAGTACACTGTAGCTGCTGTCTTCACACACTTAGACAACCCAGAAGAGGGCATCAGATCTCAATATGGATGGTTGTGAGCCATCAGGGAGTGGATGGGTTGGTGAGTAGGGGGAGGGGGAGATGGGATAGGGTGTTATTGGAGGAGAAACAGGATAACATTTGAAATGTAAATAAAGAAAATATCTAATAAAAAAGAGAAAGAAAAAATAGTAAAAAAAAAAAAAACAAAGACAAAAAAGGAGGGAGCTGTTTGCCCTCTCCCCTCTCTCTTATGCACTCTTACTTTCTCTTTCTCTTTTCCTCTTACTCTCTTGTCTCCTGTACCCTTGCTCTCTCTCTGTCCCCATTCCCTTCCCCCTCTCTCCACATGGCCATGCCTGGCTTCTACTTCTCGACTTTCTCCCTCTCACTACTTCTCTACAATAAATGCTAAAACTAATAGACTGCCTCTTCTCATCTCATCTCGACTTGCTGCTGTGCTGGAACAATGGGATAGGCCTTCCCCCTACAGAGCTATATCTAATCTCTCAAAGAAAAAGCCTCTCAGCATTCCAGGCAGGATGGCCACCCACCCAAGCAGCATACAGACCAGACCAAGGACTCACCTGCACAGGAACCACCCCAGCAGGCCTTCCCCCTGCCCCCTTCCCCATTTGGCTGGCAGGGGCTTACCAAGCCTCCCCCAGGACCCCCAACTCTCAGCTTTTCTGTGGTATCCAGAAGAGTCCTAGAGACCTAGAGCCTGTTGCCCCTAGCCTCCTTGAGGCCCAGGGGCCCTGAGACTACTCCCTCCCCACCCTTGCTGATTGGGCTCCCCTGTCTTCTCACAGCCAGACACCAACCCAGTGGCATTGGGGTGTGCTACTGTCTCCAGCATCTGCCGGGTCATCTGACAGGACAAGGGTTTTTCTCCAACTCCCCATTTCCCTGCGCCCTGTGCCCAACAAGTGGTAGCAGAGGTACCCTGCCCGTTTTGGGCACCCTTCAAGCCTTCATGCCCCACAGGTGGGATTACAAACTAGAATTCTTCCTTTCAAGGATTTTGTGCAATTTCCATTCTGGCTTACTCTTCCTGTTCTTTGAAAGACATAACCTTTTGTGTCTCATACAGTATTTCTAATACTATAGGAAGAATAAAAAAGAAAACAAATATAGGAAAGTATCAATGTTTTCTTGAAATAATTATTTCATGATCCTATTTGTTGTCCACATGTGATTCAGCATTTCCCAATTAACACTTTACAAATTACTTTCAATATTTTTTAGTTCTCCTATGCTTGTTGAAGACATAACTTACTCTACATTTAATATACTTATATAAAATGTATTATAAATGGAGTGGTAAGAATAGTTTTTGATGTTAAAATAATATTCAGCAATATTCCTTTAGTATATTTTGAGATAAATGATGTTTTTTAGTATAAGTAAGAGCAAACCAGTAAATTTATAATAAACTGAATGGCTAATATAGTTAACTGTACATTATTATATACAAATACATATACTCAGTGATTATACATATGAATGTATAAACATTGTCTCCTTAAGGTGTTTTACCTTATGAGTTCCTTATGAGTGCATAAAGATAGTCTTCATTAGTGGCTAATTATTGAACAAAGGAAATGAAAAGAAAATAGTCTCTCAATATCTGTAAAGTGATTTGACATTCTCCATGAAGAATTCAAAACTGACAATGCACACATTCATATATTACTCCCTTTGCAATTGATCTTGATTTCCATTCTCTAGTGGAGATAACATTGATTCGTATTTCCACTTATCCTCCATGCTTTCTGTTTTAAGGTTCTTTGTCATGAATTGCTTCTTGTCTGTCTGTTTACAAACTCATCTTTTAAAGAGACATTCAACATCTATTCTGTTCACTTCTCTCTAAATGTTCAATATAGACATACCGCATAGTTTATTCTTACTTCTCTTCTCCAGAGATCACACACAGGTCGGGCAAAATTCATTGTTGTCCAAGATAAAGAGACTGACAGAGAGATTATTGAAGGAAGTCTCCAAGTACCTTAGGTAAAAATAAGAAAGCAAAGCAACTTCTGAATGCCTGCTATTTCACACTTGGCTTCTTGCCAAAAGTCTATAATTGTTATTTCTTCAAACTTGCAAAGAACATATATTGAAGCACACAACCATAGAAAACATAGAAACATTTTCCTAAGCAATTTATGAATTTGTCACAATTCAAATATTCTACATTAGAAATGCAGTTAATCTTAAGATTCATTACCAAAATAAATATCATTTTAAATAATTATTTTATCTATAAATTTTTGATAAAACATATAAATACTATTTAATTACTCATTAATCACTGTTTATTATGTAAAGAGAATGAAGAAAGAAAAAACAGCAAATTTGCCTGGTTTTAGATTTTTTTTCATACCCCTCTCCCAACAAAGAGTATTCGACCTCCATTTGTCAACAAAATATTTCTAAAAAAAATTAGTAATATTTAATGTCTTCAGGGAAAATATTAATATATATTTTACTTTTTATTATAGAAACTCATATAATTCAAAGACACTGAGCCACCAACCAGGCAGCACACACCAGCCGATATGAGGCCCCCAAAACATACAGAGCAGAGGACTGCTGGGTCTGGACTCAGAGAAGATGTACCTAACCCTCAAGACTTTTGAGACCCCAGGGAGTGGGAAAGTATGTTTGGGTGGGGGTAAGTCGGTAGTGGGGACATCCTCTTGGAGATGGGGGGAGGAGGTATGGGATGTGGAACACTCAGAGGGTGGACCGGATGGGCAATAAAATCTAAACTGTAAAAAAAAAAAAAAAAAGGTGAAAGAATACATTTTTTATATAAATAAATCTTTTAAAGATGTTTAAAAAACAGAAAGAAAACAAGAAAAGAAAATAGATGGTATTTTTTAATTGAACCAAAACAATTTTATTAGGGAAATGGATCTGAGGAATGTGGGAATATGTTTGCTTTGAGATCCAGGTAAACCGCTGAGTGATGCTTCACTCTCCTATGAGGACAGTTGCTCACCTACATTCATTGTTGCTCAAAGTGGAGATTTCTGGTTTCTTCAGAAACTCAATTCTGTCACATGGTTTTCTTTTGGAAGCTGTACTGTGAAACAGCAAGTGATGTTTTGCTGAAAGCAGACACTTGAGAGGCCATATGTTGTTTAGAAAGAATATATATAGACCCCCCACACACAAACAGTGAACAATGTTCTTGTTTTGCTTAACCCTGCAATGCTTCACGTCTTTGTGGGTCTTCACTGGTCTTCACTTTATAGAGAGAAATGTGCCAGAGAACTTGTTGTAGTATTACTGCTGATTCTGGCTGCCTCAGCTGATTGTTGCTGATTCGGCAGAGCTGTGCTGTATTTGTTGGATTGAGTCTTTACTATTGATTCATCTTTGATGTTTGCTATTGGATTGGACTGTTCCTAACCTGACAATCAAGAATAGAACCACCCCAAAGACCTATTTCTGAACAACCTATTTTACCTATTAACCTTGTTTCTCCACAACCTCTGGTCAGTGGGCTAGTAGGGAGGATTAAAAAGATGTCCCACCATACCACAGGGGCACGTGTTCCACTATGTTCATAGCAGACTTATATGTCACAGCTAGAAGCTGGGAGTAACCTTGATGTACCATGACAGAAGAATGGATACAGGAAATGTGGTTCATTTACACAATGAAATACTACTCAGCTATTAAGAACAAGGACATCCTGAGTTTTGCAGGCAAATGGATGGAACTAGAAAATATCATCCTGAATGAAGTAACTCAGACCCAAAAGGACATGCATGATGTATACTCACTAATAAGTGGATATTAGCCACAGAACTCAAAAAGGTTAACAAGCTGAAGTACCCAAGTGTAGACACCTTAGTCCCACTTAGGAGGAAGAAGTTACCACAACTGGGAAAGGAAGGGAAGGAGGAACTGGGGAAGGAAAGTGGATGGGGTGAGGGAGTGAGAGGATGTGGGGAACCTGATCTGGAATTGGGTAAGGGAAAAGAACTGAAGCCCTGATTGTCAGCAGAAAGGAAATAGGCAACATCAAGAGATAGGAGGTTGGGGGTGGGGTAGGGAGGACCTCCAGAATTAACCAGAGACCTAGGAGGTAAGAGACTCTCAGGACTCAATAGGAGGGGCCTTAGATGAAATGGCCAAAGGTAGGGAGAGGGAACTTACACAGAAAGACAGGGCATCAAATGAGGGACAGGGGAGCTATCCCACGGTCACAACTCTGACTCATAAGTATTCCTGTCTGAAAGAATTACAGGGATGGAAATGGAAATGAGCCTGAGGAATAGAAGGTCCAGTGCCAGGCCCAAAGTGGGATACAGCTCAAGGGGGGGGGTCCCAAGGCCTGACACTATTACTGAGGCTATGGAGCACTCACCAAAAGGGTCCTAGCATGATGGCAGTCCAGAAGACCCAACAAGTAGCTGAAAGAGTCAGATGCAGACATTTGCACCCACCAATGGACAGAAGCTGCTGACCCCTGTGGTTGAATTTGGGAAAGGGGGAAAGAAGCTGAGGAGGTCCCTGTAAGAGGACCAGCAGTCTCAATTAATCTGGACCCCTGAGATATATCAAACACTGGACCACCAACCAGGCAGCATATACCAGCTAATATGAGGCCCCCAACACATATGCTGCAAGGAAGTACTGGGTCTGGGTTCAATCAGAGATGATGCACTTAACCCTCAAGAGACTGGAGGCTCCAGGGAGTTTAGAGGTCAGGTGGGGGGGGTGGAGGTAGGGGATGGGGACATCTTGTGGAGACTGGGAGTAGGAAAGAGGTATGGGATGTGGCACAGTTGAAGGTGTGGACTGGTTAGGGGAATAAAATCTTGAGTGTAAAAAATTAATTCATTTAAGATTAAAAAAGATTCTAGTTTCCCTCCCTTCCTTTCTTCTTTCCTTCCTTCCTTCCTTCCTTTTTTCTTTCTTATTCCTTTTCTCCTTCCTTTCTTTCTTTCCTTATTCCTTTTTCCTTCCTTTGTTTCCTTATTCCTTTTTTCTTTTCTATCTATCTACCTATCTGTCTGTCTGTCTGTCTGTCTTACTTTCTTCTAAGGAATGTCATAATTTTAATGTGAAAACAGGAAATGAATATAGTGTTTTTACATTTAAACCATTTGTTTCTCAAATCGAACTAGATGTCTTTTTTATTATTTTTTAATTATTTTATTTACATTAGAGATGTTGCCCACCTCGCCTCTGTCCCACAGTCCCTTATGCCATTCCCCCTCCCCCTTGTCTCGGAGAGGTCTCAAGTCTCTACAACACTAGGTACATCTACTGCCAATGAGGCCAGAACCCGAATTCCTCTTCTATATATGTAGTAGGAGCCTGAGACCAGCCCCTGTATGCTCCCTGGTTGGTGACTCAACCTCTATCAGGTCTGGGATAGTTGAAGCTCCTGGTCTTCCTATGTGGTCACCATCTCCTTTAGCTCCTTCAAACCTTCCCCGAAATATTTCTGCTCCTTCAATCTTTCCCTTAATTCCTCTAAAGGGGTCCCCAACTTCAGTCCAATGGTTGGTTGTAAGTATCTGCATCTGACTGATTCAGCTGCAGGTAGGGCCTCTTAGGGCACAGCCATGGTAGAATCCTGTCATGCCTGTCTTTTGGGTATGTTTTCCCTTGCTCAGGAGGCTTTCTAGTTCTATCCATTTGCCTATGAAATTCATGATGTTCTGATTTTTAACAGCTGAATAGTATCCCACTGTATAAATGAGTCACATTTTCTGTATTTATTCCTCTGTAGAGGGACATCTGGATTGTTTAGTTTCTGTCTATTATGGATAAGTTAAAAATAGCAAGTCACTACATACAATATTTAATAAAATCTCATTACATAGAGTATGAGTTCTCAGTTTTCCCAGAAGCTTTTATCTGTTTCCTCTAAATTAAAATTTATTCTAGAAAATTATAAGGTTTTTCCTGAGCTTTTTTTAATTGAAAATCCAGCTAATAGTTTCTGTTTCTAGCTGTGATATACATGATTTCAGAGAAGCCAAGTAAAGTTAAAAGTATGCACAGGTATCATTTCCTTGGATTTAGCATATTCTTGAAAATCCCACAAAGAAGGATTGCATTAATCTTTTATTAAGTCACATGAACAGATAGATTTCTGCCTCATAAGATTTCTTTGATATCTGTCACAATGAGTTTCCTATTTTACCGAGTGTCCCATTGGCTCACATGTCCATACAGTTCCACGCCTTGTTTGTATAATATAAAGAAGCAACATTAGTTCTCTTCCAGCATTAGAGATAGATTCGCAATGCCTGCTTTAAATTAGATCAAACTTAACCTGTTGAAATATATTGCTTCTTAAAATGTGCAAACTTACCAAAACAATCTACCTTTAAACTTGTTTAGAAATGCAGTTTTTATATTTTGTCAATAAGAAGGCTGTAGAGCATAAGACAATTGATTTTATTTGACTAATGCAACGGATGCAAAGGTATTTGGAGCAAATTAGTTGGTTAGATTAGTTGAGGAGATTGCAGATTCAAAATTTAATTGAATGTAAGTGGTGCATTCAGTATGCAAGACACCATCATTTGAACAACCTTACAACTGATTCTTTTGTTTTGAAAGAAAGTCTCTGTGTTCAGGAAATAGCACATTTAACTCTGTGTATAGCCTAGTTCTGTCAGTGTGCCCACATTAGTAGAGCAACAGAGTGGATGAGTTGTATTCTAATCAGGACGTTTATCATGCATAATTACCATCGAGGAGTTGTAGTATATGCCACTGACAAGCATGGATCTTTTCTTCCAGATTTATGTTCTTTTAGGTTCCTAAGCAGAACTCATTATGTAATAAACCAGCAGAAGCAGATGGACTACCCTCCAGAGTGCAATAGAACAAAGTAAGATTGTAGAGAAGAGAAAGTTTCTTCAGCAGAGTCATAGAAATACAAGCAGCTTGAGAGACTATTTACAACTAAAAAAAACAAGAACTACTGGACACCTTTAGCATATGTTTTAATATTTATCAGACCTTACAAGTGTTGTGTGTGTGTGTGTGTGTGTGTGTGTGCGCACGCGCGCGCACGTGCATGTCTGTCACTGCAGTGGGAAAGGGTTTAGGAAGGAAAAAAGACAAATAGCAAGACAGACAAAGAAAAACAGGAAATTTGTTTACATCTACAGACTAATACAAACTGGACTGTATCAAGTGATGATTAAAAACATAAGCAATAAAGCCTCTTCTCAGTAGATATATGACTTATAACAGATATATACTAATGATAGATAATCTCTCTATAGGAATATCTCTATATAATGTCTATCTATCTATCTATCTATCTATCTATCTATCTTTATATATATATTCTCCTTTCCTTTTCCTAATATCAAAATTATCTATAGAGTCACAATGAGTTAAATAAGGTGAGGATTAAATACCATTACACAATTTTTAACTTGAATTTTTCTGTATGTATTAATGAAGAAATTTCTTAGAGTTGAATATTACTCAATACAACCAAGTTACTAATTGACTGATAAAAATACACAAAGCAACTGCCCCAACAACTAATGCTATGATGTGAGAAACAATATAATATTAATAATGTGTTTTTTCATGATTTAGTTCATTAATTAAATGTGTATTCAAAACTTACTTGGAATCTTTCACACATTATAACTAATTTTATTTGTTTAAGCTAGGTGTAACAGTAACAACAACTGAACTGTTGTATATATAATATAATATATAATAAAATTATAAATCTCATCTCAAGCATTTTGTCCATGGCTGACTCCAAAAGTATTTTACTGACATAAGTCACCCACATGCAAAGCCTAATATTTATGGGTGACGCATTGAGTAGGTCAAGTCATAAAGTTTTGTCCCTGGTCAAAGAGACGTCACTAATCAAAACTTTAGATACTGGGAGGCAGAGAGATTATTATCTAATTCTATGAAAGTGAAAATCCTTTGATATTCAAATGTGCTAATTTATCATTTGTCTTAAAACAGTTGCATACTATATAATAGTCCCATGGATTATTAGATTGGAGATCAATGTAGAGTGAAATGTAAATATTTATTTCCAAGTAAATGACAGAAACCATAGTAATAGGAATGAAACTGTGAAAAGTTAGAGTTCATTCAGAAAATGGACACAGATACATGGAAACATTCCCACTGCTCCCTGCCTGCTTATTTGCTATCCACTGCACACCTAACAACTTGTTATTTACTTGTGTGCATTCGATATCAAGGAAGTGGGTACTAGCTAGGAAGCTGAATGTCTCACCTATAAAGTAACAACTATCTTAAAATACTTTACCAGATTGCCTATGTTCTCATATCTTCAGCTGGCTTACTGTACTAGAGCATGCCCTCATTTCTGCCTTTTGGTTTTGTTTGTTTTGTTTTAGTATGCTTGCTTTGTTTTAGCGCAAGATTCCTTTCCTTGATACAGATAGTGCCACACAAACTGCATACACCTGGAAGGAATATTAAACACCCTTTCAAAATAACTGGCACTTACTAGGCACACAATAAGTTTCAGCTGTATTGATTTGGGTATCATTGAGACAAAATCCAGCAGAAAGATGATGCTGTGACATTTCTTCCGTTCCCTTCTTCCCCACCACTCACCCTACACTCTTTGACCACCAATTTCCTTCTCATTCATTTTCTGTTTATTAGTTTACTCTCGCTACGGTTTCTTCAAAATCTGTAGTATCAAAAATTGTTCACAGTATTCATTTAATAAATACATGTCCATTGACTGAATAAAACATAGTTCGTTGAAGGCAATACCAAACAACATCAAAAATGATCCAGGAAGGAAAAAAAAATAGTCATTCCATGCTAACACTTAAATGTTTTTGAAGCAAGAAAATTTTATCATATATTCCTGTATTTTTCTACCTTAAAACCAAAGGTAAAAAAATACATCGTATGTGAGGCATTTATGTTTTATACCAATCAATACCTCAAAATGCATTTTATATACACTATATTACTGATATACATTAATGCTTCAATGATTGTTTTAATTTATATTCTAATATGTGACATTCATATTTCAGACTTTATAAAATATCAGAAGGCAGAATTTCAGGAAGATGAACCATTTGTGTGTGTGTGTGTGTGTGTGTGTGTGTGTGTGTGTTTATGTGTGTGTGTGTGTTTATGTGTGTGTGTGGGTTTATGTGTGTGTGTGTATGTTTGTGTGTGTGTGTATGTTTGTGTGTGTGTTTGGGTGTGTGTAAATATTCTTGTGCTAACTTATACTTCCTAAGTAACTTTCAAATTTCCTTGATACTGGAAGTATTGTCTTTTATATTGTCATTTAATGGATTCTTATCAATCAGTATATTCCACACAACTTAGATAGAGAGAAGCATAAATCTAAGCTAGCTGTTCATGAATCTTCTCTCTCTCTCTCTCTCTCTCTCTCTCTCTCTCTCTCTCTCTCTCTCTCTCTCCCTGCCTCCCTCCCTCCTCTAGTCTCTCTTCATTTGGCAATTTGTTCTTTTCCTCTTCTCTATACTATATTTTAAATGGCATGCAACAAACAATATAAAGTATCTTGGTGTGACTCTAACCAAAAAAGTGAAAGATCTGTATGACAGGAACTGAAGAAAGAAATCAACGAAGATCTCAGAAGATGGAAAAACCTTCCATGTTCTTGGATTGGCAGGATTAATATAGTAAAAATGACCATCTTGCCAAAAGCAATCTACAGATTCAATGCAATTCCCATCAAAATCCCAACTCAATTCTTCATAGACTTAGAAAGAGCAATTTTCAAATTCATCTGATATAACAAAAAACCCAGGATAGATAAAACAATCCTCAACAGTAATAGAACTTCTGGGGGAATCAGTATCCCTGACCTCAAGCAGTACTACAGAGCAATTGTGTTAAAAACTTCATGGTATTGGTACAGTTACAGGCAATAACTTCAGTGGAATAAACTGAAGACCCAGAAATGAACCCACAGAATTATGGTCACTTGATCTTTGACAAGGGAGCTACAATCATCCAATGAATAAAGATAATCTTTTTAATAAGTGGTGCTGGTTCAACTGGAGGTCAACATGCAAAAGAATGCAAATTGATGTATTCTTATCTCCTTGTACTAAGCTCAAATCCAAGTGGATCAAGAACCTCCACATTAAACCAGACACACTAAAACTAATAGAAAAGAAACTGGGGAAGACCCTTGAAGACATGGACACAGGGGAAAATTTCCTCAACAGAACACCAATAGCTTATGCTCTAAGATAAATAATTGACAAATGGGACTTCATAAAATTACAAAGTTTCTGTAAGGCAAAGGATATTGTCAAAAGGACAAAATGGCAACCAACAAATTTGAAAAAGATCTTTACCTTCACTACATCCGACAGAGGGCTTATAATCAAGATATACAAAGAACTTAAGAAGGAAGATTTCAGAAAGCCAAATAATCCCCTTAAAATGGGGTAGAGAGCTAAACAAAGAATTTTCACCTGAGGAATATTGAATGACTGAGAAACAACCAAAGAAATGTTCAACATACTTAGTCATCAGGAAAATGCAAGTCAAAAAAAACCTGAGATTTCACCTCACACCAGTCAGAATGGCTAAGATCAAAATCTCAGGAGACAGCAGGTGCTGGGGATGTGGAGAAAGAGGAACACTCCTCCACTGCTGATGAGGTTGCAAGCTGGTACTACCACTCTGGAAATCAGTCTAGCAGTTCCTCAGAAAACTCTGGAATGATTCTTCAGGAGGACCTTGCTATACCACTCCTGGGCATATACCCATAGGATTCCCCAGCATATAATAAGGATACATGCTCCACTATGTTCATAGCAGTCCTATTTGTAATAGCCAGAAGCTGGAAAGAACCCAGATGTCCCTCAATGGAGGAATGGATACAGAAAATGTGGTATATATACACAATGGAGTACTAGTCAGCCCTTATAAACAATGAATTCATGAAATTCTTAGACAAATGGATGGAGCTGGAGAACATCATCCTAAGTGAGATAACCCAGTCTCAAAAGAACACGCATGGTATGCACTCACTGATAAGCGGATATTAGCCTAGAAGCTTGGAATACCCAAGACATAATTCACATATCAAAGATGCCCAAGAAGAAGGAAGGAGTAGCCCCTGGTTCTGGAAAGGCTCAATGCAGCAGTGTAGGGGAATACCAGAACAGGAAAGTGGGCAGGGCTGGATTGAGGAACAGGGGGAGGGAAGAGGACTTATGGGACTATTGTGGAGGGGTATCCAGGAAAGGGGAAATCATTTGAAATGTAAATAAAGAATATATTGAATAAAAATGGCATAGAATATAAGACAACACTATTCTTCATGACTTTTGTGACTTCTAAGCTTAGAAAATGTAGTTTTAAAATATTTTTATAGTTCCTGGCATTTAAGCAGAGTTTGTTTTAAAGGGTATATATTTTAAAAATAAAACTTAGTTGCAAGTGATTGTCTTGTTTGTTCTAAATTTCAACTTTTAGAAGTAAAAGTACAAAAACACCTACAAAAAATACACACACATTTCTCCATTTTTCACATGTTTATTTATTTTTCCTTTCAGAAATTTCTTCATTTTAAAGATGTTTACATGAAAATACTATCTTGAAAATATAATGCTAGTAATAAGTTTTACTCTCTGGAACTCAGCCTGAAAGCTGTTTTCACTGCGTTGAACAGCAAAGTAAAGGACTCTGTCATTGTTCAGCATGAATTCCTATATTACGGAACAAGACTGCTCGACTTTCTGCTCACCCTCTCCACCATTGCATTTCATTTTTAACTCCTTTCATTTAGAATTACCAAAAATACATTTTGTAAAACATTGTAGTTAATTCAAAAAGTTTTCTTGTCCATTTCCCATTTCATATAGGAGATATCCAGCTCCTGTGTTTTTATGTTGTCCTCTCATACTCTGTGAGGGGACTCATACTCAATTCATTCATTGGAGAATGAATCCAGTCTTCATAATTGCCAATGTTTACTCACTTTTGTCAGTTTTCTTTTACAAATATAGACAGGTGTACTTGTTTTAAAGTATAATCTCAGTAAATTTTGTAATCGTCATTCACTTTTTAAAAACACCATACTCACATACTTTCACGTCTTTATCATTTTGTACTGCTATTCCAATGTGTAGAAGTATTTTGTGTTATGTAAAACTATTATTTTTTGAAAATTAAGGAAATTTCTCATTTATAACATTTTCAAGATATGAAAATATATTAAATTAAGGAATTATTTTTAATTACGTGATTTTATTTTGTGGTTATAATTCTCCTTTCTTCCCTTTCCTCAGTCCAAACTATCATCCTTTCCTCTTATCCTTTTTTGGATGTAGAGCCTCTTATTTTTCTTTCATTGGTGTTACTCATGTAGTGTGTGTGTTTGTGTTTGTGTGTGTGTGTGTGTGTGTGTGTGTATGTGTGTGTGTGTGTTTGTGTGTGTATTTCTAAGTATATAAGAACAGCCTGCTTATTCTATATTATGTCACTGTATATGTATTCTTTTAGGGGCGACCATGTGATATTAGAATAACCAATTGACAATCTCTTACTTTCTAGCATTCCTTAGTAGTCTCTAGTTTTTGTATATGATCAAGGGTCATGAACTTTGCCCTATCTACCTTGGCTTGTCTATTGGTGTTATTTTTTAAAACTATTGTTTGGGCAGTAATGTTAGTGATACTGTATGTGTGTAGTTTCTGACATCCATAGGAGACAAAAATCTCCAAGTGGACTCCCCTTTCATCAACCTCATATAATCTTTCTGTCCTTTCTTCTATGATGATATCAAAACCCTAGGTGCTGGAGTTAATGTTTTAAATGTATGTGCAGTGACTTGGTGGCAAAATGCTGCAATTTGCTTGGGTATGGTTTCATGTAACAGTATCTTTCTGTTGCAAAGAGTAGTTGCCTTGATAAAGGCTGAGGAATGCATATATCTGAAGTACTTTAATATATAATTGTTCAAAAATCACCTATTTATACTTTCAGTGAAATATATCCATAAATATATATTCTTTGAATGATATATTTTTCCTTTAAACCTCGTATGTTATTATGTGAGAGACTTAAGTGGCACATATACTTTTAACAACTATCTATGTTGGTTTATGTTATCTGTTAACACTTTTATGTCAACATAATATATGTTTTTTATGTTTAAAGTAGAATGACTTTAATACTAGATATAAATTTATAACACAATACAAATTATATACATGATAAAAATTCCTACAGAAAAGGATATATTTGCAAAAGGATAATCTTTATTGTTATTTATTTACATTGCATCCTTATTCTGATGTCCTATTATGTCCTTCCAGTCCCTTCTTCTTATCTCTCTTCCCCTTCCCTTCTCTTGCCCTTCCCTTCTCCACAGAAAAGGGGAAGACTCCCATGGATATGAACTAGCCTTGGCATATCTTGGTATAAGACTATGTGTATCTTCTATTGAGGTTAGACAAGGCAGCCTAGTTAAGGGCAACAGATCCAAAGGCAGGCAATGTAGTCAAAAACAGCCTTTGCACCCACATAATGATACCCACATGAAGACCCAGCTATACGACTGTTACATATGTGTAGATGGCATGCCCTCGGCTTGGCAATTAGTCTCTATTAGCCCTTTTATGGGCCTAGGTTAGTATATTCTGTGGGTTTTTCTTGTGGTGTCCTTGACTCCTCTGACTCCTTTAATCTTTATTACCCTCTTTCACAGGTTTCCTCAAGCTCCACATAATGTTTGACTATGGGTCTCTGCCTCTGTTTCTGCCAGTTGGTAGGTGAATCCTATCCGATAACAGTTATACTAGACTCTTTTCTGCAAGAACAGAATATCATTAAAAGTGTCAGGGGCTCCCTCTCGTGGCATGGGACTCAAGCTAGGACAGTTATTGGTTGGCACATCCCTCATTCTCCTCCATATTTTACCCCTGTACCATCTGTAGGCAGGACAAATTGTGGCTCTAGCATTTGGTGACTGTGTTGGTTTCCCACCCCACCCCTAATTTGAATTATTTCCTAGTTACAGGAGATGGCTGTTTCAGCCTTCATATCCCTCATTATTGGAAGGAGGAGTGGATCTGGAGGAGAGTATTGAGGAGGGACTGAAAGGCGAGGACTGAGGGAATACGATGATTGGTATGTAACATGAGAAAACAAATAAAGAAAATGAAAAAGGAAGGTGAATGTTGGGAGTCCATTAGAATATGTACATTTAGCTTCTACAAGTGTTAGTCAATGACAAATGTAACTCAAAATCACTGGAAACTAACACAAATATGAGAAGAACCAATATGAAGCAACCCACGAACAAACAGCAGTAAAAGATCATTGTAACTGCCTTGTGTACTTGTAACCACAATAGAATCTTCCTATTTGGTTTTTGATTTTGAACTATTTGATTTCTGTGTCTGGTTTTACTCTCCTGACCTCAAAAGAGGAATTGGTTTCAATTATACCTAAGAGAATATCTCTGCTTTGTATCTTGAAATAATTGTGTTTTGCATGTGTCTGTTTTTTTATACAGTATATATTTATTTTAATGATTCTAAATCCAGAATGTAACATATGAGAGAAAAATAAAGTAGAAAAAAAAAGAAGAAAAACTTGTCGTTTACTCGTATATGTATAGTGAGCTTTTAAAAGCATCATTGTAACTCAAAAATCCTGGAAACTAATACAAACATGGGAAAAACCAACATGAAGTGACCCAAGACCAAATAGCAGTAAATGACCATTAAAACTGCCTTGTGTACTTGTAACCACAATAGAATTTTCCTGTGTTTGATTTTTGGGGACTTAATTTACATTCTTGACCCAGAAATGGTTTAAACACTATTGCTACAATTTCCCTATCTCTCAAGGTTGACTTGCTAGCACTTTCTGGAAATGGAAAAAAGAAATATACTGTTTCAAGTTAAGGAGATCATATGTCTAAATCCCAGGATAGACTATGGAAAGTATATTTCTGAACATCAAGATGTGTAGTAGATATCCAGGATATTTGATGTCAAATGATATGTGATAATGAGTCTTATATGGATTAAATAATTTTGAAGAGACTGAACCTAATAACAAATTCCGATCATACTCAGGCAGCATTATTTATAATAGCCAGAAGCTGGAAATAACCCAGATATCCCTCAACAGAGGAATGGATACACAAAATGTGGTACATTTACACAATGGATTATGACGCAGCTATTAAAAACAATAAATTCATGAAATTCTTAGGTAAATAAATGGAGCTAGAAAATATCATCCTGAGTGAGGTAACCCAATCACAAAAGAACAAACATGCTATGCACTTACTGATAAGTGGATATTAGCCCAAAAGCTTAGAATGGCCAAGGTATATCTTATAGGTCACTTGAATCTAAAGATGGAAGACCAAAGTGTGGATACTTTGACCCTTCTTGGAAGATGGATCAAAATACCCATGGCTCACAGCCAACCAATAGAATGAGCATATGGTCCTCAATGGAGCAGCTAGAGAAAGGACTCAAGGAGCTGAAGAGGTTTGTAGCCCCATAGGAGGAACAATAATATGTACCAACTAGTACCCCCCCAGAGCTCCCAGGGAGTAAACCACCAACCAAAGAGTACACACTGAGGGACTCATGGCTCCAGCTACACATACAGCAGAGGATAGCCATTTCAGACGTCAATAAGAGGAGAGCACATTGTTCCTATGAAGGCTGGATGCCCCAATGTAGGTGAATGCCAGGTCAGGAAAATGGAAGGGGGGTAAGCAGGAGGAGGGGAGATGGGATGGGGGTTTTCAGAAGGGTAATGAGGAAAGGGTATACCATTTAAAATGTAAATAAGGCAAATATGTAATGAAAAACCAAAATAAAAATAAAAAAGAAATGACTCATCTCTGGAAAATTGATGTTTGTGATTGTGATCATAAGCAATTTTTCTGAAGTGTATCAATGCTTAGAGATGGGAAATCTTGCACCATTTTATATTAATTGCTGATTCATATCTAATTAGGATATAAGATCCTCCATTCAATGTTTGCAATAATTCTTTCCGTGCAGCTCTTGCTCTGAATCTGAGTCCGTGTGGCATTTGAAAAGAACACATTTGAAAAGTTGTTTCATGTGAGGAGAACAATAATGGCAAATATTGTATTTATTGACATATAAATCCATCAGGGTGTTAAATCCGTGATCTAGGCACAGCCCTAATGACGAAATTATCTCAGAAAATATCCAGAGGTATGCTTTACTCTTCTCTTAGACTTCTCTATGACCAATTAATTTGACATTTGTGATTTATCACAAGTACATCCATGTTTTAAAAATATGATGATAATTATGCAGGCAATTTAAAATATGAAATTTCACACGAGTCTTTAAGTTTAATTCACAAAATGCCTGGTGTTTGTGATATTTTGGTTAATAGACACAAGATACACATGCATATAAACAAAAATGAAATAGAACTATAAGATATAGTAAAATTAAATTAAATTAAAATAATATGACTGAATTGAAAAGATGCTTCATTCAGTATGCTTATTCTTTTTAAGTGTCATTTATGCATATTAAGCAATCTGCAATATTCCCACTGGAATATTCAGGGAAGATATACGTTAACACAGAAAATTTTTCAGTGCCATAAATTATAATATATGTAACATATATTATTTACTACATGTGTTGTATAGGATATATATGTATATATATATATATATATGTATATATATATATACACACATACACACGTGTATATATGTATGTATATGTTTGTGTTTGTATGTGTGTCCATAATACATTTAAATATTTATACATGTGTTAAAATATAGTATTTGAAACCTATTTTCATTGCTTTTATTGTTACATACTATTTACTTTGACTAATATGAATACTAATCTGTCAAACTCAGAGAAAAAAGGATTTCAAAAATTCAGTTTGTAATACTAATAACTGAAGTTACTGAACTGTGTGTGTTGATATGCTTGTGTGTATGTCTGTGTATGTTTGTGTGTGTATATCTGTGTGTTTATATGTTTTAATGGTGTGAATTACAGAGAAACAATTGTTAAAAGTTTACTTAGGTCACTGGAGCTTGACCCATTACATGAGATAGACAGTTTTTTGTGTCAATAGAAATGTATGACAAAAGACAGTGATCTTGCTTTATTAAAAAAGTTTGAGTTGTACTTCATTCATACATATCATAATCATTGTTTTATACATTTTGCATACTTTGTTTAGCCACTGAAATGTATAATGAGCCATTACAATACCATCTTCCATACAAGTCATTCATTGAGCAATGCGCACTGTACTGGTAGCAAATATCCTTCTTTGTTCCAGTTTCCCTATTTACATATCAGTGAAAGATTTAGTAATTAGCAGTGGGTCTCAGTTCATTAACATGAATGAAGAGAATCTCCACTCTCCTACTTTTTATTTTCAGTAATAGTTCTGTGGACCTCCAACCAGCAAAGAGGTATTCATTCACACATGGGGATATGCAAATGGCACTGTCACCCTTTCTCCTCATGGACGTAAAAGTATTGTTAATGTCATTGTGCATATTTTAATGAGCAAAGAATGTGTATGGATCCTTATGCATTAGATGCATGCTGTAGTAAACCAGTACATGAATGTGCACTGTTGTGGGTTAAACCACAAATGGAAGTCAGCAATAATACTTCTACCTTTTCTTTATGAATAGAAACTTCAAACATAAAATAAACATTTAAAATTGCTTTTTCTCTCAACTTGCAGGAACATAAACAATTTTCTGAAGTTAATAACGTTTCAGCTTGGGCTGTGGGGAAATCATGCAAAGTTAACTGCAGAGCACAGAAACCTGCTCAACAAAAAACTTTCTGGAACTTCTGTTACTTTTTTTTATTCTAAACTTTATTGTTCTTTCATACTTAAGGCAGATTTAAAACCTAACCTCTCGTTGGAACTTGGTTGTCATGCATTTCTTGGAGAAGTGGACATTTAAGCTGCCGTCCATCCTTACGTAAAATACATTTGTAAAAGGAAACAGACTCAATATGTGCTCTCTGACTCTGGTAATTTTTGAATTCTCTTGTATTTTTTCAAAATTTCTGGCTTAAAAATGAAGAAAATATTATTTTAATAGGTTATACTTTTAAAGTCAAGATATTACTTTTCCTATTTAGGATTGACTTCTTGCTTTACATAATGCTGTGGAAACTTTATTTCCATATAGCACCATTTTAAAAGGAAAACACTCATTTTCAATAAATATAGTTCAGGATCCCAACATCTGATGAACAATAAAACTTATATTTTTGAACTGCCCTGTACTCTATGCCCTCCTGTTAGCCAGAAAGCATCATGTATGACAGTCATCTTTAGAAACCTAGAGTTTTAGTGGTAGAATTAAACAACAACAAACCTTTTCTCTGGAACCAGAACCTTTTGCTGATGGAAGCACTCATTTTAAAGGTCCAAATGGTAGAATGTATCCCTACACGGAATGCTATTGCTGACGCCAAAAAGAGCTTGCTCACAGGAGCCTTGTATGACTGACTCCTGAGAGGCTGTGCCAGAGCCTGACCAATACAGAAGCTGATGATCTAGGGACTCCAATGGCAGAGTTAGAGAGAGAGAGAAGTGAAGCAGCTGAAGGGGTTTGCAACCTCATGGAAAGGACAACAATATGAACCAAGCAGACCCCTCAGAATTCCCAGAGAGTAAACCACCAACCAAAGACTACACACGGGGGAACTCATGGCTCCAGCTTCTTATGTAGCAGAGGATGGCCTTGTCTGGCATCAAAGAGAGGGGAGCCCTTTGGTCTTGTAGAAACTTAATGACTCAACCTAGGGGAATGCTAGGGCAATGAGGTGGGAATGGGTGGGTGGGTGGGTGAGTTCCCTCATAGGAGCAGTGGAGAAGGAAGTTGGATAGGGGTTTTGTGGAAGGGTGGCCAGGAAAGGGGATAACATTCAAAATGTAAATCAATAAAATAACCAATAAAAAAGAAGAAAAAACAAATGTTCCAATGATGCATAACTAACTCTAGCAGCATTTCCTTAATGTTGTAGTTGATATATAAACTAAAGAAAAATTTTTTTCCACAATAGAGCCACACTTATGAAACAGTGGAATTTAAATTTCAAAATAAGCTGCTGGTTACACATAGAAATCCCTTCATTTATTTCAAGTACATGGAATATACACGCTGTTTCGACTTACAAGACCTACAAAGAAAAACAGATGCTGCTTTTGACTCAGAAGTTATTATTTGATGATCTCAACATTAAAATTAATCCTTTGATATTGCATTGACTAAAGCACAGGCTTATGTTTCTGCATTTGGGTTATTCAACAATTTTTGGTGTGTGTGTGCGTGTGTGTGTGTGTGTGTGTGTGTGTGTGTGTGCATGTATTCACATACATTCATGCATGCAATAACAATTAATGAATAAGGAGGCCATGAATTTGAAGAAGATTGTTGAGAAATTTAGGGGAGGTTTCAGAGGAAGGAAAGCAAAGTGAGAAAATTTGTAGTTAAATTATCATCACAAAGAATTTTAAAAGAACTTATGTTCTTTTTATGTTACAATTTATGTTAATTTTAATAAAATACAGAATTGATATTAGAAAATCTAATAATATGGAAAGAGTTAAATACTGATAAATTGAGTTGTACATATGATGTTGTTGTAGACTCTATAAAGATTATCCTTTCATTATTGAAATGCTGATTTCTGCACCCCTCTATGTCGTTGCAATTCTTATTCTGAGATTCTCCTGTCTTAATATTATGTAAACATTGCTCCTTATTTATTCCTTGATTTGTCAATAAAAGCTGATCAGCCAGTGACTGAGCAGGGGAGAGAATAGGGCCGGACTTCCTCCCAGCCATGAGAAGAGGGGAGGAGGAAAAAGGAAGTGGGGATTTGCTGTGGGGAGAGAGTTCAAGAGACACCAGAGAAAATACCTAGAACCCAGAGACCCACACGTGTACTAAAATGCATGTACTCCTGGGATTTTACTGGGAATTAGACATATTAGTTTAGAGGTTAAAATAGTGCTCTACTGCTCAGTTATTGTGCCCTTAAGGTCTGTTAAATAAATACAATAGTCCAGTCTCAATTATTGGGAGCGAGCTGTGTAAAAAGAAAACAGCAACATTTATTAGAAAAAGCCACTAACAGTAAGGCGTTTAAAGAAAATTCACTAACTACACATAATATACTTCTCATTATTGTAGGCAGAAACATACAGGTTGTTAAAAAAAATACAGCCTTGTTTACAAAAGTTTAATGCTATGAGCAAAAGAAAGACATTAAATACTTAACAGTAACCAGACACTTATAAATCTTGAAGAAAGCTAAAAATATTTCATGAGTACATGGTGAAGAAAATATAACCTGATATTGTGGGCATTATTGGTTTTTTTTTTCTGATGTAGTATAAAACCTATGAAAAGATTTTTACAGGGTTGAATCATTTCCTTAGCCTAACAACAATAAAAATGATTATTTTATTATATTTATATGTAAATATACATATATTTTTATTTATGTATATATTTATTCATATAAAATTACATATATATTTAGATATATGACCTTATAGTCCTAGGCATTCTAGATGATCCAATATTTTAGCAGTGGTAGTAAAACTTCTTCATATTAGCCTAGTAAAAATATCATTTGATTGACACTAATTGGCAAAGCAAAATTCTCTGAGTAGAATAATTTATGTAGCTACAAATTAATTAACTGTGTAAAGATATAGTATGCTTATGTGCTTTCCTGTTCATAAAATTTTGATTAAAAATGGTAGAAAATGTTCATGCTGAGCCCTGCCCAGTGATTGTATAAATGGCAAGTAGAAGAATGCAAATTGTAGCATTCTTATCTCCTTGTACAAAGCTAAAGGCCAACTGGATTAAGGACTTCCATATAAAACCAGATACACTGAATCTAACAGAAGAGAAAGTGGGAAAGAGCTTCAAACGCATCAGAACCGGGAAAATTTCCTAAACAGAACAGCAATGGCTCATGCTCTGAAATTGACAAATGGGACCTAACAAAATTGAAAAGCTTCCATAAAGCAAAGGGCACTGTCAATAGGACAAAATGGCAATCCACAGATTGTGAAACAATATTTACCAACCCTACATCTGATAGAGGGCTAATATCCAAAATGTACAAAGAATTCAAGAAGTTAGACTCCGGAGAACCAAATAACTCTGTTAAAAATGGGGTACAGAGCTAAACAAAGAATTCTCAACTGAGGAATCTCAAATGTCTGAGAAGCACTTTAAGAAAGGTTCAACATCCTTAGTCATTAAGGAAATGCAAGTCAAAATGACCCTGAGATTCCAAACCACAGCAGTCAAAATGGCTAAGATCAAAAACTCAAGTAAAAACAGATGCTGGTGAGGATGTGGAGAAAGAGAAACACTTCTCTATTGCTAGTGGGACTGAAAGTTAGTAAAAACCACTTTGGAAATCAATCTGATGGTTCCTCAGAGAATTGGAAATAGTTCTATATGAAGACCCAACAGTACCACTCCTTGGCATATACCCAAAAGATTCTCCAACATATAACAAGGACACATGCTCCACTATGTTTATAGACGCCTTATTTATAAGTAACATGCTTACAGTGTGCTTATAGCAAGTCACATGCCCTAGGTAGTTCAGAAATGCTTCTCTACAATGTAGTTAATGAATTACTAGCAAACTATAAAAACTGGATAAAATCCAACTAGGAATTAAACTTTGACAACACAGTTTTAAAATATATATGTTTATTTGCCTAACTTCATCTGCCAAATCTCTCTAATTTGTTATACCTTTTGTTTGATTTTCACAGTAAGAGCATTATCAGGAACCAAACCTAAAAGAGGGACTGAAGTTCTGAAGTGTTAAAACACAGCATCTTCTGGCCCTCAGGGACACTGTGATGTATCTGACTCCAGGGTCTGTGTTTCCCTTGTTTGTCAAACTGTCCTAAAATCTGCTTTCCTCTCCTGTTTCAGGAATTAGTATGCTCCTTAGAAACTATTTTCTATTCAGAAAAAAATAATAATTGCAAGTAAGTGATACAGTATGTTTAGATATGTAGTCTTGTGCTAAGGACTTCCTGGCAGTAATGTATTTTATGAAATACAGTCCATTACCATAAACCATGTCAGAGTATTCTGAAAAAGCTAATACATTTTCAATTTTTCTACATTATTTCCTCTGAACCATTCATTTATTATAGAACTCTACGTAGTTCCAAATGTGGTTGTTGGAACTACCAGTAACTTCTATGTTTTATCTTTCCAATAATTGAAAGTTACAAATTATATTATTTATTTGGGTCAGTTGTTCCATTCTATGTAACAAATAGAAATACTGAAACATTTGACTATGGATTATTTGGCTCACCTCGAAAATATAGTTCCCTCTCTGAATATTTAATGCTGACCATCTGTTAAAGTTTTAACTTCATTGAATAAAACTCATATTCTCAAAAAGTAATTCACTAAATCATAATTTTCTATGCTCCTTTATGCCAGCTTTTCTCTAATTTAGTAAGAAATTTGGTTAAATTGATAAATTCTTCTTGTTTTACATAGTTATTATCCATAATGCTTTCATTTACAGCTAAATTGCTGCTGTATAGATTTCTATATTTTACTAATTTCTATCTATATTTTCAACTCTAAGTTTTTTATTAATTAAATTTGGTGAATAGATTTTCTTTTTTTTTGTTGCACAATTTGTTTTGGTTGTATTTTTCCCTCCCCCAAGTCCTCCCAGATCCCCCAATCCCTTTATAAAGCAAAATTTTTTCCTTCTGTGTCTCAAAAATAAATGATTAAAACCAAACTGAAACAGAATGTCACAAAAGACAATATGACAAAACAAAACAAATGAAAATAAAACAAAGCAAAGCAAAATGCACACATATACACACACACATACACATGCGCGCGTGCACACACACACACACACACACACACACACACACACACTGCACAGTAGTTGTGTTGGCCAATGCCACCTGTGTTTGAGGCCTAGTTTGGAATGTCGTAGATGCACTCAGTGGCATTTCTTTGGCCTAAAGTGTTTTCTCCCTTTCAGAGATATCAGTTGCACAGAGCTTCTTGGTTAGGCATCTGGGCCCATTTCCAATTTTCATTGCTGGGACTGTGTTTGCTTTGAACATGTTAGGCCTCGCCTCGATAGCATGCTCTCACAGCCTCTGTGAGTTCATGTGTGTTCCAGTCTTGCTATATCTGGAATACACTGCTTCCTAAGAGTCATCCACTACTGATGGATCTTATGAATGTTTATTATTTTATTTATTTATATTCCAGAAATCACTTTCCCTTCCGATCCCCACTCCCACAGATTTTCATAAGATTTCCTCTTCCCTTTGCCTCTCTGAGAAAGGTTCTCTCCACACACACACCCTGCCTCACCCCACCCAGGGCACCCCCCTTCCCTGGAGCTTCAATTCTCTCCAGGGTTAGGTACATTTTCTGCCACTGAGGCCAGACAAGGCACTTTTCTGCTATAATAAACAAGGGCCCTCTGACCAGTCCCTGTATGCAGCCTGGTTGGTGGCTCAGTTTCTGGGAGCTCCCCAGGGGTCTGGGATATCGAGACTACTGGTTTTCCTATGGAATTGTCCTCCCATTCAGCTACTTGAATCCTTCCATGAATTCCTCCACAGGGGATCCCGACTTTAGTCCAATGGTTTGGTAAAATTATCTGCATCTGTCTCGGTCAGCTTCTGGAAGGACCTTTCAGAGGACAGCCATGCTAGGTTCCTGTCTGTAAGCATACCACAGCATCCTGTAATAGTGTCAGGACTTGATGCCCTCCCATGAGATGGATCCCAAGTTGGACTAGTCACTGGGCAGGCTTTCCTTCAGTCTCTTCTCTGTTTTTTGTCCCTGTATTTCTTTTAGACAGGAACAATTCTAGGTTAGATATTTTGACTTTGGGTTAGTATCTAGCTCTCCACTTGGGACCCTGTCTATCAACTGAAGGTGGACTTCTTGAATTCCCTCTCCCCACTGTTAGGCAATTTGGCTAAGGTTACCCCCATTGAGTCCTGAGATTCATTCACAACCCAAGTCTCTGGAACATTTTAGAGTACCCCCACCTCCCTCCTCCAGAAGCTGCATATTTGGAAATTCACTGTCCTGGCCCTCTGAGATTCTTTCCTGTTCCCTCAGCCATACTTGATTCTATCTCCCTTTGTCCTTTCCCATTCACTCTCTTACCCAGGTTTGTTCCTTCCTCTGCCTCTCATGATTCTTTTGTTCCCCGTTCTAAGAGGGATTCAAGCATTCTTACTTTGGCCTACCTCCTCGTTAAACTTCTTATGGATGGGGCTTGTATCCTGGGTATGCTGTACTTTTTGGCTTCTATCCACTTATCTGTGAGTACATACAATCATGTACTTTGGGTTCTTGGTTACCTCAATCAGGACGATATTTTCTATTTTCATCCATTTGCCTGCAAAATTCATGATGTCCGCATTTTTAATAGCTGAATAGTATACCATTATGTAAATGAATCACATTTTCTGTATCCATTCTTCCATTGAGGGACAATTAAGTTGTTTCCAATTTCTAGCTATTACAAATGAGGTTGCTATAAACATAGCACAGCCCCTGTCCTTGTTACATGGTGCAGCATCTTTTGAATATATTATAGCTGGGTCTTCAGGTAGAACTATTTCTAATAATCTGAGCAACTGCCAGATTGATTTCCACAGTGATTGTATCAGTTTGCAATCCCACCAGCAATGGAGAAGTGTCCCTCTTTCTCCATATCTTTGCCAGCATGTGCTGTCATGTGAGTTTTTGATCTTACCTATTCTGACTGATAAAATGTGTTTGTCCTGGTTTGCACCCCAATCTGCAACTGGGGCAGATCCTGCCCCTGTAACCCAATGCCTGCCTGTCTCCCTGGAGGTTTGCCCAACCAGGAGCACAGGAAGTCTGCCCTAACCAGGAACATATGAGGATTGTTCTAACTAGGGATATAGGAAGCCCCCTCCTAACCAGAGACAGCACTGCATGCCTCCCCGGAAGCCAGTTCTAACCCATGTCCCAGAGTTCTACCCATCTCCAGGGAACAGAGACACCCAGAACAGCTGACACTAAAGTTAATCAGAAGGTGAGAGAAAAGCACAAGAACATAAGTGACAGAAGCCAATGCATTTTCATGCCATCAGAAACCAGTTTACCACAGCAAGTCCTGAATAGACTAACACACCTGAAATACAAGTTTGTGACCTAAAATGCCAACTAATGATGATGATAGAGGCCTTTAGGGAGAATATAAATAACTCCTTTAAGGAAATACAGGAAAACACAGGCAAACAGGTAGAATCCCTTAAAAAGGAAACACATAAATACCTTAAAGAAATGCAGAGAAAACAATTAAGCGGTAAAGGAACTGAAAAAAACCACCCAAAACCTAAAACTTCAAATAGAAAATATAACCAAAAAAGAGAAAACAAATAAAACCAAATAAAGGCAATCTTGGATATGGAGAACTTAAGAAAGACATCAGGAACTACAGATGCAAGTATCACCAACAGAATAGAAGAGATATGAGAGAGAATGTCAGGTGTAGAAGATTCTGATGATACATTAGTCAAAGAAAACACAAACCATAAAAATCTCCTAGCCTAATAGATTAAGGAAATGCAGGACACAATGAAAAGACCAAACCTAAGAATAATAGGAATAGAAGAGGGTAGATTTCCAGCTCAAAGGGCCAGAAAACATCATTTACAAAATCATAGAAGAAAATGTCCCTAACTGAAAGTAAAAGATGGCAATAAATATACAAGCCTACTAAACACGAAATAGATAGGACCAGAAAAGATAATCCTCTTGTAACATAATAATCAAAATACTAAATGCGTAGAACAATCAAAGAATATTAAAGGCTGTAAGGGGAAAAGTCCAAGTAACATTTAAAGGCAAATCTATTAGAATTACACCAGACTTCGCAACAGAGACTTGAAAAGCCAGAATATTCTGGACAGATGTCATGTAAATCCTAAAAGAACACAAATGTCAGCCCAGGCTATTATATCCAACAAAACTCTCTATCAGCATAGATGGAGAAACCAAGAAATTCCATGGTAAAACCGAATTTATACACTGTGTTTATACTAGTCCAGCCCTGCAGAGGATACTGGAATGGAAAACTTCAGCACAAGGAGGGTAGCGAAAACACAAGGAATTCAACATCTCACAACAAACCCAAAAGAAGAGAAACACACACACTCACACATATATAATACCATCTCTAACAACAAGAATAACAGGAACTTAAAAACATTATTGGTCTATAATATTTCTCAACATCAGTGCATTAAATTCCCCAATAAAAAGGCATAGGCTAACAGCAGACTGAGAAGTAAACAAGATCCAGTATTTTGTTGCATTCAAGAAGCACACCTCAGTAGCAAAGAGAGACACTGCCTCAGAGTAAAGGAGGGCTGGAAAAAAGTTTTCCAAGCAAATGGTGCAATGAAACAAGCTGGAGTGCCCTCTGTTCTACATACATTGCTAGAAGGGATGGAGTTGATAATGACATTCCAATGATAGTTTCATAATGTATCTAATACATTCTGATTATTCTCACCCTTTCATTCTTCTAAAATCACACTAAGCTCCCATGCCATGCTTCCCTACAAATCTGTTTTCTATATTCTTTTCCACTTGTTTTCTTTTGCAGTCCATTGATTTTGGTGGAGACATCTGTGTGGATATGTTTCAAACTATACATTGGAGTCTGTTGGATTTACCAGTGGGCACAAAACTGAAGACAGTGACTCTCCCTCTTTCAGAATCTGTCAAGACCATAAGTAAGGAATAAGGTCCCATGTGCTTTTCTGTTATTCCTTACTAACTATTGACAGCATGTATCTTGTGTAGGCTCATTGCTAGTAACCGCAGCTGCTGTGAGCACGTGATTGCAATGGCTGTTATATCTTGAGGATGAAATTTTGACACACTCTCCTCTGTCTCACATATGTTATACTCCTTCTGTTATCTGTTCTATAATGTTCCCTGACCCTCAGAGGATGTGGACTAAGTGTCTTGTTTATGGCTGAGTCCTCAACTATCAATTCATCATGGTGGGATAATAGTATTTGTTTTTACTATGATTTTTGAATTTTCAGTGGGAACTCAACATCTGGAATAAGTTGTTGGTTATGCCTTTTAAAATAAACATTGCATTCATTGTTTATTGGAGGAACATATGGCATGGTGCATGGTTGTAAGTCAGAAATCATACTGCAGAAATTGATTCTCCCTACTGATCTCTGGTCATCATATTTGGCAACAACTGTCTTTCCATGCTTAACAATCTCACCAGTCTATTGATATATCTTTTGATGTGTGATTTTACCCTACCACTTCAGTGGCCTAGCATAGTATTTTGCCAGGGGAAAGTTAAGACCTGGACATTATAGAGGTAAAGTTTTTCAGCACTCTTTTTGGGGAGTGTGTTACTCTCCCAAAACTAATAAGAGTGAGTTCTTATAATTTTGAACACAATTGATAAAAGGGGACAGATTTCTTGCAGTTTTAAATTGAATGGAATGATGAATAATTTAATTTTATGAAATTTCTTCTAATCTTTGTTTCTTTTAATATATAAAAAATAAAATTAAATTTTTATTTTAGGAATGCCAAATATGGTACAAGTGAATTTTTTTGAAAATTGTGTTTAGTTCAACAAATACTTACTTACTTCTACTATAATCAAACATTTTGATGACAATATTATAAAGATTAAGACAATACATGAATTCTCAAATAGAGTTTATTCTAATAGAAAAGAATACAAAATCAATGATAATTCATTATAATGAATATTTGGGAGAAATTATGCAGCTCTTCTAAGGTTAGTGTACACAATAATTTACTTAAAACAAATTTTCTCTTTTGAAACCAAAAATCATGTGTTTCTCTTCCATGGAAATAATTTCTAAAGTTTTTGTCACCCACAGAAAAGAGATATGTGCTATTTTTACTTTCCTGCAAATTCATACTACAAATCCTATTTCATCAGGTAAACAAAAAGGAAAGTACTTCTTGAATTAGTTTTTCTCATTTTTAAATCTCATTCCATAGTTTGAATAAATTTAATTTGATAAGTCGGAACATTAAATGCTTCACTCAGGCTTGGATTTGTATGATAGATTCTTGTGAATCAGTTAGTGAAGCTCTTTCTTCTAATTTCACTCTTGATGTATCTATAAGATTCAAAACATCACTGAGTCTTAAAACATACACCAATAGAAGCTTCAGTATACAGATATTTACCATGACTGCTGATCATGGTTTCATAATGCTCATGAACCCTTTGTCCTATAGATCCCTAGAGGACCTCTAAGTTTCTATCCCTTTCTTCTAACTGATCTAAACTGCTAGTAGCCATCAGTAGGTTTTAGCACTTAATCTACCCTTCCACAACTGCACAGATTTTTTTGGATATAGGATTCTGGAAAATAAATTTTCTATGCACTTTGTTAGGTAATTAATTCTTAGTTTCTGCTATGTAAACATGAAGAGAGATTGGAAGTCATAGGTAGTAAGAAAAGCTAGCTATCAATATCTGCCAATGTCCTTAGCAAAAGAGACCAACAAGCTCCAGATTTCCTCTCTTGTACTATAGAGGTGACATGCCTTTGAATGTAGTCACTACTGTAACTAGCTCAGAACCATGAGTGAAAGTCAATGGCACCTTGCCATAGAATTAATTTCAGGTTGGAAAAGCACTGGTACTTTGGAAAGAATCACAGTCTTATGCTTGTCTTCTTATTTCTCAAGGGAGTAACCCCTGTCTGCTATTAATGTCTTGGTAACTTCACTATTCTCATTAGGCTCTTTAAGCTTTCTATTCCATTTTCATATAAAAATTTCTTTACAAACACACTTAATCTGAACATTACTGTTGTTTTAATTAAGCTTAATTAAAATTTTAACTAAGTATAGTATGGGCACAGAAGGAAAACATAGGCATATCTGAAGTGACATGTTTTCAGTGAAATAATTTATAGAAATATTATGTCCATTTTAGAATTGAGATAATTCTGTCTTTGCTATATTTATTACTCAGTTTCATGTCCCTAAAATAAAATACCTGTGTTTATTTATTCACATAGAAAAATTCTTTATGTAGTTAATGAATCTATATGGTACACATTCTAGAACCTGGTTAGTTATCCCAATACTCTATGCACCTAGATGAGAGCTGAATTGTGATTGTGAGAGAAGCTAGTTGAAGCAAAAATAATCATAAATTAGTCTAGTCTTAATTTCTGCTGTGGGAATGTGAAACAAATCTATTCACTCATTATGGAGAATTACAATAGTTGAAAATAAGAAGTCCACTATTGTTCAACTCGACAAACCCTTGATTTTGTTGCCCTTCCTTATAGACGATGGGTGATGCTAAAGTTATTACCTCACTACAAAGCCTCAGCTCAACAAGGATGAAGCCTACATGTTAGCTGTTTCATGCAGTCTCACTTTCAGTCTATATTCCTCTTTCTTTTTGTTTTAGCATCACATAAGAGGCTACAGAAAGGAAAAACCTGACGTTTTTATACTAGCAAAGTCCTCAACTCATGAAAGTTCTGGAGTCACATGCAAATTGTACAAGCTTAAACACAGTAAAAGTGCTATGAAAAGAGTTTAGCATTTTCTTCCATGAATGTTAGCTTTCGGAATAAAATACCCCAGCTTTGGGAAGAAGACAACCTAAATGTAATAAAATTGTTCAATATGTTTCACAAATGAAGATGAGAGACATTTCCAAACTCTCAAAGACTCAGACCATATGCCGCCCATATATCTTTTCTAAAAAGAGAAAGCTTGATGAAGTAGTACAGTATAAGTGAGACATATCCTCTTCCAAACTGCATTTGCCACACATCGGAGGAAATTAACAACCAATACAGAAGCAGAAAATTAAACCTAACTTGTATGCACTTAGCAACTCAGATTTAAAACACAGGCAACTATCCTAGCACTGAGGTGACTGCTCATCCTTACAACACGGATGTCATCTATGAATACCTTCCAGATTGGCAACCTGAATATGTTGGTATGTAGACATTGTTTACTATATACATACGCAGAACAAAACATTCACCTGCTGCCTTCATAGGACTTATGGACCAACTTGTATTTCTGCGCATTCAGTTCATTACACAGGAAAATTCAGTGACCAATTTTGTCTTCCAACTTGTGTATTATAATAACAGTGTGGCATACTTTAATAAGACTGGTAACAGGATTAAAGACACAGAAGTATTCACCCATCTAAATTCAAAGTATTTTCTATCCTGTCTGAATTAATGAGTGTAAAAGTATCTTTAACTTTTATTCACCCGATATAATTGTCATCTCAGAGGCTTACTGCTGAATAAACTCATCCTTTCTAGCTCTGTCTGAACTCTAGCTAGCAGGATTAACCCAGCTGTTCTGGCCCAAACTCCTCTCCAAGTCAACCTTCATAATATAAGCATGTGCTTATATTACGAAAGCCAAACTGTCTTCTCCTGACTGAATTGCTGTGATTGACTAGTGCTAGCAATCTTTTCTAATCTTCTAGCTCCTTGATCACTCTCTGGCTTGCTCTGTCTTTACCTGCAAGCAATCACTGCAAAATGGTTCTAGAAATACTGCCCACGCTCTCCCACTCTCTGCACTGCTGACTTAAGTTACTTCTCCTTCCTCTGTTGTTCCCATTAAGTTGCTTCTCTTTCTTGTCTGCTCTAATCTGAGTTGAGCATATACTATCTTTGACTCATTCTGCCAAATCCTCCTCTGTTAATGAAAGCCAGTTCCGCTGGAAATGAAGGTATTTCTCTTTTCTTGTTTTTTTCCCTTGGTTTTTTATTTACATTTCAAATATTATCCCCTTTTTCGGGTCCCCCCCAAAGACCTTCCCATCCCCCTATCCCTGCTTCTATGAGGATGTTCCCACCCACCTATTCCCACCTCCCTGCCCTAGCATTCCCCTACACTGGAAGATCCAGTACGGAACCATCTATTTAGCTTTTGATTTTAATTCTTTAGCCAAACGGGAAATTAGTAAGAATTTCAATTTCACATGCTTATATTACAAAGGTGTACATTTGTCATAAGCATACACAGAATATCATAAAATATTATGTAATCCTCATATACACATAAATCTCTATCTGGTATAATGCCCATATTCCAACATATTCAGATTTAACATCTTGAAGCATCCCTGTTCTAAGAATGAGCAATCACCTCAGTGCTAGGATAGTTGTCTGTGCTTAAAATCTGAGTTGCTATATGCATACTAGTTATGTTTAATTTTCTGCTTCTTTTTTTTTTTTTTTTTTTTTGGTTTTTCGAAACAGGGTTTCTCTGTGTAGCCTTGGCTGTCCTGGAACTCACTCTGTAGACCAGGCTGGCCTCGAACTCAGAAATCTGCCTGCCTCTGCCTCCCAAGTGCTGGAATTACAGGCGTGTGCCACCACGCCCAGCTAATTTTCTGCTTCTGTATTGGTTAATTTCCTCCAACATGTGGCAAATGCAATATATACATATACAAATATGTATATGTATATATAATCATTTATATTATATTCATACAATATTCAAACAATTACATTATTTATTATTGATATATAACAAAACATATTTATATTATACAATTATTTAAAATATTTGTATTTACAAATTACAAATATTAATATTATATATCGTACTTAAAATATATATTATACAATGTATTTGAATTCATCTAGCAGGAATATAATAAATATATACCTCAACAAAAATAATATTGAAAATATGCCTGTGGAAAACAGTAAACATTTAGTACAAGAGAGAAAGAAAAATATTGAAGTAGGATATTATCGAACACATATGTCATCTGACCCATTATTCTTTAAGTTAAAGGACAAAGTTTGAGGAGCTAGTAGCCTGCCAGGGATGGATGCACGGTGTAACACAATAACAAAAACAATAAAACAAATACACAGCCACAACCAACAAAAGAACAGATGGAAAGATAAAGCTATGATTATTTAGATACTTTTTTTACATGAATAACAGTATTCTAAATTATTCAGATATGGCATTATTCTGAGAGGTTTACATAGTCCTCAATTACAGGGAGTACAAATAAAGCTTCAACTCACAAAATTAAGTAACGAAGCACGGGCTTGTGGATGGATGCTGAACACTTCTTGTGTACACATCCAACTTGACCCTTGCTTTGGTTTGTTAACTGTCAAAAAAATTGTCAGTAATCATTTCTACATATTGCTAGGGTGATACTGAAAGGTTTTATATGCTTTTTAATTCACAATTTTGAGCAATGTTTTGTTTTATTGACATGTACAATGCATTTTGATCATTAACACCTACCATCTCCTTCCAACTCACATTGAATCCCCTATCTAATCTCCATCCTAATTCATGTTCTATTATTATTCTTTTTCTGTTTTCAACTAGTGCTCACATGTATATGAGTATGTGTTGTAGAATTCATCAGTCCTAACCTGGGCTTTCTACCCTACCTTTGACCCTTTAATTCCTGGATAAAACATACACACAGCCTTTATATTTACAATAAACCTTAAACGGTGCAAAAACTGGGAAGGTACCTACCCTCAATGCTAGTAGAACCTACATTCCTATTGACAACTTCAAGTGATTACTTACTACTTACCATGTGTCATCTGTGCTGCTCTGAACTCCAATTGGCTAGCCATCAGGGCCATGTTTTTATGGTTTACCTAACCCAAGGAAGTTTCTTCTTCCTCATGCACCTTCTCCTTGTGGTTCTTTTCTGACGTGGTCACAGGGAACCTATCAGCATCTTAATCTAAAGGAAAGGGACTTTCCTTCTTCAGGAGTCATATAATTGTTAGTATATATTCTACTAGGGGTGGAGTCTTTGAAGCCCTTACCTCATTACTGCTAGAATTGTGTTGATTTCATCATGTGCATGCTTTATGTAGGCAACTATAGCTGCTATGAGTTTATGGATCAACCATGTCATATCTAAAAGACAGAGTTGCATAACTCTTTCCACATACTCTTTTCTTAGATAGAAGAGGTTTGATATAGATGGCCCATCTATAAGTGAACACACATACTCAGTTGTTCTCAGCAGTTCCATATATTATGTCTCTATATTAACCATTACCCACTGGGAAAAAAATAGTCTTCTCTGAACGAAAACATAACAGTACATATCTATGTATTTAACATAATTGTTTAGAAGACAATTTCATAACATGAACATTTAGTGAAACAAAAGTAGGTTTCCATTCTAGGGTCCATGATTTCCTCAGGTACATGATTTTGACTAAAATTATGAGATATGAAGCCTATCTCATGGAACTGGAACAAATATAGTTAAGAAATAGTTGGTTAGTTCCTATAACATTCATGCCAAATATTAGAAGTAACAACTTATCTAGCAGGTCACATGGGTAGCATGCAGGGTCTAATACTGGATGAGACTACTGACAGATAATTCTCCCCTCAAAATCCTGACTACAACCTTCAAACACTATGCAAACTATCCACCATGGAGATATATAGGTGGCCAGTTTGAAATGAATATCTCTATGTCTTATGAACAAAAGTAGAGGTATCTTCAGTCATAAGGTCTTACAAATTAATACATTTGAGCAATCAAGAACAATGGTAATATTTTGTTCTGATTTTGGTTTTTCTGGGGGGGTCTCTGATGAGCACATGATACTGAAATCTTTAATAACCATGTATTCTGTGAACAGTAATGAAGTGGAAACTCTGTTTTATATTATAATTTCATTTTACTTAGTTTACAGGGTAGTGGATTTTCATGATCAAAGTTTATAATTTTTAGTTTTGACTAGTTCATCTCCTACCTGTCTTTGTTTTCATGTTCAAGATTATCTTCATGATTTTTTTTCTGAGAAGAAATCAAAAACATGTAGGAATTGCCTCCTTCTCATTCATTTCCATAAACTTTACTTTTACTAAAGATCAATATTTCTACCATTGCTTTTATCACTGTGGAAGAGGTGTTATTTTACAACTAAATGACATTTCTGGGATGAGTCTTAAGATAGTTGCTTAAAAACAACAGATGAGCCAGGCAGTGGTGGCACATGCCTGTAATCCCAGCACTTGGGAGGCAGAGGCAGGAGGATTTCTGAGTTCGAGGCCAGCCTGATCTACAGAGTGAGTTCCAGGACAGCCAGGGCTACATAGAGAAACCCTGTCCAAAAAAAAAAACCCATCAGGTGAATATACTTATGTATTGATCATGGAGTCCATGGTTGTGTAATAGTGCCTGATGGGTGAGAAAACAAGCTGGAAATGGCTGAATATACTCAAAAGACACTTCTCAGGAGGTCCAGTGGTTAATGCTCATAAGCCAGAACTCTTAGATGAGATAAAACTATTAATGTAAATATTCAGCAATCCCAGGCTACAGAGAGCCAGGGTGTATGGCAGAAGGTACATGAGAAAAACAATCTTGTAATCAGAATTTCTTGACATCTACCAAAGAAGAGTAGAAACATCATTTTCTTCAATATCACCATGTGCTAATATTATGTCTTACTATTGATATTATAATAGTGTATATATATATATATATATATATATATATATATATATATTCCACTATGTTTCAATTTATCTAAGAAGGTCATGTTTGTGTTGACGGAGTCATTTATTATTTTTCAAAGATAAAGTCATATATTTATTGAATACTTACCAGGAACCAACTACACTCCTAAAATGTGAAGACTTGATAGCTAAAAGCAAAGTTAATAAAGATATTTCAATAAGAGAAAATTGGAAACAAGTTGCTCATGAGAATTAATGTGTAGACATTGTCCAAATTATAGATATTGTAAATGTGAAAACAGAGTTAAATATTTTGAACATCTGTGTACCTGAAAACTCTAGACATAGACATGTTAATCTGTGCTGTGCTGTGCTGTGCTGTTAGTTGGTATGGTCTTAAGGAAATATTTGGATTATGAGTGTTCTATCCATGAAAATGAAAACAATACTTTTACAAAAGAGCCAGCAGAGATCTACCTGTCTCCTTTCACTATATCAGGACAAAGGCAAAAGCTACCAATTTGCCAAACATGAGATGAACCTCTAGTTGTCACAGTATCTTGGAATTCAGCTGCCAGAAATGTCAGTGTTAAATTTCCACTTTTTTATAATCTACTCAGCCTACAGTATTTTGTAACTGTACTTTGCAGTTTGAGAAAATGAAATAACATGCAACATAGCAGAAAATACTAATAGAAAAAGATAATTCTGTCCTAGAAATTGAGAAACTGATACTTTAACTGACAGTTTAAAAACGTAGAGTATATATTTGACCATTCCGAATAAGTGCTCATAAAAGGTAGAAGGGCTAATTAATATTTGTTACATTTTCCATTGCATAAAGGAAAATTAGTTACTGTACATTTGTTCATATTTGCAATAGGAAACATAATACATTATTAAGTATTATGAAATGATTACTAATCACTTGCTTATCAATAAGTGTCCTAACCAAATTAATGACTACTATCTTTTCCATTGTTCATTGTGTTAATCTTATGGAAATAGTTACTACAAGAATCAAATATTGGTAACAAAACTTTGAACTAAATAAATTTATGAATTAGAAAAAATATAATATTAAAGAAATGAACCTGCTTTTATATGAACCTGAATTTCTAAAGAGTCTCATTTTTCTGGTATGTCCTTGATTACTCCTTGTTCATCTCCAGGCTACAGGAAGTCAGACACCAGCGTTTAAGCAAGCCAGTTTCTCCTTTTATACTTAGCACCTTGGCTTCCACATCCCTTCCAGTGGAAATACTGTATCTTTAGGCAATAATGGACATATTAAACAAATAATTAAAATAACATTGAATCTTGATAATAACAACAGCACAAAATAATATTTAAGCAAACATCTACACACATATACACACACACAATCAATCTCAGCAAAATATTAAATATTTGCAATCTGTAATATGCAAACCACAAAGGAGGGAAAGTTTAATGGTAATGAAACTGTATCAACTTTAGGTTTAACTCAGTGTACGTTGTGGGGCAGTGTTTACTAGAGTTTCATATTAGAAGAAATGTACACAAATCAAAACTCTGAATGAATCAGTCAGTACTGGTACCCATCCCATCTTCCCAACAATCATTTAATTCTTCAAGTAAGTTCTTAAACCATGGATACCCTGAAAGGGAAGACACTTTCCACATTTATTACATTGCACTTTCTATGCCAGCAGATAATATATTTAGTGATTTGTAGGTACAGCGGCAGATGGAAGCAGGAGCTGCCTGTCTTATCTAGGTTATGTTCAAACATAACCACTGGAAAAGTGCCATGTTAACTGAAAATTCATACATTGTCTGTTAAAATCCATGTCTCTAATTCTCTACCTGGATCACTGCTTTCTTGAATAGTGTTATCATTTACAATCCTGACAGCAGGTTACAGTGTGCCAGAAACAACAAATAATTGTCCTTTAGCTTCACCTATGGGTGCAGAATTCACAAAAGAGCATATTTTCCAAAAGGAAAAATATTTCATGTGTGTGTGTGTGTATATGAAATATATATCAAAGTGAGTAAAATAGAAATAAAACTTGTGTTAATGCTTCTAATAGATTATTTTTTTCATTTCATATCTTACTTTATTGCCCTTGAATAATATTAAATTGATTTTTCTTTTCTATGACATTAACCACTATATTAAAAGAATAAAAGCAGTATAAGGCTTCCATGATTTGGGGTTTTTGTTTTATTTTTCTATATATATATTTTTTCTACATTCTTTGTTTACATTCCAAATCCTTTCCCCTTTCCTGGTTCTCCCCTCCCCATAAATCCCATAAGTCATTTCCCTCCACCCATTCCCCAGTCACCTCCCTCCCATTTCTCTGTCCTGGTACTCCCCTAAAATGCTGGATCAAGCCTTTCCAGGACCAGGAACCTCTCCTTCCTTCTTCTTGGGAATCATTTGATATGTTAATTGTGTCTTGAGTATTCATAGCTTCTGGGATAATTAATGTCCACTTATCAGTGACTGCATTCCATGTGTATTCTTTTGTGATTGGGTTACCACACTTAGGATGATATTTTCTAGTTCCAACCATTTGCCTAAAAATTTCATGAATTCATTGCTTTTAATTGCTGAGTAGTATTCCATTGTGTAAATATATCACATTTTCTGTATCCATTTCTCCATTGAGGGACATCTGGGTTCTTTACAGCTTCTGGCTATTATAAGGAAGGCTGCTATGAACATAGTGGAGCATGTGTCCTTATTGCATGGCAGGGAATCCTCTGGGTATATTTCCAGGAGTGGTATAATAGTGTCCTCCAGAAGTGTCATGCCCAGTTTTCAGAGGAACCACCAGACTGATTTCCAGAGAGTTTGTACCATCTGGCAATCCCACCAGCAGTGGAGGAGTGTTCCTCTTTCTCCACATCCTCTCCAACACCTGCTGTCACCTGAGTTTTTAATCTTAGCCATTCTGACTTGTGAGAGGTGAAATTTCAGGGTTGTTTTGATTTGCATTTCCCTAGTGATTAATAATGTTGAATATTTCTTAAGGTGCTTCTCAGCCATTCGAAATTCTTCAGGTGAAAATTCTTTGTTTAGCTCTGTACCCCATTTTTAATAGGGTTATTTGGCTCTCTGGAGTCTACCTTCGTGAGTTCTTTGTATATATTGGATATTAGCCCACTGTCAGATGTAGGGTTGGTGAAGATCTTTTCCCAATTTGTTGGTTGCCATTTTGTCCTTTTAACAGTGTCCTTTGCCTTACAGAAACTTTATAATTTTGTGAGGTCCCATTTATCAATTCTTGATCTTAGAGCATAAGCTATTGGTGTTCTGTTCTGGAACTTTTCCCCTGTGCCCATGTCCTCAAGGATCTTCCTCAGTTTCTTTTCTATTAGATTCAGTGTCTGGTTTTATGTGGAGGTCCTTGATCCACTTGGAGTTGAGATTTAATAGGGTTATTTGGCTTTGGAGTTGAGTGTGTGGGTTCATTTCTGGGTCTCCAATTCTATTCCATTGATCTACCTGCCTGTCACTGTACCAATACCATGCAGTTTTAAACACTATTGCTATGTAGTACTGCTTGAGGTCCGGGATACTGATTCCCCCAGTTTTTTGCTGTTGAGAATTGTTTTAGCTATCCAGGGTTTTTGGTTAATCCAGATGAATTTGAGAATTGCTCTTTCTAACTCTATAAAGAACTGAGTTGGGATTTTGATGGGAAATGCATTGAATCTGTATATTGCTTTTGGCAAGTTGACCATTTTTACTATATTAATTCTGCCAATCCACGAGCATGGAAGATTTTTCCATTTTCTGAGGTGTTCTTCAATTTTCTTTTTCATAGACCTGAAGTTCTTGTCATACAGATCTTTCCCTTGTTTGGTTAGAGTCACACCAAGATACTTTATATTGTTTGTGGCTATTATGAAAGGTGTCATTTCTCAAGAAAGAGAACTTCAGTTCAATTTCCCTAATAATAAATTTCTTGCCAACAGAATCCAAGACAATCAAACAATCATTCACCATGATCAAGTAGGCTTCATTCCAGGGATGCAGGAATGTTTCAATAGATGGAAATCCATCAATGCAATCCACTACATAAACAAACTCAGAGAAAAAAAACACATGGTCATTTTATTAGATGCTGAAAAAGCTTTGACAAAATTCAGCATCCTTTCATGCTAAAAGTCTTAGAAAGAACAGGAATTCGAGGCCCATACCTAAACATAGTAAAAGCAATATTCAGCAAACCGGTAGCCAACATCAATCTAAATGGAGAGAAGCTTGAAGCAATTCCTCTTAAATCAGGGACTAGACAAGGCTGCTCCCTCTCTCCATATCTTTTCAATATAGTAGTTGAAGTTCTAGCCAGAGCAATTAGACAACATAAGGAGGTCAAAGGGATACAAATTGGAAAGAAAGAAGTCAAACTATCACTATTTACAGATAATATGATAGTATATTTAAGTGACCCAAAAAAACTCTATCTGAGAACTCCTACAGCTTACAATCAACTTCATCAAAGAGGCTGGTTATAAAATTAACTGAAGCAAATCAGTAGCCTACCTATACTCAATGATTTGTTTTCAAAATAACTATAAACACTGTTAGAGATATCAACTATTTAAGTCAATAAACTCCATATCAAACAATTGCATATGATTCTCACTAAAGTTTAAAAGAAATTTTCTAAGCATCAATTTATTTAGTTGACTTATCCAGTGCAGTCAGAGGGCAGAAGGACATGTCTGTCTGTATCTTTCAAGGAAAAATGACATAAGCATGTGGCTTAATCTACAAAAACCTATTATGCCATGTTGTTTAGAACTCTGGAAAACTTTCCACCTAACCCAAGGACTTTTGTTACATTTCCTGATCAAGTTTATTAACTTTCATGTGCTTTTTTTTATTATACAAACTCAGCAATCCACAGATATGTATTTAGAAACTTATGTATATAGCAATAATTAGTAAATTAAATGCTATTAATTTGAAAGGTATCACACAATGCTATATGGCAAGTTTTGGAGAGGAAAGGGCAGAGTGAAAGAATATCATTACATTGTAATCTCAGAAAGTAATAGTAATAATTAAAAATAATGAATAATAGCACAATTATTTGAGTGTGTTTTTAATCAATGGTGATAATCAATCTAAGAAAAATAATCAAGAACACAGAAACTCTACTGTAATATATTAATCAAATCCATATATAAAATTAATTGGATTCTTAGATTCTTAGTATAATATAGAGAAATGAATTTTATTTTTCTCCTTTTATTGAATAGGATTAGTTTTTCATACAATATATCCTGACTAAAGTTTTTACTCTCTCTATTCTTTTCAGTTCTTCTATACCTCTCCTCCCATATAGTTCTACTAATGCCTCTCATCAGAAAAGAATGAGCTTCTAAAAGATACCAATGAGACATAACAAAATAAAATATACTATGACAAAATGAAAACCATCACATTGAAAATGGACAAGGCAAACTAACAGATGGAAAAGATCACAAGGGTAGATAGACCCAAGAATCTGAGACCAACTCTTAAACACATTCAGAATTTCCCAAAAGTACTGAACAAAAAGCTATAATATATATTCGGAAGACTTCATATAGACTCATGCTGGCCCTGTGCCAGTACCTTCAGTCTTTGTGGGTTCGTAGGAGCCTTGCCCAACTGATTTAAAGAGCTTTGTTCACCTCTGGCTCTTACAACCTTTTGCCACATTTTCCCAGGGATCCCTGAGCTGTGAGGATAGTGACTTAGTAAAGACATCCTATTTAAAGATGTGTGCTCCCAGGTCACTCTGCATGTAATGTCTGGTTGTAGGTCTCTGTATTTGTTTCCATTTGCTGCAGGAGGAAGCTTCAGTGATACTAGCTGAATAGGCACTGATCTAGGAGTATGAAAAATGTCACTAGGAGTCATTTATTGTTATAAAACAATAACAAAAAACGACAACAACAACAAATAAGCCCAGTATATAAGCTTTATCTCTCTTCTCTGGGCTATCTAGACTTTCTCATTCTTGGCCACTCAAGCAGTATTGAAAATGGGTTCCAACTCAGGGAGTGGTCATTAAGCACCTTAAATCAATTAGTTAATTGCTTCCAGGTTTTCTGACATGATTGTCCTAGCATATTTTGCAGGTAGGGCAGATTGTAGTTCAATGGTTTTGTGGCTGCATTGGCATTTATGCTTCTTTTCTGGCAGCCTGCAGAGAACCTCCCCATATTAAAGACACTAGAATGTGAGAATGAAGGTCCTATGTAGGCACCAGCTGACCTCCTCCATTTTCAAGGAGTTGTGTGGATGTTATCTTCAGTTGTGAGAAATCACTGTCAGTTTGTGGAAAACAACCTACTCTTTTTTGTCAACTACCTGGGTTATTTTGGGATTTTTGACATTTTGACCAACAACTGAATTGGCTATAACCCAGTACCTGTACTGGAATATGGTAGCATGAAGATGGTCAGTTGGAATGCCTTATTCCTCATTAGTTGGAGACCTTATTCAGATTGTCTTCACATATTTTAGGAAGATTCTATACTACCTAACAAATGCCCCTCAATTTTAAATGTCTCTCTCAAAATATCTTTTTAATGATTTTTTTTTCAAGGAATACTTTCTTTCCCTGGAAATCTCTCTCTCTCTCTCTCTCTCTCTCTCTCTCTCTCTCTCTCTCTCTATATATATATATATATATATATATATATATATATATACATACATACACACACACACCCAAATAGTGTATAAATATATACTCACATATATAGCATATATTCATATAATTTTATATATTCAACATTTTTTACATTTTAAACTTTGAACCTGGTTCTTTATGAATTCCACATCATGCACACCAACCTTATTCCCCTCCCCTCATATATGCCTGCCACCCTTGCAACATTTCTTTCAAGAAAGAAAAAAATCTCATTGGGAAGCCATATCACAATATATTCCAAAATATACCCTTTGGTCCACACTTCTTTGCTTGCAAATAAATATTCATTCCAATGACTTGTTGCTTTGGTTTAAGGCTGATGGCTTCCTCTATTCTATTGATACTGGGACCACATAGTACTTGTCTCAGATATACTGTTGTTGCCCTGTGTCTTGGAGATCCTATAGTTTTGGGAATGTAGAACTGACCCTTTCGTGCACTATAGCAGTCCATTGATGGGGTAGATGTTGGGGTTGGCTAATTGAAAGCCCTGGACATGAGCTTGAGAGGTAACTGAACTGGTCAGACTGCCAACTCCCTCACTCTTATGTCCTTAAGACCAGTTCATCAGAAACCCTGCTTCACCAAGGCCAGATCTACCCTACTCTCCAACTTGTACCAGTGAGAGACATACCTAGTTACCCCTGGGCCAGCTCCTCTGCCTTCCATAGACAAGATTAGGGAGGGGAAATGGGTTTCTCTCCGAGGAGTCAATTCTTTCACACATACCCTCCTTGGGACTATTTGCCCATGCACCTACCACCAGGGTCAGCTTTACTGTGATGCCCAGGTGAAGAACAGGATCTGTTCTCCTAAAGGTTGCATCTGAAGAGGGGCAGCGACAGCTCTTATGCTCTCATGACTCCAGAGCCTTGTCTCCTGTCTGCCACAGTTGGTGAGGGGCAAGAGGGGAAGAAGGTAGGGCCATATCGCCCAAGTTCCTACTGCAATGTGTGAGCCTGTTTTCCAGAGTAATACAACTGGAAAGTAGTGGGGTCAGCTTTCCTGCTTTTAAGTCCCAGGGATAGCCTCTCCCAGGAGTACCAGGTGAGGTGTGGGGCCAGTTCTGTACAGCCCTCAGACTTCAACATGCCCTCTGGTGGCAGACCAGACAAGGGATGTCTTCCTGGCCATTTGTAGCAACAGACCTCTGTTGCTGCATGCCCATAGACCCAGACATAGCCCCTAGTGGGGACATAGACTAGAACCCCACCATGGTCACAAGTGATTGCCATTAGGTTGTTCTTCAGAATATTCAAGATTGCCTCTCTCTCTCTCTCTTCTTTGTGCTCACATCCTTCTTGTTACTCTTTTTCTTCAATTTCTCTACTGCTTACTTGCTCCTCTTGGTAACATCCAGAGTCTCTGAGTGTCTTGGCTTGACTCAGTAGTGGTCTCAGTTGTACTATTCCCAATTGTGCATTATGGTGCTACATAGGGTGAAATGAGTGGCCATAGTGGGGCCATGTGGCTGGGAAAACCAGCGGGGTATAGGGACAGGAGAGATGCCCGTGTACCACGGAGGGAAGGCTGCCTGGCTAGCAGTGGGGGGCATTCTGGCGCGCTCCCCACTCCCCGGAGTATCTGTTGAGGAAGCCTGGTTGGAAAGAGGCTTTGTCCTTTCTGGAGGCTGGAGATGCTGAGGCCTGTTCCATACTCCTTCACGATGGGTTTTTATAAGACGAGACAGACCATAGTTTCAAAGCTTTATTTTAGAAAAGTAAAAAGAGAAAAGGAGATAGAGAAGTAAAGAGAGAAAGAAAAGATAGAGGGATGAGAGCTGGACATGACCACAGGGAAAGAGGGGAAAGAATGGGGAGAGACGGGGACAAGGAATCAAGAGCAAAGGCAAGAGAGAAAAGCAGGAGAGCGAGGGGAAGCTCCTCTTATAGTGGTTTGGGTTATCTGGCTGTTTCCAGGTAACAGAAGGAGACCAGTGGCCACAGGGATTTGTCCAACAGTGCTAGATAGGGCTTATCTCAAGCATGTTCTGCCTCGTGGGAGGCCTTCATTATGGCCAGCTGGTGTTCATCTCAGGCTAGCTCCATGTCTAGACCCCATGGCTCCTATCTGGTGGTTATCACCTGCTTAATAACACAGCCTGGCCAATGACTCCATAGAAGGTTGTCTTTCATTGTCTTTCTTGGACTCACTCCCACCTGGCGCCTTCAATCCCAGACAGGGTTTTAGTCCCTGGCTTGCTCCTGGCCATGGGTCCTATACTGGTGGTCATCTCAGACTGGCTTTCATTTAGTTAGTTTATGTATTTTAATTAATTAATGTGTGTGTGTTTGTGTGTGTGTGTGTGTGTGTGTGTGTGTGTGTCTGTGTGTGTCAGTGTCTGTGTGTGTCTGTGTCTGTGTCTGCAGGCTTCCATTGTACACTTGTAAATATCAGAAGACTTCTTTTCTTTTGGTAATTATTTATCTTTCTACAATTTGGGTTTTAAGGATTAAAATCCTGGAGATCATTATCTTTCAACTTCTGTATTCACCATCATATCAAGATCTATAGACATCTTCATTCAGTGGCCTTTCACCCTGGGGCCTGAGGCTTCAGTGACTTTTGGGTACATATATGGCTATTTATTTGCAAAGAATTTCTTGAAGAAACTGTTATATTTAACTGTTTTTCAGCACGGCGTCCCCGAGGAATTTCTATCTCAGTGGGGGAAATCATCAAATGAATTTTCCATTTCATTCCTTGGGCCTTCCACAGAGGCGTTGGTTAATTTCTGAGTTGAAATCAAGATACCTTTCCTATCAAACTGATACAACTAAATCGCTTACTTCTACTGATCTTCTTGTATTTTATCATTAAATTTTTCTTGTCTACCAAACAAATTCTTCTTTCTTATTAGCAAGATTGCATTGCTGTCTATTTTGTCAACTTGACACACTAGGAAAAAAACATTAATTAAGAAAATACCCCTATTATATTTTCCTATGGTCAAGTTTTTAGAGGATTTTCTTGAATAGTGAATTTCAGAATGCCCATCACATTGTGGGTGCTGCTGTCACTCAAAGGCAGGTAGTCATAACCTGTAGAAGAAAGCAGACTGAGCAAGCCCTGAGGAGAAATTGAGTAAGCAATTGTCCCCTATGGTCTCTGCATCAGCTCCTGCCTCCAGGCTGCTGCCTTATTTCCCTACCCTGTTTTGGCTGAATGATGGGCTTTAAGCTGTAAGATTAAATACTTTCTACCAAGTTTTCTTTGGTTATGGTTTTTATCACAATATTAAAAATCACCAACACAATACATTTATAAAATTTTTTGTAATGTTTATGCCTGTATGGGGGAGTATGTACATTTTCATGGGAGGGTACATGCACTTGTATAAGTTTTGGTGATAGAAGATGGTCCTTCATTCATCTGACTTGCATTGAGGGCATGTTGTGGATACATCACATGATAATATCGTAATCTGGCAGCAAGTACTCTTAATGACTAAGCCATCTCTCTAGCCCCCATTAATGCATTTTAGGCACAAAGAATGAAGACACAAACATCGGTGGCTATGTAAGGGGGCATGGATCTGGGAGGAGTGGTAGAGTAAATATGGACAAAATATGTCACATGAAATTCACAGATTAAAAAAATTCTTTCAATTATTTTTTGGGGGAATGGGTTACTCTGAATTATTGAAATATGGCTGAAAACATCCAGCAGTTGAGAATGCCTTTGACATAGTGCTGAGCCTCCTAGAACCATCGTCTGACACGTTAGTTATACTACTAGCTTTTTACACATTTCCATTCTGAACATAAACTCAGGTTAATATTTTTAATTAGACAAATTCTATAGCTCTCAATTTCATTCTAAATATTGTGGCAAATATTGAAAATAAATCCAGAGTCATAATTTTCTGCCAAAGCTTGGACAGTTTTTACGAGATCAAGTTAGTTTTTTTTCCTTCAGAAAATGAGTTAAAAGGAATGGAGTATCTGAGTGGAGCTGGAAGATAATGTTGGTGATGTGCATGAAATAGGAAACTTTACCGTTGGCCATGAAACTGGTATTAAAAATATTAGCTTTGGATATTATGGCAGAAGATTTCCCCTCTTTGCTTTCACAGCAAGTTAGTGTTCATGCAGATGATCATTTCAGGAGCACTTTAAAGTCATAATCCAACGTGGTGATCAGTTTTATCGCCTTGCTTTGCCTTGCTCCTGTCTGCTTCAACACTGAGCAGTGATGCTGTAGCTGACTCTGTGGAATCTCATCAGCAACACTCTGTGCTCAGACGGTAACTATGTATGAGCGATGCTCCGAAGTTGGGGGTGCAAGAAACAGATGTGGCCTCATACTTTAATGTATGACTTCAATATGGGGACATCTCTGCAGCAGCCAGTTAATTGAATTTCAGATGTTCTAGTTTGTCATTTATTAAACATATACTAATACTGTTTAGGGATTTTCTATGGATTTTCATTTTAAGTTACTTTATCTTTGTTTTCCTAAGACTGATGATAAAGTAGAGAATATTATTTTTCATTTTCTTTTCCTGCAGCATATTGTAATATAGTGTACTTGTTTTTTTTAAATCATCTCTACTTCTTTTTATTGGATTGATTTATTAAGTTGTAAATTGTTGCATACATGAACATCTTGATTCTTACTATTTTTTATTTTTATTAGATATTTATTTACATTTCAAATGTTATTCCCTTTCCTCCTTTTCCCTCCCAAAAGCCCTTATCCCATCCCCCCTCCCTGCTCACTAACCTATTCACTACCGCTGCCCTGTCCTGGCATTCTCCTACACTGGGGCATTGAGCCTTCACAGGACCAAGGGCCTCTCCTTTCATTGATGTCTCACAAGGTCATCCTCTGCTATATATGCAACTGGAGCCATGGGTCCCTTCTTACTATTGTACAAGAGCTTTTTCACAAATTCAAAAGGGGACACTTATTTAGCAAGCTAAATGAACAATTAATGCCTATAACTAGCTCTACTTCCCACCTGACAGCACAGAATGCAAATCTATCAAAGGAACGACTATCCCATTTCTTCTTGTTTCTGTGACATGCTTCCACATTTAAAGGTACTGCATCAGAGCAAGATCATCCAGAGGGATGAACATACTGCAGGCCTAGGACTTATCAGAGTCGAAGAATTTATCATCAAGAAAAGTAGAGTTCCAAGAATGAGCTATAGAATTATATTCATGTATTATATTTAATTTTTATACCTTTACATTAAAACAGAATTATAGAATTTTTCTCTTCTCTTTCTTCCCTTCAAATTTTCCAATGTATTACTCATATGCTCTCTCTTAAATTAAGGGCCTCTGTTTCCTTAAGAGGAGAAGAAGGTACTGTACGGGTGAGTGTGTATGTTGGGTGCTTTGGTATATTTGCACATGTCTTATACTAATAAATCAAAATGAGCCTTATAACAATTTAGGACTCAGCTTTTATTGTTCAATTCTTTTGTAAACATATATCTTCGAAGTAAATAACCTAGTTATCTTAGGGGAAATTTACTAATGAATAGCATTTTACATTTTAGTATTTTACGAAAAATATACTAAATAACCATTGTTATCATAACAATTGGAGTACAGTAAAGGATAGGTCTTCTAACATTTGTAGTTTCATTTACTTCTTTATTTTATCTTAAAATATACTTTTAAGATTAGAGTTTGCATTGAGATCTATGCAAATCCATGCAAAACTAATCCATTTATGTAAAACTATTCATATAGATAAAAATGAGCTAGAGAATTATATTTATGCATTATATTTAAACTTTTTATATATTTAAATTAAAATAGAATTACATAATCTTGCTCTTCCCGTTCCTCCCTTCACCTTTTCCAATGTATTATCCATGTGCTCTTTCTCAAATTCAGCGTCTCTATTTCTTTAGGAGAAGATTTGTGAGGAGAAAAATCATTGTGTTTGGAGACACAAAGTATAAACCCCCTGATAACTACATCCTGCTCAACCTGAGTTACCCAAAATATGGACTTCTAGCACTTGGTAAAATTTACTTAAGGAAACAGGTACATGGCTGAGCATATGTTTGTGAAACTTTACTATGTCAATTTGTGTATTGTATATATAATTCTTTCATTGTTACTGAGATAAGATATAATACTTTGGTCTAGTGAAGATGTTGACCCAATAAACCCTAGGAATTTTGTGTCTCTGAAATATATTTTTATTACATGAATTACAAAGTAAATTATGGGCTATTTAGCAATGGCATAGATAATTCATAAATTTTCTTCTTATAAATATTGTTTCTGACTAAAACAATAAGAAATAATTAGATTTCCTTAACTTTTATCTAGGCTGACTTCAGGAGATACTGCATTTATTTGAGCAGTTCTTTCTTATTCAAGCATAGCATTTGCTTTCCTGTGATGTAAGTCACAGGGCTGTCTATATATAGTACACCCTAAGAGACACAAAATGGGAAAGTTCCCGTAAATATTATGAAGCTAACTACTCTGTCATTGTCTTTATTTCCAGTAGCTTTCTTTGATGATGAAATTTGGTAGCCTAATGCTGAGCATTTGGTGGCTTATTATACCCTTCCTATCATTGAAATTTTCAGGGAAACAATCCAATAACAATCACTCACAAAAGCAAATTTTCCTTTGAAGTATACAGGAACAAAGAACCCTGGAGTTAATTCTTTTGCAGGATATGTCCTTTAACTGACTAAGGATTGGGGCCTACTCTAGAGTTGCTTTCTAGAAATGAGCTGGGGCATCTGTGTAACCTCGGTTGACTATTGTTCAGAGTATGGCAGTAAACATGAAAACACAGATATTTCTTTTTTTTAATTTTTATTTTCTATATTCTATGTTTACATTCCAAAGGCTTTCCCCTTTCCCAGTCCCCCCCACCATACGTCCCATAATTCCTCTCCCCCCCCCAACTATTCCCCAATCATTCCCCCTCCCCCCACGGTTTCTCTACAAAACTGGATCCAATCTTTACAGGCCCAGGGTCCTCTCCTTTCTTCTTCTTGGGAATCATTTGACTTGCTAATTGTGCCTTGAGTATTTAGGGCTTCTGGGCTCATTAATATCCACTTATCAGTGATTGCATTTCATGTGTATTCTTTTGTGAATGGGTTAACTCACTCAGGATGATATTTTCCAGGTCTAACCATTTACCTACAAATTGCATGAATTCATTATTTTTAATTGCTGAGTAGTATTCCATTGTATAAATATACCACATTTTCTGTATCCATTCAACCTTTGAGGAATATTTGGGCTCCTTCCAATTTCTGGCTATTATAAACAAGGCTGCTATAAACATAGTGGAGCATGTGTCTTTATTGTATGCAGGGGAATCCTCTGGGTATATGCCCAGGAGTGGTATGCCAGGGTCCTCTGGAAGTGACATGCCCAATTTTCTGAGGAACCGCCAAACTGATTTCCAGAGTGGTTTTACCATCTTGCAATCCCACCAACAGTGGAGGAGTGTTCCTCTTTCTCCACATCCTTGCCAGCACTTGTTGTCTCTTGAGTTTTTAATCTTAGCCATTCTGACTGGTTTGAGGTGGAATCTCAAGGTTGTTTTGATTTGCATTTCTCTGATGACTAATGATGTTGAACATCTCTTAAGGTGTTTCTCAGCCATCCGAATTTCTTCTGGTGAAAATTCTTTGTTTAGCTCTGTACCCCATTTTTTGATAGGGTTATTTGGTTCTTTGCGGTCTAAGTTCTTGAGTTCTTTGTATATATTGGATATTAGCCCTCTGTCGGATGTGGGGTTGGTGAAGATCTTTTCCCACTTTGTTGGTTGCCATTTTGTGCTTCTGACAGTGTCCTTTGCCTTGCAGAAACTTTGTAATTTTATGAGGTCCCATTTGTCAATTCTTGATCTTAGTGTGTAAGCTATTGGTGTTCTGTTCAGGAACTTTCCCCCTGTGCCCATGTCCTCCAGGGTCTTCCCAAGTTTCTTTTCTAATAGTTTCAGTATGTCTGGTTTTATGTGGAGGTCCTTGATCCACTTGGAGTTGATCTTAGTGCAAAGAGATAAGAGTGGGTCAATTAGCATTCTTCTGCATGTTGACCTCCGACCCAAAAAACTCCACCAGAGAACTTCTACAGCTGATAAACAACTTCAGCAAAATGGCTGGTTATAAAATTAACTCAAGCAAATCAGTAGCCTTCTTGTACTCAAAGGACAAGCAGGCTGAGAAAGAAGTTAGGGAAATAACACCCTTCACAATAGCCACAAACAACATAAAGTACCTTCGCGTAACTCTAACCAAACAAGCGAAAGATCTGTACAACAGGAACTTCAAGTCCTTGAAGAAAGAAATTGAAGAAGACCTCAGAAGATGGAAAAATATTTCTTGCTCCTGGATTGGCAGGATCAATATAGTAAAAATGGCCATCTTGCCAAAAGCAATCTACAGATTCAATGCGATCCCCATCAAAATTGCCACTCAATTCTTCATAGATCTAGAAAGAGCAATTCTCAAATTCATCTGGAGCAACAAAAAACACAGGATAGCTAAAACTATTCTCAACAATAAAAGGACTTCTGGGGGAATCAATATCCCTGACCTTAAGCAGTACTACAGAGCAATTGTGTTAAAAACTGTATGGTATTGGTACAGCAACAGGCAAGTAGATCAATGGAATAGGATTGAAGACCCAGAAATGAACCCACAGACTTATGGTCACTTGATCTTTGATAAAGGAGCCACAACCATCCAGTGGAATAAAGATAGCCTTTTCAACAAATGGTGCTGGTTCAACAGATATTTCTTAAGATGTTGATTTTATTTCATTTGGAAAGACCCACAGCAAGAAGCGTGTTGCATCCACATTATATAGTAGTTCCACTTTTAGAGTTTTATCATCTTCAATAGTACATTGTATGACTATAGGAATCTGCATGCACACCAGCCGTGCACAAAAATTCCCTCTTTCCATACCAATTGACTGCCTGTTATTGTTTTATACTTCAATTATTGTCTAAATAAACATGACTTGGTGCATATAAATCTAGAAATCACTATCAAAAATTATGTAGTGTCTGTATTGTTCATCTAATTTTATTAATGTCCACATTTTTCGTGAAATACAGAAAAATAAAGAAATGCCTATTTATTGATGTCCACCAGAAAATGAGTTGGCTTGCTTAGACAAACACCTACTCAACTGGAAAGGACAAAGAATCTGACGGCACAGAGCACAGGTCATGCCTTGCCACCACAGCATACTGAGCATTAGGAGCAAAGAACTTAGCAAATGCTTTATTCTGTTTCTTTTCCCAATGATGATGAAAGTATTTATTTTTTAAATTCCCCAATAACTCGGGAGCATGTATCTAAACATGTTTTTTTTATATACATGATGGGTATATAAAATAAATAAGAATACTTCTTAGCAAAGACAAACCAATTCCCAAATGAAATTTTTTAAACAAACTAATATGGAACAGTAGAAGGTAAAGTACATATTATCCTATTTATATAGTTTTTATTTTGTGGTGTAAAATAATGTAATTAGAAATAGCTGGTGACTAAAATTCAAATTTTAAATACTACTAAGCTCAAATTTCACACTTATTCAATCGAAATTTTGAAACAAAATGCTGTCATGCTTGTGAATTAATAAGCTGCTTTCATTTCCCTATTGATAAGAACACGTGTGTTAAATTTCACTTAGTATTATTATATAATTTTTAACTATCATAATGAGGCTTTAATAGAAAAACTGAAGTAGAAGTAGCCACGATCTTTCCTTTGTCATACAGGAACAAACACAAACACAAAAATACAAAGACCTTTACATGACTAAGACAGGCAGCAGTTGCTCTTAACGAGTTCTTTATTCTGGGACTTCTTATCTACATGGATGAAAACAGAAGTACATGAGCAGACAACAAGCAAACTTGCTTCCAATAGTCTCCAACTGATTGTTTGTTGATGTTTTTGATTGCATAATCTATTGCCTAAGATTTCAAGTGAGTAGGATAAAATATGATGTAAAATACATGTGCACAATAATAATATAAGTTACTTGGTAAGTACAGACGTAGTTGCGAAACAAGCAGAAAACTCAATGGTAGAGTCTATAAAAGGCAGACTACTGATACTGACACTACTTTTGGATACCATTTCCTTTTCTTGACCCAAACATAGTTTTTGGAAAAGCCGATATGAAATAGCACAGAGTCAAATGAGGAGATGCAGTTCATCCCAGGCAAAGCTTTCCTTCTCTACCCTCCACTACTTCACATAAAGTCCTACCATGTAACCCTCTTTGTGAGAACCCCTGAAATAAATGACTTGTTCTGTGAGTTTTTACCCACTCTCTATATAATCACAATGATAACCTCTTGAAGTCCTGCATCCTTTTGTAATTTTCCAAAGGGTGGACTTCTGTCTGTAGATTACGAGTGTCACTATTTTGATTTGACATTCTGCCACTAATCTTCAGACTTATCTCCAGGCCAGTTACTTTAAATGGACTAATTTCCAGATATATGTTCCCTTCTGATGAATACAATAGTTCTGTGAACATTGGTACCATACAAAGTTTTATTAACTTTTCTTCAAAAGATATAATCAGTTTTCCAACATACCATATTTAAGTTATTTCAAGTTCAGTATGTTAGACTTTCAAAAATTATGCTAATGTAGTCTTTAGAATATATTTGAATATTTCAAAAATGTAAAAATACTTTAAAAAGCCATTTTGTATGAATTAACTGATTATAATAGAATACGTTTTAAATGCATTTGCACCAAAAGACTTAACAGCATTAGCGAATTCAATGTGAAGCTCTCAGTATATCATTAATTGTATGATCCACTGCTATAATAAAAAAGACATTCACTATGTATTGGATTAAATACAATAAAGTATTTTTGACCTTAACAATAATTGCTTCTAATAAATACATTTCTGTTTGTCATTCTTTTTCTGTTTTCTAAATTCTACAACAATACATTCTCAATTGTTTACTTATATTTTTCCTTCAAAAATCTGTAAGTTTGAAGCAGACAATTTTAGGAATAAAAATACTTCTTAGATTCCTTTATTTTTTTAATCTCATAACTAATATCTAGAGACTTTCATTTGCAAAGAGAATTCATTTCCAAGAATTTATGAATGGTTCTTTACTTTTCTTTCCATTTTTCTCTGTTCTGTTATAAAATCAGTAGGAACTCATTAACATTTTATACCTATTATAACAGAAAAATTTACTCAATATTATTTTTGAGGGAAAGTTTATACTGATTAATAGCCAAAATATAGCTTTTTTCATTTAGTTTATGAAAGATGTTTTCCTTATAAAAAAATATAACTACTTGAAGACTTACAGCTGACATTTGTTTTATAATTTGTCTCCTATAAATCCTAAATACAGATGCAAATAATGTATGTATGAATATGTATTTAATTTTATGTATATATATATGAAACAAATTTATCCTTAATATACCTTATTGAAATTAACTTTTATTTTACTTAATAAAATTACCTTTCATTTAAAGTTCAATGCTTAGCACTGATGACTATATTTAGTGTGGTTGCTTCTCCTCTTACTGAATTTCAAGAACGGAATTTCATCAAATAATTTTGTGTTGCCATTTTTTATGCTTAATATGTGTGTGGTTGTAATGTAAAAAGATGGGTTTGTATGTTCATATAAAGGTCTAGGAGCATGTAGAACCTGTGTTTCTTACATGTTCTCTTCATTGTACATTGTTGAGACAGGGTAACACATTGAGCCAAACAGTGTTTAAGCTGACCAGTTGGTAAACAAGCCCAGTGGGTCTGCCTTCTACTGCCAACCTCCAGGGCTGAGGCTACAGTCACAGACAGGACGTGGGTTTCAAAAATCCAACTACAGGTCCTCATGCTTACTTTAACACTTGAGCCTACAATAGACCTATATAGACCTTTTTAATGAAAAAGCACACATTAAATGAAAGCTGTTGTTTGCATATATGATCTGGTTTTCTATTTGTTTTCTTGTATCTAAAGAACAAGCAAACCAAAGATCAAAGGAAATTGCTTCAAAAGCTCAAGGTGCCAGATGCAAAATCAAAATCAAGCAAACGCCATTAATTATTGCCTTCTACTTCTGTTTCATTTTTCAACTACTAATGTATAATATCTAACCAAATTCTATCCTAAAACCTTTTAAATATCTTATAAATATAATATGATTCTTCTGGAAGAGTTTAACATTTTAAGATATACTAAGCTTTACCTGAATAAATGATCTCTTTAACTCATTTTGAATAACTGGTGCTAGATTTTTGTAAGAAATAGCAGTTATCTGTTCTTTAGACATGCTTTTATACAAAATATGGAGGCATGGCTTAGAAAAATAGCAAAGTATATTTGTTATACAATTTTTTAAAATATGTTTCAGTCATCATTAAGTCTATTGTCAACTAAGGTAACTAGAATTGTGGTCAATAAAATCAAATGTGAAACAAAATTATGGAATGAAAAGACTCATGTTTAAAAGGAAGAAACTATTATTTGAAAGATTGATGTCAATAATAACTTTAAAATTTGTATATGCTTACATTGTACTTAGAATCACTTGAAATGCTCCAATAAATGAACTAATATATATTTTGCCAAAGACTGACAAGTAAAGTACAATTTTATATCTAACTTGTAATAAGCAACTATTAACAACTCTGAGAGAAATTTAAACTATTCAACTTTATGGCTGTGCTTACATACTAAAACAGCGAAAGGCGAAAAATGGGGTGCAATTTTTCCCAGATTAGAAGAACATTTCTTAATGCTGTTACTGGGTACCTGTGAGATTTCAAGCATTAGATGTAGAAATGTCTGTTTGAAATCCTACCCAATTTGCTCCAAAATCTAAGGCCAACACTTGAAAAACAAGAGAAAACAAGCGAGTAAACTGAAGACAAAAACCTCAGAGTGGGAGAGGACTTTGCTCAGCTACACAACAAAACAGAAAGGGTTATCAGTATATGCAAAGAAATAATAAGGAAACAAGTTAAGAATATGCAAATTAAACCTGGCTTGATATTTTGCTTTAGCCTTGTCAGAATGGCTAAGATCAATGAAAGAAATGAAACAAAACAATAGCAGCAAAGCAATAAAACTGAGCACGAATTCTGAGGGGGATTCTTGGAAAGGTAATGCCCCATTTATTGGTGGATTTACAGCATGATGCAGCTGTAAATGAGAGTCTGCATGGAAAATTCTCAAAACTTTAAAGTAGGTGTACCATAAGTCCCACCTCTCTTATTCTGTCATATATGTAAAGAATTTGTCATCCTATTACAGTGGTACTTGCTTAGCCAAATTCTCTGCTACCATATTCAAAATAGCTAGAAATTGTAAGCAGATTTAAGTATTATAATCCAAGTATATATAATGAACTCAAGGTACATATACATGATAGCATTCTAATTATATATAAAGAAAAATAGGACATCCTGAAATTTGCCTGTATGTGGATGGATCTAGAAAATATTATACTAGTCATAAAACCCTCCTAACCCATACCCTCAAAATGCAAAGGCTGCCGAATTTTATCTTATTGGAGGGTCCTTGCTCCAAGTTCTCAATACTGAGCACATATCCTGAGTAGCTTCTGCAAAAGGAGGAAGTTTAAAGGCAACATAGAATATATGAAGAATAGATTAAAATTGTGAATATATAAGATCATCATTTGGGGGACAATACTGTAGATTTATTACAGAAAATTCTCTCCTTTTCATTTCCCAATTAGATTTAAGGTTTGCTGCTTTTATTTTATATATTCATGTCTGTGGGAGTGTAGGCTTCATGTGTGTGGTGGCTCACAGTTTAGAAGAAGCTGTTAGATCCCCAGGAACTATATTTATAGGTAGTTGTAAAGTACCGGATGCAGATCCTAGGAACAAAATTTTAGTCCAGAGGTCGTGCAGCAAATTCTCACACCTATGGATAATATCTCCAGCACCTTCCTCTTAGGTTTAACTGTGTCCTAAATAAAGGCAAACCATCACTAAGTAAGATGTCCAGTCAGTAGATCTTCTGGCAGAATTTTGGAAGCCTTGAGTAAAAAGTGCAAATGATTTATGATCTGGAGCAGAGAACACAGAACAAACAGGTTCAATGGAAAATTTAATGAAATTTCAAACTTTTTACCAGATGGGGCACTCTGCAGGAATTAAAAACTCAGTGCTAATCTACACAAAGCTAGATGAAGTACAGAAAATAGCAGAGGCTTTCAATTCATTAAGAATCAATACCAGGAAGGTTTAATAATATCAGTCAGACATAAAGTGCTCACCACAGAATATTTTTACTATTATGTGTGAAGTTAGACTGTATTCGCTGAATATAGAAATAACATATATAATCTGATTTTGAATTACTAAAGTCTGAATGTAGTTGTTGAAAAAATCACATTACTGCCCTCGGTTTTTTGTCATTTATGATCAATAGCTGAGTTTGTATGCCAAAATTTTGACCACTATTCAGAAATGAAATAGACCAATAGGTATGTAAGCAAATCAATGCTCATAGTGACTACAAGAGAGTGCTGACATAATAGCCTCTTTACATAAAAATAGGCAAGCTGATTTTCTTCATAAATATACACATAAATATTAAGCACTAGAGGTCATAACAAAAATAAATAATAAAATAATTGTAAATTTTAAATTATATGATAATAAATAAAACTAGAAAAAGACCTTTCTCCCTGCTCTCATACTCTATTCCCACTATTTCCACTCCTAGAATTTCCTCTTAACTTTCAAATCACACATCCAAACATGTTGTGTTTTGTTGACGTATTTGTTGTGGCTGTTGTTCTCTCTTCACCATTCACAATACATTCTTCTTCTCTGGCCGCTACTTTACATGCACACCAAATTAAACACAGAAGACTAAATATCTGAATATAGAATCTGCATACGAGAAAACAATTTAAGGCTATAGACTCTAGTCACTCCTATTAAATACAATACTTGTACACAAGTAGATAGGTGAGACAAGAGACACAAATTGAAGAATTTCTGAAAAAAAAGACAAAATAAAATAAAAGGAATAAATGAAAAGAAAAAATTCTATTTGTTCATGAGGATTCTATACATATCAGGCCTAAAATCTCTCTCTCTCTCTCTCTCTCTCTCACACACACACACACACACACACTCTCTCTCTCTCTCTCTCTCTCTCTCTCTCACACACACACACTCTTAGATCTAACAAATAATTTCAGCACAGTTACAGGATACAAGTTGATCATAAAATATCAGCAACTGTTCTATATACCAATGACAAATAGTCTGAGACAGAAATTTACAGAAAATGCCATTCACATAGCTTAAATTTTACCTTGAAACAAACCTTAACAGTGAACTTAACAGCCTTTAAGTTGTAAAGTTAAACTTTTAAGACAGAAACTATGATAAAAGAAGATGAAAAAACCACATTGCACATGGATTGGAAATATTACTATTGTGCAGTTTACTGTTCGACCAAAAATAACATATATATTCAATGATATGCATAATCATAATCATAATGGCATTCTGCAAAGAAATAGAGAAAACAGATATGTAAGCACAAAGGACCTTATAAGATCAAAGCTATTGTGAACAAAATGATAAACCTGAAGCATGACTGTCTGTGGTTTCATACTATGTTACAGAGTCATAGTTGCAAACCTAACAGAAGACTGAACTAGAACAGACACATTGACCAGTTATATGTATTTGAAGACCTAGACACACTCAAGTACAGCTACATGACTCTTTTTACAAGTCACCCAAATTCACACTGAAGACTAATGAACATGTGTCAAATACAGTGCATAAGGTACTGGGGAAGCTGGATATGTGCATCTAGAAAGATGAAACTAGACAGCTCTTACCCTGAACAGAAACCATCTCCAAAAAAAAAATCAATCAATGATCTCAACCTAAGACCAGATATTCGGAAACTCTAGGATAGAGAAGTAAAGAGTATACTTTAAGGTATAGGAACTGTAAGGATGATTTTAATCTCAGTAGCTCAAAAAGGATGCTAACGATTAAACAATTGCAGGGTGTAAAGTTGAAATTATTTTTTACAACAAATGGAAGTTTGGCCCTTTGTTGTATTGTGGAAGTATTAGAGTCCTCAAAAGAAGAAATACAAACATCTAAGAAGTATTCTTAAAAGTGCTCAACATCTTTAGCCTCCAGGGAAATAGAAATCTAAACAACTTTGGGATCCTATCGCAGTCATGAAAACAAAGAAAGAGTATGTGGAGAAAGAAGAAAATGGATGCATTACTGTTGGGAATGTAAACTGGGATGGCCACTGTGGCCCCCATCATGAAATTTTCTAAAAGTTAATGAAATTATAGTAGTATATCACAGCTATATAGTTCTTGGGAATATATCAAATAACCTCTTTATTCTATGACAGAGATACCTTAATGTCTGTGTTTAATCCTACTATATGTACAATGCTAAGAAATGGAAGAAAATCTTGGGACCAGCCACCTGACAAATTTATAAATCAATAAATAAATAGATGGTACATGAACAAATGCTACATTTACCCAATGGAATTGTATGAATTACTAAACAAAAATCTGAAACTATACGAAAGAGTGGGACTTGAAATACTTTTCTGAAATAGAAAATAGTTTCTAAGAATCTCTTACCTTGCTTGATGTTTTTCAGTTCTGTGTCTCTCTATGTCTCTCTGTCTCTCCATGTCTCTCTCCTCCCCTCTCCATTACTTCCCTCCTTTTTTCTCTTTCTCTTCTTTCTCTTCCTGGTATCCATACTGTTGTCCCCAGATACCTTGATTCAGGCACAAAGCAATGGATCAAACTCTAATTATGCTAAAGCAGTGAATCTCAACCTTCATCTTCTGTGATCCTTTAACACAGACAGTTCTTCATTATGTGGAGACCCCTAACCAGAAGATATCTTCATTGACACTTCATAACTGTCATTCCCTACTCTTATGAATTGTAATGTAAATATCTATAGTCTTGTGCAACTTCTAGGAAAGGGTCATTTGAACCCTTTGGGGGTTTGCAACTCCCAGTGGGAAAAACCACTGAACAAAAGCTTCAGAATCCACTGGCAGAAGTGAATCTTTGTCCTCTTTAAATTGGTTCCTTCAGCTCTTTATCACAAAAGTGAGAAGCTAAAACAAAGACAATATCTGCTCAGGTAAATTTCCCTTTGAATAAAAAAAGTTCTCAGTAGACACATATTTAAATGTATACAAATAGTTGTTATGATGTAGTTTTGTATTTTGTATTTTTCATAAGTTACTTTTAAATAATAAACTTGAGAGGGTGCTTTTCTCATGCCACTTGCCAACACTCCATCAGTATTGACGTATGTGTTTTACAGGAAGTGATTCAAACACAGAGACATAAAAGGGATACTAATCTTTTATTTTTCCCTTTAATATGGCAGGCTAATTATATTTCAACATGTATCAATACCTTTGTACTCTTGTCCATTTATTTACCTAATACATATTTTGTCACAAACAGTATTGCTTTCTGTCTTCATTTATTATCATGGACAATGATTAAACACAAACACTATTCCAGCACAATCCATTTCATGCATAGCACATGGGCTATAAAATGTATCTAAATTTTAAAAATACGTAAAATTTAAAGAAAAAGATCAGACGTGTGTATCTCATGTCATATATTTCCATAAACTATATAAAAATAGATTTTTACCAATTTATTTTGTAATTGAGAATAAAATGATTCTTTGATGAATTTACATAAATATTTGCCATTAGAACATATTTAGAAAAATAACACATTGCTTTTTATATGTTATTAAAAGAAAATTGTACAGGCAAGCATTTATTTATTCATCTTACAAATATCTACAGTACGTATGTTTCATGCAAAGCAGTAGTATGTCAGGGAAATTAACTTTCTGATATAGAAACAATTCCCTTCGCTCTTTTTTAAAATTAATTAGGTTTTACAACCCAAATGTTGTCTTCCATCCCAATCAGTGATTCTCTTTCTTAATGTTGAAACCCTTTAATATAGTTCCTCGTGTTGTGCTGATTGCCAACCATAAAATTATTTTCATTGGTATTTCATGATAATTCATTAGAAGGTGGAGAGTCATTGACAAGGGTAAGAAATTTGTAAGGAGAATGCAATATTGGATGGAGTTGAGAACTGAATGAACTAATCTTTTAAAACTCTATAATATATACCTGATCTCTAGCCCTCCCCAGTGCTAACACAGTCATTCATTCAGGATATTTCCATAAACTGACACTTATGTAGCGTTATTTTCAGATTTCTGTTTTTCATCTACTCTTTGCTCCAATTCTACATTATTGGTGATTCCCTCATAAGAATGTGAAATTCACCTCCCATTGATGCCTGACAAGGCCATCTGGTTGGTTGATATTGTCATTCTTTCTCTGAGGTTGCAAACCCCTTCAGCTCCTTCAGTCTTTTCCCTAACTCCTCTACTGGGGACGCCACACTCAGTCCAATGGATGGCTGTGAACATCTGTCTCTGTATTTGTAAGGCTCTAGCAGGGCATCTCAAGAAACAACCATATCAGGCTCCTTTCAGCAAGCATTTCTTGGCATTCACAATAATGTCAGTGTTTGATGACTGTATATAGGATGAATCACCAGGTGGGACAGTCTCCAGATGACATTTCCTTTAGTCTCTGCTTTACAATTTATCTCCATATTTGCTTCTGTGAGAATTTTGTTCCCCTTTTCAGAAGAAACAAAGCACCCACACTTTGTTCTTCCTTCTTCTTGAGCTTCATGTAGTCTGTGAATTGTATCTTGGGTATTCCGAGATTCTGGGCTAACATCCACTTATCAGTGAGTGAATACCATATCTGTTCTTTTTGATTGTGCTACTTCATTCAGGATATTTTCTCATTCCATCCATTTGTCTAAAAATTTTATGAATTCATTGTTTTTAATAACTGAGTAGTAATCCATTGTGTAAATATACCATATTTTCTGTATCCATTCCTCTATTGAAGGACATCTGGGTTCTTTCCAGGTTCTGGATATTATAAATAAGGCTGCTATGAACACAGTGGTGCATGTGTCCTTATTACATGTTGGAATATCTTCTGGGTATATGTCGAGGAGTAGTATAGCTGAATCCTCAATATAGCTATGTCCAGTTTTCTGAGGAGCTGCTGAACTGATGTCCAGAGTGGTTGTACTAGCTTGCCATCCTTCTACGCATCACAGACCTTTTGTCAAGATGCCACTCGCTCTCATCAACATTAGAAGTGTCTTCAACCATGGCTTTTGCCCATTCACATAAACTCTGTTTACCTTAGATGGAAAGTACTTGTTAAAATGCACATATAAATAATCACGTTTTTCAAAGTAAAGGGGTACACTGTGAAGTTCTTTGATTCTGAAAAATGATGGCCCTCGTCCAACATACTAGAGCAGTTTGCTGCTATAGCCAGATTCCTATGTAGACACTCTCTATGCTTCCATGTAAGGGGTCTCTCTCTCTCTCTCTCTCTCTCTCTCTCTCTCTCTCTCTCTCTCTTTCTCTCTCTCTTCTGCTTTTCTCTTGACTGAATTCATAATAGCTGTCTCCCTTTTTCATCAGTTTTGCAAATACCAAACCAAACCAAAAAAATGTGTTTTCCTCTCCTCCTCCTCCTTCTCTCTGTCTGTCTCTCCCTGTCTCTGTCTCTGTCTGTCTCTGTCTCTCTCTCTCTGTCTGTCTCTGTCTCTCTCTGTCTCTCTCCTTTCTCTCTCTCTGACTGTCACTGTGGGATTCATTTAGTTATTTGGAGCAGTTATCCAACCCCTCCCACTTTTAGTATTAACATTTCAGAGGGTCTCAAAACTTCTGCTATTTTAAGCATTTTGCCCCTGGTATCCTACACCAAATAGGCATACATGAATAAAATTAAAAACAATAATAACAAAAACTTTAGAAGATCAAAGACTGTTTTTTCAGGTTTATTTGTTTGTTTGTTTTTAGGTTCCACTCATATAGTGAGATTGATATGAATAAAATTTTATTTATGAATGAATATCTATTTCATTTAGTACCCCTCTTTTGGTACTAATTCTCAATCAACTAAGTCTATGTTGATTTAGATATACTAAGTCAATTCTTTTTCATTAGTAAAATTTTAAAAATAAACCAGAAAGTAATATTTGTAAAACTTATGCCCTGTAAAGAAAAAGAATAAGATCTGTGACTTTGTTTTTTCCTTTATTCATTATGCTTGACATTTTTGAAACAGTTTTGTCACAGTCTAATAGTATATTTTAACATGCTGATATGATAGGATGCATAACAAAACGGTTTTGTCAGGAACGCTGGAAATTACAAGGTTTCACAGATAGTATGTTGAGGTTGCTATAGCTTGGCCTTGATGCTGAGTTTGTGTGCAGGGAAGTTATGATGGAGTGAGATGAAATCGGTGCCCAATCATTGGAGAAAGTTGTAATGATGTATGAAATGAAAAATCCCCGCTCACCTAGTGTGAAAAAAATGCAAGCCTTCCTTCACAATCACTGCTCTGCTATTTTCTCCATATCATCCAACGACAGAGAAGAGAGCATCCACAGCACAACCACAAATTTCAGTCTGCCAGATGAGAAATATAGTTCTTTTAAAGTTTTTATAAAACACGGGAGACAGTAACCTATTTTAATCTAAATTAATTTTGATCAAGATTATGCCCTAAAACACAACAAAAACAACAACAACATACACACACACACCACCACCACCACCCACCCCCACCATACCACCACCAAAGAAAATAGAACATGCAAGAAAAACAATTTGAGAATATATAAATACCTCAGTCCATCAGAGGGCTTTAAGAAACTTGTTTTTCTAATGCTTCATAAAATCCTGTAATAAGAGGTGTCATCTACTTATTGATTTTAAGCTATTATGTTTTTAAAATGAGAGTACAGTTGGATAACAAACACCTCTGAAACTTACATTCTAGTATAGATAATACAGATATTAGACAAAGAAAACAAAATGTTTCACAGGAAGTAAGGTTATGGATAAAATGAGAAATGATTACAGCTGAAAGACTGTGGAAAGAAATCTGAAACCATAATTATTGAAACACAAATTACAACTGAGAATATAGCACCAACCAATATTAGCAAAGAAATGACCACAATTAATACACATATTTCAATAATAAATTCAATGTCAATACTTTAAATTGGCCAATCAAAAACACAGAGAGAATGAATGGATCAAGAATCAATTTATCTACCTATTTTCTAAAAGAAACTGCCCATCATTTTGAAGATAGGCACTGCCTTTAAGTAAAAGGATAGGTGAAAGAATTGCACAAGATTGGACCAGGAGCCAGCAGCTGTAACTATTCTAACATGGGTAAATTATACTTCAAACTAAAATTTATCAAAAAATATAAGTAAGAAAGGACAAATGATACCATACTAATCAAGGGAAGTGTTAACCAAGAAGACATTGCTATCCTAACCATATATGTACCAAACTCTAGGTAACCCAGAATCATAAAATATATACTAATTGGATTAAAGACAGAAGATTAACCTTAATCCATTAATATTAGTTAATTTCAAACTATACAAACTAACCAAAAGAAAGAAAAGGAAAGCTCAATTTAACATAACCAGGAATGAGCAGGGAATACATTACCACAAACACCAAAGAAATATAGAATATTATAAAGAACACAATAAAAATTACATTTTATTAACCTGGAAAACTTAAAAGACATGAATAAATATATAGATTCAACAAAACTACTGATACTGTTTCTTTCTTCTTTATTAGATATTTGCTTTATTTACATTCAAATGATATCTCCTTTCCTTGTTACCACTCCTAAAAAGATCTATCCCGTCACCCCTCACCCTGCTCAACAACCCCTCCCAACATACACACACACACACACACACACACACACACACACGCAATACTTTCCTGACTAGCATGCCTCTACTCTGGGTCATCGAGCCTTCACAGGACCAAGGGCCTCTCCTCTCATTGATTTCTGAAATGGCCATCTTCTACTACATATGTAGCTGGAGCCATGGTTCCCTCCATGTGTACTCTGGTTGGTGGTTTAGTCTTTGGGAGTTCTGGTGGCACTGGTTGATACATATTATTTTTCCTTCTGTGGGACTGCAAACCTCTTCAGCTCCTTGGGGCCTTTCTCTAGCTACTTCATTGGGGACCCTGTGTTCAATCTATTGGTTTGCAGTGATCCATGGGCATTTCAATCCACCTTTCAATAAGGATCACAGTATCCACACTTTGGTCTTCCCTCTTCTTGAGCTTCATGTGGTCTGTGAATTGTATATTGGGTAGTCTGAGATTGGGGCTAATATCCATTTATCAGCAAGTACATACCATGTGTGTTCTTTTGTGATTGGGTTACCTCACTCAGGATGATATTTTCTAGCTCCATCCATTTGCCTAAGGATTTCATGAATTCATTGTTTTTAATAGCTGAGTAGTACTCCATTGTGTAGATATACTACATTTTCTGTATTCATTCCTCTGTTGAAAGACATTTGGGTTCTTTTCAGTTTTTGACTATTATAAAGAAGGCTGCTATGATCATAGTGGAACATGTGTCCTTGTTATATCTTGGAGCATCTTCTGGGTATATGCCCAGGAGTGGTACAGCTGGGTCCTCAGGTACTATGTCTAATTTTCTGAAGAAATGCCAAACTGATTTCCAGAATGGTTTTACCAGCTTGCAATCCCACCAGAAATGGAGAAGTGTTCCTGTTTCTCCATATCCTCGCCAGCATCTGCTGTCCCCTGAGTTTTTTATCTTAGCCATTCTGACTGGTATGAGGTGGAATCTCAGGGTTGTTTTGATTTGAATTTCCTTGATGATTAAGGATGCTGAATATTTCTTTAGGTGTTTCTCAACCATCTGGTATTCTTCAGTTGAGAATTCTTTGTTTAGCTCTCTATCCCATTTTTAATAGAGTTATTTGATTCTCTGGAGTCTATCTTCTTGAGTTCTTTGTATATATTAGATATATCTATTGGATGTAGGATTGGTAAATATTTTTTTCCCAATGTGTTGGTTGCCGTTTTGTCCAATTGTTAATGTCCTTTTCCTTATAGAAGCTTTGCAATTCTATGGGGTCCCATTTGTCAATTCTTGATCTTAGAGCATAAGCTATTGTTCTAAACCAAGGAAAGTCAATAGCCCAGGACAGACCCATAGGAAATGAGGAGAATGATACAGTATAAAAAGATTTCACCCTAACAATCCAGGGCTAGATCATTTCACAGCAGAATTCTACCATTTTCAATGAATAAATAAACTTTCTTAAACTAGTCAAAAGCTTAAAACAGGAGGAGCACAATCTAATTCCTGCTATGAACTTAGTATCATCTTAATACCAAAACCAGGTAAAGACACATACACACATAAATAAATATACCAAGTCCAACAAGTGGAGAAGGGACTGTCACTGATTTAGTCTTTTGCCTGCTTTTGGATCATTTTCCCCAATCTGGACCACTTTGTCTGGCTTCAATCGGAGAGGATGCTGTGCTTACTCTTGATTGGGCTTAAGGTGCCAGGGCAGGTAGTGTGGGATGATGTGAGGCACTCCCCTTTTCTTAGGCAAAATAAGGCAGGAATGGAAACTGTGTGGAGGGAGGATAGGAGGAAGGGAGCTGTGATCAGGATGCAATGTGAATAAATAAATAACTCAGTGAAAAACACTATAGGCAACAATATTACTGATGAAGTTAGATTCATAATAAAACACTCTCAATAGAATAATATATCGATTCAAAAAATTATCTACCATGACCAAGTCTTTTCTATCCCTGAAATGCAATGCAATGCAGTGATGGTTCTACATAAATAACTCAATAAAAGTAATATATATATATATATATATATATATATATATATATATATGTGTGTGTGTGTGTGTGTGTGTGTGTGTGTGTAAATTGGAAGGAAAATAACATGATCATTTTAATAAATGCCGAAAAGATGCCTTTGACAAAATCAGACATGACTTCATAAAAGTTCTAAAGAACATAGGTGTAGAAGGAGCATTTTTTTTATTCAATGAATTTATTTATTTACATAGCAAGCTCTCCCTTTTCTTCTGGTGGGCCTGTCTGCATCCCTTTCTCCTCTGATAGGATGGGGTCCTAGCTATCTCCTAATCCTGGAATCAAATATCTGCCAGATTAAGGTGCATTCTCTCCTACTGAGTTGAGACAACACATCCCTGTTGAGGAATTGATACTATAGTCAAACTATAACTTTAGGGAGAGCATCTACTGTAATTGTTGGGGGTCCATATAAGGACTGAGCTACACTTCTATTACATATGTGCCAGGGACCATATTCCAAGCCCTGTATATTCTTTGTTTGGTGGTTTAGTCTTTGAGAGCTCTCAGGGGTCCAGGTAAATTGACTCTATTGGTTTTCCTTTGGGGTTCCTATCCCCTTCAGGGATTTCAGTCCTGCCTTAACTCCTTCAAAGGAGTCCCCAAACTCTGTCCACTGTTAGGCTGTGGGTATTTGGTTCTGTTTCAGTCAGCTTCTGGGGAGAATCTATTAGAGGACTATTATGCTAGGCTTCTTTCTGAAAAAAAAAAAAAACCGAAGCAGGAATTGGTACTTGCCCTTGGGATGGGTTTCAAGGTGGGCCAGTCATTGTTTGGTCATTTCATGAGTCTCTGCTCCAATTTGTCCCTGAATTTCTTTTCGACAGGACAAATTTTGCATTCAAAATTTTGCAGGTGAGTTCGTGTCTTTATCTCTCCTCTGGGAATCCTGCCTCCCTAGGAGGTAGCTTCTTCAGGTTCCATGTGACTACTGTTAGGCATCTCACCTAAGGTCACCAAAACTGACTACTGGGCATCTCCCCCATACCAGTTCTTTGGAACTTTATAGAGGTTTCTGCCCATCCCCTTACTAATCAATTTTCCATTCATTCTCCTGGTCCTCTGGACCTCTCTCCATTCTCTTCCCATATCCGATCTTGTCCCCCCCATCCCCTTCCCTTTACTTTCCCTCCCAGTTCCCTCCCATTCTGCCTCCTGTGATTAATTTGTTTCCCCTACTAAGTGTGATTAAAGCGTCCTAGCTTGGGCCATTCTTCTTGTTTAACTTCTTTGGATCTATGAGGTTTATCATGGGTAGTTTTACTTTATGGCTAATATCCACTTATTAGTTAAGAACATACTGTGCATGGCAGTTTGGTTCTAGATTACTCCATTCAGAAAAATATTTTCTAGTTCCATCCCTTTGCCTGTAATGACCATGATGTCCTTGTTTTAAATAGCTAAATAGTATTCCATTGTATAAATAAACCACATTTTCTGTATTCATTCTTCTGCTAAGGGACATCTAGGCTGTTTCCAATATCTGTCTTATTATGAATGAAGCTGCTATAAATATAGTGGAGCACATGTTGTGATGGTATGGGGGAACATCTTTCAGACGAGAAAAGCACAATAGATCACCCAATACCAAATTACCAACCTTGGAAACATACACAGAAATAGCATTATATAGACTGAACGGGTTATATTTAGGAATATGTATGTACATAGTACAGATATCTGCATTTAAAAACACCTAATAATAAAAGAGGCCTTTGATTTGAACAAGAACAAGAAGAGGCATGTGGAAGTGTCTGAAGGAAATAAGAACAAGAAATTATTTAATTATATTAAAATCTCAAAAAAAATAAGTCTCAGAGCTTGCTTAGGCAAACTCCAAAGTTGCCATGCTACTAAGGACTCTCTGTAGAATGGGTATATTGACTACATTAATGAATTGAACAAAATAACACTCAGAAAATTCTTAGGTCTGCACTTGGCATAGGATCAGTGCTATCAAGGTGCTTTTCTACGTGAAAGTATTTTTTGTTTGCTTGCTTTGTTTTATGCAGGAACAGAACTTAGTGCCTGAGTATGCAAAGTAAAAAAAAAATATCACTAATTTACAATCATTGTCCTCCCATTACTCTATTATTATTAATATATAATTATAAAACAGGGTCTTATTATGGTTCTTTAGTTGACTGGGAACTCACTATAGCCCAGGCAGATCTTACAGATTAATTAATTAATTAAGTAAGTAAGTAAGTAAGTAAGTAAGTAAGTAAGTAGATGCCTTAATCTACTGGGTACTTGACAGTATAGGCCTGGTCATGTACAATTGTTTGAGTTCCAGGAGACCGTAAACTGATAAGCAATCTATCCCTGTTAGACTATTCTTTTGTTCCTGAAAGAATGCATAGTAGCCCTCTCACTTCCTTCTAGGTACTAAGAAGTACATCAAGGAAGGATCAAACTTTCCACACAGGTGCATGTACAGGTGGCTTTATTGAAGGATGCCTCAAACTACCACAGTTTAAAAAGGACCTTTACTGACAATCTAATGCCAGTGCAGACCACCTGTCCTGTGTTTGAATGTGAAATGTCTCCCAAAGACTCTCATAATTGAACACTTGGTACCAGTTTGTGATATAGTTTGGAAAGGTTGTAGAACCTGTGGGAGATAGAGCCTCATGGGAGGTATTGAGTCTCTATAGGTGGATCTTGGGGCTCTATAGTCAGCACCCCTTCCTTTTCACTCCCTGCTTCCTAAGTGCAGACTCAGTGTTACTATTCAACTTTCTCTGTTTTCATCTGCATTTTTCCTGTCATGGTGCACTTTTAAGGGGAAATCCACCTTTCTCTCTTTGCAAACAAATGGAAATAGAAGTGTAGTTTGAGCTTTGTTGACAAAGTAAATGAAGAAAATAAAACTCAGGTTTTTTTTCACTTTTTAAAGATTTCCATCTTCCTAATATATGGAAACTAAAAGAGTAAGTAGAACCTTTAAGAAAATAACTGCACTGACATAGTTACCATGTACATCACGGCCAACTATCCATTCACTCAAAACAGGAAATGGAGCTTTATAGTTGATAAGCCTCACAAATTTCTTATGAATCTGTGGCTCAAAATAGTCATCATAAATGATTGGATAGATTAAGGAGTATAGTATGTCCTTACACCAAGCACTGCTCAGTTCACAAAGGAATGTATCATCCTAATTTAAATGAGTTGTTATGGTAGACAAAAATACAAAATGATTATCTTCTACTCTGGAAGTTCAAAAATTAGAGTAAGAACATGCTATAATTTATAGAAGTCAAAGTATCCTGACTATGTGAAATCATGGTTCCTGGTTCTAAGAATTATACTGTAAGCACATCACAAAAGTCATAAGAAATGCTCAAAGAAGTATTTAAGACATAATCATCATGGCTGCACTAACTCTAAAATGGTACATGGTCAATAAATAAATACTTACCAAGAAAGTAAATACAGATTGAAAAACTAAGAGAATAAAGCAAATAGAGCAAATTTAAGCAAATATTTGCTTCTTTGAAAATGTGTTTAGAAGATTCCTATGGACATGTAACTGGGGCTCAGTCAGGCAACTGCCTTTCTCCTGTCTAGTTCTTTATTTTCTTTATTTACATTTCAAATGTTATCTCCTTTACTGGTTTCCCCTCCAAAAACACTCTATCCTATCGCCCATTACCCTACTCACCAACCCACCCACTCTGGCTTCCCTGTCTGTCCATACTTACTGCCATAAGCCTGCCTTAGTCCTCTTCCCAACAAAATTCTAACCCTTTGGGATTTGGTCTCTAGATGTGATCCCTAATTCTTCTCTTCATACCTTCTCCTGGCTACCTTATCAACCATTCCCTTTGCCCATTTTACTATTGTTGTGTGACCTCCTGGTAATGTGAAGAATGGATCTCTACAAAGAACCCATAGCTTAGCTGGGACTGAAAGATCAATCATCCTACTTGCCTATGAAGAATGAGCAGTAGTAGCCAAAGAACAGAACACCCATTCAACAAAGGAAACAGAAGATATCTACACCAAAAATCATTCAAAACACCATAAATCCAGATGTCTAGATTCCAGTGCAAAAACACAAACATGAATAACAAAAAACTATGTCACTTCCAGAGGCCAGTTACCCCATTGTAATAGACATTGCAAAAGCAATTTGGGTGAAGTACCATACAAGGTACCAAAATAACAATAATGAATGTGTTCGATGAATTTAAAGAGACGCCAAAACATGTCTTAATAAAATGCAAATGTTTGACTGAAAAATTAAAAATAATTCAAGACATGAAAATGGAATTTATGAAGGAAGTAGAATTTATATTGTTCCTCAGGGGCCATCCTTCAGATTCTTTAGGTCCTTTGTAGAAAGGGAAAAAATACCCACAGAAGGAGATACAAAGACAAAAGGTTGAGCAGAGTCTTAGGGAGAGACCATCCAGAGACTACTCCACCCAGGGATACATCCTATATACAGTTACAAAACCCAGACACTATTGTGGATGCCTACAAGTGTTATCTGACTGGAGCCGGATATAGCTGTCACCTGGGAGGCTCTCCTAGTGCATGACACATACAGAGGAGGATACTCTCAGCCAGCCATTGGAGTGAACACAGGGTCCCCAATAGGGACATGTTAAGGAAAGGACCCAAGGAGTTGTAGGGCTTTGCAGCGCCACAGGAAGACAATATAAGTCACCCACTATTCCCAGAGATCCCAGGGACAAAACCATCAACCAAAGAGTACACATGAAGTTACCCATGGCTCCAGACACATTGGCAGCAGAGGGCGGTCTTGTTAGACACCAAAAGGAGGAGAGGCCCTTGGTCCTGGAAAGACTTGATGCCAGAGTGTAGAGATATACCAGAACAGGGAAGCGGGGGAGAGTTTATTGGGGAAGGAGAGATGGCTTATGGGATTTTTGGGGAAGAGGGAAATCAGGAAAGGGGACATCATTTGAAATGTAAATAAAAATATACCTAGAAAAAAAAGAAACATTAGCCTGGAGCACATTGAGCAGACTAAGATAGCGCTTTAGCAAGCACAAGGATCCTGTTATCACAGTGACCCTAATTTGAGTGAAACCATTGTATACCACACTTCTTGGCATTCATACATGGATTCTGGGAATCAAGCAATGGTTCTCACATTTACACATCATTATCTTTACTTAAGGAGATATCCCTTAGCCTCATAGACCATTGAAATATAGGAAATACTACAAAGATGGGAAAATAATTAAATAATATAGATGTCAGTAACTTTCTCAAGTTGTTAAAATGAGAAAGTGATGGAGTTTGGGCCAGAAGCCTGTCTTCATAGCACCAATGTCTGTACTTCCAACTGTTGTATTATGAACATATGAAATTTATCATTGGGACACAAGACATCTATCTATACACAATATGACTGGTTTATTTTCCAAACTTGAAGGATGTGTTTTTTAATAGTATCTTTGAGCTACATTATTAAATAAGCCTGCTAATTTCAATTTTTGACTTAGCATCTGTGTTTCAAATTGAAAATTTGTTTTATCATGGTTACAATTGGTTGTTATCCTGTTAGAAGACTCAGACAGATGACACATATAATGCTAAATGATTTTTGTCTTGGGGCCAAATATAATTATGTGCATATGTAGAGAAAGATGAAAGCCTTCTTCAGAGGAAAATAAATATCTCAGAGAATCCTACAGGTGATTGTCAGAAAATAAAGAAAAATGGTGTAGTAATAAAGGATGCTGTGTATAATGAATTACTGATGTAATTGCATTTATAAAAGAAAAAGGGACATCTAATCTTTTAGGGCTACTGTGTGTTTACCATCTTTTCTGCAGCTATTCTGATAGATTAGGAGAATGTTTCACCCTTTGAAAATCAATATGGTCATGTGTGAAGTCCAGAGAACAATTTGCATTAGTTGCTTATGTCTGTCTACCTTCGTTCACAAAGGTTCTAGGGAGTCACAGGTTAGGCTAGACAAAAAATATACTTACATACTAAGATATCTCACTGGCCCTGTTACAGGACTTTCAAATATCCTGTAAAAGTCCTCAAAGGAGGAATGGATTAAAAAAATGTGGTATATATATACACAGTGGAGTACTACTCAACCATTAGAAGCAAGTAATTCATGAAATTCTTAGACAAATGCATGGAGCTGGAGAACATCATACTAAGTGAGGTATCCCAGTCTCAAAAGAATACCCATGGTATGCACTCACTGATAAGTGGATATTAGCCTAGAATCTTGGAACACCAAAGACACAATCCACATACAAAATGATGTGTGAGAAGAAGGAAGGAGTGAACCCTGGATCTGGAAAGGCCAATGATCAGTGTAGGAGAATAGCAGAACAGGGAAGTGGGAAGGGGAGGATGGGGGAACAGGAGAGGGAAAAGGGCATATGGGACCTTTGGGAGGGAGGGAACCAGTAAAAGGGAAATGAAATGTAAATAAAGACTATATCCAATAAAAAATGGAGAGCAATTGAAGAAAAAAAGAATTAGCAATATATCATTTTAATTAAATTTATTTTTAAAATTCTGTATTTCTTGTGTGTGTGTGTGTGTGTGTGTGTGTGTGTGCTGTATTAACATTGTCCTTTCCTTTCCTCTAACTTTACAATATTTTCACACTCCCTATCAAATTCATTACTTCTTTTTCTTTGATTATTTTTGTTGTACATATGTACACACAATACACATGTACACAGCATAGGTACATGAATACACACAAGCATACATATATGTACACACATACACACAGGCATGCACAAATAAACACACACATATATGAGTTAATATACAGTTTAGAAAATTTAGTCACCATTTAATGTTCTCAAATGTATTTATATGTTTTAATACTCACCACCTAGTATTGCAAAAGTAATCACGGGGCTCATCCATGGTTAAAACTATTTCTCTCTCAGTGGTCATTATTTTTCCATACCTTATCATATAGGGATGATATTCTGTGGAATTTCCCTCAATTTCCATAGGTGTATCAACTTGTGTTGGCATCATTCATGTCTGGTTTGGCATCCATAGTTTTCTGTGTTCCTAGAATTACCTTCCCTGACATATGAAGAAGGCAGATTCTTGCAGCATACATTCTGCTCTGGTACCTACACTCTTTGTACCCCTTTTTCTGTTATGTTCTCTGAGTCTTAGGTGTAGATTATATGTTGTGGAGAAACTGTTTGAGGCTGGAAAGATTGTGGTCATTTGTTTTCTGCATTCTGGCCACTTCTAGTTTCCTGTAATTGTCGCAGTCTGCTGCAAAAAGCGCCTTCTTTAATAAGGCACAAGAGCTACAGTTCTCTGTGATTTGAATGCAGAAATAAATTATTCTGGTTTAGGAATGTGTCAGTAGTATATAATATTCTGAAACACATGAGCTCACTAGCAAGGGATAATTCACTACAATAGTAGGATCAGGCATGATTTCTCTTATATTCAGTGAGCCTTCAGTTAAATTAGACAGCTATTGATCACAGCCAAGTGCAACTATTGGACCTTTAGAGAAATCATGTTGTACTGATCATTTTTGTAATGCATAATAGTCACAGCAGAATGGTTTTTTTTCCATTCTTCCTAGCACTGTTCAGAACTAAAGAAGCTTATCCTCTAGGTTAAGGCTTCAGATGAGACCCAGCTGGATTCATCTTATTCTTGTGTCCAAAGTTACTGATATCTTCAGCAATAAGGAACTGCAATAGGGAATTAACTCCATGTGTTTCCAGAGGATGTTGTCACATGTATTTGAGTGGATATAGCAGCAATGGGGTATAGGTGAAAATAAACAGCAGCCAGTGAGCTGGGAACTCCAAAAGAACATAAACGTAAAAAAGCAATTTGATCTCCCTCCTTGCCGAATATGGAGCCATAGCTCCTTAACTTTCACAATTGTGCAAATAAACTCTCTGAACTTTGCGCTTAGATTCTGGGATTCTAGTCTTCAACTTATAATCATCCATGACTTTTAGTCATGCAAATTTTCAGCCTTCTAAGCTGCATGAAGCAATCACTTTAATAAATTTTTTAAAAATACTATATGTGGCCGGGCGGTGGTGGCGCATGCCTTTAATCCCAGCACTTGGGAGGCAGAGGCAGGCAGATTTCTGAGTTCGAGGCCAGCGTGGCCTACAGAGTGAGTTCCAGGACAGCCAGAACTACACAGAGAAACCCTGTCTCGAAAAACCAAAAAAAAAAAAATACTATATATTTATATTTATCTCTTTCTATATATGTATAGATAGATATACATATATATGTATATATTTATACATATATGTATAATGTTGGCTCTGCCTCTCAGAAATCTTAACAGTTCCAGGAATGTAAGGACCAGAGAAGCATCTATGTGCTGCAAATGAATGTCAGAGGCTATATACTTTATTGCTTAAAATATTGTTACAGACCATCAAATGATAACACAATCAAGGTCCTTGTTATAAGTATGTAGATCAGCACCTTATCCTACAGCCCTTTCAGCTCCTTGTTTGTATTCTGTGAACTTCACCTGCTGGGGAAGGAGTGTGATTGATTCAGTGGTGAAGGGCACCATAGTTTCCTTCAAATTATTTCCCTCTCAGGAGTTGGATACTTAAAAAATAATAGGCCAGTAATGTGTTCCACCCTTATAGACTCCAGATCACTCTCTAGGGTTTCAGGCAATGTCTATCTTCTAATTAACCTCTTTCCTTCCTGATTAACAGACGCTTCCTGTAAACTCCAGTATTGTAGGCCAAAATAGCAGATTTATGTAGACAAATTCACTGGTTTAGCAAATTTGCATATTGTCCAAGGGTAAAATCATTGAGTTTGGGTCATTTGCAAGGCTTAGTACACAGAAGCATTTCTCAGGTCTCAAGACCTGAGTGTAATTCCTGAATCCTGCACAATGACCAAAAAGAATTGATGGTAGAGAGTTCTCCTCTACCTCTCCACTCGCACTGAGGTATACAGATGACGGAACACACATGCACACACACACACACACACACACACACACACAGAATCAATTCACAGAGGTATGTGTCAACATACACCTAGTGAATATATGAATATGTGTCTGAATAGATCTCGGTTAAATTTTAGTAGATTTTAGTGACCTTCATGCATAGCTTCTAGATTTATTAATCTTGAACCGTTTGCCTAAATGCTATATCCTATCCATTTCCTTGACAATGATTAAGAAGAATCAGAATTGCAGCCTCCAAAAATACATATATTTATTCTCTTCCTGTTCCATTGTTAAGAATATTTATCTTTAACCTTCTTGAGTTCTGTGCATTGTATCTTAGATATTCTGTCCTTTTTCAGCTAATGTCTACTTGTTAGTGAGTACATACTTTGCCTGTACTTTGGGGTCTGATTTATCTCACACAGGATGATATTGTCTACTTCCATCAATTTGCCTACCAAACTCATTATGTTCTTGTTCTTAATAGTTGAGTTGTATTACATTATGTAAGTGAACCACATTTTCTCTATCTATTCCTCTGTTGTGGGACATCTGATTTGTTTCCAGCTTCTGGCTATCACAAAGAAAGCTGTTATGACATAGTGGAACATGTGCCCTTATGGCGTGGTGGAGCATCATTTGGGTATATGCCCTAGAGTGGTATAGCTGGGTCTTCAGGTAGATCTATATCCCATTTTCTGAGGAACCTCCAGATTGATTTCCAGAGAGGTTATATCAGTTTGCAATCCCACCAACAATGGAGGACTTAGCCTCTTTCTCCATATCCTCACCAACTTGAGGTTTTGATCTTAGCCATTCTGATTGGTATAGGGTGGAATCTCATTGTTTTATGTTTTGTATTCCCCTGATCACTAAGAATTTCAAACATTTCTTTAAAGTGGTTATTTCCTTTCTAAGATTTAAGTTACTTAAAAGAAAAACTCAACATCTTAGGATTTCAGAGAGATCTCTGTAGAAAAGAACACTATCCACTCCATCAGAAGACAAGTGTACAATTTCCAACACCCACATGGCAGCTCAAAAGCATCCATGAGTCCAGTCTTCTGGCCTCAGTGGGCACTGTGCTTGCATGTGGTACACAAACCATGCAGGCAAAAAAATCCACACACAATATAACATGAAATTACATTAAATATTTAAAAAGAAGAAACCTGCTTCTGGTACAGTATTCTGGACTTCTTTTAAAGTGTTCACATTATGTATTTTTACATTCCTTTTCTTAAATCAATGGATCCTCTCCTCTCCATGTAGAGTTTTCTACATGGAGATGCTAGTGTATACTCATTTTGACTGCATAGGCATTCTGAAGGCTTCCACCAAATATTTTATTATTTGTGGTTTACTTTAAATTTACTTATTTATTTATTTATGGTTTGAATTTGCATTCAGAGTTCAGAAGACAACTTGTTAATTAGTTAGTTAGTTAGTCAGTTAGTGTATTTCCAAATGCCATGCATGTTTTGGAGTTTAAGCTCAGGTCCCCAGGCCTGATGGCAAGTGTCTTCACACACTATGACATTTCACCTCCTCTATTTGTCCCTTTATTTTAGAAATTATGTGTAAATTTTCCAGCTGACAAACTGAAGTTGTTTTTATCCCAACTCATCCCAGATAAGGCTGAATCTTAGATGGTAGCTATCTTGCTTTCTTTTGTGTGTTTTGTATCTGCCCTCATCTTTACCATGCACACCCAGAAAATGGCACATCAGTACACGTTTGCTACCTGAAGTGTTTAGAGTGCAAAGGGTGTGGGGAATTCTGCCTTGATACTTTAAATATAAATAACCTTACTGTGCAGCCTTCATGTATGCCCCAAGTCCCGAGGTGATCATTCTTTCCATTGTAGTTGCCTCTTAAGTGCATGATATAGGACAGATTTGGAATAAACATCCATAGAATAGGATTGGACCTCTACAGAAAGACTCAGGGTGATCACACCATAAAGACATTATTATTTGGGTTTCAGTGATCATTCATTGTTTAAAGTTTGGTTTGAATGCTACATATCTGCCTGTATTGTTGGATGTGCCAAGGTAATATCCTTCTTTCTCCTTTGTCTCTTTAAAACCTGTATGGTAATTAAATAAAAGAACATAAATAAAGGAATATGCCCTAGAACATTACATTATTAATGTTCTATGATTAAATTAGAAATATGCTATTGTAACCCAAGGGGATGATTAATTTAACAGACTAAGAGGTTGGAATAAAAAGAAATAAAATGTCTGACACAGAGTCTATTTGTCAGTTATAATAATATTAAAACACTCTAATCATTCTGGTGTCTAAATTGAGACTTCCACAGTCTAAATGTCACATCATTTTGTTTCTTTTGCAATGGTGATGTTTTATGGGCTTATTATCTGTAAATGTGTATGCACAGGGCACATCTTCTTGCTGGTCTCTGAAACAAACAATGCAGTAAGAAAGCATCCTACATGAACAATGTTAATTGTGATCTCATGATTCAGAAGAAATGAAGACTGAAAGAGGATATTATCATTCCTAAATTATCTGGTCATTCTCAAAATCCTCATGCTTTGGTTTGTATCCTATTGCTTTTAATACCCCCAAATAATTATTTAATATCCATAATTCAAGTTTTTGTTCACTATAAGATTTAGTGTGCTAAGCTCACATACCAGAAGTAGTATCATGTAATCAATCCCAATATTGCCTCTAAATTTAGAAGTTAGAAACTTAGAAAAAGAGAAAATAAGCAATATTGGTTCAGAGATTTTCTTTTCCAATACCAATAAATCATCTGTACATTTCAAGCATGGTATGTTTAATATATTTATTGAATAAGTATGATAAATAGCAAAATCAAATACTATTTAGTTGAACAATATTTTTTCATATTGATCAGGTACAGATTAATTCAATACATATATACTGTGTAATGATCAATAAATGTAATTAGACATATCTGTTATTTTCATATTGGGATTCTTTGCATTCTCCTTGTTAGCTATTTTGAAAAATGTGGAAGGTTATAATACACAGTTAGCTTCTGTAGTGTTAGCTCTTAGTATCAACTGTAGTTTCATTTCTTTTCTTTCAGCTCTTCCTTCCTATTTCCCTCACTCCACACTTCCAGTCCTCTAGCCTCTACTATTCTACAGGCTTCCATCTTTAAAATTAACTTTCACTTTCTCTTCAAGTCTCAAGTCACTTGACGTAGTATCCTCCAGCCGTAGTCAAGTTTCTGATATTATAGATTCCATCTTTATCTGAATAAATTATATGCCTGATAGCTCTACTTTAAATGTCATCCTATATTTTATGATGACTTTACCCATAAAATGATTTCCTCTAACAACATCTTAAAGTAGTTTATCTCTTTTATGTGTAGGAAATCCACATATTTTGTTCTTACATGTCTTTCATTAATTTATTTGGGCTTCTTTTTTTTATTTTCTATATTCTTTGTTTACATTCCAAAGGCTTTCCCCTTTCCCAGTTTCCCCCTCACCGTATATCCCATAAGTACTCTTCCCTCCATCCATTCCCCAATCACCCCCCCACCATTTCTCTGTTGTAGTACTCTCCTACAAAACTGGATCCTGTCTTTTCAGGACCAGGGTCCCCTCCTTCCTTCTTCTTGGGAATCTTTTGATTTGCTAATTGTGCCTTGAGTATTCAGAGCTTCTGGGCTCATTAATATCCACTTATCAGTGATTGCACTTCATGTGTATTCTTTTGTGATTGGGTTAACTCACTTAGGATGATATTTTCCAGATCCAACCATTTACCTACAAATTGCATGAATTCATTATTTTTAATTGCTGAGTAGTATTCCGTTGTATAAATATACTTCATTTTCTGTATCCATTCCTCCTTTGAGAGACATCGGGGCTCCTTCCAACATTTGGCTATTATAAATAAGGCTGCTATGAACATTGTGGAGCATGTGTCTTTATTGCATGCAGGGGAATCCTCTGGGTATATGCCCAGGGATTCCACCTCACACCAGTCAGAATGGCTAAGATTAAAAACTAAAGAGACAACAGGTGCTGGCACAGATGTAGAGAAAGAGGAACACTCCTCCACTGTTGGTGGGATTTCAAGATGGTACAACCACTCTGGAAATCAGTCTGGTGGTTACTTAGAAAATTGGGCATGACACTTCCAGAGGACCCTGTCATACCACTCCTGGGCTTATTTTTCTAATGTTGAGAGTCTGTTTCAATCACTAAAAGTTATATTCATACCCAAACCTCAGTGGAGTGATAGAGACACCAACTCACCCACAAAATTATTTATCCCAAAATTTATCCTGTCTCCAAGAAATGCAGGGTTGAGTAATGGGGCAGAGTCTGAGGGAATGACAAACCAATAACCAGCCCAACTTGAGGCCCATCCCGTGGGCAAGCACCAGTCTCTGACAGTATTAATTATACTTTGCTATGCTTGTATCAGGAGCATATTATCCTTTAAGAGGCTCCACCCAGCAGCTAACTCAGACAGATACAGACAAACAGTAGACTAAATTTGAAGACTCTTATGGAAAAATAGGAGGAAGGATTGCCAGCCCTGAAGGGGCTAGGAACTCCAAAGGAAGATAATCAGAGACAATTAAACTGGACCCTTGGGGATATCAGAGTCTGACTGACCAATGACAAAGATAAACAGGTTGGACCTACGGCTCCCCACACATATGTAGCTGATGTGCAACTTGGTCTTCTTGAGGATCCTGAACAACTGGAACATGGGCTATTCCAAAAGCAGCTGCATGTTAGTGGAATATGTTCTATCAGCCGGGCTGCTTTGTCTGACCTCAGTGGGAGAGAAAGAGCCTAGCCTTGCAGATACTTGACATTCCAGGGTTGATGAGATGTTCAAGAGAGCACTAGCTCAGAGGAGAAGGGGAGGAGGGATGAAGGAAGGACTGGGGGGAGAACAGTGATCAGGATGTAAAGTGAATACATAGAAAATAAAACTGAAAAGGAAGTGTGCTCATACCATCACTGGTTTTTGTTTGTTCTCTCTTCTTTCTTTCTTTCTTTCTTTCTTTCTTTCTTTCTTTCTTTCCTTCCTTCCTTCCTTCCTTCCTTTTCTTTCTTTCTTTCTTTCTTTCTTTCTTTCTTTCTTTCTTTCTTTCTTTCTTTCTTTATGTTTTTGTGTTTTCTCTTCCTGTAAAAATATAACATGTCTGACTTATGGTCTGGTCTCTGCCATGTACTTGTATAGCATTACTGACTGCAATCCCACTGTGAATTTTTTGTTCCAACCCTACAATAAATATTTTCAATGAACTTGTAAAAATGCAGCCTGTTATCTTCTTACCTCAAGGGTATCTTAAGTTTAATTCTATCATTAGCTGGAGACATAAAATTAAACCAATGATTCGTGTCTATTTCATGCTCTGAAGAACGCAGACAAAGGGTAGGTATCTGTCTTGTCCTTCTCTTTCACCTTTATTGGAGTCTGTCATGATTGCCAATGGTCTGGTGGCATTTCTGTGTTTGGTAGATTAAAATCTGGAGTGGAGCTAAGGCTGATGACAACTCTGTGTTGAAACACAACAGAAATTTAAATTCTACAAAAAAGTTGCCATTTTGTCTTCGTCTAATATACACATAATTTGCCATTCAAAATGTAGGCGAACAGAATGATATGGCTCATGCTACTAAAACCAGGTTCTTTTACATTCTTAAATTGAAAAGATATAAAACACACAGTTGGCAATTTTATACTGGGGCACTTGTGTTGTGGTGTTATTTTTTTTTCTTTATTGGTATTTTCTGTTTGCTTAGCACTCACAGTGATTTGAGGAAAATCCAAGGTTAGCCACAAAACGTGTCACCGAACATTGGATTGGAGGTCTATTTGGAATGCAATGAAAACAAAAGTAAATGGGTGAATGTACATCACAACACTGTGCATGACAACACTGATAGGGACAGGGAGAAAGGGTGGCATGCCAGTCAGAGATAAAAAAGCTGCTTCTGCTGGTAATTGAATTATTATTCGGATATGCAAAGATAGAGATGTTGTTGGCAGGGAGCACACTGATTTTATGTGTTCTGTTCTACATCTGTGGATAGATTATACTGCCTCATAAGTATCAATTTTAGTCCCCATGGACGAGACTTCAGACAATGATAATGCTATTGTCTCAGTTTTGTTTTTAACCACCATATTGCCTTTTGTGAATCATTGTTTTCTGTATTCTGAACTACTCTGGCAGGAAGTAATGAGAGATTACAGGAAATTCTATTCACAGGCAGCTAGAGACACCTGTAACTATTCATCATTCTCATATCTATTTAAACTCACAGTTACTCAAGGGAGAGTAGAGCTGTAGTGCTACCATATACGCTGCCTTACATAAGGATCACTCAGTTCTTATGAATAACAAAGGTTAGGTGAAGGTTTTGCTCTACCCTCTCCCTCAAGGATTATACTATTTTTATCTTGCTTAAGTGCAATGAATTTAATAAATACTCTGGCAGCTTTATATGGAAGATTGATTTTTATATTGAAAATTATATCATAGCAAGCAATAATGAGCTTTGTGTCTGGCAAGAGAGTTAGAAACAGACTTGCAAAGCCCAGGGAGATGAGCTCTATGGAAAGTTTTATGAGAGATGAATGTTTTCCTTTACCTTGATTGACAGCAATGCTACTAAGCAGAAGTATGTATTCAGTCTCAGTGCCAATGTTGCTGTGACATTCTGGGGAATTCTGACTTCAGCTGAAGATGCAATGGATATAGAAGACAAAGTCAAAATAGGCAATTATTCCTTAAATTTGATATTCCAGTTGCTTCTGAAGTACGATAGGAAGCCCTATAAAATCTGTGGGAAATTTTACTTGTTTTGTGTACACATGTAATTCCATTTAAATCAGTTTTTTTTTTAATTTTGTGTTATTATTTGGGGTTATATTTACATTTCTCACTTTCATTTCATTCCTTCAAATCCTCGCATATGTCCCTTAAGCTCGTCTTCAATTTGTGTTCTTGTTTTCATTGATTGATTATATATAAATATCCTAAACATAATCTGCTCAGTTTGTGTAATGTTATCATATACATGTTTTCAGGAACTGTTCAACCAATTGGTCTTCTCATAGTCACCTTTCAATTTTAAAACTGAGTTTCATGAACTTTTAGAACATAGATAAATACTGGACATAGAGCCTTGAAGATAACATACTACCTCACTTACCTAAACTAGTGTAATCCTAAATAATAACTTTAATTCTTATTCTGATTATTATTCCATAAGAACACTGTAACTCAATACTCATGACAGAAACTTCATTTTGCAGCATATAGAGGCAATTACAGAAAGTGATAACTTGCCAAGATACAGAGAAGAAGCTGTGAGAATGGGTTGTTCTTCCCTAGTTGATAATTAAAAAATTCCTATCATATATTTACGTTTAAGAGAAAATTACCAAATTAGGGAAAGAAACAATATAATATCTAGAGGACCAGAGTGTCGACTACAAGAATATATGTTTATGTGAAAGGGCAGATGTACACATAAAATCTCAAAAATATGTTGGCTGAACAAAGTCTACATGTGGACACCAATTTTCCTGTCAACCTGGTGGGATAATTTCCCCAAGAGACAGACTACACAAAGAGCTACAATCAATGAATACTTCTAAGAGAAGGACAACCCTTGCCCAGGGATGGAACATTTAATTGATTTTACAATATCAACTTGCCAGCTCTACAAATATATGCATTTGAACAACACTAAATAGACTTAGCATTTACATATCTATTTACTTGCAATTTAGACTCCAACAACCAAACAAAACTGATTCAATATCAGTGAAACAATGAGGGTTACTTACAAGACCAAGATGAGAAGTTACATATAGGATCAGAGGGAACTCAAAATAGTCACATCATTAAAAAGTTCCCATCTGAGCATAGTTGACAATTTTCTTTTGCTCCCTTAGGTAACACTATACCAAAGCATATATGGGGAGCAGCCATTATACTTAGTTGAAAATCAAATAGAAGACAAAAATAATTATGAGAAGAAAATGAAATAATAATAGTAACAACAACAACAATTAATTAATTAATTAAGAGGGGAGAAGAAATCAAGTTTTAAAGAGGATGTGTTGAAGGAATCCAGGATACCTGGCAGCAAATGGGAGGGTATAGATCATATTCCATTATACACATGCCTGAAATTCCTAAAACGTAATGAAAAAGAAAACTTTAACACTGAAGCCCTATTCTCAATCAAACTTCCATATGCTGTATACAATATTAACCCCCAGCATCACATCAGGTTGAGGCAGTGGAGGATAGTAGGTTGGATTCAGGCAACTCTATGTACAGCTCTATCTGCCCTGTGAGGAAATAGTACCATTTCCACTACAATTATTGCATATATAGCAATCATTATGTTGATTTACTTTTTTCTTACTGTGACTGCTTTGTAAAGACATTCTATTGATCTTCATAGGAATCTCAGCTTCATGGGGAGATAGTAATGACCTATCATGTAAATGAGACTTATAAAACCCATTAATTCATATCTCAAAATTAAAAGAAATGGGAAAAATAAAATATAAATATGTTTCATTAAAACAATCTATCTAATATATTCCAATATATAAGAGATTACTATTAATATTAAAATTAATATTGATGTTTTTACTTTATTCTTTTTAATACATTTTATAGTTAATAAACTTCTCAATTTCTTCATCTTCTGATTCTATATGTGACATTAAACTATTTCTCAAGTTTTACATTTCTTTTGCTTATACTAAAAATCAGTTATGACAGTGAGCAAGGCTAATACTATTATTAAATTAAATTATTAAATCATAAAATCTAGGCATAAATTTTTTTAAAACATACTTTATTTAGGTTTCTTAAACACTTCAACCTCCATTCTAGTCCACTGACCGAAGGTAGGGGAAAGAGAAGGTTAATAGGAAAAGGGGGATGTGGAACTTCTAGTAGTAGTTCTTTGAGGCAATTCTGTTTGTTGTAGAGGTACCAGCAGTCCAGTTCAATAACAAATACCAAACTAGAGTCAGTAGTGGCAGCCCAATTTACCAGAAACAGCAAGACACCATCAAATTGGCATGAGTCAGGGAAAACAGCCACAGTCAGCTGGGATACCAAGAGTTCTTTGGTTTCTTTCTCTTTACAAAGTTAAAACTGTGCAGACAACAAGCAAAGACCAGTGATGGCCAGCAAAAGCCAGAGAAGAAAGAAAACATTGCACACCATAGAAATGCAAGAGCACCTACTCACTGTTTTTTTTTTTTTGGGGGGGGGGGTTCCATTTATATTCCTCTTAAACATCATGTACGCTCTCCAGTACCTGTTTTCAGTGAAACATCACATGCCCTCGCATAAGACAGCTTCCAGGTAAACATCGTGATGTAACTGAGTTGTTAAAGCAACCAGAAATTTCCACTTCAACATTATATTATTTGAAACTTAAAAAAAAACAAAACCCAGAGATTACAGGATCAGGTATGGAAAAGAGTACGCAGAGAAGCCAAGAGGATCAGGAGAATGTATAGAAATGGGCAGCTCCTGTGGGTAGGGGAACAGGGGAAAGCTCTAGATAGTCCAAGAAACAAGGATATGAGAGGCTCCCAGAACTCAGTGAGACTGACTTTACCTGAAATTACCAACCATGGCGAGATGGGACTTGAAGAGACAATCTCCAGTAGACAGACAGGGCCACCAGGGTAGGGGTGGGATCACGAACCCACCTTCAATATTTTCGACCCAGAATTGTTCCTGAATAAAAGAAATACAGGGACAAAATTGTAGGACTATGAAAGGCAGCCTGGTTCCTGGTTGAGCAAAGGCTGGAAACCCTGCTGACCCTGAAGGGGTGGAGCGCGTTTCATCTCACCCCTGAGCATACAGCTACCCTTGTAGCTACAGTCCCACACAGCCCTCCATAGATTTGTGGTTACGCGTAATGTACGGGCAACTTCCCAAGTCCCTCCACAGGTAAAGGATGTGACCTGTGGTCACTTAGCCTCAAGACAGATCTCTATTTTAATGAGGTACATAAAGGCCTGGAGGACTTAGCCAATAAAATTTCCTTCCCAGATACTTCTCCCGGCAAAAGGTATTTAACCTCAGTCCCACCCTGAGAAGAGGGGTACAGTTTTATTCATCCACTTTCTTCCATGGCAATAAATGCCTTAAAACCATGGACTGCCTCTTTTCTCCAAGATTCACCATGGGTAGCAATGGAGAAAGCTTCGGCCTAAAGAGCCACTGTCGAATCTAGCATAAAAGGCCTCTCTGTGCTCCTAGTCCAGCCATAGCTGCCCACTGACAAGCCAAGGACTCTCTCCCCACAAGACCATCTGGAATTCCTCCATTTTTCCCCTACCCTGGGCTACACCCAGCCCTCAGGCCCGGTCTCCATTCTCAGCTCTTCCACTGCACCCAGATATGTCTGGGTATCTGAAAGCCTGAAAACAAGATGGCCCTGGCCTCCCTGCAGGCTAGGGGACCCCTGAATCATCTCTGGCTGTCCTGTACTTCAGAGGTCCCCACCCCCAGATTAGTGTCCCGGAGCTGCTGTGCTGCTTGACACCTGCCCTGGGAGAGCTGGGGGTAAGCACAACCAAAACTCCTATGTCCTGCCTTCCTAGAGGCCAGGTCCTATGGCAGAGAAGATACTGGACCACTAACGCTACACAAAAATGGAGCAGAGAGTGAAGGAAAGGCCATCCAGTGACAGGGCAATTTGGAACCCATCCCATGAGAGGGTACCAAACCCTGACATTATTACTGAAGCTGTGTTGTGCTTGCAGTTAGGAGTCTAGCATGACTGTCCTCCGAGAGGCTCTACCAGGAGCTTACTAAGATAAATACAGATGCTTACAGCTTGCCATTGGACTGAAGTAGGGAGCCTCTACGGAAGAGCTGGAAGAAGGATTTAAGAAGCTGAAGTGGATTGGAATCCCATAGGAAGAAAAACAGTGTCAAATAACATGAACCCCTGGGAACTCCAGAGACTGAGCCATCGACCAAAGAGCATACACGGGCTGGTCCCTGGCACCCAGCATACATGAACCTACGGACTGACTTCTCTGGCCTCAACGGGAGAGGATGGGCCATATCCTGTGAAGACTCAATGCCCCAGGGAAGGGAGAAGTTACAGGGGGATGGGTGATGAGGTATGGGTTAGTGGGTGGGTAGAGAAATACCTTCTGAGAGCCAGAGGGGAAGCAAATGGAGTGAAGAACTCTGGGAAGGAGGACAAGGGAATAACATTTGAAATGTGAATACATAAAACAATTTTTAAAAACCAGATTACTAAATAATTATCAAAGTATCATCTGAAATAAAATGTGATAAAATATTTCAATGATTGGGTTAATATTGGTCAATTCAATTTGGTTAAATGCAAGGATTTATTGACTTGTGATGGAGCAAAATGCATTAATTAACTAGGACAATATTTTTAGAATGTGTATTAAATGAAAAGTATTTTCTATTATTAAAACATAAGCAAAGGAAAAAGGTAAAATTCATTAACACAACAAGGTTTATTTTGGGGGGATTGTGCACATACCTATTCTCTAAAAAGAGGTGCTACATATAGATGACAGATATAGATAGATAGATAGATGATAGATAGATAGATAGATGATAGATAGATAGATAGATAGATAGATAGATAGATAATTGACAGGCAGATAGATTATAGAACTTTCCCATGGATAAAAAGGGTTGACTCTATTGAAAGAAGAATGAGCCATGAAGTATTCTCAGTGTGAAAATGTCATAGAGCATAAGTGAGTTGAGAGATTGAAACTAAAATGTCAGGTAGGCAATAAAACGTGCAGTTAAGGAAAATACCAAAGTAGTGGACCGATTGTTAGGGAATGAGATTGTGCTCGGTTATATTGAGATAATCCTGACAAAAAGTAAAAAACATACACTGTGCTTCCAACGTAGAGAAAAGCAGCATAAATAATATATTATTACTGACTTTCTGATGCATTTATGCATCTATTTTGAGGAAACATCACAAATTGTGGATTCAGATGACTAGTCTGTAGGAGATCACTCCACGTTACTTCACTGGGTTACTCTGATACATCCAATCATTCCACTCACTTACACCAGATTACTTAGATAAATTCAGAAACAATTGTGTTTTAATTGTGCTTTCTCTGATAGAGAAAGCTACTAAAAGAGATGCTGCTTGTGTCTTGGTCAGAGTGGCTTTCTTTCTTTCTTTCTTTCTTTCTTTCTTTCTTTCTTTCTTTTTTTCTTCATTCATATCTTTAATCATTTTTCACAGTCCTGTCGTTATCTCCCTTCTGTTCTGCCCTCAGACACTTCTTCATCCCACTCCTCCTCCCCTGTCTCCAAGAGGATGCCCCCCCCCATCCTTCCAGGCCTCCCCATTCTCTGGGGCCTCATGTCTCTCAAGATTTGCATACATTTTCTCTCACTAAGGCCAGACCAGGCAGTGTTCTGCTGTATATATGTCTGGGCCTCTCACCAGCTAGTATATAATGCGTGACTGGTGGCTCAATTTCTGACAGATTTCATGGTTTCAGGTCTTTCTATGGGGTCACCCTCCTCCTCAACTTCTTCCAGCCTTTCCCTAATTCAACCACAGTGGTCCCCAACTTCAGTACTTTGGTTGGGTATTCGCTTCTGTCTGTCAGCTGCATGTTGGGCCTTTTGGAGGACAGCCATGCTAGGGCTCCTGTCTGTAAGTACACCATAGCATCAGTAATATTGTCAAGCCTTGGAGCATACACTTGAGATGGGTCCCAATTTGGGCCTGTCACTGGGCCTCCTTTCCCTCAGTCTCTTCTCCATTTTTGTCCCTGCAGTTCTTTTAGACAGGAATAATTCTGGGTCAGAGTTTTTGACTGAGGAATGGCAACCCCATCCCTCTCCAAGATGCCCTGTCTTTCTATTGCAAGTGGATTCCACAAGTTCCATTAACACACTTGTAAAAGAAAATGAACAGATTTCTTATACACACTTGTAAAGGAAAATGAATAGATGATAAGTTTTGGTATTGGTATAGTTATTAGTGGTCTACTGTAGTTGAGCTACTATAGTGTTATAGATAGCATTCTTTACGGAGTTAGAGCAGTAATATAATGGCAAATTGTGCATTGCATATAATTGTTCTCAATAACATCCCGGACTTTATAATTATCCCTAGAGGCAAAAACGTATTTGAACAGAGTTAGGTTCTGATCTTATTAACATAACAGAAGGATAAATATGACACAAGTTTATAGGACCAGCTAAAAAATTGGAAAACATTTGAAGACAATATTAAGTTGCCTGGGGAATGGACATATACATATAGCCCGAATAAATTTATTTAGTCCAATAATTTATAACAACTGGCACATCTGAATTTGACTAAGGAGACAACAGTATGTGATGAAGATATTCCAGAAGAGCAGAGGTTTTGGAGAGGCTGGATTCTAAGTATGTGATCTGGGTATAATGCTTACATCATATTTACATCATTCCGTTCCCTGTAGAACAGCAATAGTCAGAGTAGAATAAAATGGACAAGCTGAAATAGTTATAATTGATTTCAAGCTCTTTAATAAATAAGTTCTTTATACCGACTAGCTACACGATAGAAAGGATTTAGACTCTATGGTCACTTGGGACCATAGAGTCTAAATAATGAGTTATAGGATTTATTTTTATTAAATGCTATGATATATGTGTGTGTTTGTATATGCCTATGTGACATCTTCTATAAACATATGGGAAATAATATGGTGTAGAATCCTAAACTCAAATCTAACACATTACCCAAATCCAAACAAATCAATGGAAACATTTTATATCGATAATGATATGCTTTGCAAATGCTAACACAAAATTTAAAACCTGTTTATTGAATTTCATGGCATATGTGAATTTAATGGCTTTCAGTTGAAATTATAGGACATAAAGAATAAATATCAAAGGCTAACTGTACCCAACAAGTGCTTTAATCCCTTTAATTAATTTTCAAACTTTGAACTAGCCTTACTTTCCTGGAATTTTGCCCTTTTATCCATAACCTATTTTCTTGTCTGTTTGTTAAATGTGTAACATAAATACTACATACATAATATGAGAATGTATATAATTTAAAATAACTTGCGAAGATGCTAGTAAATATGTGTGTATACCAATGCATATAAGAAAAAATGATATATAATATATAGATGTGGTACAGGTACACAGATTCCATCTGTGGCTACCGCGAGGGGAGATCTGCTAGGCTCTCGACCCCAGGCAAGCCCAGTGGTGCCCGCCTAGGCTCTGCTTTAGGCCATGCACCTAGGCAGCCAGAGGCACCCAGCTCCCAGGACCCCGGACCAGCGATAGTGGCAGGCCTCCATATTGCAACCAGGACACATCTGGAAAGGCGCAGGTAGACAAATTCCATCTGGGGCTACCACGCAGGGGGGGAGGGGGATCTGCTAGGCTCTCGCCACCAGGCAGGCCTATCGGCACCCGGCGAGGCTCTGCTGCACTTCCCTGCACTTCCCCGCAACATCAGGCCATGCACTGAGGCAGCAGGTGGCAGCCAGCTTGTGATCCGGTTGAGCAGCAATCACACATAACCACCAGTAGAGAAACAACAGGTGAGCCCAGCCTCACAGGAGATTCAAACACCAGCCAGCAACAACAAGGCCAACTAACACCAGAAATAACCAGATGGCAAAAGGTAAACAAAGGAATGTCACTAACAGAAATCAAGGCAACATGACAGCATCTGAACCCAGTTCTCCAACAACAGGAAGCCCTGGATACCCCAAAACACCAGAAAAACAAGACTTGGATATAAAATCACTGGTCAGGATGCTGGTAGCTGAAGACATAGAAAAATCTCGTAAAGAAATAGAGGAGAAAATGGATCAAAAGTTAGAAGCCTTTACAAGGCAAATACAAAAATCACTTCAAGAAATGCAGGAGAAGATGGATCAAAAAGAAGAAGAAAATAAGGAAGAAAGACAAAAATCACTTAAAGAAATACAGAAGAACATGGGCCAACAAGTAGAAGCTGTGAAATAGGAAACACAAAAATCTATTAAAGAAATACATGAAAGACAATGAAAGCTAGAAGATCCTGGGCAGACCTCATGCAGACCCTAAGAGAACACAAACTTCAGCCAAAACTACATACCCAGCAAAACTCTCAATTGCCATAGATGGGGAAACCAAGATATTCCACAACAAAACCAAATTTGCAAGATACTTATCTACAAACCCAGTCCTACAAAGGATAATAGGGGAAAAATACCAACACAAGGGGGGAAACAGCACCCCAGAAGAAACAAGATAGAAACCCCATCTCATCCAACCCAAAAGAAGAGAACCACTCAAATACAATAATAATAATAATACTAATATTACTACTACTACTACTACTACTACTACTAATGATGATGATGATGATGATAATGCCCAAAATGTCAGGAAGTAATAATTACTATTCCTTAATATCTCTTAATATCAATGGACTCAATTCCCCAATCAAAAGACACAGACTAACAGACTGGATACAGAAACAGGACCCTATATTTTGCTGCATACAGGAAACACATCTCAGTGTCAAAGACAAACACCACCCTAGAGTAAAAGGCTGGAAGACAGTTTTACAAGCAAATGGTCCCAGGAAACAAGCCAGAGTAGCCATTCTAATATCAGATAAAATTGACTTTCAACCTAAAGTCATCAAAAGAGACACAGAAGGTCACTTCCTGCTTGTCAACGTGAAAATCCACCAAGAAGAATTCTCAATACTGAACATCTATGCGCCAAAAGTAAGGGCACCCTCATTCGTAAAAGAAACTTTACTAAAATTTAAAGCACACATCGCACCTAACACAATGATTGTAGGTGACTTCAACACCCCACTCTCCTCAATGGACCGATCAGGAAAGCAGAAACTAAACAGGGACACAGTGAAACTAATTGAAGATTTGGACCAATTGGATTTAACAGATATATATATAGAACATTCCATCCTAAAGCAAAAGAGTATACCTTTTTCTCAGCACCGCACGGTACCTTCTCAAAAATTGATCATATAATTGGTCACAAGACAGACCTCAACAAATACAAGAAGACCGAACTAATTCCATGTCTCCTATCGGATCACTATGGAGTAAAAGTGGTCTTCAATAGCAAGAAGAACAACAGAAAGCCTACATACACATAGAAACTGAACAATACTCTACTCAATGACACCTTGGTCAAGGAAGAAATAAAGAAAGAAATCAAGACTTCTTAGACTTCAATGAAAATGAAGGTACGACCTATCCAAATCTCTGGGACACAATGAAAGCAGTGCTAAGAGGAAAACTTATAGCCCTGAGTGCCTCCAAAAAGAAACTGGAGAGAGCATACACTAGCAACTTAACAGCACACCTGAAGTCCCTGGAAAAAAAAGAAGCTAACTCACCCAGGAGGAGTAGAAGAGAGGATATCATCAAACTAAGGGCTGAAAATCAATCAAGTAGAAACAAAGAGAACCATACAAAGAATCAACAAAACCAAGAGCTGGTTCTTCGAGAAAATCAACAAGATAGATAAACCCTTAGCTAGACTAACCAAAGGGCACAGAGATAGTATTCAAATTAACAAAATTAGAAATGAAAAGGGGGATATAACAACAGAAACGTAGAAAATTCAAAAGATCATCAGATCCTACTACAAAGGCCTATACTCAAAACAACTGGAGAATCTGGAGGAAATGGACAATTTCCTAGACAGATACCAAATACCAACATTAAATCAGCATCAAGTAGATCAGCTAAACTGTCCTATAACCCCTAAAGAAATAGAACGGGTTATAGAAAGCCTCCCAACCAAAAAAAGTACTGGACCAGATGGTTTTAGTGCAGAATTCTACCAGACCTTCAAAGAAGACTTAACACCAATACTCTTCAAACTATTCCAAAAAATAGAGACAGAAGGGACACTGCCCAACTCGTTCTTTGAAACCACAATTACACTGATACCTAAACCACAAAAAGATCCAACAAAGAAAGAGAACTACAGGCCAATTTCTCTTATGAATATAGATGCAAAAATACTAAATAAGATTCTTGCCAACTGAATCCAAGAGCATATCAAAATGATCATTCACCATTATCAAGTAGGCTTCATTCCAGGGATGCAGGGATGGTTCAATATATGGAAAATCATCAATGTAATCCACTACATAAACAAACTAAAAGAAAAAAACCACATGGTCATCTCATTAGATGCTGAAAAAGCATTCGACAAAATTCAGCATCCTTCCATGCTAAAAGTCTTGGAAAGAGCAGGAATTCAAGGCCCATACATAAACATAGTAAAAGCAATCTACAGCAAACCAGTAGCCAACATCAAAATAAATGGAGAGAAACTTGAAGCAATCCCACTAAAATCAGGGACTAGACAAGGCTGCCCTCTCTCTCCAAATCTTTTCAATATAGTACTTGAAGTTCTAGTGAGAGGAATTAGACAACATAAGGAAGTCAAAGGGATACAAATTGGAAAGGAAGAAGTCAAACTATCATTATTTATGATGATATGATAGTTTATTTAAGTGACCCAAAAAACTCCACCAGAGAACTTCTACAGCTGATAAACAACTTCAGCAAAGTGGCAGGTTATAAAATTAGCTCAAGCAAGTCAGTAGCCTTCTTGTACTCAAAGGACAAGCAGGCTGAGAAAGAAGTTAGGGAAATAACACCCTTCACAATAGCCACAAACAACATAAAGTACCTTGGCATGACTCTAACCAAACAAGCGAAAGATCTGTATGACAGGAACTTCAAGTCCTTGAAGAAAGAAATCGAAGAAGACCTCAGAAGATGGAAAAATATTTCTTGCTCCTGGATTGGCAGGATCAATATAGTAAAAATGGCCATCTTGCCAAAAGCAATATACAGATTTAATGTGATCCCCATCAAAATCCCAACTCAATTCTTTATAGATCTAGAAAGAGCAATTCTCAAATTCATCTGGAGCAACAAAACACCCAGGATAGCTAAAACTATTCTCAACAATAAAAGGACTTCTGGGGGAATCAATATCCCTGACCTTAAACAGTACTACAGAGCAATTGTGTTAAAACCTGCATGGTATTGGTAAAGCAACAGGCAAGTGGATCAATGGAATAGGATTGAAGACCCAGAAATTAAGCCACAGACTTATGGTCACTTGATCTTTGATAAAGGAGCCACAACCATCCGGTGGAAAAAAGATAGCCTCTTCAACAAATGGTGCTGGTTCAACTGGAGGTCAACATGCCAAAGAATGCAAATTGACCCACTCTTATCTCTTTGCACTAAGATCAACTCCAAGTGGATCAAGGACCCCCATGTAAAACCAGACACACTGAAACTATTACAAAAGAAACTTGGGAAGACCCTGGAGGACATAGGCACAGGGGAAAGTTCCTGAACAGAACACCAATAGCTTATGCACTAAGATCAAGAATTGACAAATGGGACCTCATAAAATTACAAAGTTTCTGCAAGGCAAAGGGCAGAGTCAGAAGGACAAAACGACAACCAACAAATGGGAAAAGATCTTCACCAACCCCACATCCGACAGAGGGCTAATATCCAATATATACAAAGAACTCAAGAAGTTAGACCCCAAAGAACCAAATAACCCTATTAAAAACTGGGGTACAGAGCTAAACAAAGAATTTTCACCAGAAGAAATTCAGATGGCCGAGAAACACCTTAAGAGATGTTCAACATCATTAGTCATCAGAGAAATGCAAATCAAAACAACCCTGAGATTCCACCTCACACCAGTCAGAATGGCTAAGATTAAAAACTCAAGAGACAGCAAGTGCTGGCAAGAAAGTGCTGTGGAGAAAGAGGAACACTCCTCCACTGTTGGTGGGATTGCAAAATGGTAAAACCGCTCTGGAAATCAGTGTGGTGGTTCCTCAGAAAATTGGGCATGTCCCTCCCAGAGGACCCTGGCATACCACTCCTGGGCATATACCCAGAGGATTCCCCTGCATACAATAAAGACACATGCTCCACTATGTTTATAGCAGCCTTGTTTATAATAGCCAGAAATTGGAAGGAGCCCAAATATCCCTCAAAGGAGGAATGGATACAGAAAATGTGGTATATTTATACAATGGAATACTACACAGCAATTAAAAATAATGAATTCATGCAATTTGTAGGTAAATGGTTAGACCTGGAAAATATCATCCTGAGTGAGCTAACCCAGTCACTAAAGAATACACATGAAATGCAATCACTGATAAGTGGATATTAATGAGCCCAGAAGCCCTAAATACTCAATGCACAAATAGCAAGTCAAATGATTCCCAAGAAGAAAAGAGAGGACCCTGGGCCTGTGAAGATTGGATCCAGTTTTGTAGAGAAACCGCGGGGGAAGGGGGAATGATTGGGGAATAGTTGGGGGGGAGAGGAATTATGGGACATAGGAAGGGGGGAACTGGGAAAGGGGAAAGCCTTTGGAATGTAAACAGAATATAGAAAATAAAAATTTAAAAAAAACAAAAAAATATATAGATGTACACATGTATAAACATGTTTACAAGAAAAAATATGTTCAAGAAAACTATATATGTGCATACTAGCATCTGCTTAAATTATTGAAAAATAAGTCCATGATTTTAGAAAGATATTTACATTGCTACATTAAATAATCTGTTATTTAGTACTTGGGAAGTTACTAACATAATGATGTTTGAAGTTTGTGAAACCAATAGTGAACCTGTACAGAAACATTAAATATCCTCTAAGGGGGATACTCTAGTATCTTAGCCTTTTTAAACAGAAGTTTATGACTTTTGTTTCAGAGAAATATTTTCCACTAAAACAGTTTCTAGTTTATTAATGGCCTTTAATATAGAGAGTATTTAATCCTTACTCGCTAGGCTTTCATGAAATATGACTTTCTTGTTTTGAATATGGTATTCTATAGACTACTGTACAATTAATATTGTCATGTGATTCAGGATTGAATAGACTGAAATGCAACATGATTAGTAGATTCTGCATTAACAGATTTTAAAGAAGTAAATCTAATATAAACTGACCAAATCTCAAAGTCTTCATTCTTTTTATATTAGGCATTACTCATTAAGCACCAAAAAAAGTAACTTAAGAAAACTACTCATAACAAAGTACACAAGGCACAATGAATTATAGTTGTTAAATTTAAAAAATACTGTGTCATAATATCATAAAATGTGAATCAATTGATTCTGTTCATTAATGTAATAGAGACTATTTCTGCACACTGATTATACATGCGGTGCATGGGAATTTCTGAGTTGCTGACCAATATCTTTTTGTCCAGTAGCACAACAAATTAATAAAAACCCCAGATAATAGAAGTTTCATTGCTGTCCCCCTTCTCTCTTTCTATTCTATGGCTTAAGAAGTTTTTCCTTTCAAAAGTATCCTGCAATTCATGAGTTCAGTAGGATTGAACTCATGATTTCATAGAAAATCATTTATACAGGCCATGTCAGAAAGCTGAGACATATTTGAAGGAAGACTCACGACCATTTATTTTTAATCTTGCTCATTCAAAATAAATGTATCTTAAACTAAAGTAATAATAATTTATAAGAATTCAAATTTTCTGTCTCCTTACATCTAGGTAAGTTTTTGAAATCTAGTCATTTATAGGATTGGGGCGAAGGATGGTCAGAATATACTGTATACATACCCGAAGTTCAGAAAAATAAAGTGATCACATTAAATGAAGATAGAAAGAAATATTTTGATCAGTTCTTTCTCACACTTCCTTAGAGAAGCTTTATTCTACAGCAGATGGATTGGCAGGATTTATATAGTAAAAATGGCCATCTTTCCTAAAGCAATCTACACATTCAATGTAATCCCCATCAAAATTACAACTCATAGAGTTAGAAAGAGCAATTTCCAAATTTATTTGGAATAACAAAAAACCCAGGATAGCAAAAATATTCTCAACAATAAAAGAACTTCTGGTGGAAACACCATTCCTGACCTCAAACCAGAGCAACAGTGATTAAAAATTGCATGGTATTGGTTCAGTGACAGGCAGGTAAATCAATGGAATCGAATAGAAAACCCATCAATGAACCCTCACACTTATTGTCACTTGGTCTTAAGGAGCTAAAACCATCTGGTGGAAAAAAGATAACCTTCTCAAAAAATGGTGCTGGGTCAACTGGCATCAAACATGTAGCAGGATGAAAATTGACCCATTCTTATCTCCCTGTACAAAGCCCAAGTCCAAATAGATCAAAGACCTCTACATAAAACCAGATACACTGAATCTAATAGAAGAAAAAGTGGGGAAGAACCTGGAGCACATGGGCACACACAGGTTAAATTTTCCTGAACAGGGCACCAATAACTTATGCTCTAAGATCAAGAATTGACAAATGAGACCTCATAAAATTCTAAGCTTCCATAAAGCAAAGAACACTGTCAATAGCACAAAATGGCAACCAACAGATTGGGAAAAGATCTTTACCAATCCTACATCTGATAATGGGCTTATATCCAATATATAAAAGGAACTGAAGAAGTAAGACTCCAGAGAACTAGGGACTAAACCACCATCCAAAGAGTACACATGAAAGAACCCATGGCTCCAGCTACAAATGTAGCAGAAGGTGACCATTTCAGGCATCAATGAGAGGAGGGACCATTGGTCCTGTGAAGGCTCAATTCCCGAGAATAGGCGAATGCAAGTCAGAAAATTGGAGGGGGTGGGGGTGTGTGGAACAGGGGGAGGGGGAGGGGATAGGGGTTTTTCGGAGGGGTAAGGCTGAAAAGAGATACTATTTGAAATGTAAATAAAGCAAATATCTAATTACAAAAGAAATCAAAAGTTTTGAAGCTGGGATCAGACTATGAGAGAGGATATAGTGTGTTTTTATTTCTGGATTTCATTATCCTGCTTTGTAGTTTGTTTGTTTGTTTGTTTGTTTGTTTCCTTGTTTGTTGTTTGGTTGTTTGGTTTGTTGGTTTCATTTCCATTGTTTTTCCGGTAAATTTTATATTTTTCTTCCTCTACCTGGGTATTATTCTACTTCTCTTTTGATAGGCATCTGCACTTATTTCATGTGCTAACTATTGCAACGAAAGCATAAACGATACAGAGAGGCATATGCTGATATCTCTCTAGTAAGATATAATATAAAGAGAATGGAATATGTGCTCAGGAATGTTGGAGGTTGGTCATATGGCAGTTTTTTTCTCATATAAGGAGAATCTTCTGGAATGGTTTCCAAACTGTCTTTACAACTTACACCTCATTAATGATGGTAAGAGCTTCCCCTTTGCCACAGGCAGGCTTGTGTTTGCTCTCACACACGTTCTCTGCATGATGATCCCATTTTGACTGTTAAGGGATGGAATTTTAGAGGTATCCTTTGTAATTCCCCAGCTGTGAAGGATGAAGAGCACTAAGAAATATATTTCTATGAGATATCTTAAAGAACTTATAAACTGAAGCAATGAAAATCGACACTGGGAAAAGGGAACATCTTATACATTTCCCATATGTCTCCTCGGAACACTGGGCTAAGTATTTATTGCATTACATTAAAAGCAATAGTATTTAAATATTCTCCCCTGGCCTTATCAGTGACAACTAGCTTTAATTTGTCGTGCAAAACCATTCCTTTGAAGAATTTCTTGGCTTAATACTTTTAAAATCAAATAAAAATAGCAGAAACAAAAATGAGAAACAAACTTGTATATTTAATAAGCATCAGATCCACTGAATTAATTTTCCAGCATCCTTTTTTAATTATGTAAAATGATGGGGTTTTGACTTTCTGCAATTGTTCTGCATAAATAGAAAATTAAACTAAGCTATGTTTTCATGTGTTCATAGTTACAAAATCAAAGTTCAAACACAATAACAACTGATGGTAAAATTCTCTTTTCACATAAATGTCTATTATTTGTATGGCCTGCTGTGAATGATTCAACACTGAGACACAGTAATATGTGACACTTAAAGTTGACATCATTTCAATAAGTGCAACACGAACATCATATTTGTTTAATTTTATTTTTTGTGACATATTGAGGGATCAAGGTAGATTAACTTTTAATATATTTTTAATTAACACATTCACTTTGGATATGTGCACACTTTATCAGTCATCATTTTTACATATTTGTATGTTTCTGATACTTCTCTTTGTAGGTGTTTATAGTAGAAGCTAAATACAATAATAATGAACTTCATGTTTAGTTATAGCTATACAAAGAGCCATACATTTTCATTTCTATTTATTCTTGTTTTCTTTTGTTTAGAACATCCATGAGATTAGAAACAGATAAAGCAGGGGATTCTAAATATTTATGAGAAACCACAAAGCAGCTGAACAAATAGAGTTGAATTAGGAGATCCTTGATAATCGTGTAATCTCCATAAAAAAGTAAGATACACAGAACCCCTGTTCTCTTTTCACTGCAAATTCATCTGTTGCCATTATCTTCCATTGCCTGGAGTCACTTAAGATGGAGGTTTCTTGGAGCCATAAAGAAGTATTTAGTAACATTGGAATTGAAAAGAACACCTGCGTGACTGGTTATAATCTCTATCAATTTAGTTTCTATGTTTTAAAAGGAATTATAGATATTTCAAATAAAAGTAGTTATTTCCTTGAAAGCCTCAACTGAAGGAGTATAGGTCCTATTTTCACAAATCTGGAAATATGTGTAAGACTATTTTAAGGGACTCTAAGCTACACAGTTTTTCTGGAGAATATTTACAGTTATGTCAAGTAAAAGGTGATTTGGAGAAATAACCAATTTAAAGATATTGAATTAGTTTCATAGCTAAAAATTAAAAAATAACATTGGCAAATGAAGTCATCTTATAACAATAATGAAAATCTTTTTAGCTTTGTATTTTTAAATGCAAAAAGCAGCTATTATTTTTAGTATCCATTCATGTACAGGTAACATTATTTAAAAGGTATATACATTATTATGAAAGAATATCATTTGAAAATTAATATTTCCGCATTACCTAAGAACAATTTAGCTAAATTTCACCTAGAAATGCAAAGGGTAAATTCATTATGTTAAGTATCAAGGACAAGAATGGATATAAAATTCTTTTGATTTCATAATAGCAATTATGTTAATATGTGATAAAATGTTTCCACCTTCTCCAGAATCCTTTAACTCTAAAGGGTGCCATTTTATATACCAGCAATTAGACTTTCTATATTGCAATTGCAGACTGCATGTTTTCCCTTTGTTTTGGCCAGTCTTTAGTTATTAATATACAGACAACAATCACAGATCAGGAACCAATCAAAAAATAACATACTGGAAATAGTGCAAAATAGTGAAACATAATCATTCCATTCATAGACTTCGTAGACTTCATTTTTCCCTGAGCAAATATGAACATGCTTAAAGAGTGTATCAGAAGGAAGGAGACAAGTGCGGGTTGTGACATAGGATAAGGCTTTCCAACCTCTGTTTACCCCAAAATACTTTATTGTCTACAGAGCTCTCTAGATATTGATTATACATTGAATAATGAGGTGACCACACCCACAGGCTTATAGTTATAAACATGAATCCTGGTTTGTTCTAGAGCTGAATTTATAGAGATTAAACATGTGGTATTGATTGTGGTGGTTTTTAAAGAGGTCCAGAAGAATATGATTAATGTATTTGGAAATACATGCATATATTCATATGTTTATAATAATATACAATGCATATATCAGTAACAGTAATTATCAATGCAACATCTCTATTTGAATATAATACAAATATAAACTGCATGTATTTTAAGGGCCTTATAAATTCTCCAATACCTTATGTGACAACATATCTTTATTAGTACACTGAAAAAAACTTTAGACTTGCTTAGTGTGGTAAATACACATTTTGCAATAGTTATCCACAAGTGAAAGAATGAATGTATAACCTTCCAATATTCTTAAAACTAGAGAGACTTACCTAACTTTATGTTTTCACTATTTTTACATGCCTGTATCTGTGAGCAGTGGGTGTCACTGCGTTCTAAACACAATAAAAAGCTGACTTTGGCCATTTTGGCTTTCTGATGAATCTTCCAAATTAATGCAAATTGATCAGAGAAGTTATAGGTAGCTCTTTCAAAACATATTGCAGAAAAGGCAAGGCAGCCAAATAACCATAATGTAAGTAATTTCATGGGAATGGTGAATCAGGGCTTAGCTTTGATATATTTCTTAATTCTTTAGACATTTATATATCAGACTAGTTTTATGTCTTAAAGCATGATGCTTTTGTTAATCTCAAATATAGGCATTCTGCTCCACAGATCCTTTGGATCTTTACTCTTTAATATAGTTCAGTTTTATCACTAATGACCACTTCTTTGTTTCCCATCACTACCTGTGAAATGTGTTGAGCACATTTTATTAGCAGACAACACATTGCTGTGTTGTCTTATAAATTCTGCTTTTATAGAAAAACATTGGCAGATAAACACCATGCTGCTCTGAACAACATTTATCATTATGCCAGAGGCCCATCTGGAAAAGAAAATAATCAACACAAATGATTATGACCATGAAAATAATCTGCTTTCTAGGCAATTAATTAACATGAAAATAGCAATATGAGAGTAAAACTTCCTCATAAAGCTCCACTTCCTAGCCCTAAAGATGATCTGTAGCAAGCTATTATGCTTTTCCTTTCAGTTGTCATTTGAATACTCAGTATTATGATTTTTTTAAACTTATCATTTCTATGGTGATTTATAACAGTATATATGTCCCCCTTAAGATGACTGTCATATATACTTTAGTAATGTCTTTCCTGTACCTCCTCTGTTTTCTAAGATTTATGGTGTTAGATAGCAATGCTTTGATTGGAACAGAATTTGAGTATCTTTCCCCCAGAACAAATATATTGACATTCTGTTTCTGTTGTGAGGTACAGAAAAGGGCAGGAGCCTTATTTGGGCCATGGAGGTGGTTAAAATTAGATAAAGTCATGAGGTGGAGATACAGAAACAGAATTACTGGAGGCTTTTAAGAAGGGCAAGAAAAAGATGCAAGTGAATTTTGCCATTTTATTGTCTTGCTACTTCAACAAAAAGGCTATTTCTATTCATTAACAGATTTAAGACAAAAATGAAGATCTTGTATGAAAGTTTGTCTTATTTTGTTACAGAAGTGAAAGCTCACATATACAGAACATAAAGTTCATTTTAATGATAAAATGATTGTATGCTCTCTATTGAAAATATCAAAGTATTAAGAACAAGAAAAGGTATAGAATTGGATGGAAAAATGTGCACAGGGCAAATAATATATACATTATAGATTATCTAAAGTTACTTTCTCTGTGTCTCTCTGTCTCTCTGAGTGTCTCTCTCCTTCTCCTTCCTTCTCTATCTCTCTTTCTCTCTCTTTCTCTGCAGTATAGGTGAAAAGGGAATGCATGTTTTCGTATGTGTATAGACACACATGTGACTTTGCATATCCTAACTGATCTCTCTCCATGATACACATTCAGGCAAGAATTATTTTCAATCTTCTTTTCAGAGCTAAATCACTAATTCTCTCAGCATACATATGTATGCTTATCATATTTGTATATACAAATATATCCACTATTTTACAAACTATCAAATATTTACATTTTATTAACTACAAATTTAAATATACTCAAACACACACACACACACACACACACACACACACACACACAAATAGTCCCTTTGACTTTCCCTTACCAATATTGATTACTAGGATGAGGATTAAATAAGAAAGCTTCTAGGAACTTCATAACCATTTTTAATTATTTATTTTATTTTTGAGGTTAGAATATAATTATATAGTTTCTCCCTTCCTTTTCTTCCCTTTAAAATTTTCCATATACCACTTTTGGCTCTCTTGTAATTCTTGGCCTCTTTTTCATTAATCGTTTTCTTTTTTTAACTTAATTTATGTATGTGAGCACACTATGTAGCTGTCCTCAGACACATCAGAAGAGGGCATCAGATTCCATTATAGAGGGTTGGGAGTTGCTGGAAACTGATCTCAGGTCCTATGGAAGAGCAATCCGTACTCTTAACTGCTGAGCTATCTTTCCAGCCCCTCATTATTTTTATTACATTTATATATGTACATGTATGATAGAAATTCCTCATCAACCTAACTACATATGGAATGAACTACAACCCAGAGATGGCAAGCACATCTGTAATCCAGATCTTGAGGCACAGTGGACATAAAATGTTTAGGCCCTGGGAAAATAGTATATGCCTTTGATCCCAGGAGACAGAGACAAGCAGACCTCTGAGTTCAAGGACATACTGGGAGAGAGCAAATTCCAAATCCAGGTGTGGTGGTACACATACCTTTAATCTGGACCACACCTTCTGCTGGGGGCCTGCATATGGACAATAGAGATAGGAAGTGTGTATTCTTTGTTTTGCTTATACTTACATACTAGCACATCTGTTGGAATCTACTTCTTCAGGATTCCAGTTTATACAGAAGACCAACTGAAACACCTAGCCTTGTGGGACTCAGAAACTACTAAATTCTTGGACTTGCTACCCACAGCTGCCCATTGTTGTGTTAGGCTCTAAATTATTTCAGTAATTTTCCTTAATATATAAAGGCATTAAGTTTTGTTACTCTAGAAAACACTGACTTATACAATATGTATATACATATGTTTTCCAAAATACATAAATATAATCTACCAAGTCTATATAATGTTGCTTGTATGTATGTTTACAGGATTGATCATTTTGTTATTGAATAACCAATTGGTGTACTTATCCGTTAGAAAGTCTATTTCTTCTGCAATATCATTATTTTATCTTTGTGAATGTAATATGTTCCTGGTATGACGCTCTATGAATAAAATTGTAAAAGTAAAATTTATTCACCAGTTTTAATTGTTAACTTTGAAGCTTACTGCTAAATAAACTGGTGATTTCTAGTTCCTTCTGAACTTTAGCTGGCTGATTCAACTCAGCTGTTTTGGCAGAAAACTTCTCTCCAAGCTGACTCCAAGTTTGACTGATTGAAACTGGCCTTTCTGGGCTTCTGACTGAATTGGTCTGCTTGGAAAGACTGCTCCTGAATTCCACAAACCAAACTACCCTGACTGCATCTCCTGCATGCACTGAATAGAACTGAATGGAACTCTATGAACTCAACTGAACTCAACTATATTCAACTGAGTTGCACCACAGGGCACCAAACTGCACTCCATTGCCTGAACTCAATTGATGCACTCACTGGACTGTATTCACTCCCCCAACTCACTTTTCACTGTATCTATGTATTCAAGAAAGTCGGGCATATCCTATTTCTGACTCATTCTGTCAAATCTTCCTCTGATTCAAACGTAATCTTCCCCTCTATTAGATGTAAGTCTCCATTATGGCTATTTCTTGCTACAAACTAATGTTACCTTTATTGTTTGGCATTAAAGGTATATTATAATTGTGTTTCTGTATTCCATGCAGAGGGATCAACGTTGTGTCATTCCAACCAGATTGCACAGATCTAGGATGTATTTGGATGTGATGTCTTACCAGAGCAGCCATGTTGCTGGAATAAAATTCCCGTACATCTTCCCCATTTCTATTAAACTGAAAACCATACACAGTTCAAATATTACAGCAAAAGCAATTATAATCCCATAAATTTAAGTCTTACTATCCTTATGAAGACTCATTTATTGTGATGGTCATTTTCCAGAGTATGTTCTTTTCTTTCCTTTACAATTTAAATTTATTTATTTATTTATTTATTTATTTATTTATTTATTTATTTATTTTACATCACAAATATGTCTCCTCTCTAGGTCCCCCATGGGAAAGTCCCTCCCCTATCCTCCTTCCCATTTTCCTCTGAGAAAATGCCACCCCTTGGGTATCTCCCACACCCCCATGTGGCCAGATTATATGCATCCTCACCCACTGAGGCCAGACAAGAGAGCCCTGGGGAACCTGTTGAGGAATTGATCCCACATTCAGGCTACAGATTTAGGAAAGCATCCATTAAAGTTTTGGGGGGATTCACATGGAAACTGAAATGCAAGTCTGCCACATATGTGCCTGGGGCCTCATTTCAGCCTGTGTATGCTCTTTGCTTGGTGGCTCAGTTTCTGAGAGCTCCCAGGGTTCCTAGGTTAGGTGACTCTGTTGATTTCCTGTGGGGTCCCCATCTTCTTCAGGACCTTCATTCCTTCCCCCAACTCTTCCATAAGAGTCCAATATTTGGTTTTGGGTCTCTCCATTTGTTTCAGTCAGGTGCTAGGTAGAGCTTCCCAAAGGACAGTTATGCTAGGCTCCTGTCAGCAAGAATAACACTATCATTAATATTCTCAGACAATGATGATTGCCCATGGAATGAGTTTCAAGTTGGGCTGGCTATTGATTGGCTGTTCCTTCAGTCTCTGTTCCATTTTTGTCTTTATATTTCTTTTAGACGGGACAAATTTTAGGTCAAATGTTTCATGGGTGGGTTGGTGTCCTTATCCTGCCACTGAGGGTTCAGCCTGGCTACAGGAAGGAGCCTTCTCAGGTTCCATGTCCCCATCTTAGGCATCTCTCCTAAGACAACTTACACGAATTCCTGGGAGCCTCTGCCATCCCAGGTATCTTAGACTTCTGAGATATTCCTCCCACTACCCATTCCCTGGAAACTTCAGATTTCTTTTTATTCTACCAGTTCTCTGAGACTCACCTTTTTCTCTCCACAACTGATCCTGACAACCCAATCCCCTTCCCCTCCCATTTCAGATTTACTTCCCTTCTTCCATTTGTTTCCTGTAACTATCTTGTTATCCCTTCTACGTGTGATCCAAGCATCCTCAGTTGAATCTTCTTTCCTGTTTAACTTCTTTGTTAACATGAGTTAACTGTATTTTATGAGTATCATGAGTATTCTGTATTTTATGGTTAATTAATATCCACTTATCAATGGGTATATATGTAAACAAAAATAATCACATGATAATCTCACTACATGCTAAAGAAAAAGCCGTCAATAAGCATCTAACATCTCTTTTTGTTAAAAGACTTAGAGAGATCAAGAATTCAAAACAGATACTTAAGTGTGATAAGTAAAATATACAGCAAGACTACTGTAATACCAACATTAAATTAAATAGAAACATGAAAAAAATCTCACTAAAATTAAGGAGAAGTCAAGGCTTCTCACGCTTTCATTTTCTATTCAGTATTGGACTTGAAGTTATAGCTAGACCAATAAGAGAACAAAAGAAAATCAAAGAGATAAAAATTAGAAAGGAAAAAGTCAAGGTATCACTATTCCCTAATGATATGAGAGTATATATATATATATATATATATATATATATATATATATATAATCCCCAAAATTCTACCAGAGAACTCCTTTAGCTGCTAAATGGCTTAATTAGAGTGACTAAAAAAATTAGCTCAAAGAAATCAGTGTCCCTCCTTTATACAAAAGATAGACAGGCAGAGTCAAAAACTAGGAAAACAACACACTTCACAATAACCACATATAATATAAAATATTTTGGTGTACCTCTAACCAAGGAAGTGAAAGACCTGTATGCTAAGAACTTCAAGTTCCTGAAGAAAGAAACTGAAGATATCAGAAGGTGGAAAGATCTCCCATAATCATGGATCAATAGAATTAACATAATGAAAATGGCAATCATACTAAAAACAATCTACAGATTCCATGAAATCCCCATCAAAATTCCAACACAATTTTAAAGAGCAATTCTCAACTTCAAATGGAAAAACATAAAGAACAGGATTTTCCTCCTTTTTTCCTTTTTGGTTATTATTTTAGAAAGAAAGGAGTCGTATTTGTGTTGTTATTTGTTAAAACAATAGATTCAGACTATCTCCTTGAAAGTCAACAATTACTTTGCGGCATAGAATATTTTATAATATTAGCATATTTGGAAAAGTATTTGTATGATGCCAACTAAATTTGTTTCTGATAGTATAAGTTTTATAGTGCTATCTCTCAGCAGAGAGTACTGAATACTGAGTAACTAAAAGTAAGCACATATACATCCCTCAAGCATTAAACATCATCTCAATGTGTCAAGAAAGAGTGTAACTGCCCGCAGTTACATCGAATGGGCAGCAAAAAAGAGACAGAGACCAAGATAACACTGCCATTCAAGGTCTCAAAGTTTAATGAAGAACTCCCAATGTATATAGGCAGAGGGGAAAGTCTGGAAGCTTCTCAGCAGAATCAGTTCAGTTGCTCCACAGGTGGCTAGTGTTTCTCAGGAGACTGCAGGTCCTTGAAGAATAATAGGTTTCAACTTTGAGCACTATATGCTAGGTGGAGGGGATTATGGCTGACACAGGAATTCCCACTCAAACATTGGACAAGGAACTTTAAGTATGGTCAATATTAAGTTTCTGCCAGGTGGCATGGCACCTCAATAAGGCACTCTACAAAAGAGTATGTTTATTTTGGCTTATATCAGGTTTCCAAAATATGGTTAAGTGAGAATTCTGAAGTAGAATATTTTCATGATAGAAATATACAATCCATGCGGTATAAACATAAACTTACTGTATATAATCTACATTCAATAACTCAGTAAATAACAAGTTGTCAGTACTAGGCTTCACTGTTTTACCTATAATACACCTCTCTCTTTGAGGAAATATATAATTTGTTTTTCCTACCTTCTAATACTATGTATTCCATATATATATATATATATATATATATATGTATGTATATATATATATGTATGTATTTATACATAGTTATATATTTATTTGTGCAAATAAATTTTCTAGCCCATACACACACATATGTATGTTATGTATTTATGTTAGCAGAGGCTTGGAAAAGCAAATGCTCAATGATTGTGTTTACTGGCACCCACAGTTGTCACAGAATAAACTCCTACTCTTTTAATTCACCAACTTTATTCTTTTATCCTAAGGTTCAAATACAGCTTTATTGAATGGCTCTATTCGGTGTTCACATCATCTTTACCTGCATTAATTTCTAATTGATCTGCTTTTTTTTTAATTTTTTTTATTTTCTATATTCTATATTTACATTCCAAAGGCTTTCCCATTTCCCAGTTCCCACCCACCATAGTTCCCATAGTTCATCTCCCCCCCCAACTGTTCCCCAATCATTCCCCCTCCCCCCTCGGTTTCTTTACTAAACTGGATGCAATCTTTACAGGCCCAGGGTCCTCTCCTTTCTTTTTCTTGGGAATCATTTGACTTGCTATTTGTGTCTTGAGTATTTAGGGCTTCTGGGCTCATTAATATCCACTTATCAGTGATTGCATTTCATGTGCATTCTTTTGTGATTGGGTTAATTCACTCAGGATGATATTTTCCAGGTCTAACCATTTACCTACAAATTGCATGAATTCATTATTTTTAATTGCTGAGTAGTATTCCATTGTATAAATATACCACATTTTCTGTATCCATTCCTCCTTTGAGGGATATTTGGGTTCCTTCCAATTTCTGGCTATTATAAACAAGGCTGCTATAAACATAGTGGAGCATGTGTCCTTATTGCATGCAGGGGAATCCTCTGGGTATATGCCCAGGAGTGGTATGCCAGGGTCCTCTGGAAGTGACATGCCCAATTTTCTGAGGAACCGCCAAACTGATTTCCAGAGCGGTTTTACCATTTTGCAATCCCACCAACAGTGGAGGAGTGTTCCTCTTTCTCCACATCCTCGCCAGCACTTGTTGTCTCTTGAGTTTTTAATCTTAGCCATTCTGACTGGTGTGAGGTGGAATCTCAGGGTTGTTTTGATTTGCATTTCTCTGATGACTAATGATGTTGAACATCTTTTAAGGTGTTTCTCGGCCATCCGAATTTCTTCTGGTGAAAATTCTTTGTTTAGCTCTGTGCCCCATTTTTTGATAGGGTTATTTGTTTCTTTGTGGTCTAACTTCTTGAGTTCTTTGTATATATTGGATATTAGCCCTCTGTCGGATGTGGAGTTGGTGAAGATCTTTTCCCACTTTGTTGGTTGCTGTTTTGTCCTTCTGACAGTGTCCTTTGCTTTGCAGAAACTTTGTAATTTTATGAGGTCCCATTTGTCGATTCTTGATCTTAGAGCATAAGCTATTGGTGTTCTGTTCAGGAAATTTTCCCCTGTGCCCAAGTCTTCCAGGGTCTTCCCAAGTTTCTTTTCTAATAGTTTCAGTGTGTCTGGTTTTATGTGGAGGTCCTTGATCCACTTGGAGTTGATCTTAGTGCAAAGAGATAAGAGTGGGTCAATTCGCATTCTTCTGCATGTTGACTTCCAGTTGAACCAGCACCATTTGTTGAAAAGGCTATCTTTATTCCACCGGATGGTTGTGGCTCCTTGATCAAAGATCAAGTGACCATAAGTCTGTGGGTTAATTTCTGGGTCTTCAATCCTGTTCCATTGATCTACCTGCCTGTTGCTGTACCAATACCATGCAGTTTTTAACACAATTGCTCTGTAGTACTGCTTGAGGTCAGGGATATTGATTCCCCCAGAAGTCCTTTCCCAACCAAAAAAAGTACGGGACCAGATGGTTTTAGTGCAGAATTCTACCAGACCTTCAAAGAAGACTTAACACCAATATTTTTCAAACTATTCCACAAAATAGAGACAGAAGGGACACTGCCCAACTCATTCTTCGAAGCCACAATTACGCTAATACCTAAACCACAAAAAGATCCAACAAAGAAAGAGAACTACAGGCCAATTTCTCTTATGAATATAGATGCAAAAATACTAAATAAAATTCTTGCTAACCGAATCCAAGAGCACATCAAAACGATCATCCACCATGATCAAGTAGGCTTCATCCCAGGGATGCAGGGATGGTTCAATATACGGAAATCCATCAATGTAATCCACTACATAAACAAACTGAAAGAAAAAACCACATGGTCATCTCATTAGATGCTGAAAAAGCATTCGACAAAATTCAGCATCCTTTCATGCTAAAAGTCTTGGAAAGAGCAGGAATTCAAGGCCCATACCTAAACATAGTAAAAGCAATCTACAGCAAACCAGTAGCCAACATCAAAATAAATGGAGAGAAACTTGAAGCATTCCCACTAAAATCAGGGACTAGACAAGGCTGCCCTCTCTCTCCATATCTTTTCAATATAGTACTTGAAGTTCTAGCAAGAGCAATTAGACAACATAAGGAAGTCAAAGGGATACAAATTGGAAAGGAAGAAGTGAAACTATCATTATTTCCAGACGATATGATAGTTTACCTAAGCGACCCAAAAAAACTCCACCAGAGAACTTCTACAGCTGATAAACAACTTCAGCAAAGTGGCAGGTTATAAAATTAACTCAAGCAAGTCAGTGGCCTTCTTGTACTCAAAGGACAAGCAGGCAGAGAAAGAAATTAGGGAAATAACACCCTTCACAATAGCCACAAACAACATAAAATATCTTGGCGTAACTCTAACCAAACAAGCAAAAGATCTGTACAACACGAACTTCAAGTCCTTGAAGAAAGAAATCGAAGAAGACCTCAGAAGATGGAAAAATATTTCTTGCTCCTGGATTGGCAGGATCAATATAGTAAAAATGGCCATCTTGCCAAAAGCAATATACAGATTCAATGCGATCCCCATCAAAATCCCAACTCAATTCTTCATAGATCTAGAAAGAGCAATTCTCAAATTCATCTGGAGCAACAAAAAACCCAGGATAGCTAAAACTATTCTCAACAATTGATCTGCTTTTTGTTTTGTTTTGTTTGTTTTTCTTCCATGAAGAGGATTATGATTGAATTTTTTCTTTTTCATTTTTCTTTTTTTTATTTAAATTTTTATTTTCTATATTCTATGTTTACATTCCTAAGGCTTTACCCTTTCCCAGTTCCCCCCCCCCACCATATGTCCCATAATTCCTCTTCCCCCCAACTATTCCCCAATCATCCCCCCCCCCCCGCCGTTCTGGGTTTACAAAACTGGATCCAATCTTTTCAGGCCCAGAGCCCTCTCCTTTCTTCTTCTTGGGAATCATTTGACTTGCTTGATGTACACTGTACTATAAAAATATTCACCTCAGAACTCTAACTTAATCATACTCATCAAAGCATTTTTACTTTGGAATTAGTAGCTAATATCCTGGAGTAGAATTTTGTATTCATTTTTTTTTGTACTTTAAATGCCTTTACATAAGAGAAAAAGAAAATGTTTCTACTATCAAGGCAAAAATTATTTTCCTACCATTTAGATTGTGAAAATAATTAGTAGTCAGAAACTAATGAATTCTTTTTCAATTATTATTGTAGAAGAAATAGGAGTATGTGTCTGCTTACTTTAGCTCATATCACATTATATGAGAATCATTATTTCTTGATGTTTTAATGTTTAGAAAATTATTCTATGATACTTCCACAACAATCTGAAGAGTAGAGTAATGGTAGGATACAGATTATCTGAACAGGAAAATGTAAAAATGACAGTGTTCTAATAAGTGAAGGAAAAAAGATAAATACAGAAGAAGGAAGGAGGGTAAAATAACAATAAAAGTATTTGAAAAAGTCGTAATGTGTCAAATGCCTAATATTTGTATGTGTGTGTGTGTGTGTGTGTGTGTGTGGTGTAGATGTGGATATAGATATATATATATAGATATATATATATATAGAGAGAGATAGGTATAAAGATAGAAAAAAGATAGTTTAAATGGATTGTCAATGACCCCTCCAGTGACATAGACCATGTATCAAAAACCCTAATGTCAGTCATGAGAATCCTTCCTTTGAATCCCTGATTACTGTTATCCAGTTGACTCATAAAAATTGAAGATCATTACTTTGGCTTTGATTTTCCCTCAAGAGTTGGCAATAAATACCTATTGCTAAAAAAAAAAAAACCTATGCAATTGAGACATAGTGCATAGTAGCCCCTAAACTCGAACTGACTTGAATGCCTCCACTCTGAAGACTATCTTTCATTGAACCAGAAGACATTGTGCACCCTTCCAGAAGAAGCTAGCAAATTCAACTTAGAAAACTATGAAACATAACGCAGTGACCAGTATGACAAAAACAATCCCAATAGTCCAATAATGACATGCACACCTTGGTGGCTATCACTAGCTGTCTATTTGGACTTAAGACCAACTCAAAAATAAAAACATGTCTGACACTGGAAATCTAGCCAACTACTTAGCACTAGCATGTCATGGATCTCAGAGTTGTAGGAAAACCTACAACTATCTCTTTACTAAACTCTTTACAATCCCTAACTACATTCCTGATATCCTCCTTTAAATCCACAGATAAATGTAGTTATCTCACAATATCTATGATACTTCTAATTGTAACAAGGGATACCACTGCAGAAACCCTAAATCAATGAAAATGCAGTAGCAAAGCTCAGTTCCAAATGATACAACACAATTCTTCTACCTAAGTTTTGGGATCATTACAGAATATTGGTAGAAAGATTATAAGCCAAGTAATATTAAGAATCATAAAAATAGTCATTTCTGATGACTATTTATAATGACTGCGATATAGTGCACAGCTAATTATTACACAATACCAAATGGTCAGCTCTGAAATCATACATATACAGGTGACATACAGATTAATTTGTTATATTTATGGATATGTTAATTATGTATATAACAGTTAGAATAAAAGATACCACAAACTTAAAGAGAGCAAGGCAGGAAAGGCATGGCAGGCCTGAGAAGGGTGTAAAGCATAGAGTAATGTTATTATAATCTCAAAATAATTAAAATTAATTTTTTTCTTTGGCATTTTTTCTATTAGATGCCTGTTTCTACTCTGAGAGAAAGAAGTGTTGTGTATTTGGATGGGCAGTGAGTAGGGAGAATCTGGATGGAATTGGGAATAAGAAAACCAAAATCAGGATATATAATAGGAAAAATAGCTATTTTTAAGTTTTGTAAAGGAAAAAATAAGGGATGATTAAATTTATAAGAATAGACAAAAATGATTCTTAAAACATGTATTTTATATATATACACATACATACATACATGCAACATACTATATACTTATATATGATGACTAGTTTTCCAAATGTATAAAAATGAGAAAAAATGGGTTCAAACTTCTTGCTAAAACCAGGCGTGTTAGTGCAGACAAGCATGAGCATGTTTGAAGGAAATTACATTTGCCTTAAGTAGCAATCATGGAAGCTTTCTCAGAAGAATTTCTGAAATTCCATCAAGACACGTTCAAGTTCGACCCTTCAGACTAAGAAGTACAAGGCCACTATCAAAGCATACATCATGACTTTGTGCATGCTCCTCTGAATTCCCAACTCTAGAAGTTAGGAATTATAGGTAAGAACAAGAAGATAAACAATAGACTCCAATTACTTCAGAAGTTCAATGACGTAGGATATGAATTTTGTTGACTTTTATGACACAGCATAGAACTTAAAGCAAATACATTTAATGGATTTCAGTTTTAATGACAGAAATACATTTTTGCATGCAATTTATATGCCCAAATATTCTTTCATAGTCATACAGTACAATCGCAAGTTAAAGCATGAGACATGGATATAGATTTACTTTATTTTTATTAAATTATCTTTTTATCACTTTGTAGAAGTGACTTAATTCACATTTTTAGCATGTATTTTGTTTTATGCAGGCTTTCTGCTCTCGCAGTTCCAGGTAATAAATTCAAAGGCTACTGCTTGTGTTTGTACAAGTGGTTCTAAATCAATAAGAAAAATGACTCTGAGCCACCAAACAGGCAGCATACACCAGCTGGTGTGAAACTCCTGACATATAGACAGCAGAACACTGCCTCATATGGCTTCAGTGATGCCTAAACCTAGGAGACTTGAGACCCAAGGAGTAGGAAGGCCTGTCAGGGAGTGGGGATATCCTCTTAGATACATGGGAGAGGAAGAATGGGAAAGGGAACAGTGGGAGGGCAGACCAGGAGGGGATACTGGAGTGTAAAAAAATAAAAGTAACTTAAAAAATAACAACTGTGTTACTAGAAGATATATAGGCTTCATTTAAACATTGATGTGCCTGAGATTTTCTTAAAAATAGCATCTGGGGCATTCAAGAAGCTTGCTAATTTTTAATCCAAGGAAAACTTTGCACCATTCATCTTCTAATAGAGTTTTGGGGGTTAATTCAGAAATAAGATCACAGAAAATTATGATCAAGCAGTTTCTATCCCCTTCCAATTCCCAGGCCATGATTTCTTATCATAAACAACCATATGGATTTAATAACTCTACAAAACACTGTTCACCGGCACAACCCAGAGGCCTGGAACCTTAAAGAGTGTTGCTGTCTAGCTGCCTTACTTGAAAATTCACTGGATGGGAGATGGGGGGAAAACGTAGTACTCAATATATGGTTATCAGCAAGTGCTGGCTTTTGTTCTTCCCTTCTAACTGTGTGACACAGCAGAGTTTGTGTCTAGCATTTAAGCACTTTCAGCCACATTCTATTATTAAAGACATATTTGTTATAACATGCATAGAAAGGGGTCTGTAATTGAAGTACAGCTTTGATGTATTTAATAGTATGTAGAGCTGCCATCGTATTTTAATAGGCGATGTTTTATGTGCATTAGCAGTAATATAATAATGCCTCTTCCGTGTGCTCGTGCCATTAGCCCTTTCCCCTCCCTTTCTTTCAGTTAATCTTAAATCTTTAATGTAATCCAAACACATTAACATCTTTTTCTCTCTTCACCGTGCTTGAACAGAAAGAATCTCTGAAATGAACTTTCCATAACTGGCGCATAGTTGCTACAGGGCATGGTCATCGTTAGTACTTTCCCACTAAATCTGCCTGCCTGTTGAATTTTGTATACACGGAGAGATGCTTTTGGTCATTGGAACCGTTTGATGGGTGCAATGGAGGGCACCAAAATAGCTAGAGGTTGAGAGAGTTACCTCAGCACTTTAGAGCATCAGCATCTCTTCTAGAGGATTCAGGCTCATTTCTAGCACCCATACAGCAGTTAACAACTGTCTGGTTCCAGGGCATATGACTCCCTCTTCTGGACGTTCTGAGCACGACACACTTGTAGGTTAAAACAAAAACCCTTATATGCATATAAGTATTAATTAAATAAAATGTTCAAAATATTTTTAAATAGCTAGAACATGTAAAATCAACAAGTAATAAAGTTAATGCATTTTAGAGAATACATAATGTGAAATTAGGCCAATACATATATTCTGGCAGAAAATTGTCATATGATTATAGTGAATATACCACTGTCTTAATTAACAAAAATAAAATGGGTCTGAGGCTAGAGCAGGGAGAGCTGCTAAGCTCTCGCCCCCATGCGGGCCCAGGTGCCTAGGCTCTGCCGCAAGTCCCTGCGAGCTTAGGCCTTGCACGGAGGCAGCCGGGAACCATGCAGCTCCCCAGGACCCCGGACCAGCAATAGCAGCAGGCCTCCATATTGCAACCAGGACACAGCTGGAAAGGTGCAGGTAGAAACTCCGTCTGGGGCTAGAGCAGGGAGAGCTGCTAAGCTCTCGCCCCCAGGTGGGCCCAGGCGCCTAGGCTCTGCCGCAAGTCCCTGTGAGTTTAGGCCGTGCACCGAGGCAGCCAGAGCCACCCAGCTCCCCAGGACCCCGAACCAGCGATAGAAGCAGGCCTCCATATTGCAACCAGAACACAGCTGGAAAGGCACAGGTAGACAGATTCCATCAGGGGCTACCACGTGGGGGGATCTGCTAGGCTCTCACTACCAGGCAGGCCCAGCAGCACCTGCCAAGGCTCTGCTGCACTTCCCCACAATTCCCCGCGACCTCAGGCCGTGCACCAAGGCCGCAGGTGGCAGACAGCTCATGATCCCTTTGAGCAGCAATCACGCATAACCACCAGTAGAGAATCAAGAGGTGAGCCCAGCCTCATGGGAGATTCAAACACCAACCAGTGACAACAAGGTCAACTAACACCAGAAATAACCAGATGGCAAAAGGTAAACGAAGGAATGCCACTAACAGAAATCAAGGCAACATGACAGCATCTGAACCCAGTTCGCCAAGAACAGGAAGCCCTGGATACCCCAAAACACCAGAAAAACAAGACTTGGATATAAAATCACTGGTCAGGATGCTGGTAGCTGAACACATAGAAAAATCTCGTAAAGAAATAGAGGAGAAAATGGATGAAAAGTTAGAAGCCTTTACAAGGCAAATACAAAAATCACTTCAAGAAATGCAGGAGAAGATGGATCAAAAAGAAGAAGACAATAAGGAAGAAAGACAACAATAACTTAAAGAAATACAGAAGAACGTGGGCCAACAAGTAGAAGCTATGAAAGAGGAAACACAAAAATCTATTAAAGAAATACATGAAAACACAATCAAGCAAGCAAAAGATCTGAGCATATCCATCCAGGTACTAAAAACAGAAGTAGAAACAACTAAGAAATCGCAGAGGGAGACAACATTGGAGATAGAAAACCTTGAGAAGAAATAAGGGGCCATAGATGCAAATATCACCAATAGAATACAAGAGATAGAAGACAGAATATCAGAAGCCAAAGATACCATAGGAACCATTGATTCAACAAAGAAAATACTAAATGCAAAAAGGCTGTAACCCAAAACATCCAGGAAATCCAGGACACAATGAGAAGACCAAACCTAAGGATTATAGGTATAGACGAGAGTGAAGATTTACAAGTTAAAGGGCCAGCAAATATCTTCTACAAAATTATGGAAGAAAACTTCCCCAACCTAAAGAGAGAGATGCCCATGAATATACAAGAAGCATATAGAACCCCAAACAGACTGGACCAGAACAGAAATACATCCCGTCACATAATAATCAAAACTCCAAATGTACTAAACAAAGAAAGAATATTAAAGGCAGCAAGAGAAAAAGGCCAAGTAACTTATAAAGGAAGACCTATCAGAATAACACCAGACTTCTCACCTGAGACCATGAAAGCTAGAAGATTCTGGGCAGATATAATGCAAACTCTAAGAGAACACAAACTTCAGCCAAAACTACTTTACCCAGCAAAGCTCTCAATCGCCATAGATGGAGACATCAAGGTATTCCATGACAAAACCAAATTTGCATTATATCTTTCCACAAATCCAGCCCTACAAAGGATAATAGGGGGAAAACACCAAGACAAGGACTGAAACTACACCCGGGAAGAAGCAAGATAGAAACCTCCTCTCATCAAACCCAAAAGAAGATAACCTCTCGAATATAAAAATAAATAAAATAAATAAATAAATAAATATAATTTCAAAAATGTCTGGAGGTAATAATTAATATTCCTTAATATCTCTTAACATCAATGGACTCAATTCCCCAATAAAAAGACATAGATTAACAGACTGGATACGGAAACAGGACCCTACATTTTGCTGCATACAGGAAACACATCTCAGTGTTAAAGACAAACACTGCCTTAGAGTAAAAGGCTGGAAGACAATTTTACAAGCAAATGGTCCCAGGAAACAAGCTGGAGTAGCCATTCTAATATCAGATAAAATTGACTTTCAACCTAAAATCATCCAAAGAGACTCAGAAGGTCACTTCTTGCTGGCCAAAGGGAAAATCCACCAAGAAGAGCTCTCAATACTGAACATCTATGCTCCAAATGCAAGGGCACCCTCATTTGTAAAAGAAACCTTACTAAAGCTTAAAGCACACATTACACTGAACACAATAATTGTGGGTGACTTCAACACCCCACTCTCCTCAATGGACCGATCAGGAAAGCAGAAACTAAACAGGGACACAGTGAAACTAATTGAAACTCTGGACCAATTGGATTTAACAGATATATATATATAGAACATTTCATCCTAAAGCTAAAGAATATACCTTTTTCTCAGCTCCACATGGTACCTTCTCCAAAATAGACCATATAATTGGTCACAAGACAGATGTCAACAAATACAAGAAGATCGAGCTAATCCCATGCCTCCTATCAGATCACCATGGAGTAAGAGTGGTCTTCAATAGCAACAAAAACAACAGAAAGCCCGCATACACATGGAAACTGAACAATACTCTACTCAATGACACCATGGTCAAGGAAGAAATAAAAAAAGAAATCAAAGACTTTTTAGACTTCAATGAAAATGAAGGTACAACCTACCCAAATCTATGGGACACAATGAAAGCAGTGCTAAGAGGAAAACTCATAGCTCTAAGTGCATCCAAAAAGAAACTGGAGAGAGCATACACTAGCAGCTTAATGGCACACCTTAAAGCTCTGGAAGAAAAACAAGTTAATTCACCCAGGAGGAGTAGAAGACAAGAAATCATCAAACTCAGGGCTGAAATCAATCAAATAGAAACAAAGAGAACCATACAAAGAATCAACAAGACCAGGAGCTGGTTCTTTGAGAAAATCAACAAGATAGATAAACCCTTAGCCAGACTAACCAAAGGACACAGAGACAGTATACAAATTAACAAAATAAGAAATGAAAAGGGAGACATAACAACAGAAACTGAGGAAATTCAAAAGATCATCAGATCCTACTGCAAAGGCCTATACTCAAAACAACTGGAGAATCTGGAGGAAATGGACAATTTCCTAGACAGATACCAAATACCAAAATTAAATCAGCATCAAGTAGATCAGCTAAATAGTCCCATAACCCCTAAAGAAATAGAAGGGTTTATAAAAAGCCTCCCAACCAAAAAAAGTACGGGACCAGAAGGTTTTAGTGCAGAATTCTACCAGACCTTCAAAGAAGACTTAACACCAATACTTTTTTCGAACTATTCCACAAAATAGAGACAGAAGGGACACTGCCCAACTCATTCTTCGAAGCCACAATTATGCTAATATATAAACCACAAAAGGATCCAACAATGAAAGAGATCTACAGGCCAATTTCTCTTATGAATATAGATGCAAAAATACTAAATAAAATTCTTGCTAACCGAATCCAAGAGCACATCAAAACGATCATCCACCATGATCAAGTAGGCTTCATCCCAGGGATGCAGGGATGGTTCAATATATGGAAATCCATCAATGCAATCCACTACATAAACAAACTGAAAGAAAAAACCACATGGTCATCTCATTAGATGCTGAAAAAGCATTTGACAAAATTCAGCATCCTTTCATGCTAAAAGTCTTGGAAAGAGCAGGAATTCAAGGCCCATACCTAAACATAGTAAAAGCAATCTACAGCAAACCAGTAGCCAACATCAAAATAAATGGAGAGAAACTTGAAGCATTCCCACTAAAATCAGGGACTAGACAAGGCTGCCCTCTCTCTCCATATCTTTTCAATATAGTACTTGAAGGTCTAGCAAGAGCAATTAGACAACATAAGGAAGTCAAAGGGATACAAATTGGAAAGGAAGAAGTGAAACTATCATTATTTGCAGACGATATGATAGTTTATCTAAGCGACCCAAAAAACTCCACCAGAGAACTTCTACAGCTGATAAACAACTTCAGCAAAGTGGCAGGTTATAAAATTAACTCAAGCAAGTCAGTGGCCTTCTTGTACTCAAAGGACAAGCAGGCTGAGAAAGAAATTAGGGAAATAACACCCTTCACAATAGCCACAAACAACATAAAATATCTTGGCGTAACTCTAACCAAACAAGCAAAAGATCTGTACAACAGGAACTTCAAGTCCTTGAAGAAAGAAATCGAAGAAGACCTCAGAAGATGAAAAAATATTTCTTGCTCCTGGATTGGCAGGATCAATATAGTAAAAATGGCCATCTTGCCAAAAGCAATATACAGATTTAATGCGATCCCCATCAAAATCGCAACTCAATTCTTCATAGATCTAGAAAGAGCAATTCTCAAATTCATCTGGAGCAACAAAAAACCCAGGATAGCTAAAACTATTCTCAACAATAAAAGGACTTCTGTGGGAATCAATATCCCTGACCTCAAGCAGTACTATAGAGCAATTGTGTTAAAAACTGCATGGTATTGGTATAGTAACAGGCAAGCAGATCAATGGAACAGGATTGAAGACCCAGAAATTAACCCACAGACTTATGGTCACTTGATCTTTGATAAAGGAGCCACAACCATCCGGTGGAATAAAGATAGCCTTTTCAACAAATGGTGCTGGTTCAACTGGAGGTCAACATGCAGAAGAATGCGAATTGACCCACTCTTATCTCTTTGGACTCAGATCAACTCCAAGTGGATCAAGGACCTCCACATAAAACCAGACACACTGAAACTATTAGAAAAGAAGCTTGGGAAGACCCTGGAGGACTTGGGCACAGGGGAAAATTTCCTGAACAGAACACCAATAGCTTATGCTCTAAGATCAAGAATCGACAAATGGGACCTCATAAAATTACAAAGTTTCTGCAAAGCAAAGGACACTGTCAGAAGGACAAAACGGCCACCAACAAAGTGGGAAAAGATCTTCACCAACTCCACATCCGACAGAGGGCTAATATCCAATATATACAAAGAACTCAAGAAGTTAGACCCCAAAGAACCAAATAACCCTATCAAAAAATGGGGCACAGAGCTAAACAAAGAATTTTCACCAGAAGAAATTCGGATGGCCGAGAAACACCTTAAAAGATGTTCAACATCATTAGTCATCAGGGAAATGCAAATCAAAACAACCCTGAGATTCCACCTCACACCAGTCAGAATGGCTAAGATTAAAAACTCAAGAGACAACAAGTGCTGGCGAGGATGTGGAGAAAGAGGAACACTCCTCCACTGTTGGTGGGATTACAAAATGGTAAAACCACTCTGGAAATCAGTTTGGCGGTTCCTCAAAAAATTGGGCATGTCACTTCCAGAGGACCCTGGCATACCACTCCTGGGCATATACCCAGAGGATTCCCCTGCATGCAATAAGGACACATGCTCCACTATGTTTATAGCAGCCTTGTTTATAATAGCCAGAAATTGGAAGGAGCCCAAATATCCCTCAAAGGAGGAATGGATACAGAAAATGTGGTATATTTATACAATGGAATACTACTCAGCAATTAAAAATAATGAATTCATGCAATTTGTAGGTAAATGGTTAGACCTGGAAAATATCATCCTGAGTGAATTAACCCAATCACAAAAGAATGCACATGAAATGCAATCACTGATAAGTGGATATTAATGAGCCCAGAAGCCCTAAATACTCAAGACACAAATAGCAAGTCAAATGATTCCCAAGAAGAAGAAAGGAGAGGACCCTGGGCCTGTAAAGATTGCATCCAGTTTAGTAAAGAAACCGAGGGGGGAGGGGGAATGATTGGGGAACAGTTGGGGGGGGAGAGAAACTATGGGAACTATGGTGGGTGGGAACTGGGAAAGGGGAAAGCCTTTGGAATGTAAACATAGAATATAGAAAATAAAAATTAAAAAAGAAAAAAAAACAAAAACAAAATGGTTTTTTATCATAAATACTAATTTCTATAGGCGCAATCATAAGGACTGTATCTAGCTTTAAACTATTAGATGAACCTGTGTGCAATTCTGGTCTTGATCTTTGAAATTAAGAAATCATACATAAAATTAATATTATACATATACATTTCATTACTAATTTTGCAAAATGATTAACTAGTTTCATAATAGACAAAAACCAGAAATGTTGAACTCAGAGATAATTGGATTGATATCACCATTCATCTCTATTAAAAGCTAAGTAATTTGGGATTTCTGAAACGAGATTAAGTTAACATAGAGTTGTTTTATAAATTAAATAAATTTACACACTCTAGAAGAAAAAGTTAATATTAAGTCTGTCTTATGATATTAACAATGCCAATATCAATCATAAGGATGTTTGAGCATTTTATTACTGCAGAACTTTCCAGTATCCAGAGTTTAGTAAATATAAAACACAAATTTGGTAATGTCTTTGTTCATCTTGGGTTTTCTGTCCTTGTTGTAATTGTTTCTATTAACCCAATTTGCTAATCGTTCTCAGTGGAAGTATTTTAATGTAAAACTAAAAGTAAAAAAAAAAAACTATTTTATCCATATCTTCTCATTCACATAATTTTGGGAATATGTGTAGTCTAATTTATCCACTTATTTTAAAAATATTGAGTGTCTGTTGCACTGAATAAATCAATGACTCAGTCATATTTTGCAAAAATACAGAACTACAAGACAGAAGGTTAAGTGTGGAGGGTATCTAGGGTGCTTTTTCTGTGTGTGTTGAACTATCCATCACCTTCTGCACATGACTGCCATTGGCTGCTAAGCAACAGGTCCTTTATCCAATGTACTAACCTTCTTCTCCGAGTTAAGTGCTAAAAATAACTAATTATTTACCTCAGTGTCTTGAAGACATTGAAGAGTCATATATTTTCTGCTTTTTGGAACTTCATCCTATAGAATACAGTTTGCTTTAGCTAAAGATTAAGGTATTTGGAATTACATAAAATTGAAAATATATATGAATGTATATTTTTATTTTCTAGTAATTTTTTATTTTCTAGTTATTTTAATTTTTGTTTTATTGTAGAGTGTTGCCTCTTACTACTTTCATGCAAGTCTATAATGAGCATATTTCCAAGTACCTCCTGCAAATCCTGTGTCTAACTGCTTCTTTCCTTTACAATCTCATGTTCTTCTGGGCAGTTTGACTTTTACTTTCATGATAGTTTAACATATGTTTTTATGTATTTATTAACTCTGTGACTCACAAATGAGTAAAACACAAGGTGTGCGTGTTTCAGAAACTGGTTGAATTCATTTTATATTATTAGACACAATTTGCATCAAATTTCTTTCTTATTGTAAAACTTTATTCTTTGTGGTTGGTAATAAGTCCCATTGTGTTTAAAACTCTCATTTTCTTTATAGAATTCTCTGTTGATGAATCCTTGGCTCAGCTCCATAACTTATTGTGAATAATTTCTTCAGTAAGCAAGAATGAGCAAATACCTCTGTAGTATGATTTGGAGTTGTTTGTGTAGAGACACTCTCTTATACAATGTATGTAAACTGCATCTGTCAATATAAAATTGAATGGCAAATGAACTGAGGCAGGAATAGAAGGTCCAACATCTGGTAGAGAGATTGGAACTCTGGAAGAGTCAAGCACTGGACAGGATTCACCCTAAATGATAGGAGAGATAGAAGCATGAACCTAAGATAACTAGCCATGTGACAGGACCTTCAGTAAAATAAATGGAATAACTGGGTTATGAGCTAATGGGAACAAGGTAAATGTAGGTATTTTTTCATATATAAATTACATCTGAGAGCCATGATTTCAGGAAATTAAGGTGCAGGCAGAAAAGGCCATGGTTATGCTTTGGTGATAAATATTGAGGAGTGATAAAGGTGCCTCATATAATAGATCTACTTTGACTTTTTGGAGTAGCCTACATACAATTTCCATAGTGCATGAACCAGTTTGCATTCTCAAGTTTGCATTATCACAAGGCGTATATGAGTATGCATTTTTGTTCTCATTTAAATCAGCATTTGTTGTTATTTGTTCTTAATGATTGAAATTCACACACACACACACACTATATATATGTACATATACATATATATAGTACTTGTGTATATATTTTTTTGCTCTTTTTCTCTATTGCCTTTTCTTTCTAAAATCCCTCACATCTTTGAAAATCAAGGCCTCTTTTATTAAACAATTGTTGTTATATGCATATATACATATGTATGTTTGTATGTATATATGTGTGTTTCTGTGCATGGGTATGCATACATATATATGTATATACATAAATATGATATACACATGCCTTACTTACATGTTCCTTGAATGTATTATTTTGAGTTTGACAATTTGATCATTTGGCACTGGATAACCTATTGGTTTTGCTTCCCTGGGGAATGCAATTTTTACCACTTAAAAACAAGATCAACAAAACAACTAAAATATCAGTTATTAGTGTATATCAGCTTATACTGTAATTACCCAATATAATATGTAAGTTCAATTATATTAGATAAAAATAATTACTTCATTCAACATAAAATCTGAAAAGGACTACACAAGGTTGATAATCTTATTTTTTGAGAACATTATATACAAAACTAAGTTACTAATGGAGAAGCAATGAACATTTAAATAGAACCAAATCAAATACATAAATTATAATTACTACAATACTACAACTAAAACCTGAAAAAAATACAAATGTTCCTTTAATGAATGCAGGATAAAATATTACATACACCTGTAATTCACTATTACTATACCTATAGTGAAATAATAAAATATTACATTGAAAATGAATAAAGTATCAAGAGTTTTTAAAAAGTACTGGTGAACTCCAAGAACCATAGATCAATTGAAAGATATTATCCTACATGAGCTATCCCAATCACAAAAGAATACAAATGAAATACAATCACTGAAAAGTGGATATTAACTAGCCCAGAAGCTCTAAATACTCAAGACAAAATTAGCTAATCATACGATTCCCACGAAGAATGGAGGAAAGGACCCTGGTTCTGAAAAGACTTGATCCAGTATTGTAGGGGAGTACCAGAACAGGGAAATGGGAGGGGGGTGATTGGGGAATGGGCGGAGGGAGGAGGACTTATGGAACATATGGTGAGGGGGGAACTGGGAAAGGGGAAAGCATTCAGAATGTAAACAAAGAATATAGAAAAGAAAAAATAAAAAAAAGAAAGATATCAACCACAAAACTGTATGATTTTGTTTATATGATATTTTGAAATTCTCAATGGGACAAATTCCAGTGACAGCAAACAAATCATATCTGGTTAAAATAGAGTGTGATGAGGAATGATTGACTATAGATAGTAAAAGGCATCTTAGGTGATGGACTAACTTTAGTCTTTGTGGACACACTGCCTCAAGTTACATGGTATAAGTGACTTCGCTGCATCTTCATAATACCCTATAAAGCAGGAAAATATCCAAAACTAGTATAGTGGCAATAAGACTAAATGGTATAAGATAAAAATATAGAACCTGAGTATAAAGTGTTTCTGTTCCAAGACTTAATACCCTTATGCATCATAAAATTAAAATTATTTTTATAAAAACCAGTCATGTTATCATGAGAATATTTTCAAAGGAATTGCTCTGAAATTAATTTTCTTAACACCCTTTGAGTTGTAGACTTCTACTCTCACCATTCTCTCATACAAATCCCATTGTGACATAGAGTTGTCCTTGACCACACAGATTCTCCTTGAAATTCAGCCCACACTTTCTAAGCAACAGCCTGATCCCAGAAGCAATATCTTTTCTTACTTTCCATTAACTCATATTTCCTCAACTCAGTTTTTTTAAAAATATGCCTCACTTCTGAACTATTTCCAAATGTAATACAAACAACACCCAATAGATGATTGCCTTAATAAATAAAATGTTTTACAAAGTTTTATCATAAGCTAAACTTCTATGATACATTAAATTTACAAGATACATTCACAAAAAAAAAAACCATATCATTATTAAGACCATGGGAATGAAATCCCAAGCACTATCATCACCTTTATTTAATGAATTCAATGGCAGAGATATATGCAGGGTTAAAAGAATCCTTTGATACACTAATTTTGCACTTAGCTTAAACATAATAGTTCACTAACCATCTTTGGGTCCTTAATAAAGAGTGATGTTTTAGGGGTAATTTGCAATGTGACAGAATCTAATTTTGAAGGCAAACATAAATCTTTCTCATACTTAAAGAAGACTGAATAACATATGCATATTAACTCAACAGCTTTGTTTAATGTTGAAGATCTAAGATGCGAATGTGAAGTCAAATCTTGAAAACAGCAAACTCATACCTGAAGCACAATGGTGTGTGCTTTTCCTCTCTGTTGAGGAACACCTTCCTCTGAGTAACACCCCTTGGCATATTTGTCAGAGCACCTGGGAGATGATCTTGACCTGAAGAGGACTCTGCATCTGCGGTGCTGATATTGTCTTAAAAAAGGAAGATGTGGGAAATACCTCAGAACTCTATCTGGGATTTCATCGCTCCGCTCCCTATAGCTCATTGTTAATGTATATCATCTGCTTATGAATGCACTGTCTTGTGTGAATAAGGGTATATTATGTGTGAGAGAATAATGTTTTGGGAACTCCATCCACATGGTTCTAGGGAATGTATCACATATGCTGGGTTGATATATTTCAGTGATGCAACTGTCTGTAGATCAGTCACTCCTCTAAGAAACCTCTCACCCAGGCTGTATAATAAGCTTAATAAGCTCATTGTGTCACTATACTATACTCATTGTGTCACTCTGCTGTGGTTTAGTAGTATCATTACTGAGTCATATCTATACTTAGGTATACTTGACACATCTCTCCTAAAAATATCAAGCATCATCCTTTTTATTCATAATCTCTCTAACATGTCTGAAAGAATTCTGTGATATCTTTAAGCTTCAACAATTTTAAAATGCTCTATGATACTTTCAAGCTATCAGACTATGCTAATTTTATGGCTGTGTTAATTTCCTAAGTGACAGACATTAGGAAAGTGCTGAGTGGAATGGATTGTGATTAGGATAACAATGATTTTAATGGATAAAAAGGTCAGCAGCCATATAAATTGCACAATAACAGTGTACAGTGCTATGAAAACCCTGGGACATAAAGATGTAAAGATGGTTGTCTACTGAGGAGGCTGACAATAAAAAGCAAAGGACTTAAGCAAACCCACTGCTGGCCTTGTTTACAACATCACTAAAGAAGTCAAAGTCAAAATTGTACTCCCTTCAGACTCAGTTGTACAAATGAATATATCATTTATTTAACTGTGTGTTCAATTAGTCTACAAACATCATCTAACTCATATTTTATGAACACAATGTCCATTTGCAGGATTGTATTTGGATTTTCTTCAATGTTTGCACATGTGAAAGAAGTATTTATCAATTTACTTCTTAATAGCATCTAGTAAATTTGGAGATCTTATAGTTCCCTAAAATATGTGACACCCATTCCTGTTTTATAAGACTGATGTGAAAATGAACAGTGAAAGAATTCTCTTCCTCCTTCCCTATCTTGATCGGGTAATTCCAGAGATCCACAATGTTTGGCAATTCATTCCAATGTCCTTAAACCCATTCTTTCTTGTTCCCCCAACACTGTATTGATCACGTTTTGCCTCGTTTCTTGAAACACTTCCATTCCTCTATTTCTACCTATATATAGTTTTCTATTCATCCTTAAACCTAGAAGGAAACTGCTCTTTGTCTTTCCTGGTGATTCTTTAATCTCCAGTTCTCAAAATAAAGGAAATTTCTTAAAGGGTCTCTTTCCATTGTTTATGTTTTTCCAAGATCCAACTTCTACAATTGCTTTCTACAAGCATTGCTTGCACATGCCATCTCAATGTATCCTGTCTCTATTGCACTCACCTTTTCTTTTTATTTATTTATTTATTTATTTATTTATTTATTATTAAGGATTGTACCCAGCATAAGCCTTGTACCTCCTAGGCAAGCACTAGGCCGTTGGCTTTGTCTACATCCATTAAAGATCCTTTAAATTAATTATTTGTTTACTTTACATCCTGATTGCAGTTTTCCCTTCCCTCTTCCCCTCTCAGTTCACTCTCACCTTTCCGGCCATCCACCCCACCCACCCTCTACCTCAGAGAGGGGGAAGTGTCCCTTGGATATCAAACAGCTTTATCATAGAAAGTTATAGTAAGAGTGGACACATCTCTTTTTGAGGCTAGCCATGACAGCTCAGTTGGGGAAAGAGATCCAAAGGCAGAGAACACAGTAAGAGAAGCTTTTGCTCTTGTCTTAGGAGTTCCACATGGAAATCCAGAGGCACATCTGTTATATTTATGTAGAGGGCCTAGGTCCATTCCACACATGCTCCCTGGCTTGTTGTTCAGTCTCTATACGTCCTTATGGGACCCGGTCCTGATTCTGCAGGTTTTCTGGTGATGTTCTTGACCTGTCTGTCTTCTTAAGTCTTTCGTTTTCCTCTTCCACAATACTCTCAGAGCTCCATCTAATGTTTGGCTGTAGCTCTTTGTATCTATTTCCATCAACTACTGGGTGAAGCCTCTTAGATGACAGTTATTCTAGGTTTCTGTCTGCAAGATGGCAGACTTCATTGATAGAGTCTGGGGTGGGCTGTCTCTCATGGCATGGGTCTCAAGTTAGGACAGGCACTGGTTGGCCATTCACTCAGATCCTACTCTCTTTATCCCCACATATCTTGTCAGAAGGATAATTGTGGGTGGAATGTTTTGTGTCTGAATCAGTGTCTCAAACCCTCCCCTAGATGTCATTCCTGGTTTCAGGATGTGACCATTTCAGCTTCCAGGTATTTTATTTCTAGAAAACTTAGCTAGGTTAAGCCTCATAGATCGCTGGGAATTTCACTGCCTTAGGTTTCTAATTTGTCCTAGAGATGCGTCCACCTCACATTTACCAATTCTCTTTTCTAGTTCTCTCTCCTTCAGTCCTCCACATACTTGATCCCTTCTGTTCCCCTTTACAAGATGCTCTCACTCAGCCCCTCCCCCACCCACCCCTAATGTTTACTTTATTTCCCCTTCTCCATGAGATTCAAACAATGTCTCTTGGGGCCCTCTTTTTTAATTATCTTCTTTTTTATCAATTTAACTAAGGTCCATATGAGTTAAATTTTCATAACAAAAATGTATTTTTAAATCTATATAGAAGGATAGGATAAAACAATGTATTTAAATATGTAGTTTATGCCTTTGTGCAAAATATAAATTAATTTCAATATTGAAATATTTTACTATATTACTTTAAACAGTGTAAAAACCTATTACACCCACTTGGTCAATATAGTTCAACTTTAATCTTCATGGACTCATTCTGTTTAATGACATTGTGCAAGAAATCTCATGTGGTCTTTTACCACATGGTGCATTTAGAAAAAAAATAAATGAAAGAATAAAAAAAATTACATAGTAAATGAGTTTGAAAACAAGTCTGTGTTATTACCAAATTTTTTCCATTCTAATATCTAAGTGAAGAGACAAAGGTGCTGTAGTTCACCATATAAGCAGAGAGAAAATTCACAAGAATATTCAGCCTTTTGCTGATGATCCTTGAAACATGACATGGTGGACAATCAGTAGAGTTGAGACTGTTCTTTAAAAATATATCAAACTCTTTTTATGGGTAACCTAAAAGGAAAGTTATATGGGGAATGAGGAAAGGAGAAGAAGAGAAAAAAGTGTTTGAGAAAGAAAAAAGGAAGAGGAAGGGAGGAAAAGGAGGAGGAGAGACAGACAGAAGTGTAAGTGATGTCATTTTCCCAAGTGATGTTTTGGGAAGAATAGTGATAGAGAATTTGTAGTTCCTTGATTTCCAAGGCAAGAGTAGAGAAGCACCCACAAGCAACTGAGGGACACCTAAGCACACAACACTCACACTCCGCAGCTTTCACATTAGCTACATCCCACATGCTCATTGACATTGCTTCCTTTTAATGTCTGTTTCTTACTCAGAATATATTTTCAAAGATTAAATAGGTGAGAGGGTACAATAGTTATTCCATATGTAAAAAATTTTGTTAGAGAATGTATCCACAAACGTTATCTGTGTATATAGGAACAATTATTCAATGACATATTAATTTATGAAGACATCATGATTATCCAATAAATATATACCCTGATTACTTTTACAAGTTAACAAAATAATGTTTAAATTAAAAATATAATAAAGGTTACTTGAAACTTCAGAAATATCAATAGCTTGACTACATATTTACTTAATTTTATGCTTCAAAAATTCATTTACAAAATATTAAGTACATTTATTAATGTTAATTATCTGACCCAACATGTGAACAAATGATTCAAATGAGTACATTAAGCATATATTGAATAAAAAAAGAGATTTTTATAAGGAAAAAAGAAGTTCTTTTAAAGACAGAACAAACACAAAAAAATCAACTTTTAGAAATAAAAACAGGTAACCATTTTAAAGTGTTGTTCTAAATGAGAGAAAAGTAAAAATAAATAAATAAAGCCCACAGGATTAATCTAGCCAGTGCAACATTTTAATAATAGGAGGTTCCTGTGAGAGTAAACAAATAAAATAGAAGAGAAATTACCGGAGAAGTACATCATTTCAGGGAACAGAAATAAACCATGTTGTTAAGATTAACAATGTCTGCTGAGTGCTCAGTTTAATGAATTCTCATGCTGAGACAAAATATAATAAAATTGAGCAACACTGCGGCTGCAAATAAAAGCTTCCAAAACCCTTCCAGATAAAGAAAACAACAACAACAACAAAAACAAAACAAAAAAGAGACATTATCAAAATTAGTAGGTGGTGGTTTCAGACTCCTGAGCTACATGCCATATTGTTGACTGTGATGTAGCAGAGCAATGGGATATGGAGGAAGATAATTTCCAAGTCACAGTTCTGTGCACAGATACATGTAGGGATGGAATAATTACAATTTCTACATGAATAGTCATTTTACACTTCTCATATCCACTATTAAAAGACCAGAGATAGGAACTAATAATATAGATCAGTTAGTAGATGGTAATTTCAGCATATGAAGAATCCATAATTTGATTCTGCATACCTACAAAAAGTCTAAAGTTATATCTAAGTCATTTAAAGTCCTAAAATAAAAAAGATATGTACTACTCGAGTGTTAATGATACCCTATGGATTAGCCTATCCTGTTGAAGTATTAAAATACCACAGCCAAAGAAACTGAAGGAAAGGAACTTCATTTTGCTGTATGATCAGTGATAGAGTTCACTGTTGTGGGCATATCTTGATAAGACAGAAGGATCAAGAACAAATGAGATCACATAGCATGCACACTCAGTTAGCACTGAGAAAAAACAAGACAAGTGGTTTAGCTATAAACACTCAAAGCCTGAACTCACTGACATACTTGCACCAGCTTGGCTTTACCTCCTTAAAGTTTTCTTTATAACATTCTTAAATAACCAGAAACCAACTTTTCAAATACATACTCATATTCAAACTAGCATATTGGTCTACCTTTGTCAGTCACAATGCTAGTAGAATACATATACTCCAGGTACCTATTGTTTTACAGCTGGTGACTAGCAACCAGGAAAAAAGAACTATGTTGGTCAAACTTTGGACAATGTCTAGTGAATGTGAAGAGCCTCAGTTGTGTGGATTCAGAGCTTCAGGAAAAAAAAAATACTAAGAAATAATTGTCTGTAGAAGATTCAATCCTATCTGATGATTAATGTTTGGAATTTACATAGCCATTGGTAAATGCTACTGTTAGAACACTTACACATGGTTACTTCACAAAGTGTAGCTAACTTTGTCCGAGTCAATCTACCAAAATAATTAGAAAGTCACTCTATTGTGTTTGGTGAGCCGTCTCAGGATTTACAAAGGATATGTTTCAGTGTTATTACACCTGGTGTGATTTATAAAAAGCAATACTGAGGCTGAGTACTAATAGCAATGTAACTATGAGATTTTTTTTAGGGAAAGTATAAAGAAACTTACACCAAATATATAAATAAATATACTTCTATGACACTGTTGGAAAGCAACCTGTTATATGCGCAAATGATACATGTGAATTCACAAAGAATAGAAGAGAAGACTATTATTTGACAAAAGACCGTCTCTTTATTTTCTTCTTTCTTTAAGGCTGGGACATTTTTATGATGGTTAGAATCTCAGCAGTCACTATATACCATAAGACAAACTGAGTATGAAATACGCAAGTATCAATCAAAGGGGGAAATAGTAACTTTTCAAGCAAAACACTCTGCTAGGTACAAAACCAACAATGCTGATAAAATATTTTAAAATCCTATTCATGAATTTGGGGGTATTTCTTGATATGTCAAAAACCATCAAGTATTACCCAAAGGTAAATTCTTTCTAAATTTGAAAAATATAATAATGAGAAGTAAAAGTAATATGATGAATTCTAGGAAGGATCTCTTACTTCCTTTCAAAACATTCTTCATTTATGGTGGATTTGAAAGAAATTATTTTTCTAAACTTTATTTTAAAAAGCCTGCAAATAAAAAATAGATGGCATTTTGTATAGTAGTTTCCTCCCATTTAGAAACATTCAATACTGCTGGGAAGCTCCTTAAGCCAGGAAGTAAACAACTCAAAATAGCGTTAGAAAGTTCCTAAAACTGACCAGATTCATAAGGCTCCTCCCTCCCAAGAATAAACAAGAGAATGCTAAGCAAGCTGCAAAGAAGACTTAGAATATAGAAGCAGTAGAAATGACCCTGAAACTTGACTAGCTCCCTTGCATCAGCCACTTGTGATGCCTGGAGGAGGTTTAGCCCAACTGAATCACTTGGAAAGGACATGCTCCAGCCTGTTGATCTCTTATGTCTTTCCAATTACACTTCCACAAAATAATAAAAAATGCATCTCAAGAATGTATTACTTATGTTATAAGTTAAAATTTTGTTAACATAATTATGTATACTATTCATAAGACTACAGTCAGTTACTTGGCTTTAATTGTCCAGGATCAAATATGTTTTCTCTTCTCAAATAAAATAAAAAAGAAATTTGGCAAGGAATAGTGGTACACATGTTTAATTTTCAACACTTTGGAGCTCAAATATGTTAAGTTTCTATTAATTCAAGACCTTCCTTGTTTTCATAGCAAGTACCAGGCCAGTCAAGGTTACATTCTTAAACAAACAAATATACATACAAACAAACAAAAGAGATGGCAGGAACTTTGACTTTAAATCTATGAATATCATGTATTAATTTAATATTATTTTATACATATAAGATCTCTGTTGTAAACAAAGAAATTCTGTACTAATGGGAAGTAGTAGAATATGAGTCCAGATACATAAATGGACAATAGAGACATTGTTTTATTATTAAGATCACTGTTGTTCCTAAAATGTATAATACTATGAATGGTGATGATACAGATCTGAATTTGAAGAATTTAACCAGTTGATTTCAGCCTCATCATTGTGGACAGAAGCTATAGTGATCATAGATGCAGGAAGGACTTATTATGTGTTCTGGGGGTCTTGGGAACTAAAACTATGGTACCCACCTTCGGGATATTGGATATACAGTGTGTGCCTGGGGCTCCACATATGGGTGTATGTCTGTGTGTGCATATGTGTGTACACTTGTGTGCATGTGTTTATGTGTATAAACCTGTGTATGTCATGTCTGTATGTCTGTCTGTGTGTATACATTTTATATATGTAATTATGCATGAGTATACACCTATGCTTACTTTGGAGCTCAAATGTGTGTATGTGTGTACACTTGTGTAAACTTACATGTTTGCATCTGTGTTTGCATGTGTAGGAACCTATGTATGCTTGTTTTTACACCTATGTGTATATGTCTTTGTGTGTGCACTACTGTTTGTGTATATGTGTCTGTGTGTATGCCTGTGTATACATATGTGTGCATGTGAGTAAACTTATATGTGTGCACACCTCTGTATGTCTGTGTATGTGCACATGTTTGAGTGTGTACACCTGAATGTGTATTTGTGTATAACTGTGTATGACTATCTGCATGTGTGTCTGCATGTGCATGTGTATGTACACCTATATATTTATGTTTGCATGTGCATGCTTGTGTGTGTCTATTTGTTTGAGTGGTACACCAGTGTATATATGTGTATACCTACATGTGTGTATGCCTGTGTGTGCATATACTTGTGTGTGTATATTTGGGTGTGCATGCATATTCATATATCTACATGTGTGTATTTCTCTATGTGCATATAACCTGTGTGTGCATGTTTGTGCATGTGCACTTTTATATGTGTGTTTATCTGTGTTTGTACATGTATACATAGTGAGGGTATGATGGTTAATATATGTAGAACTCAGATGCAGGAGCTGCAGACCCTCCTATATGCTACTCCTTTGAGGAAGTTTATCCTTGAACCAGAGGACTGTCTCCCTTTGGCTAGAATAAAAGCTAACAGACTCCAGTGAATTTCACTGAATGATGGGACTAAATTTGCATATGATTCCTGGGATCTAAAGTCTGGTCCTCATGATTGGGCAGCAAATGCTCTTAAATACTGCACTGCCTCTCAGACTCAGAGCTTTGCTCATAAAGACTATAATGCAGTTAGAAAAACTGGATATGATGCCAACTGTGGAATGTTGCCTAACCCTTTTCTATAGAAGGTCTTGAGTTATTGTTCTATTCATCCATTATTTTAAATGATGGTAGAAGAGATCAGGGAGATAATAATTTGGGACTGATTTTCATTTTCTAGCATTTGCATTATACAATTAGGTATAGAACAACCTTGCTCAAACATCAAATATTATATAAGTTACAAGAAACAATTGTTACTTGCAAAAAATTATTTTTATGATATATACACACATATAGGTATACACATATATGAACACAGACAAATAGACACACACAGGCATGCACATGTATATTCTGAGTTAGTGACCAAGGTGCAGGGAGTCATAATTTGTAGTATGTTTTCTTGAGGACTTTGGCATTGCTAGTTTATAGGGAATAAGTCTACATAGACCTTGAGAAATAAACAAGAGCACAAAGAATCAGAGAACATGAAAGTTAAATAAAATTGAAAACAGAAGAGAACTTCAAGTTACTGTCAGTATTTCATCCACTATGTAAGTCAAAGGTAAAAAGAGTCTAATGGTAACTTTCTTCTAAAATATCTAAGCAGATTGACATAAAGATTCACTTTTTAGGCTTTATGTTTTAATATTTTTACATGCTTCTTTTACATAGGATTAGCTGTTATATTGCAATTATAAATAACTAATTATCTTACAAGTGACATGATAAATTGAGAATTCTGACTAAAAGTGGTGGCATACGACTATACAAACACACATACACTTTTCTGACATTTAATAGCTATGCTTCCATTAGTAATGTTGATTTTTATGAGTTTATCATTAATATATAGAAAAATAATATCACACATGATAGCTATTATTTCAAATTTTTTTCTTTAACTACCATCTAAATGACATAAAGGAAGCAAGATAATCCATGAGCTACCATTCCCAGATAATATTACACAGCACTGTTGAGATTTTAAATGACATAAGACAAGTATATTATCTTGTGGAAAACCAAACTCTTGTTAATGACTGCAATGTTTATAACATAATCAAATTAATATCTTAATTTTTTTCTTTTGTTATAATCCTCCAAATATTTTAAATAGATCTGAGAGTATTTATTTCTTAACCTGATTTTAAATAGAACCTTGGTTTGATGAACGAAAACTATTTTTTCAAGACATTTGGGAAATATCTAGTGATTAAGAAGAAATTTTCAACTACAAGATTTAAAAATCTGTCCCTCATTTATTATAAATATTTTTACAAATCAGTTTCAAAAACATAGAATTTTTATGTGTTCACTTTTAACAGAAGTGTATGAAATAAGGCTTTTGTGTCTTATTAGACACAAAATTTGTAGAACCAGTGTTCACTGAACCACTCAACCTGTCTATGGAGAAAGCATATTGAATTAATATCTGGAGGTGGTAATTCCAAAACCATTATTTTTCAACTTTATGAACTCTATGCAAAAGTCAGTCCAGTTTACCAAGATTTCAACAAGCAATTATAAAATATGAATTGCTACTTATTTAGAAAGTCAATGAGAAGAAAAATGTCTGTTTTTTTCATCTTAAACAACTTTGTTTTGTCTTTCTTCAACAAAGTATTGCAAATTAAACAAACTGTCCAAGATGAGAGTAGAGTAAAATACTTAATCTTTATATTGAATTAAACATGAACTACTACCTAACAAACTCCAAATATAGACAGATATTGAATATGGTTTTAACTACATATACCTTAATTTAATTTGGGCTATGTAAACACACCGACTGCCTTTTGTTTTAGTATGCACATGTTTAAACAAGAGAAATTGAAAGTTATGACTACAGAAAATTTAGACATTAGTACCTTTATTCTTTACCATTATGATTTTAATTAAATACTCAATCATATATTGGAAAAATATTTTGATATAGATTTTTTCACAGTAATTAATTTTAAAATATATCCTAGATACTACTCTTTGAATTACTGAGAAGTCAGAATACAAAATCTCAGGTCATAATGGAAGTAGAACACAGACATTTCCACACTTATTGCTAATAAAAGATGGCTCAACTTCATAGGTTTTCAAAAGGCAATGAGCTCAGTATTACCATCCTTTTTCCAACCCGTTAAGCTTTTTTCTATAAGTTCCTGAGTACAAGGAGGACAAAAGTCTCTTACTTTCTGCATGTTGTCCAGATATGGATCCCTATATTAATTAATATCCAGTGTAAGAAATGTTTCTCTGATGGAATTTAAGATGTATGTTCATTTAGCAGAAAAATAGGAGGTTTTATGACAGGTTCAATGACCTATCTAGTTTTAGCTTCTTGACTGCATTAGCAGTTATCAAATTTGAGTTTAGATTTAGTGTTATTTCAAATTTAAATGAATCCCACTCCATATTCAAGTAAGTAGGTTTTTCCAATTTTGTGTTCTTTACATTGTTCTTTACATTGTTATTTCTTTACCTGTTTCTTAGGCAACATTCTACTCTTGAACATTCTGTACCAATAAAGTATATACTTCCAATGAAAAAGATCAACCCTTGTCTTAACAGAAACATAAATGTTCCTTTTAGAAACCCAGCTACGTGAGTATTTAAACAATGATATTAGGCATTCATGGCAGATTCTTGACTTGTCTTCTACAAACCCAAAAATATTCCTCAGAGAAGGACCATTCTTTTGTTAGTATTTATTCAACTTGTTTGGACTGTACACAAATAAAATGCATTCATGTAATTTCTTTCCCAGTGTCTGCTTTATCATCTCAAGATAATGCTTCAATGTCCTCCAGCAGAGCTATTGTAAAATTTTCATTATATCCTCAGAGAAAGTAAGAGTGACCAATTAAATTATTATACAACATGCAGGCAACACTACCTAAGTTTCCAAACAAGGCTTGGGGACTTGTTTACTTATGCCTTTCTGCAATTGTTGCTTTGAAAATTCATTAAATATTTAATTTCATACAATGAAGTGTTCTGCTTTTAGTAGCACTGTTTTATAAAGCAAGACCCTTTTGAACATATTTCAGTAATAAAAGTTCTACTTGGTTTCCAATCAATGATCCTCAGTTTTTAAGCACATAAATCACTTGGGATATTTTATAAAATAAATTTCAACTTAATGGGTCTGGAGTGGAGCCTGAAGTTTTTCTAAACAGCTCCTAGCTGGATGAGACCTCACACTGGAAGACATAAAACACTGGGTGGAAGCTTGTAGGGAAATTGGGAATTGCATCATCTTTCAAATGGCACCTACTAGTCTCACTGAAATCTAATTGTTCTGTTTCTCTGGTTTTATTTTTTAGATATAGAGTTACAGTATATAAACATTTGTTGCAATATTAAGTCACCACCTATCATTTATGAAGGTACTTTACACATATTTAATACAAGTAGAATTTCAATCTCAACTGAAATAAGGTCATTTAGAAATGTTCTGCCCACAGTTTTATATGAGATGACATGGTAAAGCTATATTGGAGCCCCTAGCTTCTGGAAAGCAGTGTCAGGCAAGAAAGCCTTGAATTATTCTCTGTCTTGAGCAGCATACCAGAAGGGAAAAAAAATCAACCTTGATTGGAATATTCTAGTAGAAAGCTTGCCCGGTCTATCTCATGACTTCCTCGTTACCCTATTTCTCTTCAGCCCCAGTTATAATTCCAGACTGCCTTCTATTACTGTGAAGATTTCCCTCACCAATGAATTATTACTCTCATTGCTATAGTAGGAACCAAATCTTTAATTGTTGATCTCGCACACAATGCATTTTTTTACAATATGCTATGACAGTTTCAAAGTACAGAATAGGGTATAAATCAGTAGCCCCCCAAAGTCCAATGCATTATTTTGAGTCTAGGCTGTCTTTATTATCATATATGTTACCTTACACATGTGACTAAAATAATACAAATTTCTATTTTATGGTAAGTCAAGAAAATATAGTTAGATATTTTCATTCAGTCATATATCATCTGAGGCTAAAACGCTGGGAACTTTATATTTTTCTTGGTTGAAAATCAAAACTCAGTTATTTGCCTCTCTGCCTTACGGTCTATGCTTCCATTCTAATTATAGTCACATTTCTCCTTAACTCCTCTGAGATCCAGAACCATGTCTACACAGCTATGTTCGGGTCCTTTTAAATAACCCATTAAGTCCAGTTTTTTCTCTCCACATATGGTTAGATGAAGTTGAAATTCCTGGTTTCTTTAACAACTCAGTTGTGTCATGTGAAGCTTTTCTGGAAACTGTCTTGTGATGTGATAAGAGGGCATACAGTGTTTTGCTGGAAACAGACACTTGAGAGGATGTTTAGAAAGAATATAGATGGAACCTCACAAACACTGAGAGAATGATCTTGCATTGCTATGCTGTGCAATTGGTCTTTACTGTTCTGCACTTCACAGAGAGTAGTACACAAATGAACTCATGGTATTCTGTCCCATTCTGGCCTCCATCCTCTGCCTTGTGCCAATTTGTTGGAGCATTGCTCTTTCTTCTGGATTGTGGTAGCACTACAAATTCATGTTTGGTGTTTGCTATTGATCTGGACTGCTGGTATCCTGAAAAGGAACAGTGGAATCACCTGAAGAAACTATGACCAAATAGGTCCCCTGCACCATTCTCCTATTAACCTATTAACCTATTAGCCTTCTTTTTCCCCTACCTCTGGTTGGGGTGGGGGAGGGTAGAAGGGAGGTTGAAGAGTTTAAGACCCCTAGATAAATTATGTTTTGGAAAAAAATATAAGCATACATTTGGATGTTTATCTTCCAATGGAGAGTGGCCAAAATACCAGGAGTCAAAAATCCTTTTCCCTCACACTGCAGCTAACAATTGTCAACAGCTTCTAAGACGGAGGAGGAACTTTATGTCCACATCCCATTTACATGCTCGAATTTTCTCTAGTTTGACATTTTAAGCAGCCCCAGAATAAAATGCCTGCAATAGATAATGGGAATGAATATACAACTCTATTCTATCATCTCTATCACCAAGGGAACCTTTTTTGTCTGACTACTGTTGTGACTAGAATGTGGTCATATTTCATAAACTTTAAAAAATATTGATTATGTGTCTTTTGTTAGATGGTTAATTGTATATGTTAATGCCTAATTCAAAATTGGAATAAATTAATGTTACAATCAACCACTTGTCTAGGTATGGTTTGCTTCAATTCATGACTTTATGAAGAGAACAGGATTTGAAATGTTAAAGAAGTGTACCTATTTCTTTCTCATTTGTCATTTTGAGTAACTGAATGAAATATTGTAAACATCAGATAAACATATATCATTTCTATAACTCTATGCAGTTCATACAGGGTTAATTAATGTTTTTATTTACACCAGGCATGTTGAAATTGGTCGTTAGTTAAAGACTTATGAGTTTAAAGCATATCATGTAGAAATTAAGGCACAGACCCAAATATTCATTTTGTAGCTTGCAAAACATAAAATTTTGTCTGCAAAGTGAAATTAAAATTCCATTTATCTCATATATTTATGCTGAAGTGAAGTGAAATGAACATATTAAAGTTTATTCAATGTGATTTGTATTAAGTATACAACAATAAATGTTCATAGCAATTTGTGGGAAAAGGAAAAAGACAGCATAACTACTGCTGACTTCACATCAGCCAAGAAAAATATCTCGTCAAGAACAGAGAAAATTGGAGAGAAAGAGTAATAGACAAGAAATTGTATTACAAAGGTTGACAATTATCTTGAGGAATATTAATGTTCACTTTCTGCTGAGGCAGGTCTTATGTTAATGAGCAATCTTGAGTCTTTGTGAATATAATGAAGTCTTTCTCATGTCTACATATTTGTACCTGATAAATGCAAAAATGATTACTTAAGATTTGAACTGCTGTACATTCTTAGCTTTTCATGTTTGGGTCCAGTTTGGATTTTACAAAATATTTTCAATAATTACTTTGGTATAAAAAGAAATTGTATATAAAATAATACTAAATGTCTCTTGAACAAAAGTATATACCACATATAACAAAATTTTAAGGTGAAATATTTTAAATAGTTCAGTTTCACTGAGAAAAGCCAGTGTAATTTCCTTCACTTTGGTATTTCTTAGTCTCAATATTCACATAAAACAAGTTTGCAACAAATTATTATAGGATAAGAAATCAATTATAGATTGCTAAACTTTTTTATTGGTTATTTTAATTATTAACATTTCAAATGTTTTCCTTCTTCCTGGTTTACTCTCCACAAAACCCCCATCCCATACCCCCTTTACACCCCCTCCCCTTTTGCCTCAATGAAGGTGCTCTCCTACCTATAGGACTAAGGGCCACCCCTCCCACAGATGCAAGATAAGGCCATCCTCTGCTACACATACATCTAGAGCCATGGGTCCCTCCATGCATACTCTTTAGTTTGTGGTTTAGTCTCTGGAAACTTGTGGGGTCTGGTCAGTTGATATTATTGTTCTTCCTATGGGGTTGTGCTCCTTCAGCTCCTTCAGCTCCTTCATTCCTACCCTAACTCTTCCACTGGGTCCCTGTGTTCAGACAAATGGATGGCTGAAAGCACCTGCATCTGAAAGGCTCTGGCAGAGCATCTCAGCAGACAGCTACACCTGTCTCCTGTCATCAAGTTCTTCTTGGTAACAGCCACTAAATTAGGCTTTTGGTATATAAATGCTTTTTCTTGGAAGTCAACTGATAGTACATAATATATATATATATATATATATATATATATATATATATATACATATATGACTTATATATAATATATAATATATAATATATATTATTTTATATATATTTTCTTTATAATATATAAATAATATATAATTTATATATTATGTATATAATTTAATATATATAATATATAAAAATATATATTATGTACTATCCATTGACATCCAAGAGAAAGCATTTATATATATATATATATATATTTATATATATATATATATATATATATATATATGAACAAATAGAGGTAATTATAGAAAAACACCAGAGTGTTTAATTGGTTGATAATAAAATCAGTATTGGGAAAATAGACATGAGCTAAGACAGTAATTTTAATAATATAAAGTATGATGTAAGAAAGTTTTAGGCCCTTTCTATTAGTCTTGAAATTCTGCCTTCATAATCTTTGTCTCCTAGTTATATATTTTGGTGTTAACCTAGAATGTATAAGTCATGTGTGATTGATGATGGATTTGCATTTGATTTATATGCCTTTGAGAGCACATCATGGTCATGAACATATGAGTATTGCCATAGCAATAAGAAATTATTAGAGGAAAGAAAAATTACATGAAAGTTATATTCCACACAACATAATGCTGAAATATTAATGTATCATATAATAGGGATAAACCCTGGAGACATGATATTGAGTGAAATAGAGAAAAAAAACTAGACACAGGAAGGCATGGGTTATAGGATTCCACTGGTATGTCATACATAAAGTTGGCAGCTGCATGGAGAGAGAATACAGAATAGTGTAGGGTCTAGGACAAGGAAGGTGATAAGAATTAAAAGGTACAAAATTTAGGTTTCAGAAGATAACTTTGTGAAGACAACTCTGAGTCAAAGATCTCAATCACTGTGAACATCGCAAACAGTAGCTGCACAATTGCAAATATATTAATCCCTTATTTGGATGTTATATATACTTCATTCTAATACAACTTTCTTTATTATTTCTATTTTGCTACACATATGGACATGGAAAATCTGAGGAGACCTCAATTCTATACCAAGAACTACAGACAACTAAGGGATTCTTTGAGTGGTACAAAGAGTTTTCCTCAAGGAAAAGCACAAGAATTGGTCATCCAGATACTAAGTATTTGAAAAAGAGCAATAGAGGTTATAGGGGATGGTTTGGAGGGAGAAAAGATAAACAAGAAATAAAGTAATAATGAACCCCCCAAAATAAAAGGAAACATTAAAAGTTATACCCCAATACTATATATATTTTTAATTGGATATATTCTTTACTTACATTTCATTTCCCTGTTCCTGGTTCCCTGCCCTCCAAAGGTCCCACATGCCCTTTTCGCTTTCCCTGTTCCCCCATCTAACCCGTCCCACTTCCCTGTTCTAGTATTCTCCTACACTGATGCATTGAGCCTTTCCAAAACCAGGGTCCACTCCTTCCTTCTTCTCGGGCATCATTTGGTATGTGGATTGTGTCTTTGGTGTTCCAAGATTCTAAGCTAATATCCACTTATCAGTGAGTGCATACTATGGGTATTCTTTTGAGACTGGGTTATCTCACTTAGTATGATATTCTCCAGCTCCATCCATTTCTCTAAGAATTTCATGAATTCATTGTTTCTAATGGCTGAATAGTACTCCATTGTGTATATATACCACAGTTTTTGTATCCATTCCTCTGTTGAGGGACATCTGGGTTCTTTCCAGCTTCTAGCTATTATAAATAAGTCTGCTATGAACATACTGGAGCATGTATCCTTATTGCATGAAGGAGAATCTTCTGGATATATGCCCAGATGTGGTATGGCAGGGTCCTCCGGGTGTATCGTGGCCAGTTTTCTGAGGAACCACGAGACTGATTTCCAGAGTGATTGTAGCAGCTTGCAATCCCACCAGTAGTGGAGGAGTGTTCTTCTTTCTCCACATCCTCGCCAATACCTGCTGTCTCCTGAGTTTTTAATCTTAGCCATTCTGACTGGTGTGAGGTGAAATCTCAGGGTTGTTTTGATTTGCATTTCCCTAATGACTAATGATGTTGAACATTTCTTATGGTGCTTCTCAGCCATCTGAAGTTCTTCAGGTAAAAAGTCTTTGTTTAGCTCTGTAAACAAGAAAAAAAATTCATTTTACATATTTGATATACCTTAAAAATAAAGTTAATGTTTGCCTTCAAGAAAAAAATGAAAAAAAGAAGAGGTTTTAAAAAAGAAAATGTATGCAGGGGAATCCTCTGGGTATATGCCCAGGAGTGGTATGCCAGGGACCTCTGGAAGTGACATGCCCAATTTTCTGAGGAACCGCCAAACTGATTTCCAGAGTGGTTTTACCATTTTGCAATCCCACCAACAGTGGAGGAGTGTTCCTCTTTCTCCACATCCTCGCAAGCACTTGTTGTCTCTTGAGTTTTTAATCTTAGCCATTCTGACTGGTGTGAGGTGGAATCTCAGGGTTGTTTTGATTTGCATTTCCCTGATGACTAATGATGTTGAACATCTCTTAAGGTGTTTCTCGGCCATCCGAATTTCTTCTGGTGAAAATTCTTTGTTTATATACTCAGAGGATTCTCCTGCATACAATAAAGACACATGCTCCACTATGTTTATAGCAGCCTTGTTTATAATAGCCAGAAATTGGAAGGAGCCCAAATATCCCTCAAAGGAGGAATGGATACAGAAAATGTGGTATATTTATACAATGGAATACTACTCAGCAATTAAAAATAATGAATTCATGAAATTTGTAGGTAAATGGTTAGATCTGGAAAATATGATCCTAAGTGAGTTAACCCAATCACAAAAGAATACACATGAAATGCAGTCACTGATAAGTGGATATTAATGAGCCCAGAAGCCCTAAATACTCAAGGCACAATTAGCAAGTCAAATGATTCCCAAGAAGAAGAATGGAGAGGACCCCGGGCCTGTAAAGATTGGATCCAGTTTTGTAGACCCAGAACAGAGAAATTGTGGTGGGGGGGATGATTGGGGAATAGTTGGGGGGAGAGGAATTATGGGACGTATGGTTGGGGAGAACTGGGAAAGGGGAAAGCCTTCGGAATGTAAACATAGAATATAGAAAATAAAAAAAAAGAAAAAGAAAATGTAGCTAACCTTGAGGCTGGAATCCAGCTATCATGCAGCAATTCTTTATTTTTTATTATCCATCCAGGTTGTTGCCTTGAGTTCCTGCTTAGGCTTCCATTGATGGATTTATCCACCAATAAATAAATGGTAACCTCCATAAATTGCTTTACCTCATTGTACTTATTGTACCAACACAAAGCAAACTAGTATATAACTGAACTATAAAATTCTTCAAATTCATAGATATTTCTAGACGTTTAATTAATAAATATGTAAGTTCAACTAGGCATGCTTAGACTTAGACTTAAAAACCTAAGCTTAAGTCATCACTATCTGCTCTTATTTAAATGTAAAATTATAGTGTTAAATTAATAAAAATGGAATACAATATTTAAAAATAACTTTAAATTTCACATGGTAGTGGGATGCAAGCACACACTATAAAGAAAATCTTCAAGAAAAATATACAGCTATAAAATAACAGCCAAGTTTTTCTTCCAAGAGTTTCCTGTGTTTCATTTTATTTTAAAGAAATTTTCTTTTTCAATCCCTGTTTCCCATTCTACCTTTGTGTCCTCAAAGTGAATGACTCCAGTGTACCCAGGATGGTGCTTCTCAATTCATGAGAGATCTCTATCTTATATTTTATATAATGATTAAACAAACTCCTTAGTTTCAAACATTTCAAATGTGAAAGAATATGCATGTATAAAATTGTGTTATCTGTACATGATTTTTGTGTATAAAATTGTATGTAGGTAGACATTGGAATGCATATTAAATTGTGAAAATGGTCACTAGTCAATCCTGTACACTTGTTCAAAATTGGTTCCATTTCTACTACCCTTCAAAGCCTCTGAAATCGAAATCCAGAGAAGCTTAATGCCTTCTTTAACATGACAGAGGTGAACCAACAAGATGACTCAGTGAGATCTGCAGCCACGTCTAGCACCCAGAGTGTGATCTATTGAACACACGTAGTCGACTGAAAGAAATAATGGGCTCCAGCTTGTTTTCCTCTGATATCCAAAATCTCATTATGGTGTCTCTGTGTTGGTGTTTATATATGTGTGTTCATGGACTTTTGTGCATACACACAAAGATATAAAGTGGCTAAAAGTAATTAAAGCATTTCAAAATAATGAAAAATCAAATGACCCTAATAATTGAATATAACAGCAAACCTTTGATTTGATAAACATTAAATATTTTGATTATCTACAAGATAGTGCAAGTGACATAAAAATAATCATAATACAAAAATATTTATAGAGCAATGGCATGAAAATTTTTTTACATATTATGTAAATAAGCACATTTCTTAAAATATGTCCAAAAATTATAGCTGTGAATGCCAAACCCATACTAGAAAGTGTCTGCCTGTGCTTCATTCCCAGCCGTGTGAGGGACAGCAATAGACTGAAATGCCAACACTTAATGAAAATCCATCTTACTACCAACCAAAGATCCTATTAGCCCTCAGTTTTTAGGACAGGTACACAGGAACATCTAAAGTTACAGGTTCAATATCCCAGAACAACCAAAAAACCTTTTAAAGTAAGTTCTCGGGTTTGACCTCTCCCCAAACAACAATATCTTTATTATGTTCCATGAGGAACTTGAAAGTGAAAATTGTGGAATAATACTGTCAGCATCATAGACTCATCAGTGGATCTCCAGAGAGAAGATGCCCTTGTAAAAGCCCCCGCCACACCCATCTTTAGACAGCTCATCAATCCTCTATACATCATTAAAGATACATGCCCTTTCATGATCACAAAACTTTTATCATTCACAATTAAAATACAATCAGGGAAAAAAAAACATGCTTGCATGTGTTTGATTTTTTTCCCCACAATAATGTAGTGGAAAGACAATATACTAATGATAGCCTATCTTTATTTGAGGGAAGCTTTTGTTTTTACACAAAGCTCATCGATCCACTAGGACAGCACTAGCATAGGAAGAGAGACCTATTGAAATGTATGGGAACAAGTCTCAAGTGTGGAGATTGGTAATGTCAATACAGGGATTAAAGAGAAAACAAGCAATCCTCTCCACAGCCAGAATCACTGATAAATGAAATGACTGAGGACATCTAAGCAGAAGAGATTCCTCAGGTAGGATCCTTCACAAGATGTGACTGTAAGAAATTTACTGCCAGAAAGAAAGCTATGTGGCAAACAATTGTTTTAAAAGCAATGTGATTTATTCATAAGTATTTTTGCCTGTGTGTTTTCTGGATTGTTGAATTTATAAATAAAATATTAATTGGAAGATTTTATATTTGAAAATTATTTTATAACACACTGCTTTGGAATTGTGTTTGTTAATTTTATATTGCTACTGAACTGACCCATTGAAAATGTGGGTATCTTTTCAAAGCTTATTCTCAAAAGTGCCTAGTAGGCTAGGCTGTCTCCAGAAGGTTATATAATATTTGCATTGATGGATAAAATGAAGTAGTTGTTCATTATGAGTATTTATCAAACTGAAGAGAAGGCAAAATTCTCTGTATGCAGAGAGGGAGGTGAATTGGGCTGAAATAATCTCATCTTCTCTGTGGGCTGTGTTGGTTGCCATAAGCACTTTTGTTTCGGGATCTGGGATAAGATTGGAATCTCGGATGACTAACCTATGGATCATTTGCCTTACCTACCTTCATACTGTGGGAAACACAGAGTTTCAGTAGTTCCTCATTCTGAATTATTATCTTTACATTTATTTTTTTTACAGTCCAGTCATTACCCTTCCATCCCTTCTCCCACAGTTCCTCATCAAATCCCTCCTAACCCATGTCTTCAAAATAATGCTCCCTATCCCCCCAGCAGTCCTCCCCACTCCCTAGAGCCTCAATTCTCTCAAGGTTTGGGCAAATCCCACTATTCCCAGACAATGGCCGCACTCTGTTGTATATGTGTCGGGGGCCTGGGACAAGCTAGTGTATGCTACTTGGTTGGTGGCTCGGTGTCTGTGAGATGTCAGGGTTCCAGATCAGTTGCCACTGCTGGTCTTCCTACGGGGTCACCCTCCTCTTAAGTTTCTTCTAGCCTTTCCCTAATTCAACCAGAGGAGTTCCCTACTTTAGTGCATTGGTTGGGTATAAGTATCTGCATCTGTCTGAGTCAGTTGCTTGTTGGGCCTCTTGGAGGACAGTCATGCTAGGCTCGGGTCTGGAAGCACACCATAGCATCAGGAATAGTTTCAGGCCTTGGAGCCTCCCCTTGAGATGGATCCCAATTTTGACAGGTCACTGAGCAGCCTTTCCTTCAGTCTCCTCTCCATCTTCATCTCCACAGTTCTTTTAACCAAGGTCAATTCTGGGTCAGAGTTTTTGACTTTGGGATGACAACACCATCCCTCCACTTGATGCCCTATCTTTCTACACCACTCACCATATTTCCATTCATTCTGCTAGCCCTCAGAGCTTCTCTCCTGTACCCACCCCCTACATAAGAACTTCAAATCTCTCAAGAAAGAAAATGGAGAAGATGCAGAAGATGGAGAGATCTCCCATCCTCATGGATTGGTAGGATCAACATAGTAAAAATGGGCATCCTACCAAAAGCAATCTACAGAATCAATGAAATCGCCATCAAAATTCCAATACAATTTTTCAAAGACATGGAAAGAGCAATTCTTAATTTCATATGGAAAAACAAAATACCTGGGATAATGAAAATGATTCTTAACAATGAAATAACTTCTGGGGGAAATCACCATTAGTTGTAGTATAGAGGAATGCTGATAAAAACTACATGGTACTGGTAGAAAGACAGACAGGTTGATCAATGGAATAGAAGTGAAGACCCAGAAATAAAACCACACAGTTATAGACATTTGATCTTCAACAAAGAGGCCAAAAATAAACAGTTTAAAAAAAAGAAAGCATCTGCACTAAATGGTACTAGTCTAACTGGTAGCAGGTATGTAGAAAATTGAAAGTAGTTCTGTATTTGTCATCTTGCACAATGCTCAAGTCCAAATATAATATGTTAACTTCAACATAATAAACAGATACACTGAATTTAATAGAAGAGAAAGTAGGAACGGGGGGGGGGGGTTCTGTAATAGAACTGCAATGTCTCAAGCAATAATATCAAGTATTGATAAATGAGACCACATTACACTGGAGAGCTTCTGTAAGACAAAAGACATAGTCAAGAGAACAAATCGGTAACTTACAGATTGGGGGAAAAATCTTCACAGACCCCATATCCAATAGAGGGCTAATATCCAAAATATATAAAGAACTCGAGAAGCTAACCTCAAAAACCCCCAAACAACCCAATTTTAAAAGGAGGTACTATAAGTCCTATGGGACATATGGTGGGTGGGAACTGGGAAAGGAGAAAGCCTTTGGAATGTAAACAAAGAATGTAGAAAATAAAATTTTTTAATTATTTTTTATTTTATTTTCTATATTCTATGTTTACATTCCAAAGGCTTTCCCCTTTCCCAGTTCCCACCCACCATAGTTCCCATAGTTCATCTCCCCCCCCATCTCTTCCCCAATAATTCCCCCTCCCCCCTCGGTTTCTTTAATAAACTGGATGCAATCTTTACAGGCCCAGGGTCCTCTCATTTCTTCTTCTTGGGAATCATTTGACTTGCTATTTGTGTCTTGAGTATTTAGGGCTTCTGGGCTCATTAATATCCACTTATCAGTGATTGCATTTCATGTGCATTCTTTTGTGATTGGGTTAATTCACTCAGGATGATATTTTCCAGGTCTAACCATTTATCTACAAATTGCATGAATTCATTATTTTTAATTGCTGAGTAGTATTCCATTGTATAAATATACCACATTTTCTGTATCCATTCCTCCTTTGAGGGATATTTGGGCTCCTTCCAATTTCTGGCTATTATAAACAAGGCTGCTATAAACATAGTGGAGCATGTGTCCTTATTGCATGCAGGGGAATCTTCTGGGTATATGCCCAGGAGTGGTATGCCAGGGTCCTCTGGAAGTGACATGCCCAATTTTCTGAGGAACCGCCAAACTGATTTCCAGAGCGGTTTTACCATTTTGCAATCCCACCAACAGTGGAGGAGTGTTCGTCTTTCTCCACATCCTCGCCAGCACTTGTTGTCTCTTGAGTTTTTAATCTTAGCCATTCTGACTGGAGTGAGGTGGAATCTCAGGGTTGTTTTGATTTGCATTTCCCTGATGACTAATGATGTTGAACATCTTTTAAGGTGTTTCTTGGCCATCCGAATTTCTTCTGGTGAAAATTCTTTGTTTAGCTCTGTGCCCCATTTTTTGATAGGGTTATTTGTTTCTTTGCGGTCTAACTTCTTGAGTTCTTTGTATATATTGGATATTAGCCCTCTGTCGGATGTGGAGTTGGTGAAGATCTTTTCCCACTTTGTTGGTTGCTGTTTTGTCCTTCTGACAGTGTCCTTTGCTTTGCAGAAACTTTGTAATTTTATGAGGTCCCATTTGTCGATTCTTGATCTGAGAGCATAAGCTATTGGTGTTCTGTTCAGGAACTTTTCCCCTGTGCCCAAGTCCTCCAGGGTCTTCCCAAGTTTCTTTTCTAATAGTTTCAGTGTGTCTGGTTTTATGTGGAGGTCCTTGATCCACTTGGAGTTGATCTTAGTGCAAAGAGATAAGATTGGATCAATTCGCATTCTTCTGCATGTTGACTTCCAGTTGAACCAGCACCATTTGTTAAAAAGGCTATCTTTATTCCACCGGATGGTTGTGGCTCCTTTATGAAAGATCAAGTGACCATAAGTCTGTGGGTTAACCTCTGGGTCTTCAATCCTGTTCCATTGATCTGCTTGCCTGTTGCTATACCAATACCATGCAGTTTTTAACACAATTGCTCTGTAGTACTGCTTGAGGTCAGGGATATTGATTCCCCCAGAAGTCCTTTTATTGTTGAGAATAGTTTTAGCTATCCTGGGTTTTTTGTTGCTCCAGATGAATTTGAGAATTGCTCTTTCTAGATCTATGAAGAATTGAGTTGCGATTTTGATGCGGATCGCATTGAATCTGTAGATTGCTTTTGGCAAGATGGCCATTTTTACTATATTGATCCTGCCAATCCAGGAGCAAGAAATATTTTTCCATCTTCTGAGGTCTTCTTCGATTTCTTTCTTCAAGGACTTGAAGTTCCTGTTGTACAGATCTTTCACTTGTTTGGTTAGAGTTACGCCAAGATATTTTATGTTGTTTGTGGCTATTGTGAAGGGTGTTATTTCCCTAATTTCTTTCTCTGCCTGCTTGTCCTTTGAGTACAAGAAGGCCACTGACTTGCTTGAGTTAATTTTATAACCTGCCACTTTGCTGAAGTTGTTTTTCAGCTGTAGAAGTTCTCTGGTGGAGTTTTTTGGGTCGCTTAGGTAAACTATCATATCGTCTGCAAATAATGATAGTTTCACTTCTTCCTTTCCAATTTGTATCCCTTTGACTTCCTTATGTTGTCTAATTGCTGTTGCTAGAACTTCAAGTACTATATTGAAAAGATATGGAGAGAGAGGGCAGCCTTGTCTAGTCCCTGATTTTAGTGGGAATGCTTCAAGTTTCTCTCCATTTATTTTGATGTTGGCTACTGGTTTGCTGTAGATTGCTTTTACTATGTTTAGGTATGGGCCTTGAATTCCTGCTCTTTCCAAGACTTTTAGCATGAAAGGATGCTGAATTTTGTCGAATGCTTTTTCAGCATCTAATGAGATGACCATGTGGTTTTTTTCTTTCAGTTTGTTTATGTAGTAGATTACATTGATGGATTTCCGTATATTGAACCATCCCTGCATCCCTGGGATGAAGCCTACTTGATCATGGTGGATGATCGTTTTGATGTGCTCTTGGATTCGGTTGGCAAGAATTTTATTTAGTATTTTTGCATCTATATTCATAAGAGAAATTGGCCTGTAGTTCTCTTTATTTGTTGGATCTTTTTGTGGTTTAGGTATTAGCGTAATTGTGGCTTCGAAGAATGAGTTGGGTAGTATCCCTTCTGTCTCTATTTTGTGGAATAGTTTGGAGAGTATTGGTGTTAAGTCTTCTTTGAAGGTCTGGTAGAATTCTGCACTAAAACCATCTGGTCCCATACTTTTTTTGGTTGGGAGGCTTTCTATAACCCCTTCTATTTCCTTAGGGGTTATGGGACTATTTAGCTGATCTACTTGATGCTGATTTAATTTTGGTATTTGATATCTGTCTAGGAAATTGTCCATTTCCTCCAGGTTCTCCAGTTGTTTTGAGTATAGACCTTTGTAGTAGGATCTGATGATGTTTTGAATTTCCTCAGTTTCTGTTGTTATGTCTCCCTTTTCATTTCTAATTTTGTTAATTTGGATACTGTCTCTGTGTCCTTTGGTTAGTCTGGCTAAGGGTTTATCTATCTTGTTGATTTTCTCAAAGAACCAGCTCCTGGTCTTGTTGATTCTTTGTATGGTTCTCTTTGTTTCTATTTGATTGATTTCAGCCCTGAGTTTGATGATTTCTTGTCTTCTACTCCTCCTGGGTGAATTAACTTGTTTTTCTTCCAGGGCTTTAAGGTGTGCCATTAAGCTGCTAGTATATGCTCTCTCCAGTTTCTTTTTGGATGCACTTAGAGCTATGAGTTTTCCTCTTAGCACTGCTTTCATTGTGTCCCATAGATTTGGGTAGGTTGTACCTTCATTTTCATTGAATTCTAAAAAGTCTTTGATTTCTTTTTTTATTTCTTCCTTGACCAAGGTGTCATTGAGTAGAGTATTGTTCAGTTTCCATGTGTATGTGGGCTTTCTGTTGTTTTTGTTGTTATTGAAGACCACTCTTACTCCATGGTGATCTGATAGAAGGCATGGGATTAGCTCGATCTTCTTGTATTTGTTGACATCTGTCTTGTGACAAATTATATGGTCTATTTTGGAGAAGGTCCCATGTGGAGCTGAGAAAAAGGTATATTCTTTAGCTTTAGGATGAAATGTCCTATATATATCTGTGAAATCCAATTGGTCCAGAGTTTCAATTAGTTTCACTGTGTCCCTGTTTAGTTTCTGCTTTCCTGATCGGTCCATTGAGGAGAGTGGAGTGTTGAAGTCACCCACAATTATTGTGTTAGGTGTAATGTGTGCTTTAAGCTTTAGTAAGGTTCTTTTACGAATGAGGCTGCCCTTGCATTTGGAGCATAGATGTTCAGTATTGAGAGCTCTTCTTGGTGGATTTTTCCTTTGGCCAGCAAGAAATGACCTTCTGAGTCTCTTTTGATGATTTTAGGTTGGAAGTCAATTTTATCTGATATTAGAATGGCTACTCCAGCTTGTTTCCTGAGACCATTTGCTTGTAAAATTGTCTTCCAGCCTTTTACTCTAAGGCAGTGTTTGTCTTTGACACTGAGATGTGTTTCCTGTATGCAGCAAAATGTAGGGTCCTGTTTCTGTATCCAGTCTGTTAATCTATGTCTTTTTATTGGGGAATTGAGTCCATTGATGTTAAGAGATATTAAGGAATAGTAATTATTTCCTCCAGACATTTTTGAAATTATATTTATTTATTTTATTTATTTTTTATATTCGAGAGGTTACCTTCTTTTGGGTTTGATGAGAGGAGGTTTCTATCTTGCTTCTTCCCGGGTATAGTTTCCGTCCTTGTCTTGGTGTTTTCCCCCTATTATCCTTTGTAGGGCTGGATTTGTGGAAAGATATCGTGCAAATTTGCGTTTGTCATGGAATACCTTGATGTCTCCATCTATGGTGATTGAGAGCTTTGCTGGGTAAAGTAGTGTTGGCTGAAGTTTGTGTTCTCTTAGAGTTTGCATGATATCTGCCCAGGATCTTCTAGCTTTCATGGTCTCAGGTGAGAAGTCTGGTGTTATTCTGATAGGTCTTCCTTTATAAGTTACTTGGCCTTTTTCTCTTGCTGCCTTTAATATTCTTTCTTTGTTTAGTACATTTGGAGTTTTGATTATTATGTGACGGGATGTATTTCTGTTCTGATCCAGTCTGTTTGGGGTTCTGTATGCTTCTTGTATATTCATGGGCATCTCTCTCTTTAGGTTGGGGAAGTTTTCTTCCATAATTTTGTAGAAGATATTTGCTGGCCCTTTAACTTGTACATCTTCATTCTCGTCTATACCTATAATCCTTAGGTTTGGTCTTCTCATTGTGTCCTGGATTTCCTGGATGTTTTGGGTTACAGCCTTTTTGCATTTAGTATTTTCTTTGACTGTTGAATCAATGGTTCCTATGGTATCTTTGGCTTCTGATATTCTGTCTTCTATCTCTTGTATTCTATTGTTGATATTTGCATCTATGGCTCCTGATTTCTTCCCAAGGTTTTCTATCTCCAATGTTGTCTCCCTCTGCGATTTCTTAGTTGTTTCTACTTCTGTTTTTAGTGCCTGAATGGATGTGCTCAGATCTTTCGCTTGCTTGATTGTGTTTTCATGTATTTCTTTAATAGATTTTTGTGTTTCCTCTTTCATCGCTTTTACTTGTTGGCCCATGTTCTTCTGTATTTCTTTAAGTGATTTTTGTCTTTCCTCCTTATTGTCTTCTTCTTTTTGATCCATCTTCTCCTGCATTTCTTGAAGTGATTTTTGTATTTGCCTTGTATAGGCTTCTAACTTTTGATCCATTTCCTCTTCTATTTCTTTATGAGATTTTTCTATGTGTTCAGCTACCAGCAACCTGACCAGTGATTTTATATCCAAGTCTTGTTTTTCTGGTGTTTTGGGGTATCCAGGGCTTCCTGTTGTTGGCGAACTGGGTTCAGATGCTGTCATGTTGTCTTGATTTCTGTTAGTGACATTCCTTCGTTTACCTTTTGCCATCTGGTTATTTCTGGTGTTAGTTGACCTTGTTGTCACTGGCTGGTGTTTGAATCTCCTATGAGGCTGGGCTTACCTGTTGTTTCTCTACTGGTGGTTATGCGTGATTGCTGCTCAACAGGATCACGAGCTGGCTGCCACCCGCTGACTTTGTGCACGGCCTGAGGTCTCCGGGAAGTGTGGGGGAGTGCAGCAGAGCCTCGGCAGGTGCTGCTGGGCCTGCCTAGTAGCGAGAGCCTAGCAGATCCCCCCATGTGGTAGCCCCTGATGGAATCTGTCTACCTGTTCCTTTCCAGCTGTGTTCTGGTTGCAGTATGGAGGCCTGCCGCTATTGCTGGTCCGGGCTCCTGGGGACCTGGGTGGTTCCGGCTGCCTCGGTGCATGGCCTAAGCTCGCAGGGACGTGCTGCAGAGCTTAGGCGCCTGGGCCCGCCTGTGGGCGAGAGCTTAGCAGCTCTCCCTGCTCTAGCCCCAGGCGGAGTCTCTATCTGCACCTTTCCAGCTGTGTCCTGGTTGCAATATGAAGGCCTGCCGCTATAGCTGGTCCTCACTCTTCTTAATAAACAAGAATTGTTGCTTATCCTGGTTCCGTGGGCAGGGTCTGAGCACCTGGCAAGCTGGCTAGGTTTGGCTGACCTGCTACAGGCTGGATGGGAAGCTGCAGACAAGATGGCGCTGCCTGCAGGGGGTTTGGGGTCTGGCCTGCGAGTGCAGAGCTCAGGCACGGTCGCTGTACTCCAAACCTCTAGGCTGTGCGCAGTTCCTGCCCCAGACCTGAGTCCCCGGAGGTCTTAAACTCGGGCTGTCTCTGGTACCTGGTTCTGCTGGCAGGGTCTCAGCACCTGGCAGGCTGGCTACGTATGGCTGACCTGCTACCGGCTGGATGGGAAGCTGCAGACAAGATGGCGCTGCCTGCAGGGGGTTCGGGTCTGGCCTGCGAGCGCAGAGCGCAGGCACGGCCGCTGTACTCCAAACTGCTAGGCTGTGCGCAGTTCCTGCCCCAGACCTGAGTCCCCGGAGGTCTTAAACTCGGGCTGTCTCTGGTACCTGGTTCTGCTGGCAGGGTCTCAGCACCTGGCAGGCTGGCTACGTATGGCTGACCTGCTACCGGCTGGATGGGAAGCTGCAGACAAGATGGCGCTGCCTGCAGGGGGTTCGGGTCTGGCCTGCGAGCGCAGAGTGCAGGCACGGCCGCTGTACTCCGAACTGCTAGGCTGTGCGCAGTTCCTGCCCCAGACCTGAGTCCCCGGAGGTCTTAAACTCGGGCTGTCTCTGGTACCTGGTTCCGCCGGCAGGGTCTCAGCACCTGGCAGGTTGGCTAGGTCTGGCTGACCTGCTACCGGCTGGATGGGATGCTGCAGACAAGATGGTGCTGCCTGCAGGGGGTTCGGGGGTCTGGCCTGCGAGCGCAGAGCTCAGGCACGGCCGCTGTACTCCAAACCGATAGGCTGTGCGCAGTTCCTGCCCCAGACCTGAGTCCCCGGAGGTCTTAAACTCGGGCTGTCTGTGGTACCTGGTTCCGCTGGCAGGGTCTCAGCACCTGGCAGGCTGGCTACGTATGGCTGACCTGCTACCGGCTGGATGGGAAGCTGCAGCCAAGATGGTGCTGCCTGCAGGGGGTTCGGGGGTCTGGCCTGCTCTTTCAGGCACCATTCACATTCAAGAAAATATTGATATATGTACTGAACACACATGGTCATCTAAATGACATAGATTTGGAGAATTCTCACAAAGAAGAAACGCATTACATGTAAATGACAATTTAAATACTATATAATCATTTTATAGCAAACTACAAACCATGTATTAGATAACAACTTGATGACAATATTTAGTATATTTACATTTCAGAGTAAACTTAAGGTACTAAAAAGCAGATGAGATTTCAAAGGTATATATATACTTTGAGTTATTTTATAAGTGATAGAAGAGCAATTTGCTTTTTACTTCTCAGAGGAAAAAAATCTAAAAACTAAACTGCTTTAGTTGTCTTTTTATTCATTCATGAATCTGTGTGTGCACGCTTATTCACCTGAATCATTTATTTATTCTGTTTGCTTATCTCAATTTTTAATGAGCACTTAGTTGTACAATAATCACTGTGCTGGTCTAGTAAACATACCTGATGAATTATATAATTCAACATTCCCATCTGGATTTTTGCCTGTGGTATCCTCACCAATGCTGATATATCTATATTGTAAAGTATTTCAATAAGGAAAAAGTTTACTTCCATCTTCAAAATATTTAAGCTTTAATTCCGAAAAGTATATGGTTAAATATGGATATATATATATATATATATATATATATATATATATATATATATATCAGTGAATGATTTTATTTCATAAATGTAAAGTTAAAAACGTCTCAAATAATAATTATGATAAATTTCTTCATTATCCTAAGATACTTTAAAAAAACTTGTTGGTTTTGGAGGAAATAAAATGCATCGTATATCTGTCAATTAATCTACCATCCATTAGGACTAAGAGAAATCACTTGATCTTTCTTTTCTATTCCCCATAAGCCTATATGCATCACCTAGAGTTTGCGTCTCTTTCAAAATGTAAAGTTTTTATAACTTATATAATATTAAACATATTCATTATTCATTTTAAGCCATTACTAATTAACCAATAAACATTTATCAAAGGAACTTAGTAAGAATGATATCATAAAATCAGACAGATAATACATAACAATGCCTCAGTCCAATATCTAGCCCTCGCCTTCTGACTGAAATTTCATGATCACTCTGAAGCCAGCAAAGCTGCTCTTCAATCTTTTTGTTTATTATTTAACTCAAGTCTGATGTTGCAAGAACTGCTATTAAATTTTAAAGCAGTGTATTAAGTAAAGGATTTATGAATCTCACGGTGGCCTGTCAAAACTAAGCTACAATAATCTTATGGACAGCCTATAAACCATAGGGCATATGAGTTTAGAGATGGGTTTATTTTTTATTGCCCTCTTAAAGGGTCTCTCTATCCTGTTGCATTGTACATGGTTAGATTACCCTGCAGCCATATGATCTATGTTTGGGATACAAACAACAATCCAAATTTGTAAGATTCTTTGCTGCTATTGTCACAGTTATACTTCTCAACAAGATATTACTTTCATTGTATAAATAGCAGAGAAACAAGAATCAAATAACCAAGTTTTGAGAACTGCTTTTATGCCTCCCAGTTTTGTGACTGGTGTGTACATTTGTTACACTGAAAATCTTTTAAGCTATTTGGTATATTCTTTGTAGTAATATCATGTCTACAGCGTTCTTCTGAAAGCCCGTAGGAATAAAAACAGTGAGACCACACTTTGGATGTGCAATTTTCTTTTACAAAGATTTACGTGGGCATCTTATTGTTTATTTCAAATCAGCCTATTGCTAGATAACTCAGCATCCATTTTTATTAGAAAAAAGCAGAATAATGGTAAGATTATAATGACATACCTTCTTATAGCCTGTTCGTAACAAAAAGTGTTTTTTTTTGTTGTTGTTGTTGTTTTGCCTCTGAACTCCCCTAAGTTTTTGTATGTATTTTGTGCTGATTACTTGCCTCTTAACCTCACCAAATCTCTTTCACAAGAATACTAACTTCCCCTGCTGCACCAAAAGCTATTCCTGGGCTTGGATAAGTACCACAAACAGGTTTTTCATGGAATACAGAAAGCAAATGGAAAATATGTTAAACTCTGAAGTTTTTCCTATAAAATGTCTTATTTGTACCTGTTTCTTTTGAACTATTTATACATGTCCTTTAAAAAAGATTTATATTTTGATTTACCTCCTAGGGAATATACCATGATTTAGTTCATATTACACTGGTTTAAATTCAGAATAAAGATTAGTTTGGGAATACGTAAAATAACCATCTTCAGAGGGTAATTAACAAGCACAGCGGTTCACAGCAACACTTATATTTTAAGTCTTATGAGATAATATTTGACCAAGTAGGTTTACTATTCTTAATGTGAATATAAAAATCTAGGAAAATTATGAAAATAAAATAATTTTAGCTTATCTGGTAATAATTACTGTGCAAGATTAGAGAACATGGCTACGTCATGAGACATGGCTAGTACTAAAGAACTTAAGCTAGTCCTGCCAAAAGACAAGCGTTTAGCTCCTAGAATCCACACTGAGTGGCTCACAATTGCTTAGAGCTGCAGCTCCATGAGTAAGAGGTGGGTTTGGTCCCTCTGGGGACCTGCTCTAAAGTCTTAGCTCCCATACACAGAAATACCTGCATACAAATGGTTTAAAATGACATGAATTTACATGCAAAGGAAAAAGGAATGGATGAAATAATGTACCAGAGAATGACTTAAGGGTACATTACAATGCTGTATTAGCTTCTTCCAATGTTATAGTCCAAATATTAGGCTTTATAAATAATAAATTCAGCATGGTTCACTAAGATTTTAGCACTCAATTTAGTTCAAAACTGCTATGTAGCAAACACCAATGTTGTGGATTGAACACTTTCCTTTCAAGATTTTAGCTGAACTTCTAAAAGCCAGGACACAGATCATTAAAGGAGATAGGGCTAAGTGAGGTAGCCATTGCTGAATAGTCATTCGATACAATTGGTGTTGCAAGAAAAGAAAGAGACATATGAAGGAGGAGTACATGGGAAAACACAGATGAGCCAACAGTGTGAAGCTCAAACAGGAAGAGAGAGCTCACCAGATAAGCATGTTACATACACCTTAACTCAGCCTTGCAGTGTCCAGAACTTAAAGAAGATTCTGAATCATTTTAAGTTCATGAAGAAAAATAAAGTAACCTTTCTAGGTTTCACAATCTTTGCATCAAAATTATCAAATAAAATTAACTGGTTTATTGTTGTGCTGAAGTTATTCAAATCTATTGTTCATGTAAATTAATTTAAAGCTCATAGAATATGGTATTCATATTGAAAAATTAAAAATTAGTATGGTATTGGTACAGAGACAGGCAGGAAGGTCAACAGAATAGAACTGAAGACCCAGAAATGAACCCACACACCTTTGGTCACCCAATTTTTGACAAAGGTGCTAAAACCATCCAGTGGAAAAAAGACAGCATTTTTAACAAATGGTGCTGTTTCAACTGGTGGTCAGCATGTAGAAGAATGCAAATTGATCTAGTCATATCTTCCTGAAAAAACCTCAAGCCCAAGTGCATAAAGGACCTCCACAGAAAATCTGATACAATGAAACTAATAAAAGAGAAAGTGGGAAAGCACCTTGAATACATAGGCACAGGGAAAGTTTCCTGAACAGAACACCAATGTCTTATGCTCAAAGATCTAAAAATCGACAAATGGGACCTCATGAAATTGCAAAGTTTCTGTAAGGCAAAGGTCACTGTCAATAGGACAAAATAGATTGGGAAAAGATTGTTTCCAATCCTACATCTGATAGAGGAATAATATGCAATATATACATATACATATATACACACACATATATATATATATACATACATTCATACACACACACACACACACACACACACACACACACACACACACACATACACACACACCACTCAAGAAGTTAGGCTCCAGAGAACCAAAAAACCCTATTAAAAATGAGGTACAGAACTAAACAAAGAATTCTCAGCTGAACAATATTGAATGGCTGAGTAGTACCTAAAGAAATGTTCAACATCCTTAGTCAACAGGGAAATGTAAATAGAAACAATCCTGATATTCTACCTCACACCAGTCAGAATGGCTAAGATGAAAAACACAGCTGACAGCAGATGCTTGCGAGTTTGTGGAGAATGAAGAATACTTTTCCATTTCTGGTGGGATAGCAAGCTAGTAAAACTACTCTGGAAATCATTCTAGAAGTTCCTCCGAAAATTGGACATAGTATTGCTTGAGGACCCAGCTATACCACTCCTGGGCAATACCCCAAAATGCCCCAAGATATAACAAGGACACATGCTCCACTATGTTAATTACAGCCTTATTTATAACAGCCAGAAGCTATAAAGAACCCAGATGTCCCCTCAACAGAGGAATGAATACAGAAAATTTACATTTACTCAATGGAGTTCTGCTCAGTTATTAAAAACAATGACTTCATGAAATTCTTAGGCAAATAGATGGAGCTAGAAAATATCATCCTGAGTGAAGTATAAAAGAACACACACAGTATATATTCAGGTAAGTGGATATTAGCCTAAAAGCTCAGAATACCCAAGATACAATTCACAGACCACATGAAACTCAAGAAGGAAGACCAAAGTGTGGGTGGTTTGGTCTTTCTTAGAAGTAGGAACAAAATACTCATGGGAGCAAATATAGAGGAAAAAGTGTGGAGCAGAGACTGAAAGAAAGGCCATTCAGAGACTGCTCCACTTGTGGATCCATCCCATATACCGTCACCAAATGCCAACACTATTGTAGATGCCACGAACTGCATGCTGACAGAGCCTGATATAGCTGTCTCTTGAGAGACTCTGCCAGAGCCTAACAAATACATAGGAGAAGGATCACAGCCAATCACTGTACTGAGCACAGGGACCCCAATGGAGAAAGGACTGAAGGAAATGAAGTGGTTTGTAACACCATAGGAAGAACAACAATAGCAACCAACCAAACCCCAGAACTCTTAGGGTCTAACCAACCAATCAAGAAGTACATACAGCATTGTTGGGCATCAATGGGTGAAGAAGTCCTTGGTCCTGTGAAGACTTGATGCCCCACTGTAGGTGAATGCAGGAGTGGAGAGATGGGAGTACATGGATGGGTGGGGGAATACCCTAATAGAAGCAGGGGGAGAAGGGATGGGGGTTTCTGGGAGGGAAACTGAGAAATGGGATAACATTTGAAATGTAAGTAAAGAAAATATCCAATAATAAAATGTAAAAATATTTAGTATGACTAAAATAAATTACCATAATACTTAGAATAATTGAATTTTCTATTATATATTAATAAAAACAAACTTTTTCTAACATACATTATTGTGTTATACTATGATTTGTTAAACACATATAACAGGTATTAAGTCAAAAGAACCAACATTTTACCTTATGACAACAAAATCCAGGAGCATTTTTAAATGTTTCATTAGTGGCCAGAGCTATGTACTGGTAAATCTGAGCTTATAAACTAGTCTACTGAATTCAGTTAGTTTTATTCCTTGCTGTTCCCCACATTTTCACTTCTACATGGAATATACAATCTATACAAACTAGAAAACATAACACACATATTAAAATAAGTATATATCATACATATGTTTTAAATGTTGTATATGTGAAAATAATAAAGAAATATAATAAAAATAAAGAAAAATAATAAAGAAAAGGAAGCTATCAATTTTAGACAATGAAACTTGGAAATAGTGGGAAAGGGAGACATGGAAGGAGCTAGAAGGAGAAAGGAAAGGGAGAAGATGATGTAATTATATTTCATTAAAATATATTTAAAACAAAAAGTATAGTCAGTTAAGTTATATGTAAGTTCAAAAACATATATAAAAAATAAGTAAAGGTACATAAGAAATGTTACACAAGGAATTAATGAATTAGACAAAGGATATTGGTATAATATCTATAATATCAGAACTTAGGCAAGGGAGGCAAGAAAATTATAAATTTGAGGATAGCTTCTATCACAATGTGAGAATATAAAACAAAGGGAGCACTAATTTGAAAAAGCCAATGCTGACTATATATTTTTCCTTATAATCCATTGTCCTTTGACATTACATTTGTCTACCCCACATTTAATTTATTAGTTGCCCAATCATAAATATTTATATAAATATCTTAAACACATGAATGGACTTATAAATCTTATTGGCTTATTGCATAAAGATATATTTCTAATGAAAATCAGGCAGCTCTCTCAAACTCGGAGTTATAACAGAGGGACTGCATTGCCTCCAAAGAGAATACAGAAGGAAACATGAATTATAACAGGTAGAATAATCCTTAGTACTGGGACTTTTGCACTTAGTTTATTAAAAAGCATTAGTCAGATGGGTGAAAAGCTCTGTGTGCAACTCTGCAGTGTGGTGGAGGTAAAAGACTGCCAGGGATAGACTGACAGGCCTTCCTCCCTGTTCTGAGTAGAACCAGAAAGATGACTGGATTGGAGTTAAAACCTAGAAGAGAAATTTCACATTAAGAGAGAATGTGGGATGAGACCTGATTCTATGTAATGTGGATAGTTCTCGAATGAGGTACTCATTTTCAGGAGCTCACTGAGGATACAGGGCTTTGAGTGACCTATCTTGCTGGCATGTTGACACAGGACATCAACATAGCACATCTGAACTCAATTTTATTTTTTTTTCATTATGGCAACCCAAGCCAAATAGTACAATGCAATACTTAGCAAGAAATTTCTCTCTATTTTTCTGTTACTACTATTACTATGATTATTCTGTACTTTCTTTAATATTGAAAATAAGATATAAGTTATCCCAGAATTATTTGATTAGAAATCCCATTATAGTAAGCAAACAAACATACATCAGAATATTGATGGTGTAATTAGATTTACCACCTTCTAGTTGAATGACCTGAGAAATCACTCTAGTTATCACTTTATAAATGATTTTATTTGCCAGGTATGCATAATAAACAACCTAAGTAATATGGTTGCTATAGGGCAAGTGAAGCTAGCTAGTTCTTACAGCAATACTTAGTACAAATTAGATGCTATTTCCCATTGGTTTTTAAATCAAAGAATGTATAAAAGATGTATAAAGTAAAGCTAAAAATAGTAGGCTAATAATGAAAACAATCAATTGTTTATACACACACATATATAATATTATGACACCTTAATGATATATGCACTCATATGGTGTACTACAATTAAAAACATGGTTTGATGGTAAAAGAGATTTGAGGGATTCATCATATTAAATCTGTTAATGAAAAATTAAGAAATCAGTCAGAAGAAAATCTATGCATTGGAAAGTAAATGCATTTCATAACATATTGAAATATATTGAAAAATAAGTCTTCCATAGAACATGCTTTAAAAATAATACTGTGCAGAAAGAACCTGAAACATATCAATAAATATTAGACTATGAATTGGGTAACAGTATATTAGCCAAAGAAAGTTGTTGTAACTAGGCTTTCTAGTGTTTTAACTCACTACTATAAAAATGGGAACTCCTATTTAATGGACACTGTGTAGATGTCATTCTATAAGTTATCACATCTGAATCACATAATTGAAGTAACACAGCATACAGAAAATGATTTGGAATAGTGATTTTTGAGCTTTAAACACCAAAGTACAACACTGACTATAGGAATGGGATTGAGGTCAAACAACTTCTACATCCTCATCAGTAAGAATAACTCAAGCAAATTTCTTCAAAATAATATGCTATGTAGATGTTATGACTCTATATTTTTAGATCACACATATGACATGATAAATTTAAATTTGAATTTTATATATGTATTTAATAAAGGTTGAAAAAAAATCATGCTCACTATGTCCTTCATCACTTTTCTTTCACAACTCCATATGCTGTTTTCTTCTTTTCTAAACACCCTGAGAATGAGACATCTATATCACACCTACTATCTAACCGTCCCCAGAACACATCAGGGGATTTGAATTAATATAAAAGCAAGAAGTCTTGTAGAATAAGATTCTGGGTAATGCATGTCATTTAGACAGGAGAAGACAGCAGCATCTACTGTCTCTAGGCAGTTGTGGTTACTTGTATAAGAATTCCACAAACCAATAAATATTCCACTGTGAACATGAAAGAAGATCAGGAGATTCCATCTCTAACTTTGGAGCTGTTGACAATTTCTAGATGCTTAGAAGTGGAGAGTCATTTTTTTAAGTATGTAGTCTTAGGTAGGTAGACAGTTGATAGCGCCATATCCATGTGTATGAGGGCAGTACAAAGTCAGTGCTTTTAAAAAGCTTACTTATAATGTAGGGATGATGATAAATATGGGAGACATTAAGGCAAAAAGGTTAGAAGCAAATGTGATCAAAATACATTGTATGAAATTCTAAAAATATAACACTTTTGTATTTTAATTGCAAAGAATTTTCATACAATATATTATGATCATCATAAATGAATTTTAATCCAACAATATGCTTGTTCAGGCAAGGATTCACATCCAAAGACTTTCTAGGTCTGTGGGATCTGGCTAGAATATGAACACTCCATGGTACATACCTTTAATCCCAAACAATGAATGTGAAGTTAGTTTTTAGAAAGAAGCAACCAATTGGAAAGTGATGTCTTGTAGTGGCAAATTTAGCTACACAACTTTGGCTCCCAATATATTTATTGCACATGAACACCTGCCCAGTAGCTATCTGGATTGGGCCTTGGAACACACACACACACACACACACACACACACACACACACGCACATACACCACTTTTGGCTAGTTCAAAAGTTGGACAGTTATAATTCTCCCTATGGCTAGCATGAATTTCTTTCCTGTAATCCCGACTTAATGGCCTCAAATTTTATATGTTTTCCTTGTTGCCCTGGTTCCTACTGTGTTGCTCCCTAGTCTTTGCTTCCCAAGATGCTTCTGAGCATCCCTTTTGAGGCTGCATCCCTTCTCACCTACATTTTGGATGATTTTCCTTCTGCAGCTCTAAATCTGATCCATCTCCCTCCAAATCAAAAGAATTCTCCCTTCCTTTTTCCAGTTCCTAACCCACCAATCCAAAAGTTCTGTCCCTCTCTTTCCATCAAGCCATTGGTCATTTGTTCTTTATTGATTGATCAAAAAGCAACTGGAGATAAGGACCTTCAGCATTTGGGCATGCAAATTTGTGATTAAATCAAAGCATTAGAATCAATTCCCAAAAAAGGTCTAACTGAGCAGCAGAAAATGTGGCAAATTAGAGGATGACTTGACATAATGAGTCAAATAGAATACATCTAATTCTCACTGGAACAGCACAGGAGCCAGAAGCTACTTAGGAGCAGAGCAGAGAATGATCAGAGTTAAATCAGTTCAGTCAGTGCAGTTTGTGTGGTAAGAATAAATTCAGTTGAGTTCTATCATGAATATGGTTCAGTTTATTCAGTCTGTAGAATATAGGTATGCAGTATAGGCAATTGGAACCAAAGAAGACGAAAGAGCCAGACAAATAGAACAAATTACCAGAGTTAGTTTGTGTCTAAGCAGAACAATTCAGAAGAAGCCAAGAGATGTCTGATTGAATCAGTTATCTGGAGAGGAGTTTGACCCAGAAGAGTTGAGTTGAACCAGACAGGCAGAATACAGAAAGAACTAAAAAGGGTGGGTTCGTTCAGCAGTAAGCCTTCCAGATGGCAATTACATGTGTAAAATAAAAGTTACATTTACAGATCATGCATTTCTTCTTCTAAGGGCTTCCCATATTTCCCTACCCTTGCCACTATCCAAACCATATGCTCTTTCTCACAACCTATAAAAATAAATGATTCTTTATGGCCTGCGATGTATTTATAGTTTTATATTATCAATTTAAGGTTGAACTATATATTTTACTTCCTTATTGATGTGTTTGACTCCTTTAAATAAACTTTTTTGCTTGAAAGATCCTTGAACCAAATTTATTCATTCAAGCTTCATTCACTCCATTGCCTAGGACATCTGATTATTGAGTAAGGTACCTGATATTAATCTATATTTTATTCAAATGACAATAATCTGCTTACTTTTGAAATTAAATTTAAATAACTATATTTAGTGCAGAAATGATAATCGAAAATAAAAACATAAACCCTACAAAACAAAAACAGCAAATAAACATCAAAAACTATAACAGAAATTAAGATATGCCACCAAAAAATCAATAAGACAAAAAAATAAAACAAAATGAGCAAGATCTAAATGAGTATTGTAGAATCTATCTTGTATTGCCCAGGACATTTGGTTGATAAACCCAGTAAGATGCCATTGGAGACAATTATTTTTCTTTGAAAGTATATTTCAATTTCACATAGTTTCTTGGTTAATGGTGAAGGACCAATAAGAAAAAAAAATGTCAAAATAAAACAAAATGAGCAAGATCTACATAAGTACTATTGTATTGCCCAGGAAGTTTGGTTGATAAACCTAGTAAGATGCCATTGGAGAAAATTATTTTTCTTTGAAAGTATATTTCAATTTCACATAGTTTCTTGGTTAATGGTGAGAGCCCATGTTCAATTCATCAGCACTGGGAACCTGTGCGGCTTGATTTGTGAATGCTCTGTATATATTACCACATTTTATATGCACTAATATGCACATCCCCATCTCTTTTGGAGTTTTTGTGGTTGTTTTGTTTTGTCTTTTTTTGTTTGTTTGTTTGCTTGCTTTTTCGTTTGTTTTTTATTCTTTCATTTTTTTATTGGATATATTCATTTCCCTTTTTCAGGTTCCCTGCCCACCAAAGGTCCCACATGGTCTTTTCCCTCCCCCTGCTCCCTCATCCACCCCTTCCCACTTCCCTGTTCTGGTATTCCCCTATAGTGATGCTTTGATCCTTTCCAGCACCAGTGTCCACTCCTTTCTTCTTGTTGGATATCATTTGATATGTGAGTTGTGTCTTTGGTGTCCCAAGATTCTAGGCTAATATCCACTCATCAGTGAGTGCATACCGTGGATATTCTTTTGAGACTGGGTTCCCTCACTTAGTATGATGTTCTCTAGCTCCATCCATTTCTCTAAGAATTTCATGAAATCATTGTTTCTAATGGCTGAATAGTATTCCATTGTGTATATATATACCACATTTTTTGTATCCATTCTTCTGTTGAGGGACATCTGGGTTCTTTTTAGCTTCTGGCTATTATAAATAAGGCTGCTATGAACATAGTGGAGCATGTATCCTTATTGCATGCTGGGGAATCTTCTGAGTATATGCCCAGGAGTGGTATGGCTGAGTTCTCCAGAAGTATCGTGTCCAATTTTCTGAGGAACCTCCAGACTGATTTCCAGAGTGGTTGTACCAGCTTGCAGTTCCACCAGCAGTGGAGGAGTGTTCCTCTTTCTCCACATCCTCGCCAACACCTGGTGTCTTCTGAGTTTTTAATCTTAGCCATTCTGACTGGTGTGAGGTGAAATCTCAGGGTTGTTTTGATTTGCATTTCTCTAATGACTAATGATGTTGAACATTTTTTAAGGTGTTTCTCAGCCATCTGAATTTCTTCAGGTGAAAAGTCTTTGTTTAGCTCTGTACCCCATTTTTGGATAGGGTTATTTGGTTTTCTCGTGTCTAACTTCTTGAGTTCTTTGTATACATTGGCTATTAGCCCTCTGTCAGATGTAGGGTTGGTGAAGATCTTTTCCCAATTTGTTGGCTGCTAATTTGTCCTTTTGTCAGTGTCTTTTGCCTTACAGAAACTTTGTAATTTTATGAGGTCCCACTTGTCTATTCTTGATCTTAGAACATAAGCAATTGGTGTTCTGTTCAGGAACTTTCCCCCTGAGCCAATGTCCCCAGTTTCTTTTCTATTAATTTTAGTGTGTCTGGTATTATGTGGAGGTCTTTGATCCACTTGGAGTTGAGCTTAGTACAAGAGATAAGGGTGGATCAATTCTCATTCTTCTGCCTGTTGACCTCCAGTTGAGCCAGCACCATCTGTTGTTCATTTGTTTTTAACAACCTTTGGCTCTTACAAGTTTATGATGCCTATTCTGCATAGATCCCTGTGCTATAAGGGGAGAATCTTGATGAATAAATCCTATTTAGGACAAAGCATTTCAAACTCTCTAAGTCTCTGTAATTTGCCTTGTTGAGAGTTTCTGTGTTAGTTTTCATATATATCAAGGAGAAGCTTTTCTGATAATGGTGGAACAAGTCATTGATCTACAGGTATGTCAGAATGCCAGTGGGAGTCAATTTATGACTAGGTTCCTTAAACAGAGCAAGAGTATTTGGTTTGCCCCCAGGGCTCCTATCCATCCAGTCTCAGGTTTTGACCTCCAAATGTGTGTCAGTCATGAGCTTCAGCTCAGGGCATGGGCTTTAAGGTCAACCGTAAAATGGTTAGCTATTGTCTGTCCATATCTGACCAGACTGTCAATCTTGTAGATTTTGGAATTTGTAAGTATGTTAATAGTTATCTCCTCTGCCAGCTTGCAGAGGACTTTCCAGTACCATAAATGCTAGTCAGGAGGAGTAAAGCCTCTAGTTGCTCACAAATGTAACTTCTCCCTGTTCATGGAGATACATAAGTATTTTATTTAGCAAAAAGACATTGTCAACAGTTTCTGCAGAACAAATAATAGGTGTGGCCCAATGATGTTTGGAGTTTTCCCTGGGGTCCCATCATTCAAGGGCTCAAGATGTAAGCCCTTCCTGGAATTGGAGGTTTGTTTCACTAGGTAGAATTTCTATATGGGGATTTGTCTCCCAAAATATTTGTTGATAATATTTCAATTTCTTTCATATATTTATATAATCTATGAAACTTCTAGAGTATCAGATTTGCATAGGCCTTCTCGAATAGGCCGTAATGTTGTTCTTCCCCATATTTTTTCTCATTTCTTTGCCGTACCATCCCTGATTAATCATTCCATGGCAGTTATTCCATTCCTGTATCACTGTAGCAATATGTTTTATTTACGATCTTTTGGAAACCCTCTCCTCCACAGTAGCATGTTAGCAGTTACCTAACTTCCGTGGTTTGGAGGTCATAACACATACATGAAAGGGTTAAAAACTAACACCTACATATAAGTAAATATAAACCATAATTTTCATTTTAGATCTGAGTTACCTCATTTATTATAATTTTCTTTAGCTGCATTTATTTAGCTGCAAATCTCAGTGCCATTTTCCTTAACAGCTGAATACTCCAATGTACAACATATTACCTATTCATCAGTTGATGGACATCTAGGCTGTTTTCAATTCTGGCTATTCTGAATAAAGCAACCATGAATATGGATGAGCAAGTGTCTCTGTAGTAGAATGTAGAGATCTTTCGGTATATGCCCCACATAGCATTGCGGCATCAAGTGGTAGTTTGGATCACATCTTACTAAGGTACTGCCAACCACATTTTTATAATGGCTGTACAAATTTTAAATAAAGAAAAAATGATTTGGTACATGAATAATTTCTATGCCTCTTCAGTGATTGTTTACTTTATATGAAGGTAAAATAATCTTGTAAGGACAGTTGGAGATTACTACTTTCAAGAATTTATTCAACAGAACAGCTGCCTTTTTCTGAGAAAATCTGTCCTTGAGAAGCCATTTCTACACTGCCCCTGAGTAGATTTTGGCAGCAATTCCTAAAAAAAATACATAAACACATTTTAATTTTAATTGTATAGATTTTAATGGATTTATATTGAGTCATATCCAGGCCTTAGCCAAATATCAGTACTTGCTTTAAAAAATGAGTAATAAGAGCATTTAACAGATTCAGTATCAAAATAAACCTAATCCTTGAAATACAACACTTTAGTGTAAAGTGATGCATGTTTTTGTTTGCTTGGTTGGTTTTAGGTTTGTTGGTTTGGTTTAATTTTTAGGCATGTTCTCAATAGGCCTTGCCTGGCTTCAAATTCATTACACAGCCAAAATGGGCCTCTAATTTATAGATCTCCAGAATCCTCTAATGACCAATATTACAACACGTCTCTTCAGTGCAACAGGGCTCAGCCATTATTGAAGAGTCAAGAATCCTGTGGTTGAATACCATCCCTACTATTTGAAACATACAAATAGTGTTTCAGTGAAGAAGATAGTTAAGAAGAAAATGTGAAGAGGGGAATATTTTTTGAAGAGGCATTTTTATTCCTGTGTAAATAAGGATTACTGGAATGTGTAGAATACAGTAGTAGTATCTGGAGAAACTTGCTGCTTAAAAAATTGTTTATGAATAAAAAGTGTTCTTGAAAATCCATGTGAGACTTTTCTTGAAATATAGGCGCTGTTATAAATTTTCATGGGCTTAATTGAAGAGTTCAATAAATTTGGAACCTGAAGAAGTAAGGGAAAAGGTGGTTGATAATGGTAATAATTAGTTGTATGCAGTGAAGATCTGAAAGTAGCTAATTCTATGAATACCTTGGGAGATTGAACACAATTATGACAGTGGTTATATTGGCTCAAAGGCAAACAACTTGATAAAAACTGAAACATGTCGTCAATTATCCAAGAAAGATTTACAGTAAAGGGAAACATCGTTGCTACATGGTGAGATATTAATTTTGACTTGAGTTGCCTGTGCTTAGCAGTTTCATTACTATGGAAACTCTAGCATAGAGACAAGAAGGAGGTAGCAGTCTCTTTTGTTTAGTTGGTTCTGGTTGGTTTTTATTTTGTTTTGTTTTGCTTTTGTTTTTTGAGACAGGGTTTCTCTGTGTAGCTCTGGCTGTACTGAAACTCACTCTGAAGACCAGGCTAGCTTCAAAAACAGAAATCTGCCTGTATCTGCCTCCCAAGTGCTGGGATTAAAGGCATGCACCACCACTGCCCAGTGGGAGCAGTCTTTTGATACCAGCACTTAAAACTGATATGTGAAATAGCTTGTAGTGCTATCCACAATGTAGAATGAAGAATTCATCAATATTCTGATTAGTAGATAGATCAGAGTCATTCAGTACTTGTACATGCATCATGAGTTACAAATGGATTTTCTCATTGTCATTATTTACTGTGCAGCCTTCTATACCCGAACACATGAGGCAATATCAAGTAACTAAGTGACAGGGCATTATAAAGCAAGTAAATACAGGTGGTAACTTATAAAAGATTCTGTGGCCTTATTGGTAATATAATTTTGTGTAAAGCATATAGAGAGACTATGTGCCAGAATTTACATGCTGAACCATTATATATATCAGACACAGAAACGAATATCAGTATAAAGATATAAACTATAGATGACTAGGGAAGAATAGAAACTAAAATATTTGTGGAATTTCCTAATCAATTACACTATTTATAGTTTCTAAAGCATGCTATAGCATACTAAGTATGCTAGTTTATACAATCAAATACCTGAAGAATGATTCTTTAAAATTTCAGATCACAATCAGGACCCGGGCAAGCATCTACTTAAAGGCTCCTTTTTGGTATTGTGTATTGTCAGTTCTAGGATTCATATTAAATAAGGGAATCTGTCATCACAGAGTGCCCTCCTATACTGCTACAAAATTACATTTTTTATAATTAAAAACTTTAAGTTTTTTTATTTACTGTATTCAATTGAGGTTATTAAAATTCAGGGTAAAAGTGTACTAACTATGAAAGGCTCAAATATATTTATCAGTTCTCCAACATCAAGTCTTTATTTTTCATTATATTTATATTTATATAAACATATACATTTATAGGAAACTATGAATTAAATATATACACGTGTATATATTTATATATATATTTTTTCCACTCTTAGTTATTTAAACAAGGAACTACCCTTCACTAAATGTGAAAAAATTAACTAAAGAAAACAAAACGTTAACACAATCATCTGAGGTCAAAGGAGTAGAAAATGAAGAACGACCATACATATAAGCACTGTGGCTTTGTGTCTTACATCTATAAGATGCACAGATGCAAATAAAACTTTAGAACAGGGGGCTATATTTAATGAAGCCATTCCAACAAGTCCTTAGAATAAATTATCATGAAAATAGTCTAGAATTTAGAGTTGATTTATATCTTAGTTTTAAGTAACAGACTGCTAAGGATCATTTAATCCTGTAAAAAAAATTTCAAGGAGGCAAAATGAACGGAAATTGTTTTTAAAACTATGTATAAAACTGAAATGAAAATGAAGTGTATATTGCCTACATCTTTAACAGTCATCTGAACTTTCAGCAATCTATTCAATTTGTTGCTAAATTGTCTCATGTGCTGCTTTGGCAACACAGGACCTTGACTATTCCCTCTGCTCAGGCATTTCTGTGGTTAGTGTCCAGCAGGAACTTTCCGTTTTTCTTTGCTCTTGCCTTAATATATCACTGATGGTTCCTAATTTGTCTCATCTGCTCTGTCCTCCACTTTTGCTGACTAACAGTGAAATATCCAATAATTTTGTCCTTTCATAGGCCTCTCAGTGTTTATGTTCGTTCCCTTGGTACTCCATCTACTCTCGGGAGTTTTAAAAAACATTCATATAAAGTGGTGTTCATTACTTGTCTCAGCACATAGCTTTCCTCCCAAATTGCCTTGAGAAACTGCATTTTACAAGCAATAGTTGGCTATTTGGATCCATTTGAATGCTAATGCTGAGGGAGGATGCCCTACATCCTTTGTGAAATGCAACTAATACCCCGTCTAGCATCACACACAAGGCAGAGAATGATGAGTAATTTATTTATGTAAAGGGACTATCACCTTAAGTAAATTGTCACCATATGAGAGCACAGATGTGTGAATATCAAACCAAAAGAAAGAGTCCTCAGAACTTACCAAAAACACCATGTAGGGGGAGATAGGCAAAATTGATTCTGTAAAGAGAACAATGAACCACAACCTGAACTCCCAGGGACTAAACCACCAACCAGAGTACACATGGAGGGACCCATGGCTCCAGCTGCATATGTAGCAGAGGATGGCCTTGTTGGACATCAAAGGGAGGAGAGACTCTTGGTCCTGTGAAGACTAGATGCTCCAGTGTAGGGGAATATTGGAACAAGGAAGCAGGAGTGGGTGGGTTGGTGATAGGGGGAGGGGGGATAGGATAGGGGGATTTTGGAGAGGAAACCAGGGAAGGGGATAACATTTGAAACGTAAATAAAGAAAATATCTAAAAAAGAGAGAGAAGCATATCTAACACTAAGGTTGTGAAAACTCCATCAGCATGTCATCATATCAAATATATATGTGCCAACAGACCCAACAGTCAGAGAGCACCTGATTGCTCAGTTTTCACTATCCGTGGCTTCCACAGCTTCTACAAACCACTCAAAGCACCATCTGTCTGTCTTTCTACTTACTCATTCTTCTACACCTTTCTTCACTATCATGATCACTTTCTTTACAGAAACATATATATATATATATATATATATATATATATGTGTGTGTGTGTGTGTGTGTGTGTGTGTGTGTGTGTGTGTGAAATCATAATTATGTATTTTTTTGAGACCGGGTTTCTCTGTGTAGCCCTGGCTATCCTGGAACTCACTCTGTAGACAAGGCTGGCCTCTAACTCAGAAATCCTCCTGCCTCTGCCTCCCAAGTGCTGGGATTAAAGGTGTGCTCCACCACTGCCCGCATAGCTATATTTTCTGTGTGATGAATTATGTAGACCTAAGGGTTTACATAGTAATTATAAGCAGACTACAGTTGTTTGTAATGACCATCCATGGATGAAAATCAGGGTTTGCTGGTAAATTTCAGGCCAAATGGCATCCCATATTTATTCTTATTTAATTAATTATGATACTATGTGTTTTAGTCAATGTTGTATTGCTGTGAAGAGACACTATGACCATTACAATTCTTATATAAACAAGCATTTAATTGGGGTTAGCTTACAGTTCTTAGAGTTGGTCTATTAGTAGTATGGCAAGAATGGTACCATGTATGCAGATTTGGTGCTATAAAAGGACATTCATATCTAGAGGCAGCAGGAAGAGAGCCAATGGACCTGGTTTGAGCTTCTCAAACCTGAAAGCCCAGGTCAACTGATATACTTCTTCTAATGATGCTACAGCTATTCCAACTAGACCATAACTCCCAAATTAAGAAATGCCACTGCCTGATGACTGTGCATTCAAATATAGGATGAACACATGGGGACCATTCTTATACACACTATGAAAATACACAAATGTGACACTCATACTTCTGACAACACAATCATGTTATGAATTGCCTCAACAAGTAGATAGCTTGCAAAACAGATACTATTATACAGATGAACTTGAAAGCCAATCTTCTCAAATTCTATAACAGCCTGTGTGAAATCCATGGGTGAATTTTTGAATGCAGATTGTTTTATAAAATGTTCTCTTCAAATATCTTCTTATGAATTCTATTACAAATAATCTGTTGTCCTTATGACTTTAATGAATGGTAATGTCTAACCTTACAATATATTATATTCCTGCCAATCTACTACTAATACAAAATTTAAACAAATGTACCAGGAAAGCATAATTGCTACTGTTTTTGCTGTAGTGATATTCAGTTGACCAGTGAAGGAAGTAAAATAATACTTATCATAAATGAAGATGATATTAATTATGTTATAATATCAGTGTCAAATACTCACATATTCATTGGGATAGAGGAGTATGTGTGTGCTAAGGAAAGATATAGCAATGAAAACATCTAAAGAGACTGTCTGGGTGAAACATATGGTTTTGGGTCTAGACAAGAATCACAAGATGGTGTGGCCATAAATCTTTGAATACAATTTGTAAATTATATTTTCATGTCATTTTGGTAAGCCAGACAGTACTGAAATGGTTCTGTGTGCTTGTCTGTTTTATTCCATTTTATGTGTAAAGGGCCTGCCCTAGACTGGGTACAAATTGACAGACAAACTCTGGAGAGTGATAAATGTTGATACATCTGCTAGCTGATAGTGACTAATGAGCACATCTTTACCTCTTAAAGACAATTTGAAATTTAAAGTGTCTCATTGCTTCTAAGTAGATTTATCAAAGAAATTAACAAATGTTTTCTCATGGAAGATTACTAATACTAAAAGCCTTCTTACATTTTCATTGTAGATGTAACAAGGATAGTTGACATAATTCTAGTGCCTTATCAAAACACTGCTTCATATAAAATGTATTTTATTGGTTTGACATATGCAATGTAAAGGAAACTGATTTAATGTGAGTAAAATGGTAACCAAAATCAAATAATTCAGAGGTCACCATTATATTGGTTTGCAAAAGTTCTATGTTGAATAGTAAACAGTCTTGTATTTTATTTAATATTCTACTAGATAACAACATATCCCTAAATTAAATCACTAAAAGGACAAAATGTCTGCATATTAAATTACCTTATAAGGTAATTGATACCAGCAGATTTAATTCTGTGTGTGCTCCTCCTACTCATCTTTGAAGCAGTAAGCAGATATTGTATAAAAAACAGATGTGCTTAGAAATAAAAGTTCCATTAGTATTTTACATGAATTGCTAGTATAGCAGCTTTAAAAGTGTTTGCTTTCTTCAGTCTATTATGCTACATACAATTTTATCTTGGAAGAACTTGCTTGGTATTCTCCCATTCTCTACTCATTGTGGTATTAATTCTCACCTGTGTATATAAAACAATAGTATAATTATTTTTAAAATTGCTACAAAGCACAAGGGTATCTGAGGGTATATAAAAGAGAAAGAGGCTTTGATTTTAGTAAATATATTAATTTAAATATAACTTATGTCTATTAAATTTTGCTTTATAAATTTTAACATTATTATGTCTTGTATTTTGAATCTATTTTACTTTTGATGTGAGACTACTAAACTCCATATCAAAATGTCTATTCCAGTCTTTTTACAGGATGGATTAAATGCACCCCTGCCCCTTAGGTGTCCTACAGGCACTGTGTTCTTAGTACTGAATGTCTTCATTCATGCTTCACATTTTATATTTCACATATTACTTTGCATTCTTTACTCATTTACTTAATATGTTACTTTTTATTATAATCCTATCTTCTATTTTCTAAGAATTTGAAGCGAACCTCAGGATAGGACTGGTATTATTTGGTTTGTTTAGAAACTCAGGCCAAACCTTGAAAAATCACAGTTACTTTCGAGCATTAGATTTCAAGAAAGTAAGAGTCTATATGACCATGTAATAAAAATTTGAAAATTAAACATTTCATTTGACATAACAATAAAAATAGATTCTAAATCATATTAACACTACCATTTTGTGGCTATCAATAATCATCTATGATGTAAAACCAACCTCATTGCTATAGATCTTCATGGTATTGTGAAATAATTACTGTTATAATGAAAATAGATGGAATATGCTTGTATCTGACATGTTAGTTTGGTTCCTGTATGTTGCATCTTCACTCTTACAAATTTTCTTATCCTAATGACAATTTCAATACCATAAAGATTACTTTAAATTTTTTTTGCTAACTTTTCAAACAAGAATGGAAAATGAAATAGACTGTTAGGTGGGGTATAGTCATGAGTTTTCAAAGTACCATCAAAATGTCCCTTTCTGTTCAAATGTTTATCTAGGTTTGTAATGGAAAATTATGTGATAACCACATGTAAGCCCAATTAATTTATCCCATAAAAGTATTTGAAATAGTATCCATATCAATGTTATCATAAGTGATGTGTTAATTAAAGCTTCCTCATTGCTTAAATAGAAAAGAATAAATAATTCATTCATTAATAGCTTAAAAAACAGCATTGCTTCATGTAAACTGACTGTAATAGTGCCATTACCAAAAGAATATGTTCATTGATTCAAAAGAAGGAAAGCCTGGTCCAAAGAGATCTCTCAACACATTAAGCATTGACTAAGTAAGCCCAAAACCCCATGCAAAGATGGTAAGAGATATTCACATTTTCTTTTTTTTTTTTTCATTACGGATATTCTTTTTTATTGGATATATTCTATATTTACATTTCATTTCCCTTTTTCTGGTTCCCTGCCCCCCTACAGGTCCCACATGCCCTTTTCCCTCCCCGTGTTCTCCCATCCACCCTTTCCCACTTCCCTGTTCTGGTATTCCCTTACACTGACACTTTGAGCCTTTCCAGAACCAGAGTCCACTCCTTCCTTCTTGTCGGACATCATTTGGTAAGTGGATTGTGTCTTTGGTGTCCCAAGATTCTAGGCTAATATCTACTTATCAGTGAGTGCATACCATGGGTATTCTTTTGAGACTGGGTTACCTCACTTAGTATGATGTTCTCCAGCTCCATCCATTTCTCTAAGAATTTCATGAATTCATTGTTTCTAATGGCTGAATAGTAGTACTCCATTGTGTATATATACCACATTTTTGTATCCATTCTTCCATTGAGGGACATCTGGGTTCTTTCCAGCTTCTGGCTATTATAAATAAGGCTGCTATGAACATAGTGGAGCATGTATCCTTATTGCATGCTGGGGAATCTTCTGGGTATATGCCCAGGAGTGGTATGGCTGGCTCCTTCGGAAGTATCATGTCCAGTTTGTCCTCTGACACCATCACATACATGCATGGTCCCAATATATGATAAACACATAAGTAAAATTGATACAAAATTTAAAAATAAAAAATTGAAACCTTTAGACTACAAAATATCTTTACAGTCTTTATATATTGGACATGAAAATGCAATTTTCTGCCTTATTTATCTTTTTCTGGTTTTGGCAATAGAATTATTAAAAGATCTGAAATGATACCTCATTCAAATTCTTTTATTCTGTTTCCTTGATGATAACCATGATTGTGAGGTGAATCAATTTTCATAGTCCTATTAATCAGTTTGTACATCTTCAGACAGATAACTACACAAACATTTAGCCCCTTCTTAATGGTTTATTAGTTTTCCTAGCAAGCTCTTATAATTGTTTATATATTTGAGAGATAAACATTTTCCATGTGTGCCTTTGCATTATTTTCTTCTTCTCTAAGTTACCTTTCTGTGTAGCAGGTTGCTTGTGTAGCAGGGGCTATGAAGATTAAAAACCAACCAAAACAAAACAAAAACCTGAGGAGCTTTTGCTTATTCTTTGGTGTTTTGTTTTTTCACAGTTACCAAATCCTCCCCAAAATAAAGATCACTAGTACTCACCTTATTAACAAGATTTTTCTCATTTTAGTGTTTAATATATTTTCAAATGGCCTTTTCATATAATTACTATCCAGCTTCATTCTTTCACATGTGGATATGGAGTTATCCAAATGTTATTTGTGAGAAGGCTGTCAGTTAAACTCTGTGAACAGTGCATTTTTGAGTTAATTCTCTGTCTCTGTATCCTCTGTCTCCACGTCTCTTTGTTTTTCCATTTCTCTCTGTCCTGCTATCTCTCTGTCTCTCTGTCTCTGTCTTTGTATCTCTCTTTCTCTCTCTCTCTCTCTCTCTCTCTCTCTCTCTCTCTCTCTCTCTCTCTACCTCCCTCCCTCCCTCTCTCGTATCTTTATCCAAGTGTTCTACTCTTTTGCTTGTTGTACTTATGGAACATATTTTAAATATCAGGAAGCATGATACCTCCAGTCTAATTTTCTTTTTCAGTATCATTCTAGCCATTATCATTGTTGTGTTCCCATTAATGGATGTGTATTTCTGTCTGTTTTTATAAAGTAACACTGATATGTTGTTCGTGGTCAAGTATAAAATGTGCAGCACTTTTGAATGATTTCCTCTTAATAACATAAAGCCTTTTAACCCATGAACACAGATAAATGTTAACTTAATATTAATGTATGTTGAATCATTAAAACTGATACTTTTAAATTCAATATAATCACTACCAAGTAATATTCTTTAACCAACCAGACACACCCAGATTTCCCAAGGAGTAAACCACCAACCAAAGGATATACATGGCAGGAACCATGGCTCCAGCTGCATATGTAGAAGAGGATATCTTTATCAGGCAGCAATGAGAGTGGAGGCCCTTGGTCCTATGAATCCTTGATACCCCAGCATAGGGGAGTTCTCGGGCATTGAGGGCAGGAGTGAGCTTGTGGGTGGGGGAGCACCCTCATAGAGCCAAGGGGTAAAGGGTGGGATAGTGTGATTGCAAAGTGGCAAGTGGGAAGGGGGATAATATTTGAAATGTAAATAAATAAAATAACCAATACAAATTTTAAAAAGCATAAAAAATAAATGCTAATGTTCATGTTGAAGCACAGAAAAACCCAAAGAATAAAAACAATCCTGATCAACATCAGTCATCCAGTTTCACAACACATGCCCAAACTTATTGCTCCAGGTATAGATCAAAAAAAATCAAAGTCAGCACACAATCAATATATCTACCTACCATGATTATTATGTTACTATCATAATAGCCTGATTGTTGCAAGCAGATAATTGAACAATAAAATAAAATGTTATACATACATACTCTAGCACATTATTCAGATATTAATTATGAATTTCTATCATTTAACGAAAAGTGAATAGACCTGGAGATCAAGTGGCATCAAAGGCTATTGACAATCAATGCTAAGTACCAGTCAGTGCAGTTTTCCACCTGGAGGGAAAGGACACTTGAAGAAGAGATGTCACTGACTGGCTGCATAGCACTAATGAAACTCCCTTCCTAGAGGAATTGTCACTATCAGAGGAAATTTTGCATATTAAGTTGCTGAAGTCTTACAGTTTTGATTGTTTGTTTGGGTACCAGCTCAACTTATTGTTCAATGAGATGTACAGATGTTGTCCTTGGCAATCCACACCCCCAACCCCATCATTTTCCAGAGAGCAACCCTTTGTCTTAGCATCAACTTACATTATTAGGGAATTTCTGAAGAACCTACTTGTCAAACAATGAATTTAAATGCAACCCTATCCCTCCAGTGGGAGCCTTGCCTGACTCTTAAGAAATAAGCAATGTTCATAGCAGCTTTATTTATAATAGCCAGAAGCCGGAAAGAACCCAGATGTCCTTCAACAGAGGAATAGATACAGAAACTGTGATACCTTTATACAATGGAATACTACTCAGCTATTAAAAACAATGAATTCATAAAATTTATAGGCAAGTGGATGTAAATAGAAAATATCATACTGAGTGAGGTAAGTAACCCATTCACAAAAGAACACACAAGGTATACCCTCACTGATAAGTGGATATTATCCCAGAAGCTCAGAACCCAAACTACAATTCACAGACCACATGAATTTCAAGAAGAAGGAAGATCAAAGTATGAATACTTTGGTCCTTCTTAGAAGGTGGAATGAATACCCATGGAAGGAGTTAAAGAGACAAGGTGTGGAGCAGAGACTGAAGGAAAGACCATCCAGAGACTGCTCCACCTGAGGGTCCATCCCATATACAGTCACCAAGCCCAGACACTATTGTGGATGACAACAAGGACTTGCTGACAGCAGCCTGATATAGGTGTCTCCTGAGAGGCTCTGCCAGTACCTGACAAATGCAGAGGTGGGTGCTCTCAGCCAACCATTTGACTGAGCATAAGGTCCCCAATGTAAGAACTAGAGAAAGGACACAAGGAAATGAAGGAGCTTGAAGCCCTATAGAAGGAACAACAATATGAACCATCGAGTACCCCTAGAACTCCCAGGGACTAAACCACCAACCAAAGAGTACACATGGAGGGACTCATGGCTCCAGCCGCATATGTAGCAAACGATGGTGTTGTTGGACATCAAAGGGAGGAGAGGCTCTTGGGCATGAGAAGGCTCAATGCTCCAGTAAAGGGGAATGCGAGGACAAAGAAGCAGGAGTGGGAGAGTTGATGAGCAGGGGCGGCGTTGGAGGAGAAACCAGGAAAGGGCATAACATTTGAAATATAAGTAAAGAAAATATCTAAGAAAAAAATAAAAAAGAGCAATTAAGGCTCCATATCCCAGATTACTAGGAATCCTCACTGGGAACACCTACACCTTCATATGTTCCAAGACATTTCTCTCGCACTGGGTATCCACAGCACTTCAAAATGTCCTTTAATTACAGCCATCTCTCCCTATACTCTCTCTCTCTCTCTCTCTCTCTCTCTCTCTCTCTCTCTCTCTCTCTCTCTCTCTCCATCCTATTTACATCCCTACATACACACACACACACACACACACACACACACATACACTCCTGATCCTTTCTGTTTACTTTCTTACATGCTCCCAGTTCACCAATAAAATCTGATTTTGTTTCCCCTTCCCAGAGAGATCCATGCACTTCCCCATAGACCATCCTCCTTATCTCACCTCTCTGCATCTACATATTATAGCCTGGATATCATTTACTTAATGACTAATATACACTTATAATCAAATACATACCATACCATATTTGTCTTTCTGGGTCCGTGTTAACTCACTCAGGATGATTTATTTCTAGTTCTTTTCAATTGCCTGTAAATTTCATGATTATCATTTCTTTTAAAATATAAGTAATACTGTGTTTACTGTGTAAATATAGCACATTTTATTTATCCATCCTTCTGCGGAGGTATATCTGCTGATGCCAGTTTTTGACTTTGATGAATAAAGCTACAATAAATATGGCTGAACAAGTGTCCTTGTGCAAGGATGAAGTGTCTTTTTGCTATATGCCCAAGAGTGGTGTAACTGAGTCTTGAAGTAGATTGATTCCAAATTTTCAGAGCAACAGCCATATTGATTTCCATAGTGTCTGAACAAGTTTCCACTTCTCTCAAAAATGGCAGCATGTTTCTTTTGATCCACACCCTATCCAGCATGAGCTGCTGCTTGTGTTATTGATCTTAGCCATGTTGACAGGTGTAAAGTGGAATCTCAATGTAGTTTTGATTTGTACTTCCTTGATTGCTAAAACTATTGAACATCCCTTTACGTGTTTCTCAGCCATTTGATAATCTTCTAAAAGAGTTCTGTATTTAGATCTGTACCCCACTATTAAATTAGATTATTTGATTTTTAGTATCTAGGGTTTTTTAGTTGTTTATATGTTTTAGATATTAATCCGTGATTACATGTGAAGTTGGTAAAAAAAAAAATTCCTATTCTTTAGGATGCCTCTTTGTTCAATCTATTGTATAAATTGCCTTATAGAAACGATTCACTTTCATGATGTCCCATTTAATTATAGGGCTTTATTGAATCAAAAACTAACTTATGGCTGGGCAATGATGCTCCAATCTTTTAATCCAAGCACTCAGAAGGCAGAGGCAGGTGGATCTGCAAGTTCAAGGCCAACCTGGTTTACAGAGTAAGCCATGGGACAGCCAGGGCTACACAGAGAAACCATGTCTTGATAAAGAAACAAAGAAAATAAAACAAAAAAAACTAACTTAGTAGTAACTATCACCTTTATAAGAATTGGAATGAGAGAATATTCTAAACGTATTTCTGTGGAAATGGCATTATAATCAATTTACACTTTCTATTTATTTTAATACCTAAGAATCTAAGTAGAATCACCAATGTCAACATGGCCATTTACACATGAAAAAATGAACTTATAAAATATTCAGATAGTGCCACAAGTTGTACCATCGGAGATATGAACATGTTCGTTTGGCTCTAGAGACTGTGATTTTAAGCATTGACCTCAAGTGAGGACATCTAACTACCTGATGTTGCTATTCAGTTCTAGTTACCTGAATACTTTTCTATGATGATCAAGTATTTCTTCCAATCAAATAGCCATAAATTGATCAATTTCACTAATAACTTACTAATTTTAGACCATATCACAAAAATCTGCTATTATCAAACTTTATAAAGTTATATAGATTAAATTTTAGAGACTACATTTTGAGATGCTCACTTTTAGGAAGCAAAATTTCTTATTTGTAAATAATGGAATTTCAAAAATTCTTCAGCAGAAATGTACATAATAATTATATGATAGAGTCATTGAGTCCCATATTGGGTAATTGTTTTATTTTGTCTGCTCTCAGCTGAAATCTTGATTCTATTAACAATCTTTCTATAAAAAATGTTTAGAGATATTTCATGAATATATTCTTTTGACAACCTTCTTATTAAAATACATTTCCTACCATAGCTATGAAGTGATGATCCACTATTAGGAAGATCTATATGTAAGTATAAGAATTATAATTTTATAAGTACAGCAATCAGGTTTATTTCCAACAATTAGTATTTTGGTGTTGTTTTTGTTTTGCTTTTTAGGAAATTCTAGGAACTCTGCAGCAAGGAGCACTCCCTGTTGTTGCTGGGAAACAGTCATTTCTAATTATTTCAAGGCAATGCCATCTGGAGTAGAAAACACCTTTTTGTGCCAGCGTGCCAGATTAGATAGATCACATCCCTTTAAAAGCAAACATCTGCTGAGAGAACATCAAGGATACTGGGATGTTCTATTGGCTGGAAGTTTATAATTTTCATTTCAAATTTCCATGTGCCAATTAGTCAATAAACTATTTATTAAGTCTTAATATGATCAGCACACTATGGTAGTCACCATGGACAGGAGATGATCATTTGTAGTCTTTATAAGTACTCTGTAGAGTTATTTATACTCTAAAGCTAGGAGAGGTTTGTAACATGACTGAGTCTGACCTTGTTCCTACAGGCTGATGAGTCTGAATCATTGATGTAACACAGCTCATAATCAGACACTATCTGATATCACACCCAACAAAATGGCTTTCTTGTTGTTTTTTTTTTCTATATCTTATCCTCTTAGTTCTACTTAAACCTGACTACACCTGTACCTACTTTGGAAGCAGAGTTCTAATTAATACTTTGGACAAGGTTATCTTTGGGCATCCATAACATCTTGATTGCATCAAATAACTAATGGTTGTATCCTTAAATATGTGCCACCTCTAAATCCTCTGAGTTTCACTTTCCATTTCCTGAATACAATCATGCAGCTTTTATTTCTTTGAGTTTCATGTATTGAAACCTTTTGTTTACTTCTGTTTAAATGTGTTTAATTAAAATAGAATCATATAAATATCTTTTTTCTTGTCTATCCCCCATCCTGAGCCTCACAGCTATTCTCCAACATATATTGAGTCACCACATTCTATATTCTGCTTCTTTCATTTTACTTGTAAAGTTTACCACAAGTTTCTAATTGGTATACAAGAGTATATTGAGTGTACTGTTTTACAGTCCCATAATTATCTCAGCTTGTGTTATTCTCGATGTTTCTTTCCCTTTATTGAGTTCAGTTTTCAGATCTTGATTTATTTCCATTATTTAATTTGGGTATGTATTTGTATTTTCTTGGATACCAGTCAAGTATTTATTGTTATGTTCCTGGCATTTAATGCTCTTGATTTTCTTTTTATATTCTTTGAAAATTTGACAAGGTTTATTATTGTTTTATTAAGCTGTCTGTGCTGAAGTTCCTTTAGTTAGTTCCCATTAAAGAGCATTTTTATAGGATGAGTGTTTTGATGGGAAACAGGATATTTTGGCTTTCACGTTGATCTTTATTTTACAATTTGCCTGAGAACGTGGACTTATTTCTTTTATTGTGTGTTTCTTGTGAAAATCTAGTTACTCTTAGATTTTGCCAGTGCAAGAGATGCCAAACATAAGTTAGGACAGGTAAAGATGGTAATGAACTGCTTAATTAGACCATGGAAAAATATCTTCCTGTGTGTCAGGGTTAGTCCAGGAAAATGAGGTTCATCAAATGAAGATGAATCACAGCTAGAATATTTGGTAGTAGGGTTTTGAGTTAACAAATGGCAGACTCTTGAATATGTGATCTAGAAGGAATAAACAACTTACCCAAAGGTGGCTTTCATACAAAGAGAGTTCAATAGCAACAATAGGAACTATGCTTTCAGAGTTTTAAATGTATTTAAGCCTTCTAGACTTATATAATATATAATAGTTACCTTTTTGGCATTGTGATTTTTTAATCAAAATTCAGTATTCAAAAATTTATAAAGATTCTTCATGGATTATTTTTTCCAAGATATCCATTCTGGTTAAAGATTATTTATATAAGAGAGCATTAGGAATACAGTGAATTTCACACATTTTTCCTAGAACCAAATGAGACCCTCAAGAAATCAGCAATATAGTTTGAAGTCACATAGCCAGATCTGCAGTATTATATAAGAAGCCTGAATGAAAAGCACCTGAACTAAAGATACTTGATGACCAATGCTTGACAAAAGTTTGGTGGTGGTTGTAGCTTGAGATGTGCCAGAGTATGCCTGGGTAGGGCATGGTGAAGTTTCATAAAATAATATAATTTATATAATTTATGTTACTGCCTGAACCAAGCTTATATGTGAACTAAAGGGAAGGAAAGCTGAATTACCTTCACAATGACAGCTCACACAGTCTCTAACTATATGGATAGTTTCCTTAGTTAGGGCATATTAGTATTATTCTCATAGCTACTCTTAATATTCCACCGAATAACTTATTGAAAATCTTCTCTTGTTCTTAAAAAAAAAGATGTCAGTCCATTCTAACAGAGAAGACTTGGCAGACTTGTGACAGAGACTGTTCATATGGTGCCAGGCCAGGAAGCTTAGAGGGTTGGTAATAAATGAAAAATATTAAATAAGCTGAGGACATTATTATGATTTTATTGTGGAATTTAAGAAAGAAATCAGGCAGAATGAAGAGTTCAGGATGGACATGGCCAAGTGATTAAACCAGACCATGAGAGGAGAGAGGCAGAGGAAAATCAAGAGACTGGCCCAAAAGACCAAAAGACCAGTGTAGCCAAAGTGGCTGAGTTATGTAGGGATCTGGCTTGGGGATGGGATGCAGATGCCCAGCCCTTAAGATGGAGAAATTTAGAGTAGGGAAACAGTGCCCAGTGAGGGATGTCCCAGGTTTCATTGAGACCTAACAGGTAGTCACTACCAGGGCAGATATAGCTAAATGACAAATGATTTCCGTGAAGGAAGAAAAATAGTTGCTCTGTGGCTAAAAGGGGAAAGTTTATTCTAAACTCCCAAGGCTGTCTCCCAGGAAAGCAGAGAGAAAGGTGCTGGGTGTGGATCTTTCTGGTTCATATGGAGTGGGTACTTGGGAAGAAGGCAGTCTATGAGCATGCTGGGAGCCTAGAGGCTAGCAAAGATCTTGGCATGTTAATAAGCATCACAGTCATATATTAATGGAGGAGCTGCATGTTCCATTTGCCTCACATAAGGAGAATAACTCTTTTTAACAACTACCAACTTTCTTCAAGATTCTGAGGGAATATAGTCTTTTGTCTGTTTCCCTGCCTTAGGAAAAGGGGAACATAACAATAACCTAAACTTGCAGAAACTTATTTCTGCCAGCCAGACTTTACATTTTACCCATTCCTCAACCTTCAGAGTTGTACCATAATCTGTATAACTTGCATTCAAATCATGTTCGTCCTGAAGGACACTTCAAATTCATGACATAGCTGAGTAAGACAGTCTTACTTTATAGCCTGCAGTGAAAAGTGACAGCCTTGGGGACTATGACACATCACTGTGTGAATGGTCAAATGTATTATTCTGATATGCTATACCTGTGCCCATCTAGTCATGGCAGGAAGGAGAAAGATGAGAGTAAAAAATATAAGCCAATATAAACCTCTAATAAAATGTTTAACTTCAGACTCAGACGTTTGAAGTGAACCAACTTTTCACTGAATTGCATTTCATAGCTTTTGCTTTAACATTTAAAATGAAGCTCTTAATTATAAGGTTGTAAGATTTTCTAAATATTGCTATTTCCCATCAAGTCCTAAATAATTCCACCTTTCCCATGTTCAATAAAGTTTACATTTAATATACTTTGTTGTGTACTTTTCTACTCTAAAGAGAAAGAAAAAGTATTTGTCATAAAAATTCATTGAATTCCTTATATTTTCACTATGCTTTACAATGAGAGTTAAAAAGAATAGAACCTCTCAAGAATGCAAAAAATATGACATTGTGATTAGAATATGTACCTGGACAAATGACTGCTTTTTTTTTTCTCTGTCTGAATATCATGTTTTCTTCTTGAGAAAAGAAGCTGAATGGCTGGTCTATTTAATCTTTTATATTAGGCACCTTGGTAGCAGCCTTTTGAATATTTCATGCTGTTGTCCTGATAAAGAACATAAGATGTTATGCAAAATTTGGCATAAACTGGTTCAACAGAATTTAAAATCAAAATAAAACAATGCAGAGTTTGGGACTTGGCAGATACCATGGCTCAGGAGAATAAGTTAGGCAATTCACGCTGCACTGAGGGCTGTGTGGTGTCTGCAGTGCATTCTGCTCCTGTCCTTTAGACTGGTTCTCTGCCCCTTGGATGCTGTATGCCCTGACGGGAATATGGAAATTTCCTACAAGTCTGTTTCAAGAACAATTTTCCAGAGTTAAATAATTAACTAATTGCTAGAATAATGCCCTGTCTTAAAACATAGAAACAAAGATAATTATAAATGTATCAAGCATTCATACCACGAATCATCTATAATAAGTGTATTATAGAAGACAGATATTTATTTTTCAACTGGTATTTGAAATCTGCTTTCACTCAAAAACATTTTAGTCTTTGAAATGAATTAGACACATACCATGTCTTTCGGGAAAACCAAAAATTTTTTGTTACTTAGAGCTTCTGAAGTTAATGACTTAGGGTTTTTTAATTTATTTAAAAGTTAATAATAATTATTACATGTTTAAAGATAGCTCAATTATGAATATGTCTTACAACAGTGAGGAGTTGGCCTCAACCTGTGTCTTAGTGTGCCTGTGTGTTTATGTGTGTAATATGAATGTATTAAATACAAATATTAAACATTATATCATGGAAATATCTTTTAGCAGACAATGTTCTTCATCTTTAGATGTTTCTTTCTCACTTTCTTAGTCATATTTTCTAGAAATCACCCACTATGATTACAATTAAACTAAGGTCATTGTTTGACTAGCTAAAAATATAATAAAGAATTCCTGTAAAGGTCCCTCAGTAAAATAAGTAAATGTTTATTCAGTTGTCTGATGAAAGTAGGGAATATTATGATAAGACATACAAAAATATATAATGGAAAAATAGAAGCGCTAAAATACATTGGTGTTTAAAAAGCAACTTTAAGCATGTGAAATGTCCGTTAATAGAATTAAAAAAAAATAGTGCACCCAAATGTCATATTTTTGATGTTGATATAACAACTTTAATAGATGATACTAAAATAGATTCAAGTGTGAAGCTACATGAGAAGATATTCATCCAGGGATTGAAAAACATGACATGACAGAAATCTATATTCCATTAAAGTTAAATTTAAACATAAGACTAAAGGTGATATTAAGACAATTTCCTGAATGACAATAAGTATAAATTAATAAATAATAATTTAATTTATAGTAAATAAAACTTAGAACTTAAGGCACTTGGAGTTGTTGAGTTTTACAAAGCATCCAACATTAATTAGATATTCTTGGCAATAAGCTAGATCTGGGTTCTCTTAAACCTCTTCTTTTTAGCAAAGTACAATTTCATACTTCATGGATTCACTTACTATAACTTCAAATACATCTACAGAGAAAACAATATTCCTTACAGATTTTTCATGTACGAAGTCTTTTTGATGTAATCAACAATGATGTTTTATAGCATTTAACTGTCCATAAATTTCAGAAAGAATTCAGAGTTCAACATTAGCCTAGTCTTGTAAACTGAAACATGCTCAGAATTATTTTTCATGTTTTTCTAATTTAGTATGTACAAATGCAATCAATTTTCTCCTCAGGCTGAGGAACTCATTACTTAATAATAAATTCAAAAGAACTTCACAATTTACTATATTTTCAAAGTTTTCAATAAAATGCCTTTTACAACATCAGTGTCTTTGAAATAGATATCACTGATTTTATAAAAAGAAATCATATAAACTGTAATCAGCATTTATTCAAGATGTAGTAAGCCAAATAAATAGAAGACATCTCTGCAAATGTAAGAATTATGTTCAGTAAATATTAGCTTTTAAAGTGGTGAAATTTAAATATTAGATCATTATCTCTGCCTTTATTGGAATAATTATAACTTTTATTAGATACTATATGTTTGAGTGTCCAAAACAATCAATAAATCTAACAATTGTTGGTATATTTTATGAAATGACAATGAGGAGTAAGACCTGATTACATGAAAGACAAATTATGTTGTTAGTTGAGAATGTATAAATATTTGATGAAATTAATATAATCCTAAGGGCAGAGAAGGAAATTAATGGGGTTCATCCTCATATTTCATTTGAGGGATTAGGTTTCTATAAATAATCAAGGATGTATTTAAGGAGAACAAATTGATGTTCTAGTTAAAATAACACCACAGATACAAACATGCGCATTGCAGAAGAGCTATTTGCCAAATTGAAAATATTGAGACCTGATCTAGTAGAAAGAGATAAGACAAAAGAGGGGAGAGGAGGGACAATAGGAGAGAAGATAGGAGGCAAGAGAGGCAAAGTGGAGGAACAGGAAGAGGAAGGAAGAGGAAAGTATCCTGTTCACCTGTGATTTTCTTTAACTAAATATGAGAACAAATAGGGAAAAATGAGAGGATATTTGGAGAAGAGTTGAATTTGAAAGTATTACAGTAAGTGCAGTAATATAGACCTGAAAAAAAACAATTATTATTTGTTCTTTGTTGTTGTGGATCCTAGCTCTGGATCTCTATATCTTACTTATGATGTAGACTAATGAAGATATGAGGAAAAGAAATATATCAGGGAGAGATATAATAGGGCATAGTAACTATAAAGGATAAACTCCATCTCTCTCTCTCTCTCTCTCTCTCTCTCTCTCTCTCTCTCCCCTCTCTCTCTGTATGTGTGTGCATGTTTGTGTGTGTGAAGGAAAAAAGATACATAGAGAAGAAAAAATTGAAGAGAAGACAAGATTAAATAGCTCATCTATCCAGAAGCCATAGCTACCTAATGTCAGCTGTATAATATCTGCCCTTGATACTATGCTTAGGAGTTACAAGTCAGAGAGACTCTCGAAACAACACAGTGTTTTCATTGCTCTCTGTTGCCTCCCATGATCTAAAAGTAAGTCCCAAATGTTAAAGATACCACACACTTCAGACATGGAAGTTGGTAAATTAGAACTGCTGCTAACATAGCATTCTCTTTTCTGAGGGTTAGCTCTCATGGGGGTAAAAGCCAAATAAGAAATTCAGTCAATAGTCCTACTAAGCTTTAAAGCTTACAAATGAAACACTGAGGAGTAGCCTGGCAAGATATCCTTAGTCTAAGTTATAGTGGCATTTTTATCTTGGGAATAACCAACAGTTGTCTAATTGAACTTGAGGCCCCTTCATTTAGAAGAAATTCATGTCTGGGACTATAAACCTAGTCAACCAGCAGTGGCTGAATAGGTGGTGGACCAAAGAGGAGACTCTATTATTAGATTTCCCAAAACGAACATGATTTCTTTAAATACCTTTACTATACCCACAGATAAGCACAGTTCTTACCTTCATAAAAAGACCACCCTTTCCAGAAGATGGAGAATATTAAAGAAATTCACCATTAGCCAAAACACAAAGAATAAGAGGCTCTGTGGTAACAAGGCGTGTTTGGTACATATGCAATGCAATTCCTATTCTCTCAAATCAGTTAAAAATTGTTGAAGAGAGAACAGAGCCTGAAGAGCAGCTCACCTGCTGTGATATAGTATCCTATAACCATAACAGGAATGTTTCACTCATGAAATTATAATATGATGGTTTTAAAATCAATACCTATGTAATACTAGTCAACATTTTAATAGGGCAAAAAAATTCACATGTCTATCTCTGAATGAAAATCTCTAGGTAGTCAATCAATACCTACAAAGAGGGAGAATCAGTTTTCTCCAAGATGATCTTGATAGGTTATCCAATCTCACGTTGTCAGCCTTAAACTCATGTTCATAAAAGCAATATTAAATAGATTCAGGTGTGTGTGTGTGTGTGTGTGTGTGTGTGCGCGCGCGCGCATGCGTGCACATGCGTGTGTGTGCAAATGTACATAGATGCCAGAAGAGGTCTGAATCCCAGGAGATGGAGTTGCTGATATTTGTGAGAAGGCAACTTGTTCAGTGATTATTTAACTTGGGTCCTTTGTAACAGAAGTACATGTTTAAAGTTATCATTAAACCTTCTCTCATTTTGCAACCATTGAAATAACAGAAGTCTTTGTAGAAATAAAACATCAATATCTCTGGATGGTGTGTGTAATAGGTGGTCAAAATACAGAGAGATAGATGGGACTTATACAACAGGGATCTTAGGGTTTCTATTACTATGATGAAACAAACACCATTATCAAAATCAAGACTAAACTATATAGCTTATATGTCTACATCACCATTTGCCATCAAAAGCATCTCAAATATGGTGGAGCTATGCACAGGTCATTGTAGAGTAGGTCTTGCTCTTTACCTCTTGCCTTCCTGCTTTCTTAAATACCTCACCACCATCAGTCCAGGAGTGACAGAGTATATCATAGCTCAGCCCTTTCTACATCAATCCCTATTTTAGAACATGTCCTATAAACTTTCATAAAGACTGATGTTATAGAAGCATTTTCTCAGTTGAGGCTCATTCTTTTAGATGACTCAGGCTTTAGTTAAGGTGACATAAAACTAGCCAGCACAATTAGCCCTTTGTCAACTTTACACACAAATATCTCACTTATCAACTAGAAACTCTCCTTTCTCATTTTTTCTCCAAGATTGAATATTAATATTATAATCATAATATGCAACACTAATGCCATTAGAACTTTCACAAAGTTTAAAATTTCAATCTCGTTAAAATCTCAGCAATTTCTCTAAAACTTCAACATTTCTATAAAATTCTGAAATCTCTTAATTATGGGCTTTTGTAAAGTCAAAAATAAGATATGATTTTTATTATAAAAAGGGAACATTCATGTTATGATTTCAGTCAGAAAAGGCAAAATCCACCCTTCACAGAGTAAAGAATTCAGTGTCCAATGTCTGAGATTCATTCATGTTCTTCTGAGCTTCTCCAAATAGGATGAGGTCATTTATCAGGCTCCACCAGTAAATGCAATTTTTCTCCTAGTCTCAAGCCAGCTCCACTTTACCATAGCCAATGTCCTTGATAGACATCTAATAGTACTGGTGTCTCCAAAATTTGGAGATCCCTTGCTGCAACTGAGCTCCACATTCATCAAAGTCCTATCCTGAGTTTTGTTAATGGTAACAAGACACAACCCTCCGTGACACCTTCAGTCCTGGGAGCTTTTCATACCTTCAAAATCAGTACTACTTGAGTGACTTGAGTGACCTGTGAACAGGAAGTAAAACCTTGGCTGTCTCTGGAACACGGTCTTTGTTTGATAACCAATGGAATCAGTACCATGAAGAGTATGCTTAAGTTGTGCTAAGCTTTAAATATCAGAACAAATTCTCCAGACCTAGCTTCTGTAAAATTCTGAAATCTCTTAATTGTAGGCTTCTATAAAGTCAAAAATAAGAAAAAATGTTTCTTATTATAAGAAGGAACATCCAGGTTAGGATTACAGTCTGGAAAGGCAAAATCAACCCTTAACAGAATAAAGAACTCAATATCCCAATAAAACTGAGGCATCACTTTAGAAACTTCACTAGCTGGGTACCCTTGGCCTTCACTGCTCTCAGCATTCATATCTTCTAAGCTCCTTCAGAAAAACCTCTCAGTGTTTTCCCTAGCTCAAAGTTCCAAGATCTTTCAACAACACTCCCAAATATATGGTCTTGTCTGTTATAGTTAATAATCCATGATTCAGATGCCAATTTCTCTCTTAGAATTTCTGTTAATGTAATGAAGCACTGACCAAGTACAGCTTGGCAAGGGGAGGGCTATTTTGTCTATTCTTCTACACTAGGAGATTTAAGCATCAAAGCTCAAAGTACCTTCAGGTCACATCACAAATCTTAAAATTAAATCTTTACCTGTGGTGAATGTGGTATAGAAAACAATCTCCCCTCTGGATGTAGGATTACTGGAGCAAATAGTCTCTGTGATGCAATGCTGAAAGTTCCATGGACTTTGAATAAAAAAATCAAGTAAAATAAATCATAGAAACAATATCCCAAATCAAAAAGCATGAACACTTTCATTGTGTACACTGGTAGTTGTATTTTAAATTGTTATGGCTACCAGAAAGGCAATCCTAATTGAGTGCTAAATATTAGCAGAATATCGTGATTCTAATATTATATAAAATGAGATTTTTCTTCAATAAAGTCTATGAGTTAACCTTTGTGTGTGTGTGAGTGTGAGTGTGTGTGTGTGTGTGTGTGTTTTCATGACTGTGTTTTCTCTCATTTTATTGAAGAGAGAATTTTTCATACCCTGATTATGATTTCCCCTCTCTTTTCCTCTATTCCTCTATTCCCCATCTCTTCTTGCTTATCTTGAAATACTGCTTTATCTTTCACTCATTAGAAAACAGGTTTTGAAGGAATAATAAAGAAATTAAACAAAAACTAACTCACTGGAATATGACAAAACCAACAAACCAAAGGAAGAGACTTCCCATAAAAATGTAAAAGGAACAGACACAAAGACACACCTGTTCACACTCACTAGTATTCCATAAAAACATTGAACTGGAAGCTAGACTGTTCATAAAAGGACCTGGAGAATAAAAAGAGAGATGAAAAATAATATATAAACAAATAAAAATAAAAACTGAAAGTTAAGATAATATTTTTTAAGAAGTCCTGACATGACATTGTAACACAAAGAACCTACGAAGGTGTGGCTGAGGTAATTTTGAGTTGGCTATCTATTGAGTTGCATTTCCATAATTGTCATGATTTAATATTTTCTTGAACTGAGAATCTCAATTTCCTTAGACAATGGCTTCTTCCTTTGGTCACAGAATGTCAGTGGTCACTAAACACAAGTTGAATGAATAAATGGTTGTTTCACTTGTCTTATTAGCTTTGTAAAGCCTGTATTGAAAATAGCAATTAGCTCAATTCACAGCATTACAATGTATCTTAACTAGACCAATTTTCTCCATTGCAATTATAGGTTATAGAGTAAATAGGACACTCCTAAGATTATCCGTACCCTTACTATGAAAACAAAACAATACTTGTGTTTTCCTTGCTATTTTGCTAGAGGTAAAGAATAAAGAGATAAGGAGAACAAAATGTTACCTATGTCTAAATCAGTAATTGTGTAGTACATGTTGAGGAACTGTCTTTTTTTAAGGAAAGTGTCTACCAGAGTATTATCAGAAGTATTATCAGAAGAAATTAAAACAGAAGGTGTAATTTGCATCATACAAATTAGTATTTATTACAATAATTATAATGAATACAATATATAAAATTTCATAAATATAAACATTATTACAATAAAATATAAAGTCCTAATATCATTGTAAAATTTTTATTTTAATCATTGAGGAGAACATTAAGGATAAAATTTTGAGTGTACAAAGTTAATGTTGACTACAGTGATGTCTGCTACATTGAGAGCCACAGATTGGGACCACATGAATTCTATGCATGCAGCAATGTTAAAAGGAGGAACTAACTTAGCATTTTTCCACTAAACTAAATGATTTTAAGATTTCTGTAAAGAAAATTATTTTCTACAGCTGAGGCTCCACATGATCGCTGAAGATCTGATCCTCTAGATGCCTCGGAATAACCCACATGTTCGTTGGCTTTTTTTGTTTGTCAACCTCAAGAATAATTGGAAAGGTTTAAAAAATTATTAATCTCAGAAAAGAAGGGTTGATCATTAATTCTGGGCTCTATTTCAGTACTTCCTGCGGCAGAATCTGCTTTAATGCTGGAAAGCCCTGAGACTCTGCGTGTGTGCTTTGATTTGGAATAACTTGGTTTTGCTTTTTGCAATTCCGTAAAACATTTTGTTTGAAAATTTTCTTATACTGAAACAAATGCCAATATATCAAAGTATTTTTGTTAACAGAGATATTGTTTGAAGAATTGTTTATTCAAAAATAAAGTATTTCTATACAATATAAAATTTTAAAACTTTTACACACTTATGATGTACTTTTTAAGATTAAGAAGAAACCACTAATAGGATCACTTTTGGAGACTCTTCATCACACTTTGTGAATGTTTCTATGATAGTCGGACTGGGAATAACTTGCTATGTTGCAAAAATGTCCTACAGTTTGCAAACTTCTCTCACCTTCAAGAATACAGGGACTTGAGATAAGAAGTACCATTCTCAGTCATGCTCTTCATTATAATGTTTTAAAGAAAAAATTTTCATAAAAGATAATTTTATTTCTTTTCAATTTGAACATTCAATATTGTTCCCTTTAGTTACTTAGATATATTAAAAAATTCATAGAACAAATCATCTGGAGAAAATTGTAATTTGAAAGTAAATATTAGGCAGCTGTTTATAGAAAGTTTGAAAATAATTGAATAACTTGAATTCTTTCTAAAAAATGAGCCAAATGTACACTGTCATATATATTTATTTTTAATTCTAAAACCTATATCCTCTGCCCATGTAGCAAAAAAGATATTAGGTTTTAAGAAAACCATTCAAATATAGTATTCAAAATTAATATCAATACATAGAATAATGTAAACTGTACATAAATTATAATACATATTAAGATCGCTACAGGGTATATGCCCAGGAGTGGTATGCCAGGGTCCTCCTGAAGTGTCATGCCCAATTTTCTGAGGAACCAACAGACCGATTTCCAGAGTGGTTGTACCATCTTGCAATCCCACCAACAGTGGAGGAGTGTTCTTCTTTCTCCAAATCCTCATGAGCACATGTTGTCTCTTGAGTTTTTACACTTAGCATTCTGACTGCTGTGAGGTGGAAACTCAGGGTTGTTTTGATTTGCATCTCCCTGATGACTAATGATGTTGAACATCTCTCAAGGTGTTTCTCGGTCATCCGAATTTCTTCTGGTGAAAATTCTTTGTTTATATACTCAGAGGATTCTTCTGCATGCAATAAAGACACATGCTCCACTATGTTCATAGCAGCCTTGTTTATAATAGCCAGAAGTTGGAAGGAGCCCAGATATCCCTCAAAGGAGGAATGGATACAGAAAATGTGATATATATATATATATATATATATATATATATATATATGTGTGTGTGTGTGTGTGTGTGTGTGTGTGTGTGTGTGTGTGTGTGTGTATGTGTATATGTATATATACACAATGGAATACTACTCAGCAATTAAAAATGATGAATTCATACAATTTGTAGGCAAATGGTTAGATTTGGAAAATATCATTCTAAGCGAGTTAACCCAATCACAAAAGAATACACATGAAATGCAATCATTGATAAGTGAATATTAATGAGCCCAGAAATCTTAAATACTCAAGGCACAATTAGCAAGTCAAATGATTCCCAAGAAGAAGAAAGGAGAGGATCCTGGGCCTGAAAAGATTGGATCCAGTTTTGTAGGAGAGTATCAGAACAGAGAAATGGTGGGAGGGAGGAGTGATTGGGGAATAGTTGGGGGGAGAGGATGTATGGGACATATGGTGGGGGGGAACTGGGAAAGGGGAAAGCCTTTGAAATGTAAACAAAGAATATTGAATAAAAAATAAAAAAAGATCACTACAATAAAACTGATATATTTTAAACCTAACTTTAAAATAATTTGCAATGTTCAAATGTAATTGAAGATTTTAAAACTTCAGACAATAAACAAAATTCTTGATTTTTAGTCCATGCCACGAATTGCTCTCTATCTGGGAAATGGTTTGTCAAGACATCTTTGTTATGTAATATTGCCTTGACTTAATTTGTTTTAGAAAACTGTATGAATAATTTTTTCACACAACATGTTAAGTGAAAGGGTTGAAGACAGAAATTTCAGAAAAAACTCACTTATCTTTTCATAGTGCAATCGCCAGCCTTAGCTTTCCAAGAAAAATACACACACACACACACACACACACACACACACACACCTCACAATTGTGTCAGCTTCCCATAGCCCTTACTACTTTCAAAAGATTTGAGCTTAGTTAATTTGGGTTGATTGTACGAATGCTAAAGAAAAAACAAACAAACAAAAAAAAAACAACAGTTAGAGTGTTTTCTCTTAAAACAATCTAATAGTTAGACAAAGAAATTACCATGCTTAAAAATCTGTAAGTCAATAAGCAGGCAAAATCTAATAATACGCTGTCTCCTTTGGTGATCATATAAGTTAGCACAGAATTCTATAGTACAGTCATGCTCCAGCATGGACGATTTTTCAGTCACCTAAGACAAAGGCATGTTCTTGTTTCCTGGCTGACTACTTCAGTAACTGCATCTCTGCAATACATGACTTTTTGTTTTGTTGTTGATGAGTTCTGTATTTCTTTGTGAAATGAATTGCATATTGCTGCAATTAATAATCTAGAAAATCAAGGTTTTGCATATTTAGACACCAGAGTAGATTTTTACAAAATAGAAAGGATTTTTAAATTTAAATATTTGTTTCTGTAGAGAATCTTCTTTTACTTATTTTTTCATTTAATTTGCTGTATGTCTACTATAATTTATATACACATCTGAGACTATCTAATTAATATAAGACAACAAAACCTTTATCAGAAACATAAATGTATTTTATGACTTTGATAGGAACTATGGCTTTTTAGATGTATTCTGCAGTTCTTTGTTTTACTAAATAAATGTCAATCTTTCTGTTATAATTGATTTCTAGCATTTTAATAATTCTGAAATATTTTCATATTATTATTTATCAGTAGGCAAATGTTTTTACAGATTTTTTGTTAATAATTTAAACAATTAATTGATAGTATAAATTTTATTTTATTTTTTATAGTGATAACATTTAATTGGGGCTGGCTTACAGGTTCTGAGGTTCAGTGCATTATCATCGAGGCAGGAGTATGATGGTGTCCAGGCAGGCCTAGTGCAGGCAGAGCTGAGAGTTCAACATCTTCAACTGAATTAAACTAGCAGAATACTGGCTTCCAGGTAGGTAAAATGAAGGTCTTTGTTTTTTGTTTTTTTGTTTTTTGTTTTTTGTTTTTTTCAGTTAGACAATATTTCTATATTATTTATTTGGGAAAAATTATTAAATATAGTTAAGTAAAATACAAAATTTCAATTAATATTTCGTGGATGATAATTATAGAAATAAAAGCAAAATGGTTACTAATGAACGAAATTTAAGGAAGAAATCGTGAAATACATACCTTTCTAAAAATGTCCTATATATTCATAATATATTTGTTTTAAACCTTCTTCAATCAGAAAACAATCAGGCTATGTCTATTTGTGAACACTGAGAAGCTCATATCCAGTAACTTCCTTCAACACATGACTTGTTGAATTTATCTTCCCTGGCTTGAACTGTGCCTGGGTGATAATCCAGAGGAATCCTCCTCTGCTCTGGGGTAGGAGGAACTGGGTATTTCCGCAATCAATACCAACTATAATGCAAACCAGTCTAACAGAGATACTTGATTCTTTTTCTACAAATAAGAAAAAGTTTAAAATAAAATGTATCCTCCCACCGAATAACCTGTGGTCCGTGGATAATGTGGAACTAGTCAGGAAAAAATCACACCTGTCCTTGCAAGAACCTTTTCCTGTTTTGGCCAGACAGAAATTATTGGGCCTCCTTTCAGTAAGACTTATAGTTTGGACCTGTATTCATGGACAAATAGCTATAGAAATTGTTCGGCAAATTAATGCGTCCTAATTCACAGGTTAAACCAATTAACCAGAATATTTGCAAAATAAGAATCCAGTTTAGTCTGATTGTATACAGGATGCCAACTCTAATTTTCCCCTTTTATGATGACACCAGTTTGTCTATCATTTCTGCAACATACTTTTCACATGTAAGTATATACCTTAGTTTTTGATCTGTGATGTTCCTTAGGAAGCCAGAAGATTCTTGGGGCAGAATGGAGGTACATTCTCTTCTAAGAAATGTGGAAAAAACAAGGACTTAGCCTGTACTCCACGTTCTTTTCCCTATAATGTCTGGCATTATGTAGCTTTTGAAAATATACAAATTGATTTCACTCCCATAATACCGCATAATATGCTTAAATTTGACCATTACTCCCCAGTTAATTTCTATAAAAATACTCTTTAATTGAACAGGTAAAAATAGTTACTCATAGAATGCTCATTTGAATATCTGTAGCAGGATGTCACTGGTGGTTAATGGTCAACTGATAAGGATAAAGGCCAAAGGATAAAATATCATCAGGTCCGCAAATGCTAGACACACAAATCAGCTCATTTTGATATGCCTTAGCTCAGTGTCCAGGTTCTTCTAAGCCTTCCTCAGATCTCATACACATCTTTTCTGCCCCAGCTCAACACTTATGTTTTCTATATTCTTTGTTTGCATTCTTTGCTTTTCATTATAGTATATTGCTATACTTGCTGTATTTTATTTTTTATTTTCTATATTCTTTGTTTACATTCCAAATGCTTTCCCCTTTCCCAGTTCCCCCCTCACCATATGTCCCATAAGTCATCTTCCCTCTGCCCATTCCCCAATCAGCCCCCTCCCATTTCTCTGTTCTGGTACTCCCCTACAATACTGGATCAAGTCTTTTCAGGACCAGGGCCCTCTCCTCCCTTCTTCTTGGGAATCATATGATTTGCTAATTGTGTCTTGAGTATTCAGAGCTTCTGGGTTAATTAATAGCCACTTATCAGTGATTGCATTCCATGTGTATTCTTTTGTGATTGGGTTAGCTCACTTAGGGTGATATTTTCCAGTTCCAACCATTTGCCTACACATTTCATGAACTCATTGTTTTTCATTGCTGAGTCATATTCCATTGTTTAAATATAGCATGTTTTCTGTATTCATTCCTCCTTTGAGGGGCATCTGGGTTATTTCCATCTTCTGGCTATTATAAACAAGGCTGCTATGAACATAGTGGAACATGTGTCCTTGTTGCCCGCAGGGGAATCCTCTGGGTATATGCCCAGGAGTGGTATGGCAGGGTCCTCTGGAAGTGTAATGCCCAATTTTCTGAGGAACTGCTAGACTGATTTCCATAGTGGTTGTACGATCTTGCAATCCCAGCAGCAGTGGAGGAGTGTTCCTCTTTCTCCACATCCTCGCCAGCACTTGTTGTCTCCTGAGTGTTTAATTTTAGCCATTCTGACTGGTGTGAGGTGAAATCTCAGGGTTGTATTGATTTGCATTTCCCTAATGACTAATGATGTTAAACATTTCTTAAGGTGTTTCTCAGCCATCCGAATTTCCTCAGGGGAAAATTCTTTGTTTAGCTCTGTACCCCATTTTTAATAGGGTTATTTGTTTCTCTGGGGTTTAACTTCTTGAGTTCTTTGTATATATTAAATAATAGCCCTCTGTTGGATATGGGGTTGGTGAAGATCTTGTCCCAATTTGTCGGTTGCTGTTTTGTCCTTTGGACAGTGTCCTTTGCCTTACAGAATCTTTGTAATTTTATGAGATCCCATTTGTCAATTCTTGATCTTAGAGCATAAGCTATTGGTGTTCTGTTCAGGAACTGTCCCCCTATGCCCATGTCCTCAAGGGTCTTCCCCAGTTTCTTTTCTATTAGTTTCAGTGTGTCTGGTTTTATGTGGAGGTCCTTGATCCACTTGGTGTTGATGTTATACATATAAGAATGGATCAATTTGCATTCTTCTGCATGCTGACCTCCAGTTGAACCAGCACCATTTGTTGAAAAGGCTATGTTTTTTTCCACTGGATGGTTGTAACTTCTTTATCAAAGATTAAGTGACCATAATTCTGTGTGTTCATTTCTTGATCTTCAATTCTATTCCATTGATCTACTTGCCTGTCACTGTACCAATACCATGCAGTTTTTAACACAAATTGCTCTGTAGTACTGCTTGAGGTCTGGGATATTGATTCCCCCAGAAGTTCTGTTATTGTTGAGAATCATCAAAGATTTAAGGTGTTTTAAGATGTGAACAAACACCTCAATGATTGTACAGGGCACAGAAACAAATGAGAGAAATCCAAGAAAACACAAGTTCATGGCTGAAAAAAATGACAAAGACAGTTCAAGATCTGAAAATTCAGTAAGAAAGATTATTACTGAAGAAAAATCAAGCTGAACTGTGATATATATTCTCAAAACTCAATAATCCAATTAGTGAAATTATGGTAAAGACTAACTAATAGAAGATATGAAGTAAAAGATCAAATACTAGGACTAGCAGATAAAGCAGAAAGAATATGCAAAATTAAAAACACATGCAAGGTATATGAAGGAACTACATTGAAAACATGAAAAGAAAATGTTTATGGATTATAGTACAAATGAATGGAAAGTAATCCCATGTCAGTTGGATAGAACTTATGGTCATCAGCACCATAGAAAAACACATCTCCATATCACGGGAAAAAAATAGCCATACAGATTAAAAAAAAGTACACAGAACACCTACCAGACAGGAGTAGAAAAGAAACACTATAGGATATATTATAAAGTTTAAAAATAAATGTACAGACTGAAAAGAGGATAGTATAAATGCAGAAGGCAAATCATAATCTACAAATAGTGAAAAGACTAAGTTACAATGGGCTTCAGAAATAAAAACATTAAATGACTGAAATGCCAAATCCAAACATAGTCACATGCTCACATAAAATGTAAAACCAGACCTTTTTACACATCAAGACTATCACCCATAGTTGAAGAGAGAAAAACTTTCAATGATCTAAACATCTTAAAATAATATGGTTTTTTTCCACATACCCTTAAGAGAATACTAAAAGCAATATTTGGACTGAAGAACAGAACAAACATAGCAAATTAGCTACAGAAAGTTAACAAAATATGTAAAAATTACTGTAACACAGACTAGACCAAAAAACCACAAACTGTGTAAAGAAGACAATAGAATCAGTGCATGCCTTTCAATACTCACTTTAAATATTAATGGCCTCACCTCCTAACTCAAAAGACGTAGGCTAGCTGAATGTATAAAGAAAAAAATCTACCTTCAAGTTGTCTATAAGAGGGCAACTTACCTTAAGAGGGAGAGGAGCACACTAGAGTGAAAAAAGAAAAAAAGCTATTCCAAACCAGTGTTGCTATCCAACACAAACATTAATTTTTAAATTAGAATTAATCAGAAAAGGGAGAGAACATTTCATTCTGGTCACAGGAATATTAAGTATGAAGACATTATAATTTAAAACATAAATATAATTTCTGGCATATGTAAGTTTTTAAAATCAGCCCAGTAATAGAAAACTCCCTTTAAGTTGTTGGTCATAGAACTATAATAGACCCTAAAAGCATTATGGTCATTGGCTATGATAGTTAAAAGATCTTATTGATGAAGATATCACCTACTTTCAGTCCTTAGCCTTGGAGGAATAGATCTCTAGCTGACAGGAAGTTTCTTACCTGAGGAATGGCTCTCAAGCTGCCAAGGGAGAGGAGCAACTGGTAGTCCTACCAAGTTACAAAGTCAAAACAATGACCAGTTTGTAAAGATAGTCTTAATGAACCAATATTAGTGGTTTTGTCATTGGGAAACCAACAGCTATATAATTAACATTAAGGCTTGATTAATGGAAAAGGATTCATACTGACACTGTACAGTTATCTAGCTATTCATGGCTGGAATAATATAGAGTCTATCAGAGAACCTATCAATACAATTTCTCTAAATAATTACAATTCTAATGATCTTATAAATACTTGTGGTTATATTTATAGATAAATATAGCTCACCCTTCATCTAAGAGCTATTACATAGATCGACCACTGGTCAAAATGCAAAAAAAAGTTAGTCCAGTTTTTATATATATACTTATAGATATATATGTATGTGTATATATATACATATGTATGTATAATATATACATATATTATATATGTGTGTTTTATATATAAGTATATATAAAACTTACACATTCAAGACTCAGGAAGACTTACAGAAGAGTAGACAGGAAGACTGAGCCAAAGACTGGGAATAGATCCTTTATACTTGACAGGGTACTATGCCTGTTATACCTTAACAAGGTCATTTCATGATCAAGATTTCCATAACCACATTGATGGCATTCTAATATGAACAGAGGAAAGTCCACAAAGTATAATCCCCAGACAAAGAGCTATAGGAGAATCTACTGATTTCTCTAGGAATGAGAATTTTCATAGGTTGTCCATTATTAATCCATTAATTTTGGATATACACTAAGCACATATATTTAGTGGTCCTGAAGTACTTATGAATTTAATAAGCTCTCCTTCTCACTCTCTCTCTTTCCCTTTCTCTCTCTCCCTCTTCCTATTTGTGTGTGTGTGTGTGTGTGTGTGTGTGTGTGTGTGTTTAAGGACAGTAGATGAAGAAATACCTGAATGAATGGGAGCAGAGGGGGATTTAGAGTAAGAGATAGAAATATGAATTATGTAAGTAAAAATATTCATGCATGAAAGTTTCAAAACTAAATCCATTTCACAGAAAATTGCCTTTGTGTGGTCTTGTAATATAAAACTTGGGAGATCAAATCAGGAGGATCAAGAGTTACAGGCTACTTTATGTGGTACAGTAAGTCAAGGCCATTCTGGGTAGTCTAAAATCTTGACTGAAGTTACAAACATGCAAAACTTTCATTCTTTAAATTATATTTGGTTATATTATGTCTTCTACTCATTCACAACATAGACAAACACACACATATATATATATATATATATATTAAACCCATAAACTAAACAAACAGATAATTTCATTAAGTTGGTTTCAACTTTCCTAATAGTTATAATAATTGTATATTTTTCTGTTGTAGGAATACTAAAATGTCAAACTGCCTTTTACTTCTAAATCATGATCATTATAATTAGTATTATTTTATTTAAGCTATAAAAATCTGTAGATAGCAGTACAACAAAAGCCCCCAAAAATTAGACTTAAACTTCCCCTCAAGTAATAGGCAACATCGTTCTGGAAATTTATCCTCTGTAACTTTTTTATCCCTCAATTATACATTTATGTTCACAAATTTCCAAAGTTCTAACATAATTTTAAAAAGAGTTATGCATATATATATGCATATATATAAGTGTATATATGTATATATAAGTGTATATATATGTGTATATATATATGTATGTATATATATATATATATATATATACATATATATATACTTAATTCTTGTAATACTTATGCCAAAGATAAAACATCATTACAAATGTTGAATGACTATTTCAACACAGGTCAGTGTCCTTAAGATCCATCCTAAGGGTGCAGAAAATGTGGTACAGAAAATTTACACAATGGAATACTATTCAGCAATTAAAAACAATGAATTCATGAAATTTGTAGGCAAATGGTTGGAACTGGAAAATATCATCCTAAGGGAGCTAACCCAATCACAAAAGAATACACATGAAATGCAATCACTGATAAGTGGGTATTAATGAGCCCAGAAGCTCTGAATACTCAAGATACAATTAGCATATCAAATGATTCCCAAGAAGATGGAAGGAGAGGCCCCTGGTCCTGAAAAGGCTTGATCCAGTATTGTAGGGGAGTACCAGGACAGAGAAATGGGAGAGGGTGATTGGGGAATGGGCAGAGGAAAGAGGATTTATGGGACATATGGTGAGGGGGGAACCGGGAAAGGGGAAAGCATTTGGAATGCAAACAAAGAATATAGAAAATTTTAAAAAAGTCTTTCACCCCATGTAAAAAAAGAAAATTAGTCATCAAAATATATTCAATAAAATAAAATTTTAAAGTGAAAAAAAAAAAAGGTCCATCCTAAGGGACACATTACAGAGCAGTACCAGTGCTCCAGCCATAGCTGATACCATTGGCTCAAGATAAGGGCAAGAGGGAAGTTGATTGCTATAGTCAGAGTAAGCATCAGCTTCCACCTGCTAGTGTGCCCATCCAGTATGAGTGAGCACAGCATAGCTTCCTTCAAGCAATTTGACTAAGTCAAAGACTTTCCATGATATCCTTTCTCAACTTACTGCCCCTGGGGCAGAAGTTGATAAAAACCTATTCTACTCGCTGCTGTCATTGTTCCATGATCAGCCTTGTGTCCTAGTCCTAGGTATTCAGACCCTAAAGTACATTCAAAGATGTTAATAAATCTGGGAATAAAGGTATACAGATACACACATATACACACACACACACCCAGAGAGAGAGACAGAGACAGAGACAGAGACAGAGAAGGAGGGTGAGAGGGAGGGAGGGAGGAAGGAGCGGAGGGGAGGGGAGAGATGAAGGGAGAAAAGATTATTTATTTATTGTATCTATTAATAAATACATGATTAGTCTCTAATCAGTAAAAAAATGATATTATAAAGAACTCCCATTTTCTGTTGATCGCCTGGTCATCCACAGTTTGGAGAACAGTGCTTCTGCCCTTGTGATTAATGTAGTCTGGATGCAGTCCAGCTTGTGGTTTGACTTCTCAGGGAAAGCACTTCTTGATTTTAGAGTTAGTAATTTTACAATTGGTGTGATCTATCCCAGTTTAAGATTCTTCACCTTGTTGGTCATTCAAAGTTATGAGATAAATCTCATCTTCTTAATATTATTATCTGTGTCTAATTTTCTTAATATTAACTCTCCTTAGTATTATGCCATACAAATGAATACAGACATAAACTTGTGACCACAAAGGACTCTGGAAAATTAGGTAGAAATTCTCTCTGGAAATTTATTTCTAATTCAGGAGAGCCTCAAACACCTTTTCAGTCTGGCTGATAATGTTTCAAGGACAAACTAAGGTCAACTTCTGACCGATATTACAGAAATATTTATAGAAACAAAGACTTCCAGGGAGTCAAAGAGAAAAGGCCTGTTTTCTCAATCTGTGCAGTACTCCTACCTCAGGGAACTAATAAATACAGAGAAAATTATATCGAAATTCTAGTACAGTACACTGTTTACTTGACGAGAGACAGTGAGAAGGGTCAATATGATATTAAGCTCAAGATCAAGCAAGAGAAGTTGTAGAAATTAATCTGTCTAGGTTCAGTGAACTTAATCATTTATTCCTTTTCAAAAATCGACTGCAATATTTTTTTATCAACTTTTCCGGCACTTAGTTATTGAAAATCAATGTTTGCAAGACATCCTACATTAGTATTTTGAGGTTGTAGCAAAATTACTCTATATTTTTGCATGTTGTTACATTTCACATAAGTTTCAAATGTTATGTTGTAAATATAAAATATTTTTTATTCTGTTCCTCTGAATATCAGGTGTAATCATAGAAACTAACCAGCATTTAATCTTTCATCACAGTAAAACTACAGCCTTCCACCCAAATTAAAACTCTCACAAACAAATAAACCAAAAAAATAGTAATAATCAAAGCATTGAAAATATCTTATTGTTAAAGGTGTACTGTGTCACAATGTGTCCCAGAGAATATGCTTCTGTCCACACATCTTCATTTGTAAATGTTTATTATAATGCATCACTGGTTTGGTTCCAGGTCTCTTGCTTCTGTGACATCATCAATATTGTATCCTTATTAGAACTTCTCCCAGTTATTCTGTTGTATGCCATAGTATTACTACTGTTTTGAATCAACAAGATTCATAACTGGCACTTCCATAAGACTTGATTCTTAGTTATCTTACAGATGTAGGAAATCTTTTGTAATTATAGTAAAACACAGTGTTAATAAATTTGAGAAAAATATTCTGTGTGAATAGGTAAAGATATGTTTAGTAGCCATAAAGTATTAGGGTAATATTTCATGTCTCAAAAATGGGACACATCTATATGAATTTTGGTCTGAAGACCTCTAAGCACCTACATATTATAAAAAAATATTAGTGTCCACTCTTGTTGGTTGCATACCAGGACTAGACAGTAATACCCCATTACCATGAATGGTGAATCTTGGCTGTAAGATACAGAGCATAAAACTAGAAGTGTGTAAAAAGCTCTTTCTCTATAAAATGAATTTTAAAACGCTAAAAGGTCCTTTACAGACTACTGGGTAAGATTGTCACCAACAGATATTCTCAATGACAGACATTGTATACTACACTAATGGAATATCAGGCAAAATGTGTTTGCTGATACAATAGAAGGACAACTGTTGTGGCTGCAAACAATGGCTTTCTGCTTGTATTGAAGATCTGCTCTACAGAAGTGACCTCCCATTTGATTCTAAACAATACATTTTTTTCTTTTTTTTTCTTTTTTTTAAATTTTTATTTTCTATATTCTATGTTTACATCCCAAAGGCTTTCCCCTTTCCCAGTTACCCCCCACCATATGTCCCATGATTCCTCTCCCCCCTGCTGTTCCCCACTCATTCCCCCCCCAAGATTTCTCTGTTCTGGGTCTACAATACTGGATCCAATCTTTACAGGCCCAGGGTCCTCTCCTTTCTTCTTCTTGGGAGTCAATTGACTTGCTAATTGTTCCTTGAGTATTTAGGGCTTCTGGGCTCATTAATATCCACTTATCAGTGATTGCATTTCATGTGTATTCTTTTGTGATTGGGTTAGCTCACTTAGGATGATATTTTCCAGGTCTAACCATTTACCTACAAATTGCATGAATTCATTATTTTTAATTGCTGAGTAGTATTCCATTGTATAAATATACCACATTTTCTGTATCCATTCCTCCTTTGAGGGATATTTGGGCTCCTTCCAATTTCTGGCTATTATAAACAAGGCTGCTATAAACATAGTGGAGCATGTGTCTTTATTGCATGCAGGGGAATCCTCTGGGTATATGCCCAGGAGTGGTATGGCAGGGTCCTCTGGAAGTAGCATGCCACACGGTTTCTGAGGAACCGCCACACTGATTTCCTGAGAGGTTTTACCATTTTGCAATCCCACCAACAGTGGAGGAGTGTTTCTCTTTCTCCACATCCTCGCCAGCACTTGTTGTCTCTTGAGTTTTTAATCTTAGCCATTCTGACTGGTGTGAGGTGGAATCTCAGGGTTGTTTTGATTTGCATTTCCCTGATGACTAATGATGTTGAACATCTTTTAAGGTGTTTCTCGGCCATCCGAATTTCTTCTGGTGAAAATTCTTTGTTTAGCTCTGTGCCCCATTTTTTGATAGGGTTATTTGGTTCTTTGGGGTCTAACTTCTTGAGTTCTTTGTATATATTGGATATTAGCCCTCTGTCGGATGTGGGGTTGGTGAAGATCTTTTCCCACTTTGTTGGTTGCCGTTTTGTCCTTCTGATAGTGTCCTTTGCTTTGCAGAAACTTTGTAATTTTATGAGGTCCCATTTGTCGATTCTTGATCTTAGTGCGTAAGCTATTGGTGTTCTGTTCAGGAACTTTTCCCCTGTGCCCAAGTCCTCCAGGGTCTTCCCAAGTTTCTTTTCTAATAGTTTCAGTGTGTCTGGTTTTATGTGGAGGTCCTTGATCCACTTGGAGTTGATCTTAGTGCAAAGAGATAAGAGTGGGTCAATTCGCATTCTTCTGCATGTTGACCTCCAGTTGAACCAGCACCATTTGTTGAAAAGGCTATCTTTATTCCACTGGATGGTTGTGGCTCCTTTATCAAAGATCAAGTGACCATAAGTCTGTGGGTTAATTTCTGGGTCTTCAATCCTGTTCCATTGATCTGCTTGCCTGTTGCTATACCAATACCATTCAGTTTTTAACACAATTGCTCTGTAGTACTGCTTGAGGTCAGGGATATTGATTCCCCCAGAAGTCCCTTTATTGTTGAGAATAGTTTTAGCTATCCTGGGTTTTTTGTTGCTCCAGATGAATTTGAGATTCATTATTTTTAATTGCTGAGTAGTACTCCATTGTATAAATATACCACATTTTCTGTATCCATTCCTCTTTTGAGGGATATCTGGGTTCCTTCCAATTTCTGGCTATTATAAACAAGGCTGCTATAAACATAGTGGAGCATGTGTCTTTATTGTATGCAGAGGAATCCTCTGGGTATATGCCCAGGAGTGGTATGCCAGGGTCCACTGGAAGTGGCATGCCCAATTTTCTGAGGAACCGCCACACTGATTTCCAGAGTGGGTTTACCATTTTGCAGTCCCACCAACAGTGGAGGAGTGTTCCTCTTTCTCCACATCCTCGCCAGCACCTGTTGTCTCTTGAGTTTTTAATCTTAGCCATTCTGACTGGTGTGTGGTGGAATCTCAGGGTTGTTTTGAAAGTTCTTAGCATGCTCTTGCTACTAGCCTGAGTGGGCAACATAGCAAATCTTACTTTTGGCAGAGGACTGGATTTACTGTAATGACTTAGGATGTGAATCCCCTGAAAGAATAAATGACTGTTTCTCTGATATGGTGGTATAATGTTCAGCCATAACTAGAAGGGACAGCCTAAGTATTCGTGTCCTTCCCTCTGACGGTCACAGAACATGAAGCAAGGAATCTACAGAGGTGATCCTACAGAGACTTCTACAAGAGGGGAATATGAAGAGGGAAGTGATCTCCTTCTATATCCAGGTGAGATTTCCATTGGAGGGAGGGAGACACCAACCCACCCATAATATCTTCAACCCAAAATTTGCCCTGCCTACAAGATACCTAACAATTGTAGCAGAGGTTGTCTATGAGTAGGTTGCCTGTCATTGGATCTGCTTCTCCTTACTGGACTACCTTGTTGGGTCTAAGTGGGAGAGCATGCACTTTGGTTTACTGTGACTGGATGTAGTAAGTGACATGGTACCAAAAGGAGGCTTCCCATACTCTGAGTAGGAGAGCAGAGGGTAATAGAGGGAGGGATTTGTAAGAATGGGATTGAGAGGAGTGGGGCAATAGCATTGTGAAGAACAGGATATTAAGTGAACAAATTAATTAACTAAAAAATAAGGAATGCTGGAAAGTAGTAACAGTAATATGTAGTTATTTTCCTCAAATTAAAATATTTGTTCATGGAAGTAGTAGTGAGACTTTATGAGATTAAGGAGGCTAAAGAAACAGGCTGTCTCAGGAAGCTCTGGAAGTTAAAAAATTCACATAGTCCCTTCCACAGGTTCTACAAGCAGGAAGCAGTTTCTGATGGAGAGGAGATAAAGTGATGCCAAATGCAAGATAAACATGAAGCTCCAGAGATAGAGAAGTCATGAGTCACTACACACACTTGGATGGAATTAGTAATGCTGTAGCTAGTTTTGAGCCATTCATGTAAGTAAGCCTGTTTCTATGCTTCCCAAAGTAACCTTGGTTGTTGACTAGGTGAATCAGTAATTTAGAAATAGGTCGAGTCTTCGTCTTGTCACCCTAATTCTATCCTAAGTAAACACAAACTGCTCACATCCTTCCAGTAAAAGCCACATAATAATGATAAAGATAAAGCTGGAGTAAAATGACTTAGTATTACTGTCTGGCATACTCAGAAATAATTAAGATTCATCATAGCTAATTCTTTGTAGACCTTTACTTACTTAAAGTTTGTTCATAAATAACCAATGCAACATACTGTCAGTTACTATCATTTAAGTTCTAAGATGGTAAAGGCTTTTAAGATAACAATCTATTTCTTGGCTTTTACTATCTAGTCTCCTTAGAAACAGCACAGAACATATAATCTTGCCAATGGATTAAGATGAAATAGTCATCATATACTTAAATACATAAGAGATCTGTAACACAGAATAACTACCAAGAAATAAATAAAAAGTATACATATATGTGTGTATGCGTGTGCATGTGTGTGTGTTTGTGTTTGTGCGTGTGTGTCTGTGTGTATCTGTGTGTATATATAGATGTTTGAATGTGTATGTACATAGTTCAAATGTTTAATATTTTTAGAGCAAAGACCACTATACTGATACTTCATTTTTAAAATTTGTTTCTGTACTTCAGTGGTCACTTTAGTTGTCCCACATTTCAATAAATATGGTCCAATTTCTCTCACATTATTGTAATATAGAATCACAGTGTTTTTAGGAATATTTGATATCTGTGCTTTATTAATCAATTTTTAAAAAATGAAGTGTCATAAAATATAATTGGAAAATAACAGCCAACATTTTATTTCTAGAAGAAATGAAAGGCTCATAAATTCTATGAATATAAGTGGCAAATCCTAAAGTAGAATGGATTACTTTCTTGCACACAACATAAGCTCCCTTGAGATCACATGATTTTTTTGAGGCTACAATTTCTATTTTCTAAATCTTTTAGAGTTTTAAGCATGATTTTTCAAGTGACTTTGTTCTCATTCATAAATATACATGCTTATACTTTTTTTAGAAAATAAATACCTGTAAGATATCAAAATATTCACATGTCTGCCCTACCTTTTAATAGGCAAAATAGCAAAGAGAGCATAAGAACAGAAGATAGATGTTTCATGGATGCATCTTATCTACTTCTATATCAGTAGGCATATGCTTTAATTCAGTTCACTACAGGTACAATAATTCCAGTGTATACACAAGTGTTTCCCCTTTACCTTTCCTGTCTGTGAGAGAAAAGAGTTATTTCTGCTCTTGGTATATGGATGGTATTTGTGTTTAATATTACCTGGCTCCTATTAAGAAACAATAGCAATGACTAGATTATTGAAATGGCCTAAGGAGTATTTTACTTTGCCTTTCAGGCACCTTTTTTTTTTCATTAAATTTTCTATTAGTCCTAGGGGGTAGGTATATTTATTCCTTTCTTAATATTATAGAGAAGACACAAACACATGATACTAACCCCACTATTTATGATAATACAAAAGACATAAAACAAAAATTAACAAATTTCAAGCCTAGAAATATGCCTGCTAATTATGGTTTCTCAGATTTTTATAGTGAAACATGAAAATGGAGACAGAAACCTTTTATAAGACACAGGATGAAGAAGACCATAGCAAAATAGTCTCTTTGGGATTATAGTTCAGTTCACCCATAAAATCACAATGTTTTTGTTTGCTTGCACAAAAGCTACACAAAATAAAGCCAGAAAATATATCCCAGCATGGGTGATAGTTGAGTAGCTATTGGTTTTTGATGGCAACTTCAACACAGATGGAGAGTCTATTTTCTTCAAGTCTGTGGGAAGGCCCTATAACTTGATATAGAAGGTCAGCACATTTGGCAAACAGTGGGGGGCGGAAATGTACAAAATTATAAATACACTTAGGAAGGATATGATGTGGTAGAACTTCTCTGAAGTACACAATTCCAAAGATCAAAATGATGGTAGATTATTTGTAGTGAACCTGGGATAAAAAGTGAACTATTATTTTAAATAAATATGTAAATCTCTGTACAACTTATTGAATACTCAGAGTATTCAATGTTATAAGGAGCTATGAACAGGACTCAACAGAAAATCTTAAAGTGATATAAAAATAATAAGAGTTTTATTATAATTAATTTTGTGACCTTATGCAATTCTCTGGGGTGGACATTGTAGATGACCTACTCTGGTATGTTGTTAAAAGATTAGACATACCTGAAATAAATGCTGTGTAATGTGCCAAATATCTGATACAGAAAAGGACAAAGCAATCACCCCTGAAACAATTTCTAAATATAGATAGATAGATAGATAGATAGATAAATAGATAGATAGATAGATATTCTTATGTAACATTAAAAGAAGCTATAAAGATATTTGCTATGAGACCCAGTTGCTAAAGTGTACTGCAGTTATTTGGAAAAATGTCATGAAAGCAGATGAGGTATACTAAATTCATAGAAGCAGATTTTTGACAAATGAAAGCTTTTTCTCGCCAAGGATTTAAAGCAAATCCTTGTCTTCAAATACAGTTTCTACTATTCATTGTGACCTGAGTGATACCATTGACCTGGTGTAACTCCAAAAGTTTTGTCATCCTTTAGAAAATACTAAGAACTAAACTTTTGATATGAAAATTTTTGGATAAATGTTTTAAGGTATATTAAAATTATATCTTATAACTCGTTTCTACTAATTTTTTATTTATTCCACACAAGATACTTTTTAAATGCAATGTCTCTTTTGCATATGAAAATTCAAATGTAAAAGGCACGTATGGCTAATTCCCAGCTAAATTTGACAGCAAACCCTTCAGAAAACCCAAACTCTACATTTGCTGTGATACGCTACAGAAAAGTAGTAAGACTTTTTCTGGTTTGGAGAATCGGCTATTTATACAGAAGTCAGCTCAACCATGCTTTAAAAACATAATATCATATTGTTTATAGAAACCTCAATTCACCCAATACTTTCTCCCACATGTACAAACTACAGGTTTTTTTATATGCTGAACTTTAATTTTAATAATAATATTCTAATGAACATTTTCTTTTAAAAATCTGAGAATAAAAGATGGGCTTCTGTAATTGAAGGATAAAATCTTGACTTCCGAAAAATAATGCAATTCTGTGAATTATAAAATATTAGTATGTTTATAGTCACAACAGATAGCAGCAGTTCACCACCCACTAGGTTTAGCACTGAAGACGTTCTATAATCCAATGAAAATGAAGGTACAACCTACCCAAGTTCATGGGACACAATGGCTCCACGAAGACATTAGAACTTCTCATAGCAGAAATTTAGAAGTACGCCTGAAAGCTTTAGAAGAAAAGTAGCAAGGACATCAAAGACTAGCAGGATGCAGGAAATAATCAAAGGCAGGGCTGAAATCAATCAATTAGAAACAAACAGCTGCAACATTCCACAACGACACTTGCTCAACTATGTTCATAGAAGCTTTACCCTTAATAGCCAGAAACCAGAAATAACCTAGATGTCTCTCACCAGAAGACTGGATAAAGAAAATCTACACAATGGAATACTGTTAAGCTATAAAAAACAAAGACACCATGATTTTTTCAGGCAAATAAATGAACTTGAGATTAACATCATGGGTGAGGTAACCCAGTCCTAAAAGAACATGCAAGGTATGTATACTCACATGTAAGTGGATATTAGGCATAAAATACAGACTCCACAGGAGGTAAACAAATAGAATGCCTAAGCAAGGAAGCTTGAATCTCAGTTAGCATAGGATGCAGGTGGAGGTAGGAAACTAGGAGAGAGAAAGAATGGAGAATGGGGAATGTGGGGGTTAAGTATCAGGTATAGGGAAGGAAAGGAGAGATGGCTAGATGGCCTTTGAAATAAATTGAAATCAGTAGCTGACTGGGGTGGGGAGGTAGATCTCCAGGACAAGACAGAGACCTAAGATAAAGGAGGCACCCAAGAATCAGTGGAAGTGACCTTAGTTGTGACATTGGAGATATGGAATCTGAAGCAGCCACCTCCTGTAGTCAGGTAGAAATCCCAGTGGAGTGATAAGGACACCAACCCACCCACAAAACTATGGATTCCAAATCTATTCTGTCTACAAGAAATGCTGGCACAAGAATAGAGCAGAGAATGAGGGGATGGCCAACCAATAACAAGCCCAACTGAGATTCATCTCACGGGCAAGCATTAGTACTATCATGTCCTGTTAGGCTTGCAGACCCTATCACACTGCACGTTCTTTCTCTCCTCCAAAGAAACAGAACAAAACAAATACAAAATTAAAACAGCCAAGTATTACTCTCAGAAAAAGGCATAAAAAATTTGCCTCTAAGTTATTTAAGTGAGTTAAGATTTGTACCATATTTAGGTTATTTGTATAGACATTGTCCATACAAATTAAAATAAAATAATGCAAATGGAGTAAGCTTACATCGCTAGGGAAATGGAAGCATTCTGAGTAATATGGAATGGTCATAATAGTTTCAGTAAGCATGGGCATAAGAGCATTGAGGTAAATCAGTGAAGTAAAAAAAAATACTCTAAATAAGTAAAAAGACAGTTATAATTAGTGTGAGACAACTGAATGATCAGGTAAGAGGAACAGTCAGGTTCTGAGCCAGTGTTGGCGTTCTGGGCACCTCTTAGTAAGTCCTTACTAAGCACATTGCCTTGCTTCTAATCCAATTAATGATAGCAGAATAATCTCTTAGTAATTAAGTCTTGACTGGGAAAGGGGGCAATATTTGAAACGTAAATAAAGAAATTATTTAATAAAAATTTATATATTTCAGGAAATTTCCCAAGATTCATTAACCTTATGTAAAATAGAGGCAACAGAGAATAACTGGAGTTACGTGTTGGTCACTGTGTTAGCATTCAGTTCCAGGGTGAAAAACAAGATGGTCACATAAAAGCAAAGAACATAGTCTATTGGCTGATTGCTCTCCTAAAGTGTAAGAAAAGCATCAGCTCGAGGTTGGTACTATCAGAAATGCCAGGGAAGGCTGGCAGACATCAGGAAAGCCAATATAAGTAGTCATCAGCTACCATAGTACATGAGATGGACAGAAGTTATCTTCAAAGCCTGACTACTCCTGTGATTGTTAACAAAAAAAAAAATCACTTTTTTCATTAGAATCATTCTGGTGCCCCCTATCGTCTTCAAGCACTCCCCCCTTCTGTATTTTTATATTAGACACAATGCTGCCAAGGCAACCTCAGCACAGAAGTCCAGCGGATCAGACTTAGAGCCATCAGAATATGAAACCAATCAACCTATTTTCCTTACGACCTCGTTACAGATATTAGGCATAGTAACACAACAAACAACAAACAAACAGCACAAAATCCATAATGGACTCTGCTGGGCAATCCCAACATTTGGAAAGCAAATGTAAACAGTTCATCTTCATGAGTTCAAAGCTTGCTTTGGTTACTAATGAAATGCCAGCAAAACCAAATAAGAAACAACAACAACAAAACAAAAAGCACTCAAGTAAGACAACAAACCAAGCTCTTCTGTTTGATCTTCCATGTCCCTATATTACTTGCATTTTGATTCTCCTCATATTATTTTCTCTTCTATGTTAGTCATACAATGTGTGTGTTCTCATTCCGTGGCCCACCAATAAAATTCATCTTTATTTTGTATTTACTTGAATTGAATTTTCTTTTGCCTATGTGTTTTCATGAATTAATATACATTGTGTTGATATATTATTGAAACATTCTGGTTCACCAACATTCAGTAAACCTATTTATTCTTTTGTCTTCCATCCTTTTTCTTAAAAATATAAAATTTCAGCCATAATGAAACAAATGACAGGCAGACTGTACACAGATGAAGATCTCAGGGCTACATGAAGTCATAGCATGAATCATGCATCCATCCCCTCTTGCTGTTTGGGAATACAATGAAAATATCTCCTGTGGTTTCAGTTCTAATAAACACTATGTATTGTGTTACCTGTGGGATTTTTAATACTATATGCATAAGCAGTATATCTTGCGTTATATAACAGGTGTCTGTTATTTTTAATTAAGTTCTAAGACAGTTTTCAGTGTAATCAATTTGTAAAGAATGTTGGTGTGTAGAGCACTAAAATACTTTGAGTTTCACAATTGTAGATTTTCCAAACCAGTATTTAAATTAACCTTATTCCTCAAGAGCTAATTCTTTTTGTTTAACTGTCCTAATTGTTTACTAACCTGGAGCCAGTTGTACCTGGGAGAATAGAGCCAAAAACTGTTGCAGACTGAAGTCTCAGGTGATACCAAATTTTATTCAGGGCATCATACTATTTATATTCTGAGGGTTAAGAAGAATTACATGAGTACAGGGTACAATCACAATCACAAATGACAAGCCATATGTAGCTAAAAGATGTTAGTCCATAAATGCATATAGACAAACTATAGCCAGGTGTAATGATAATCTGAAGTAAACACACTTCTATGTGCTACACCTGGGAGAAACATGAAAACAGGTTCTAAGAAGAATTCCGTGTTTAGAGCAACATACCAACCAACCAGTCCCCCCCAGAGCAGCCTCCAGGGATGAAACCACCAGCCAAAGAGTACACATGGAGGGACCCATGGCTCCAGCCTCATTTGTACCAGAGGATGGCCTTGTTGGACATCAATGGGAGGAGAAGCCCTTGGTACTATGAAGGCTGGATGACCCAGTGTAGGGGAATGTCAGGGCAGGGAGGCGGGAGTGGGTGAGTGGGGAGCACCTTATAGAAGCAGGGGGAGATAGGATGGAATAGCGGAAAGTGGATAATATTTGAAATGTAAATAAATGCAATATCCAGTAAAAAAGAAGGAACTAAAGTCACAATCCTCTTGCCTTGTTTCCTCAGAGTTTTGTCACAAGCACTCTGAAGTCCCCTTCCATGACTCCACTCTTGAACAGCCAATAAATACTTTTAGTACTTCAAACTTTAGACTCAGGATAGAATGTTTTTGAGATCTGCAACTAGTCTTTTGGTTCAGTCTATCTCAGATTTCTATTTGTCTATTATACAAACTGACTCAATTATCCATTTTAATTGGTATATAATTTATGTACAATATGTACATTTTGCACTTAATGCAAATGAATTCCACAGCATATTTTGTCCTGTAATTTTATCTCTAAGATCAAAGTAGTTTAATACTAACACACACTACTACTAATACTAACACACTACTGCACAATTACCAAAGGCTTTACTATAACATTCTGCTATTTTCTAATGAGATGCATATAATTTAAATATTAACTAAACAGGATTTCACTTATGGAAGATTATTAGACTCCATAAATGCTAAATTAACGAGTACAATTTATGTGTATGATTATGAAATTATAAGCTAGAAGCTTATGTCTTTAATAGAAAAATAAACAAAAATTTTACTCAACTCTTGCAAAGGGAACAAGCAGGATTTCCTGGATTCATAATGAAAACTGACATGATTTCCTCAGAGAATGAATTGGATACACAAAGAGCAGTAAGAACTGCCATGACTCTTTCAAGTTCTTCAGATGATGAAGTTGTGATGAAGGAGAGAGTAATTAATTAACCATGGAAGAATGTGTTTCCTGTGTCTTTGTTTTATATTAGTGAGTAGTAGCATGATCTAAGAATGTACTTGTCAGCATTTTAGGATTGGCAAGTCTGGTATAGTCCATACTGAAAAACAAGGTTTGTAGTAAGATGTATGAATCTCAATGTCAAGATATAGAACAACGTCTTAAATTCAGAAATTATCAATTTATACAGGAAATATGTGAACTTAAGACTAATATTTTTCAAAGGATCAAATGCACTCATAAAAGAGGAACCAAGGAGATGACAACCCTGGTATTAAATTGGGGATTTATTTAGTGGGGTATGCATTTATTATAAGTTCATTATGTTAATCAATTATCTTTCTTTTCATCCTGTAGCTTTTATTAGCCAGCTAAAATAATAGTGCTTTTCATCGTGTTTACCCTTATAAATAATATTCAGTGTCACCAAAGCAGAGTAATGGGGATAAACAGCAAAGAGAAGAGATGGTGAAATGTTCATAATGTCAAGTCAATGTTTTATAAGGTCTTGTCACAAGTGAATTTTTCTTTAATAATAAGGGAAATCCTAAGGAGGAGAGACATTTATTGGCCTTCCTTCCTTCCTTCCTCCCTCCCTCCCTCCCTCCCTCCCTCCCTCCCTCCCTCCATCCCTTTATCCCATCCTCCCTTCCTTTCTTCTTTTATTCAGGCCATTGTTTTTTACCATGTTGCATATGTAATACAGTTGTAGCTAAACTTTGTGGATTTAAATACTTAGTCTAAGTAATTTTTCATACTATCTTTAATTACATGCATAAAATTGAGAAGGCTATATACTGTCACTAGGGGTAAAAAAGAAAGAAATACTATCATTTAAACTATATTATCACATGGATGTCATGCCAATAGGAATAGGTTTTGGAGAAAAAATAGTTACAATTTAGAATATATATTAAATTGCATAAATTTTGGACATCTAGTTCTTCTAAAGGGAATGAAAGGAAAGATGGAAGAGAAGAAATGCTAATGTATAATATATTATATATAATATATGTAGATAGATATTATATATAGATATGTATGTTTACAAGACTGAATTACATACTTGTGCTTAATAAATGTCCACATTGATTTGATAAATGCACAATTCACCCTCTATCTATGAGAAATGAGAAATCTGGATAGAGGACTTAATTAAAGAAAAAATAAGACTGCTTCATCTTTGAATTTAATAAATATAACTTAGAATGTATAAAAGAAATCTGATGCAACTTCATTACTTCTTGGCTCCATGTTGGGTTCAGGGTACTCCACACTGTAGATAGTACTACTTTAATGCCAGGGACAAGGTGAGTTTCTGTTTGATTTCATACCAAACTAATGTTAGCATTTCAATAATTGAATTTGAAATTGCTTTCTTTTGTTTACTGAAGCACTACGGGCTGTTATATCACAGGACTGTAAATCACTCAGGCAGTAATAAAGATTCATGTACACTATAATACAGAAGCTATAGTTCCATCCATTGGTTTTAGGGAAACAAAAGACATTTAAATATAACATCACAGGATTTTATATATAAATATCTGGAACATAATTTCTGGTATTAGAATTTTATACTTTTGATTTAGTTAGATTGCTAGGTGTAGTGGGCATTATATATTATCTTTTCACAAAAATTATGCAACCTATTTGAATAGTTAAGGAATACTTTTTACATTCACTACTATCACAGCAATTATTATATTTTATTACATTTAAAATCCTAAAAGGAATGAAACAAAATTGAAAATACATAGTGGCTAAGTAGATTTTTCACTACATGTAAAAGTCAATATCACATATGAAAACAACAGGAGAAATCTGGTGAGCAGCTTCAAGCAAATATGCTTAATGCCACCAAAACCTGTCAACCTGGGTTTAGTGCCCAGAACTAATGGAGAAAAAAGAGAGCAAACTCCCAAACTGTGTCCTTGACCCACATAGACACAGAAAGTGTCCACATTCACAGATACACACTTTTGATGATGATGATGATGATGATAATTATAATAATTTTATTTTAAGAAAATTGGAAGAATGAGATAAGATTTAATGACCATTATCAAAGGAATATTGCTACTCAATCAGTTTATCTTTACTCTGAAAATTTAAGTGTACTATATATGTTGTCATATATACATAGGGTCTTACTATAAGAGGTAGAATAAACTATGGAACACGCATTTACTTTACTTTAAATATTCGTGACCTGAGATTATTTTTATGTCATTATAATGAGATATTCTATCTAAATATGGTGCCTAGCATGCTGACATTAAATGCATGATATTCTCATATATATATATTTATATTTATATTTATATTTATATTTATATTTATATTTATATTTATATTTATATTTATATTTATATTTATATTTATATTTATATATGTGTGTGTATGTGTGTATATATACACATATTATGTTTATATGATTTCACAGAAATAAAAGTGAATATACATTTCTTGAACTAAACCACAAATATATATATAATTATTATACATATATACATATATATTTTATTTTTTCTCTCCTACACTAGAGCCTCACTGCAACCAACCCTCCTTTTCCTCCTCCCTTCCACTTCCCTTCTACTCAAGATCTATCACTCCTCTATTTCCCTTCAGAGAAGAGCAGGCCTCCTTCTGATATCAATCAAGTGTGGCATAACAAATCACAATAAGGTAGCCATAAATCCCCATATCAAGACTGGATGAAGAAATTGATAAAGTTCCTTAAGGATGTAGTGAAAAAAATCCCTCAATAGAAACTGAGCAAAGGACAAGCCAAACAATGAAGAAAATGAATACCTCCTGTAAGAAGGCCAAACAAAAACAAACAGTAGAAGAAAACAAATAAAAGTACTCAAGACCTGAAAATGGAAATAGAATCAATAAAGTAAACACAAACTGAAGGAACTCTGGAAATGGAAATTCCAGGTAACTGGACAGAAACTACAGAAGGAAGCACCACCAACATAATACAAGAAGAGATGGAAGAGAGAATCTCAGGCATTGAAGATATAATTTAAAAAATAGATACATCATCAAGCAAAGAAAAAATTAAATCTAAAAATTCCTGGCACAAAGCATTATATTTTAAAATTAGAATTGACCACAGAGAGTCAACAATGCATCCTTATTAGTGTGTGGAACTGTGGTTCTCATCATGAAAATTTCATAATCTAGATTCGTATGTTTGTTCAGATTTACTCCCCTTTGCCATGTCTTTACCTGCTTAATATAACCTATAACAATATTTCCTAGTAGCTCTAGTGCATTCCATTGAAGAGAGGCATAAAATCATGTCCACAGAATCATCATTATAAATTGGTGCGAACTTAGTAACAACCAAGAAAAAGCATGTTAGTTGAGGCTCAGAAAGAAGTTTCACATCTACATCTATTCTGCATAAAAATAACACACTGTCTTATCCTCAGTATGTTTCACATTGTAATATTTTAAGTCAATGCACTATTAATATTGAGTTCACGAGAATGTATGAGGATTAAATGAGTTTCATGAGTCCACAATGCCAGAGCATCAGAAGGTGAATTGTTCTTTCAGTATTCCCAATTTAAAATTGAGTGCCAAGAGAAAGCAAAATAGAAAAGATGCATATACATTCCTCATTCAAGGTTAAAAAGCTAATATAAAGTAAATGAAAAGGACTTGATGGTAGTTAATAAATTCACAATTGTCAAGTTAGGCAGTAATTTAAAGAGTGAGAGTGCTTCAGATTAAAGATATAATGAAATACATATTTTAAAATATCAATCCATGTCAAACTGCACTTAACATTTATTTAAAATTTATTGTGCTTTGACACTTTTATTGGCATATTTAACTGATATTATGTAATGAAACTACAAGACACAGCATTATGTTACTCAAAGTGTTTTCACAGGCATAATTTGGAATCAATAAAGAGCAACTCTTTATGATATTACTAATAAATTATTGATAATTTTTAAATGACTATCTATATTATTATCGAATTTTATAAACTATCTTCCAAAGTTTTCAAACATAAAGTTTTGAAATTTGTTTTTCTATACTATTCTGTGGATATATATATATATATATATATATAATCTGCAAACAGGATAAAGACGACTGCATTACTACTTACTATAGGGATAAATTTTAGCTAAACTTTATTATAAAATTTGGTATTCAATAATGCAGAATTCACAATTTGACCACAAATTACAGAGACTGAATCCCAGAATTTTTGTTCCAGATGTGGTAATTTTTGTAATGGATGCCCAAATATTCATCTACCTGATGCATAACTCACCATTTGGCCTCACGCGTCTCCCACACTTAAGGCATATGAAACATTTTTGGCTCTTCTTACTCCAACACATCACTATGTCATAGTTCTCCAAATAATTCATACTTCCTTTGCCGAGTTGCTTAAGCTGAGATACCATTTGATTCTGCTGTTCCTCCCTCCTTACCTACAAACTTCAAGAATCACTGCTTCCTCAGTGGAGTCCAGCCGTTTGCCTTCCCCTCTCCTCTGATGCACCTATTGTTAGTCATTTCTGACTGGCTTGTGCCACTCATATACCAATTGCTCTCTGATTTTTATTTAATCCTTCTTTAAAAACTTTTTTTTTGAAAAGTAATCAGACCAGGTAGTTTGGGACCTTCAGCTTTGTCATTTCTAATAACATCTGATTCCTTTGTGTACCTATTCAAATGTTTTAATGTGAATTTTATCTTAACAATAAAGACTTGATAGCATGACTGACATTGCTTTAGTGTAAAGATCACTGTAAGCATAATGAAAATCTCAACAGCCATATACCTTCCATGAAGGTAGACCTTTGGTCCATTTCATCCAGTCGCATTTATTTTAGTAATGGTTTCAAATTTTCTCTATGTAATCTTTTATTTTTCCTTTTCGATTAGATCATTTCAATGTAAATAAGTTATGTTGTTTTAATATATGTCTGTTAATTTTTCAATTATTGGTACAAACAATGTATCCTGAAGTTATGTTAAATTTTCTTATTGATTCTGATAGGCTTTTGAGGCCTCTTTATAATTCTCTACATGAAATAAAGTGTTTGGCTACAAATAAAAACAACTTACTTCTTCAAAAATATATAGCATAGTTGGCAATAGGTTAAAATAATGTACCTTAAGAATATGTAACAATTGATGAGTAGAGTAGAAACTATCATCTTTTAATTTTATAACACATTATCATTTGATACTTGATCTACTAACTAGTTTTGGTAGTGTCTTTTATAGTTAGATTTGGTCACATGACTGTGTCTTTATCAATAGCATATGGGAAAGAGTGTTAGGTTTAATTACTCTACTATCAGATTTCATTAAATATCCCCCCTCTCAAATTCAGCAGATTGCACAGCCAAGGCTGAACCAATCTTTTGCCATCCAGGCCCAAAAACTTTTAATTAACCTCAACACCTATTCCATTTGCATGTTGTTGGACTGTAGGGAGAAGCTGGTACTGTGGAGCCAGATCAGACTTTTTATAGTAGGTCAGGGCCATCAAGGATGGGAATTAGAAGGATAACTATGATTGGGAAGGTCTTTGAGATGTTTGAGTGTTGATGGTGCTTTGAAGACCAGGAGCCTGGGGACAAATGATGAATTGTAGAGATGTAGAACTGTGTAAGAAAAATGGTCTGCATAGTGATGTATTACAGTTTCCAATGTCCCTGTGACAAACATATTTGTAATGGAGGCATGAGAAACTTGGAAGAAAGGAGAAGTGCTTATGCAGTGAAAATGGCTGAACCAAGTCAATATCTGAGGCCTGAGCTTCCAGCAAAAGCCATAGTGCTGTGAATGGCCTTTACGGCCACCTGAAATCACATTATCAGTGGGCCATGCTGCTGCTGGGTACCATTTCTGAATCCATGGGTCTGCTACAGTGTATGTTGCTAATGTGGTCCAAGTTGCCACTCAAGGACATACTTATGTCCATATACTGTGCTGTCTCTAAGGGTTATAATGATGTCCTTGGACCAAGCGGTAGCAAAGGTTCTTATTTATGTCCATGGTCTGCATTGACATAGACCATGCTGTAGACCACAATGATGTCCATGGAGTATGATACCACCCAGGACCATGAAGATATTCATGGTCTGTGCCACCACCTGAGGCCCTGCTGATGTCTGTGGACCATGCTTCCGATGAGAGCCATTTGGAATCCATTGCTCTGTGGCATCAAGGGCCAAGTTGATGTCTGTACCATGTGGATGCCAATTTTGACTACTGAATCCATGTTTATGTCTATAGATTGCATGGACACTGAGGAGCATCTTTGTACATTTTGTCTGTACTGCCACCTTGGACCATGCTGAGGTCAATGGATATTACACTAGAAGCCAGGTGGCTATCTCTAGATACCATATGGAAGTCCATGATCTGAATTTCTGCTGACTGTGAAGGGCAAGGAAGCTTTTATCTGCAGTGGTATCTTGACTACAGATTCACAGTTGAAAGACATAGAAGGTTTCTATGAGAATCTCTACCTCCACTCCCACCTCTGAAAAGTAACAACCTAGACAGGAAGGCAGTCATTGAATATAAAAATTCTCTTCTTTAAGGAGTTGGACACCAGGAGTTTGACCACACTCCAGTGACTATATGAACAATACAATTTTTTTAAGATCTTTGGATTGGGGCACAAGACTGGTAGAGATGGGAGGAATTGGAATAAGGTTGAGCAGGATGCATTATGTGGAATTCTAAATGGTCAATAAAAGTATTGTGATAAAAAAAAATAAGACCTTGTGTAGAGAGCCTTATGGAATTCCTGGCAGGAATTGACATCGACCATATGTGAAGTTCCTCTCCCAGCCTGTTGTATATCTCCCCTGTCTCCTCTTACACCAGGTCCTGCCCCCCCATTTCCTCTCCCCCTACTATCTTCCTCCCAAGTCCCTCCCACCTTCTATGTCCTGTCATTTTTCTCTTCCCGCTTCTATAGGACTGAAGCACCCACACTTCAGACTTCCTTCTTCTTCTTGAGCTTCATATGGTTTATAAGTTGTATCTCATGAGTATTCCAAGCTTGTTTCCTAATATCTGCTCATCAGTGAATTCATACCATGCGTCTTCTTTTGTGATTGTGTTACCTCACTTAGGATGATATTTTAAAGTTCCATTAATTTTTCTTCAAATTTCATGAAGTCATTATTTTTAATGGCTGAATAGTACTCCTTTGTGTAAATGTAAGACATTTTCTGTATTCATTCCTGTATTGAGAGACATCTGGTTTGTTTACAGCTTCTGGGTATCATAAATAATGCTTCTATGAGCATAGTGGAACATGTTTCCTTTTTATTTGTTGGAGCATCATTTGGGTATATGCACAAGAGTGGTATAGCTGGGTCCTCAGGTAGTACTATGTCCAATTACCTGCAGAACTGCCAGACTGATTTCCAGAGGGGTTATACCAGCTTGCAATCCCACCAGCAATGGAGGAGTATTCTTTCTCTACATCCTTGCCAGAATCTGAGGCCACCCGAATTTTTGATCTTAGCCATTCTGACTCGTGTGAGGTAGAATCTCAGGGTTGTCTTGATTTTCATTTTCCTGATGATTAAGGGTAATGAACATTTCTTTAGGTGTTTCTTGGGCATTTGAGATTTCTCAGTTGAGAATTCTCTGTTTAGCACTGTACCCCATTTTTTCATAGAATTATTTGGTTCTCTGGAGTCTAACTTCTTGAGTTCTTTGTATATATTTTATATTAGTCTTCTATCAGATGTAGTAGTGGTAAAAATGTTTTCCCAATCTTCAGGTTGCTGTATTGTCCTGATGAAAATGTTCTTTGACTTTCAGAAGCTTTTAAATTTTGTGAGATACCATTTGTCTATAGTGGATCTTAGAGCCTGGTCTGTTGGTGTTCTGCTCAGGAAATTTGAGGCTCATTCATTCCTATTTTCTCTTCTACTAGATTGAGTTTATCTGGCTTTATGTGGAGGTCCTTGAACCACTTGGACTTGAGCTTTGTACAAGAAGATAGTTTTCACTATCCTGTTTTGTTTGTTGTTGTAGTTGTTGTTGTTGTTGTTGTTGTTGTTCAAAATGAATTTGAGGATTACTCTTTCTATCCTGTGAAGAATTGAGTTGGAATTTTGATGATGATTGCAGTGAATCTGTGGATTGCTTTTAGTAAAATGGCTTCTTTTAGTATGGTTAATCCTGCTGATCTATTATCATGGGAGGTCTTCCCATCTTTTGAGGTATTCTATATTTTTCTTCAGAGACTTGAAGTTTTTTTTTTTTTAATACAAATCTTTCACTTGCTTGGTTAGAGTCACACCAAGATATGTTCTACTATTTATGACTATTGTGAAGGGTGTCATTTCCCTAATTTCTTTCTCAGCCAATTTATCGTTTGTGTAGAGGAAGTCTTCTGATTTATTTGAGTTAATTTTATATCCAGCCACTTTGTTGAGGTTGTGTATCAATTGAATGAGTTCTCTGGTGAAATTTTTGGGGTCAATTAAGTATACTATTATATCATCTGCAAATAATGGTATTTTGACTTCTTCCTTTCTAATTTGTATCCCTTTGACCTCCTTTTGTTGTCTAATTGCTCTACCTAGAATGTCGAGTAAGTAGTATATTGAATAGGTAGGGAGAAAGTGGGCAGCCTTATCTAGTCCCGCATTTAGTGGGATTGCTTCAAATTTCTCTGCATTTAGTGTGATGGTGGTTACTGTTTTGTTGTATATTGCTTTTACATGTTTATGTAAAGAAGCAAATGGGAGAGCTAGCATGGAAAGTCATGGAGAACTTTCTCTCCTCAGGTGAGTATGGGAAAGCCGACCTCTGGTGCAGCCCATAGGAGCTCTAGAAGGCTGTTGTAAGAAGGAGATCTGGCCTAGCATTCAATCTCTACAAAGCTGGAGAACTAGTACTTGTGGCAAAGGGTTACATGCATAAGAATGCTGGTGAGGTGAGCAACTCAGCTACCACCGAGGCCCAGATCCAGCACTTTGACTTAGCACACCCTAACATCTTCCTCATTCATGAACTACTCAAGCATTGGAAAGAGCCAGTCCTACAGACTCAAAGCTGCAAGTTCTCCATGACACAGAGCAACACAATATGCAGCGAGATATTTCAGGGGAGCATTGGTTTTTGTTCTGTTTCGGTTTGGGTTAGTTTTGCTGTTTTCTTTTCTTTCTTTTTTTTAAATTTTATTTTTAGGGGCAAGAGGGGAAAGTTGCAATGGCAGAAGACAGATACAAAACAATGGCAAGATGAGTAGGAGTTGGGGACATGATATAAAATGCACAAAGGAGCAACACAAAGTTTGGGTTTTGCTTTTTGTTTTTTGTTTCGTTTTTAAAGAAGCAAATGTATGAGTATCAGCTTGGATAAATGAATGAAGTTATAGCCTGCAAAATTAGAAGTGAAAGAGAGGAAACCTGAATAAGTTTTTTTTTCTAATCCAGTCATGCAGGGCACATTCATTCAAAGTGGTTTTGAAAGTCCTGGTGATACAGTAAAGCCGCAGCTTATTTTGTTTTGGCTGGTCTTCACTTTTAACACCTGAAGAGGTGGTATTCAGAAAGAGGTATTAAACCACAGTGAAACAAGCATGACATAAAAAAGACTATGATTAGACTCCTTGATATCATTGTTCCAGAAAATGAAGCACCTAATTCTCTGTAGGGCACGACATTATCAAGGAGGTATGCAATAGTTTATCTGTAAGTCCCAAGATAAGCAGATATCTTTGAGCAAAAGAACAAGATAGTGCTCCTAAAACACAATGAAGAAAGTACTTACAGGCACAGAGCCATGTAACACCACACAATATATAGGAAATTGACAGAGATTGACAAAGCTTGGAACAAAGACTTCAAAATAGGAAACAGCTCAGCCTTGTAGCTCTGAACAAATATTTAAACAGTGTGATCAAATGAGTTAAGGATGTTAAATATAGACTCACGTGCTAAGAATGCTTTGGCATTTTTCTAGCCAAGGCTGAAGTCTGTTTACAAAGAAAAATCTAAGGTTCTTTATGGAGGTTAGGAAAGGACAAAATTAGATATAGGGAAATGGGGGATCATGGAGTGTCACAGCTGCCCAGGCATAGGAAAATGGTATCTAAACTAAATCAGTGGAACTGTGTATAGGAAGACATGACAGAATTTGTAGAATAACCATGGAATAAAACTAATATCATCAAATAAACGACTAGATATAGAATTTTATGTAGCTTCAGGTATTGGAAACTATCTAGTTACCAAAAAATAAATCTCAAAAAACAGATTAAAGCAAGGTTTCTATAAGACAAATAAATTAAATATATACTATTACAGCAAGTAGTAGCAAAGATTTTAGGCAAAAATGCCACACACACACACACACACACACACACACACACATATATATATATATATATATATATATAATTTTGTCAGGGCCATGTATTGAAACATCTGTAAGCTCACAGAAATTATTTGAGGTTTAATGGGAATAGGCTGAATTAATAATTAATAGCCATGGGATTATGTTCATTTCTATATGGATAGAACTAGACACAAATTGGATATGGTCCTGAATCCACTTGAGTCTTTAAGGGAAGTCAGATGCACTGAGAGTAATTGAATATAGAGGCATCAACATGGGCAATGATGAAGGCAAAGAGGTTCCTTCACATGATATGTTCCAAGATTCTGTAACTATATCATTCATTCAGAATCCTTTCCTTTCTTTTTCATTCTTTTTTTGTGGTTTTTCGAGACAGGGTTTCTCTGTGTAGTACTGGCTGTCCTGGAACTCACTCTGTAGACCAGGCTGGCCTCGAACTCAGAAATCCACCTGCTTCTGCCTCTCAGATTGTTGGGATTACAGGCGTGCGCCACCACTGCCCGGCTTGCCTTTCTTGATAATATGTTTTGCCTCAAAATGGTCACAGCTTTATATTATCTGGAGAATGTTAAATATACAGCAATTGAAATATTTTATGCAGTCTACAACTCAATCATTAGATTGTGCAAATAGGAAAAACATAGCGAAAATGGCATGCTTCTGATAGCATGTTAAAGCCCAAATGAAGAAAGACAAACATGGTATGTACTCCCAAGTGGATATTATCTATAAAATAAAAACTAACCATACTACAATGAACAGAACCATAGAAGCTAAGTAACAAGGAGGTCTCAAGGAGTGTAGGATGGATTAATACCCCCGGCACCACATGGTACTTTCTACAAAATCAATCATATAATTGGTCACAAAACAGATGTCAGCAAACACAAGAAGATTGAACTAATCACCTGCCTCCTATCAGATCACTATGGAGTATGAGTGGCCTTCAATAGCAAAAAAAAAAAAAAAAAAAAAGAAAGTCCATATACACATGGAAACTGAACAATAATCAATGACACCTTGGTCAAGAAAGAAATAAGGAAAGAAAACAAAGACTTTTAGAATTCAATGAAAATGAAGGTACAACCTATCCAAATCTATGGGACACAATGAAAGCAGTGCTAAAAGGAAAACTCATAGCCCTGGGTACCTCCAAAAGGAAACTGGAGAGAGCATACACTTGCAGCTTAATGGCACACCTGAAAGCCCTGGAACAAAAAGAAACTAATTCACCCAGGAGGAGTAGATGACAGGAAATCATCAAATTAAGGGCTGAAATCAATCAAGTAGAAACAAAGAGAACCATACAAAGAATCAACAAAACCAGGAGCTGGTTCTTTGAGAAAATCAACCAGATAGATAAACTCTTAGCCAGACTAACCAATGGGCATAGAGACAGTATCCAAATTAACAAAATTAGAAATGAAAAAGGGGATATAACAACAGAAACTGAGGAAATTAAAAAAAAAATCAGATCCTACTACAAAAGACTATACTCAACACAACTGGAGAACCTGGAGGAAATGGACAATTTCCTAGACAGATACGAAATACCAAAATTAAATCAGGATCAATTAGATCAGCTAATCAGTCCTATAACCCCTAGAGAAATAGAAGGGATTATAGAAAGTCTTCCAACCAAAAAAAGTACAAAGATCCCACATAGAAAGAAAACTACAGGCCAATTTCCCTTATGAATATTGACGCAAAAATACTAAATAAAATTCTTGCCAACAGAATCCAAGAGCACATCAAAATGATCATTCACCATGATCAAGTAGGCTTCATCCCATGGATGCAAGGATGGTTCAATATATGGAAATCCATCAATGTAATTCACTACATAAACAAACTAAAAGAAAAAAAACACATGGTAATCTCATTAAATGCTGAAAAAAGGCATTTGATAAAATTCAGCATCCTTCCATGCTAAAAGTCCTGGAAAGAACAGGAATTCAAGGCCCATACATAAACATAGTAAAAGCAATATACAGCAAACCAGTAGTCAACATCAAAATAAATGGAGAGAAATTTGAAGCAATGCCACTAAAATCAGGGACTGGACATGGCTGCCCTCTCTCTCCATATCTTTTCAATATAGTACTTGAAGTTCTAGCGAGAGCAATTAGACAGCATAAGGAAGTCAAAGGGATACAAATTGAAAAGAAAGAAGTCAAACTATCATTATTTGCAGATGATATGATAGTATACTTAAGCGACCCAAAAAATTCCACCAGAGAACTCCTACAGCTGATAAACAACTTCAGCAAAGTGGCTGGTTATAAAATCAACTCAAGCAAATCAGTAGCCTTCTTGTACTCAAAGGACAAGCAGGCTGAGAAAGAAGTTAGGGAAATAACACCCTTCACAATAGCCACAAACAATATCTTGGCGTGACTCTAACCAAACAAGTGAAAGATCTGTATGACAGGAACTTCAAGTCCTTGAAAAAAGAAATTGAAGAAGACCTCAGAAGATGTAAAAATATTTCATGCTCTTGGATTGGCAGGATCAATATAGTAAAAATGGCCATCTTGCCAAAAGCAATATACAGATTCAATGCAATCCCGATCAAAATCCCAAATCAATTCTTCATAGATCTAGAAAGAGCAATTCTCAAATTCATCTGGATCAACAAAAAACCCAGGATAGCTAAAACTATTCTCAACAATAAAAGGACTTCTGGGGAAATCAATATTCCTGACCTCAAGCAGTAGTACAGAGCAATTGTGTTGAAAACTGCATGGTATTGGTACAGCAACAAGCAAGTAGATCAATGGAAAAGAATTGAGGACCCAGAAATGAACCCACAGAGTTATGGCCACTTGATATTTGATAAAGGAGCTACAACCATCCAGTGGAAAAAAGATAGTCATTTCAACAAATGGTGCTCGTTCAACTGGAGGTCAACATGCAGAAGAATGAGAATTGACCTACTCTTATCTCCTTGTATTAAGATCAACTCCAAGTGGATCAAGGACCTCCACATAGAACCAGACACACTGAAACTAATAGAAAAGAAACTGAGGAAGACCCTGGAGGACATAGGCACAGGGGGAAAGTTCCTGAACAGACCATCAATAGCTTATGCTCTAAGATCAAGAATTGACAAATGGAACCTCATAAAATTACAAAGCTTCTGTAAGACAAAGGACACTGTCAGAAGGACAAAATGACAACCAACTAATTGGGAAAAGAACTTCACCAACCCCATATCCGACAGAGGGCTAATATCTAATATATACAAAGAACTCAAGAAGTTAGACACCAAAGAACCAAATAACCCTATTAAATATTGGGTACAGATTTTTTTATTTTCTATATTCTTTGTTTACATTCCTAAAGCCTTCCCCATTCCCAGTTCCCCCCCTCATCATATGTCCCATAAGTCCTCTTCCCCCACCCCTGCGTTTTCCTCAATCACCCCCTACCCCCCCCCCCACGTACACCATTTCTCTGTTCTGGTACACTCCTACAAAACTGGATCCAGTCTTCTCAGGGCCAGGGTCCTCTCCTTCCTTATTCTTGGGAATCATTTGACTTGCTAATTGTGCCTTGACAATTAGCAAACAAAGAATTTTCACCCGAAGAAATTCAGATGGCTGAGAAGCACCTTAAGAGATGTTCAACATCATTAGTCATCAGGGAAATGTAAATCAAAACAACCCTGAGATTCTATCTCACACCAGTCAGAATGGCTAAGATTAAAAACTCAAGAGACAACAGGTGCTGGCAAGGATTTGGAGAAAGAGGAACACTCCTCCACTGTTGGTGGGAGTGCAAAATGGTACAACCACTCTGGAAATCTGTCTGGTGGTTCCTCAGAAAATTGGGCATGACACTTCCAGAGGACCTAGTCATACCACTTCTGGGCATATACCCAGAGGATTCCCCTGCATACAATAAAGGCACATGTTCAACTATGTTCATAGCAGCCTTGTTTATAATAGCCAGAATTTGGAAGGAGCCCAGATGTCCCTCAAAGGAGAAATGGATATAGAAAATTTGTTATATTCATACACTGGAATACTACTCAACAATTAAAAATAATGAATTCATGCATTTTGTAGGCAAATGGTTGGATCTGGAAAATATCATCCTAAGTGAGTTAACCCAGTCACAAAAGAATACACATGAAATGCAATCACTGATAAGTGGTTATTAATGAGCCCAGAACCTCTGAATACTCAAGGCACAATTAGCAAATCAAATGATTCCCAAGAATAAGGAAGGAGAGGACCCTGGCCCTGAGAAGACTGGATCCAGTTTTGTAGGAGTGTACCAGAACAGAGAAATGGTGTGTGTGTGGGGGGGGGGTAGGGGGTGATTGAGGAAAACGCAGGGGTGGGGGAAGAGGACTTATGGGACATATGATGGGGGGGGGGAACTGGAGAAGGGGAAGGCTTTAGGAATGTAAACAAAGAATATAGAAAATAAAAAAAATTCTAAAAAAAAGTTTTTTTTGAAAATTCTCAGATAATTCTTATTCAACAGTTTTGGAAACTTCAGATAAGAGCAGATCCACAGAACAGAAAATGACTGAATAAGTATTTAGTTTCAGGGTTTTTAAAAATTTACTTATTTATTGGCTTTCTGAGTTTTATTCTTTAAAATTAATTTTGAATTCATTCATACAACATATTTTTCTTTTTCTTTCTTTCTTTCTTTCTTTTTTTCTTTCTTTTTTTTTTTTTTTTTTTTTTTTTTTTACAGTCCAGACGTTATCTCTTTCCTGGTCCACCCCCTGACTGTTCAACATCCTACATTTCCTCCCCATCCCCCAGACTCCAAGAGGATTTCCACACCCCACCTCCAGCCCACCAGACCTCCCCACTTGCTAGAGTGCCAACTCTCTCGAGGGTTAAGTGCATCTACTCTGAACAAGTTCAGACCTGGCCGTCCTCTGCTGTATATGTGTTGGGGAGTCTCATGTCAGCTGGTGTATGCTGCCTGGTTGGTGGCTCAGTTTTGATCCTATCCACCCCTTACTCTTGCCTTCCAAGTACATATACCCTCTATTTCTTCCTTCCAACTTCATGTCCTTTCTTTCTTGTTTTTAATATACCAAGTCCAGTGCATTTGAATAGCTCTGGAGGCACCCAGTGAGCTTGCGCTTTCTACTTGTTACCATATCCGCAGTGATCAGTGACAGTTCCATACTCTGCAGTCACCAAGTGTAAATAATCCTTCTGCTGTGAGTTTGTTTGTATATCAGCTCTGCCACGTTTGGAAGGCAGAATTTCTTTGGAAGACAACAGTCTTCACCATCACACAGCCTTTACATCCTATCCCCATTTCGGAAATTTGTCTTGAACCTTGTGTTGGAGGAATTTGATATATAAGTTCCATCTACCACTGAAGACTCACAGTCAATTAATGTCAGCATGTTGACCAATTATGTCAGTGTCCATTGCTTAAAAAAACTGCATTATATTGACCTTTTCTGGAGATGAGCTGAACGTTTAAAAAGTATGCATCTCTCTGGTACCATTTTGTTGGTTATGTCATGCATGCACCAGAATTATTCTTATTTAGAAAATGTCTGTGAAATCTACTATCAAAACATTTTTTAGTATGAAAGGTTTAACAGATGTAAGATTGAAGAAATAAAATTGTATCAGTCCACTGTTTATCTAACAACTGAAGTTCTCGGGAATACAGTGCAATATTTAAGTTCATCTGCAAGATTGTGAGTTTCAGAATTTCATGCCAGTTTAATGATTCTTGACAGATTTTTATTTATTTTAGTGAACTAGCAAAACCAGCAACGGACACAGGGTGATTTTTCAGTGTGTGCCTCAGAACTTCTTACAACTTCATAAACTGTAGAAATCTATTAAACAAGCATTATTCTTTTAATTTATCCTCAATTGACTTTGTCTAAGTGACCTTATATAACATAAATTCATGCATAAATACAAAAGGAAATTTTTGGTAATGAAGAAATCTTTACTTCATATATATGTTTAAGTTGACAAAGATAATGCATATTGAATATTGTAGTTCATCTCATATATTACATAATTAATATGAATAGTTACTGTTTCATTACCATACATTGTTTGTTTTGAAAAAAGTTAATGTTGCTCTTTTATCTCTTAGTGAATAAAAAAGAGATACTTGAGAGTCAGCGGAATGAGTAAAGGTAGTTACCACCAAGCCTGATGATCAAATCCCACAAGATGGAAGTGTAGAACCTACTAGAAGATGTCTGGCAGTATTGTGTCTATCTTGGCTCACACACTGCACCTCTTACATATACAGTATGGACAGACGCACATATGTCAAATAAATAAATGTAGAATGATATTTGAGAATATGATAAGAAAATCTTTCCCTAAATACTGGCCATTAGCATTAATACACAAAGTATTTAGATACTAAAAAACATATATAATACAATATGCATTGCAAAATACCATTTTGTAATATTGTAGCTCTTATGTACATATATTTGTTCCTCTGATAAAGAATCACTGTGTTCGATTCATAACTTTTGATGTCACAAGACTGGTGACAAGTTTTAAATACAGGATTTATAAATAGCAGCATAGTTAAGTTAGTATAGCTGTGATGAAGGCAGGAAGGAAAGCACTGTGGAATAGAGTGAGGAAAGAAAGATGAGAATGAGAGGCAACTGGAAGGAGGCAAGGCTTTTTGTTTCGTGGGTTTTCCATGGTTCACTCTATCAACTAATTGCTTGCTCTGGCTCTTGAGCTACAGTTGACTTTATTTACCTCACAATTACAGAAACCTCTTGGGCTAAACACATTTGCTGGGGCTGAGCCATACCAAAATTAGAAATAGTTTTTTCCAGTTCACAATCTCTGTGTTCAAAATGTGATAAAACATCCTACACCAAATATGTGTGTGTATATGTGTGTCTGTGTGTCTATGTGCAACAATAATTAATAAACATAGAGGTCATGAATTAAAAAAAGAACAAGAAGTAGTAAATGGGAGAGTTGGACAGAGGAAAGAGAAGAAGGAAACCGTGTCATTATAATCTCAAAACGAAAATACTTTTAAAATGTCCTCATAGCTCTTGTGTTGTAAAGTTTGTTAAGCAGCTAATTTCACTGTCTTTTGAGACTGAGGAACCTTTGGGAGAAGAATTAATGTTAGATAAAATGAGTTTCTGTACAAGAGGATATGAGGCGTACAGTGTGGATTTACTCCTAATCCCCTGTTCCTGGTCTGTTGAGATGTGAGGATGCAGTCTCAGTCTTGACATGCTCAAGTCATGCTTTCCACCTGACTACCATACCATGATGGACAATACCCTCAAATCCTGAGCCAAAATTAGTCTTTCCTCCTTTCAGTTACTTCTTATGAGACCTTTAGTTGCCATGATGAAAAGAATACCTCTCACAATATACCACAAGCTTGGGAAAAAGAAAATTCTGATAAAATCATTGTTGATTCATGAAAATTCAATGCTATTTCCATGTATATAGAACCTTTTGTGATTGCTGACTCATTTGGTACCTATCTGTTCAAAGCAAGAAGATAAAATAATGTGTGGGCAACTTGGACGTAAACCCATCCATGTCTTGTCATTCACTGTGTTCTACCTGACAGTTACAGTTTCATATTTAAACATAAATAACTGCTACACTATGTCAGGGAAAGTGTGGTTGTTGATGAATAGTGCCTGTGATTGCCTAAGTACTATCTTATTTACATATTTATCCAATAAGCAGTTGTCTTCATCTCAGATTCTTAATCAAAGAGAACTCGGTGCATTTTTTTTCCCAATTGCGATGATTAACATTGATTGTTAACAGGAGCTAGCCTCTTGGCACACATACAAGAGTTTGCCTACATTATGTTTACCTCGGTGACTATGTTGAGGAAATTACTTGATTATGTTAATTGGAATAGAAAGGTCAGTCCTGATAAAAGGGAAGCACATTCTAGCACTGACCCAGCTTTACAGGCATATGAGGGAAAAGTTGTACCCTTGAATAGATTACCATTCTGTCTTGTTCATTTGTTCATCCACTAGGTGCTGCAAATGACATTGTCATCATTGCTGCTGACATCCTCCATAAACAGGATTCATCATTAGCCTTCCAGTGGACACTGAATGCCATTGGCTCTCAGGAATGATTGAGACCCGAGTACTACTCAGGTCTCCTGCAGTATCCAATCTTATGCACTGAGAAATACCATTCTCTAGGTTCTGCTTTGTGAAGACAACTATTGTTGGACTACAAAAACAGTAAGCCAATCGAATACATTCTTTTTAATATACTCATTCCTTCAGTTATGCTCCTCTGAAAAAAATCATAATTAATTAACTCACCATTGTGTTAAAGAGTGTAAAGCATAAAATGCTAGAGACTAGATTTGCGATGGTCAGGAAAAAAATATCTAGAAATGGATGCATTTTAAAAGATTTCAAGTATGTGTCTTTAGATGTTTATATATTCATATTTTCTTTATTCTGCTCATCATTAGTATTAACATCATTAATATTAGCATAAGATCTATCATTTAACTTTATCCAGCACTGAGAACTCCAAGATCGTGTGCTCTATAATGTAGAGTGCTTATTTTGATAAATAATTCAAAACACAAGATGATAATTTTAGTTATTTTTTATTTTGGGGTTCAAATTTATTATTCAGCATGATTGTTTTGTCTCTTATTTTCAATATGATGCAGAGCATTAAATATTCTGGTAAGTACTTGAACCTGATATTCTATGTAATATCTACTTAATAAATTATCTTGCTTTAATTCTTATGATTTATTGAAACCAAAATAGTCTATCAAATTTTTCATGTGTCTGGTCTGTTAAGTATATCATCTGTCCTTGTTTTATCAGAAAATATTCACATATATATATGTATATATACATATATATATGTATAGTCTTATCTATAATAGTCAGTGTCTTTTTTTTTTTTTTTTTTTTGAGACAGGGTTTCTCTGTGTGGTCCTGGCTGTCCTGGAACTCACTCTGTAGACCAGGCTGGCCTCGAACTCAGAAATCCGCCTGCCTCTGCCTCCCAAGTGCTGGGATTACAGGCGTGCGCCACCACGCCCGGCCTTAGTCAGTGTCTTAATAACATTAGATTTTGAGTCAGAAAAGTCATCACACTAAAATTATATTCAAGAAAGAAGTTATTCAATTTCTACATTTATTGCTATCTTTAATCTTGAAAATTACTGTCATCTGGCTATAGTTTAAAGCTTATACTTTAAGAGATAAACTTTGAACCCTACACTATACCATTGTGGTCAATATGCTTGGGAGAAATTATTATAGCTGTAGTACACCACTTAGTTCCCAGTAAGAAGGCATGTGCACTAGCTCTTTAGTGTGTCAACTTGACAGAAGCTGGAATTATAACAGAGAAAGGAGCCTCCCTTTGGGAAATGCCTTTGTTAGAACCAGTTGTAGGGCATTTTCTTAATTAGTGATCAAGGTGGGAGGGTCCATTGTGGGTGGTGCCAATTCCTGGACTGGTAGTCCTGGGTTCTAAAAGAAAGCAAGCTGAGCAAGCCAAAGGAAGCAATCCAGTAAGGAACATCCCTCCATCGCCTCTGCATCAGCTCCTGCTTCCTGACCTGCTTGAGTTCCAGTCCTCACTTCCTTTGGTAATTTACAGCAATGTTTAAGTGTAAGCTCAATAAATCCTTTCCTTCTGTTCTTGCTTCTTGGTTATGAGGTTTCTGCAGGAATAGAAACCCTGACTAAGACAGCACATTACAAAAGAGCAAGTCTCACCCCCTACTTCCAGTTTTCCCTGTGATCACTCATCTGTTTGCTATGTCCACTCCGAGAACCTCACCTGAAAGCAAAGCCATGGGCTGGTTGAGCTTAGATTTTCAGCTTTTAAATTATGAACTAAATATGGTTCTCTTCTATACACATCACCCAATTGGAAGGATTTTATGACAACTGTAGGAAATAGAAAAATATAGGACCCAGTTAATTAAACATTTCAAATTATTGAAGGGCTTTAGGCTTTGTCTTCTGTTACTGAAAATAATAAACATATATTGTTTATCTCTAAAATCAAACAATTAATAATACTTGGTTATAACTAAACTTTTTCATATATTATCTATATTTTCCTTTTACTCCTATAGAGAAGCTAATTATTTACTCAATGGTCATGACAATCAGCCTGAATTTTACTTGTTACTGAATATATATTCCACATAATTCTTTGAATACCATATTAAGAAAGAATGCAAAGAAAATACCCCAAAGGCAGAACCTTCAAGGTTCTGGAAAACTATCTGTCTAGAGAAACATTTCCCTAGGCACAGATTTTCTGAACAATAGACACCCAAATGCCAGCCAATACACATTCAAGTCTATAACAAAGTATAGTTTCAAAACATTAAATTACTCAGCTAGAAGAACAGAAGGATGAAAAATAAGTTTTAATGTGTTGGATAACTCAAATGAATTTCTCACCACCAGCTTAGATCAGTATGTCAAGACTTTTTTATTCTACTTCTCCAAGTGGAAAGAAAGGTTATGAATTCTGAGCAAGATAGATCTTATTTCTAGAATTCCTCTTTTATTATGTTATTTTGATCAAGGACAAAAGAAAGGTTAGCAGGTCATGCTGGACTTTCACACTCGTTTCCTGTCCCACTTTCAAGGTGCTAGTGTTGAGAGCTTGTTTCAGACTGAAGTTACTTATAATGTTTCTCAAAAACCATGGAAACTTTCTCAAAGAGAAACTACTGATCATTTTCTTCAACACTATACAAAAACTAAAATTCTAAATCTAGAACATCCCTATGTGCATCAGACACTTGATGTATCTTACTACAGACTATTTAAAGCTTTTCATGTTAACTTTATCACTTCATTAGTTACAGCCCTTTCTGAGGTTAGCCAATGGATTTGTAATTAATTTTGCTCACCTACAAACATCTAACATAACATCCAATTTGAAACCAGAAAAAATATCCAATATTTCTATTAACATTAAGTATTCAAATAATGATAGATGTTCTAGAATTTTCTGGGTATAGAATTGCTTTCTAATCAAAACTTAGTGAGCTGTAACTTATTCTCAGTCAAACAAGAGAATGTTTTTTCTCAGAGAAGCGGTCTTACCTGCCATTTTGTATGTGTTTGTGAGTGTGTGTGTCCACATTGTTCTATTACATCTTTGCCAATTTTCAGTATTCAATGAATTTCATTTCTGCCAGTGCTAGTGTCGCTGTCCTTTCATTACCTGGAGCTTACTCTATACAAGCTGACATTCAAATCAGAGATCTGCTTGTCTCTGCCTACTGAGATTAAAGTGTGTACTACCTGGACTGGTTGTAAACTTTCGTGGACACTATGCCTCAAGATCAAAAGCACTCATCCTTCAGACTCAAGATATGGATCACAATTTCTGAACCGAGGCTCATTCCAGACATAGTCAAGTTACAACCAACAATACACATCACAGTCCATACTTGTCAATTTAACACACAACCATATCTCCTTATGTTCACAGGAAAACAACAACCAAATCATAACAACACCTAACATAATATAACTATCCATTGTTTGACTGTATAAACAGAAAGATTAGCTTCATGGGATCTTGCCCAGAGGTCACAACTCCATTCTTTCTGTATGTCACTGAACACAGGATTTAGCTCCATTTTACTTCCTGGTTCTCCTTTAATCCTTGAACCACACATTTTGTATTTTTCTTTCTAAGCTTGTTATGCTTGATCCAAGTGCTCTCCACAAGAATGAACTACCAGATAAAGTCTATGCTAAGCTTTTTTGAGATTTCTTTATCAATACAATGAATCTATATATCTTTACCTTAGCCTCAGGGAGACTCTTCAAACAAGGAAAAAGAGCAGGCATGTTGTTTACCAGAATAACACAAGAATAATCTCTAGACAACATACTAAAATTCTTCTCTGACGCCAAGCCCCTTTGGTTCAAATCACTCTCAATACAACTGCCTTCCATGCTTTTGCTAGTATGGACCATTAATCTACAGTTAAAGCTTTCCACAAATTTGCTAATCAAAAGTCCCCCAAATCCACATTCATCCAAACAAAAGCATGGTCAGGCACATCACAGCAATGCTCCAGTCCTTGGTACCAATTTCTGTCTTAGTTCGGAGTTTGTTTCTGTGAAGGGACAACATGACCAATGTGACTCTTAGAAAATATTTAATTGAGACTGGCTTACAGTTTTCAGAGGTTCAGTCCATTACAATTATGGCAGGAAGCATGACAGCATGCAGGCAGACATGGTGCTGCAGATGGAGGTGAGAGTTCTATATCTTGATCTGAAGGCAGAAAAGAGGATGGATGGTATGAATTACACTGGCCATATTTGCGCATGTATATGAGATCTCAAAGCCCCACTTCCATAGTGACACACTTCCTCTAATAAGGCCACACCTCCTCCAAAAAGGCCACACCTCCTCCAAAAAGACCACACTTCCTTACAGTACCACTTCGCATGTGCCAAGCATATTCAAACCACAATTCTAACCATATATATGCATATACACACACATACACACACAGACACACACACATATATGCATGTGTGTGTGAGTGTGTGTATGTGTGTGTGTGTGTGTGTGTGTGTGTATGTGTGTGTGTGTGTGTGTGTGTGTGTAGGGTTGTATAGAGGAGAAGAAGTGGAGGAGAGAAATGATATAACTACTGTGTTGATATATAAAATTATTAAAAAAACTAAATAGCATAATCTCTTTTGGCTATTTCTTCTTGGACTATACTAACTTATGTGTCTAGTCAGGTCAAGATTGACACACAATTTGTGACAGACAACAAATATATTACTTTTGGATAGAGCATCTCCAGAGCTCATTCTTCTTCTAGAGAGCAATTAACTGATTAAAATGGTGGACACTCAGCCATCCTTGGTCCAAGATTTATCATTTTTGCAGGTTCACATGTTGTCCAAATATGGACATAAGCAAAAAATGGTATGTATCTTAGTTTGGGTTTTACTGCTGTGAGCAGACACCATGACCAATGCAACATTAAAAGTACAACATTTAATTGGAACTGGCTTACATATTCAGAGGTTCAGTGCATTATCATCAAGGCAGGAATATTACAGTATCCAGGCAAGCATGGTACAGGAAGAGCTGAGAGTTCTACATCTTCACCTGATGCTGCTAGTGGAGGACCAACTTCCAGGTAGCTAGGGTGAGGGTCTTAAAGCCCACGCCTACAGTGACACACCTACTCCAACAAGGCAACACCTGCAAATAGTGCCACTCCCTGGGCCAAGGATATACAAACAATCAGAAATGGGAATCTAATCTGACTTTTGGTGTGTAAGTGCTCATGATTTGGCTTCTAGTACTGTATTAATTTATTAGAAGTTTATTAAATAAAACATAGTAATTTTAAAGTCTTTGTTGCATTCTTTCTATTAGGAAGGCAAATATTGTTTACGTTTGATGACCCTATCATTCACCTACAAATTCTACAGGGCCTAAAAATTTCCCACACAACAGATTAATAATGTATAGTAGACAATAAAAATTAATGTCAAATGTTGTATTTATGCAGAAAGATGCCATTTTAAATTAAAGTTTACAATTTCTATTGTGGATTAAAAGATTTTTTTTTGCACACACTAAACTCCTGAAAGTCTGAGGAAGTCAGTCAATTATGAAAAATAAAAATTTGTCTCCATGGTGCGCCATGCAAGCAAAAGCCCTCTGTGAGCATTGGTCTTATCTGTGAGAAGTTCCCACCCTTCCCTGAAGGAGTTAAGGACTGGGGCCTGGAAGTAATGTAATTACTTCACTGTAGATTTGGTGTCTTTTCCAAGTTCTATTTTACCACTAAAAGCAGATTGATATAAATCCTGCATGTAAGTATTCTTTGCTGATTTAAGGAAATGAAAGGGCAAACAGGGACCCTCCTCAGTTTCCTACCTTTTACCACACAATCAATTCTGTCTATTGCTGGAAATTCTCCAGTCCTGTGCAGCCCTAAATCACTGGTATTCAAAGCTGTATTGCACATTCATACTCATTTGTCATTCGCAAGGAAATCTAATTGAGTAAATTTACAGTTGGGTAAGTGCTTCATTTAGACCATGCATGTTTAATAAAAGCTTTTTGAGTTACTAATCTCAGCCCAGGAAACAACAAAAGTGCTAGAAGGTTAAGAATAAAATAGAGTAGGTGAGTGTTATAGTGTTTCCAAGTAACCGAATTTACTGGCTTGGGATTGTTTTTACATATACAATATGCTTGGCTCAACATTTTGGCCTTTTATTCCTCCCATGTGAAGAATGTGCTGGTGGAGTCATTCCTCAGTCAAAATGCTGCAGTTAGCTGAAAATAGTGTCAATAATTATTGCCCTGTAGGAGAGAGCCCAAAATAGTACCTTGACTGAAATAACTTCAAACATGTTCTAATAAAAATAACCCAAATAGTAAGAGCAGATTTCAATCTATGTTACTCTGTAGTCATTTTCAAATGTGAACCTGGATATTGAAGTGCTTGCATTGTTTATGGGATGGGGTTGCACAGTGAAATCTCTCTCTCTCTCTCTCTCTCTCTCTCTCCTGTGTGTGTGTGTGTGTGTGTGTGTGTGTGTATGTGTGTGTGTGTGTGTGTCGGTCTGTCTGTCTCAGTCTATCTGTCTCTGTCTGTCTGTCTCTCTCCTACACACACACACACACACACACACACACACACACACACACAATCCCTTTTGTCTTTCAGTCTTGTATTTCAAAGAAAATGTGAAACTGCAGAGAAGACAGAAATGTTAACGTTCAAAAGTATGGCAGGAAAATATTTCACAGAATCTGGTCACAGCAGCATCCAAATTCTTTCAGGTTTCTGATGCTGAAGTTCTTTAGCCACACGTAACAGCAATAAACAATCAAATGTTTTCTATAAGCAATGCTACATGACAAAAGTACACTGTGCACCTGATGCTGTAAGGGCCTGCTGCCTGGTGTCTATTACTCAGTGAAAGTGAGTGCCTTTGTCTTTCCCTTTGGCGAAAGACCATGCCAGTATGACCACACAGCATTGAACATGTTTAAAACTCATTGTTGTGAATGCTCTATTCATAAATCCCAGTGTGGATCCACTGCTATACGAAAGTCATGCATATTTAAGTAAAGTCATGAAAGTAAAATAGGAATGCAAAATCATGTTGAAAATGGTGTTAATGGGTTGCCAAACTCCTAGCCAAGTTACCTAAAATTTAGATAAACAACATATAAACTAATAAAATTAGAGATGGAATAAAATTCATTAAAACATTATCAATTAAAGTCAGAGAATAATAAGGACATAATTTAAAATCTGCATTCCATCAAAATGGAAAACTTAAAAGAAATTGAAAGATTTCTGGATGAATATGACCTACTGATGTTAAAACCAAATGAAATAAAAAAATACCTAATTTTTATTTCCTATTACTCCCAGTGAAGTAGGAGCAATTAAAAGCCTCCCAGCTACAACGTCCTTGGGATGCATGGAATTTCAAAGAGAATTCTATCAGTCAGTCAAAGACTAACTTCAATATCTTAAGCAACATTCTTACCACTATGTCTCTCAAATTTTTGCTTCATTAAAACATTTAATTGTAGTCATCAGAAACTGATATTTTTGTATTTCTTCATCAGCTTCTTTCACCAAAACATAAACTGTAAAAGAATAAGGACTGTATTCAGCATTTCATACACAGAGTTTAGCACAGTTCCTAAACAGAAGAAGATACATAGTACCTATTTATTGGATAAATTATTCTTGTTTTGGGAGGAGTTATGCTACTCTTCAGATGAATATGACTTGCCTTAGAATTATTCTTACCTGAAAAAAAATTCAGACATCTCAGTATCACTAGGTGATAAAAATTTTAACTACAATGAACACAATCATTACTTGATATGTATAGATGCCCATAGCAACTGGAAGTGCCCCATAAGTTTGTGGGCAATGTCCACCAAAAAGAAAAATGTTACTACTCGTTTGAATTTAGACTGCAAATGGGAAGTAAAGCCCTAATCTGAATTTGAAACTTTCAAGAGAGATCAAGTTCTTTCATGGCCAAGCACTGAGAAACATGAGTCTTATCTTGAAATCCAGAAGCACAAATATATTAGGCTTTCTTTATTTGATATGCAAGTTTTTTCTCATGTCACTAAGTCTAAAACTGACCTTTCACCTTACCAGCAATGGCATTGAATATTTGATGTTATAGGATCTGAAAACTCCATGAGGTAGACAAGTAATCTAATGCATTGTGATTCTGCCTGGACTGAGTTATTCTCACCATGCCTTCTACCTAGAAGGGACACTTTAAAGAAGAAACCGGGTGTGTTGCTCTTGAATCCAGTTCCAGTTTTCCAGTCTTGTTTTGTAAAACACATAACTTAAGAACATCTCAAAGGCTTTGAATCTAACTAATAAATTTTGTTCTATTAAGACAAAAAAAAAAAAAACCAGAAAACTGTCAACACAGTTGCTTTCTATCCAAACCAAGATGACTAACACGGCGTGCTTGCTTGCAGCACGTCCAAGTGGCAGCTGATTCAGAGTCTGACAATTTTTTACCCCTGGCCATTATTTGTTCACATTGTTGTAAATTTGGGTGATTTGCCTCTGAACCCAACTGCACATCACATTCCAGCTTTGTTTGTGGGGCTGATGTTTATAATCTCACAATGGCTCATTCCTTTTATGCAAATATTACTCTACTTAATATGATGGTCCCATATGGTCTCTGTGACACTTTTCACTTTGTAGATTGGGTAAATGGGTTCTAGTAGAGAGAGCAGTAAAGGGAAGAAATGCAGTGGGCAAGCTGAGATTAATGGCATTAACTTTCTCTGAAGCAGCAACAACTAAGGAAGTAAAGAAATTAACTCCAGAAGTCAGACTGACTGATACTTAGACAAGAAGCCAATGATAACACTTGCAGTTATCCCTAATATCTCTATTATTTTTCTTTCACTTAGAACCAAAACAAAGTACTGGAAGATGGGGGGGGGGAAGAAAAATGGTGTCAATGGAAAAAGTGAAGAAATGGAGACATTAACTCTATCTGATAAAAGTGTTAACATTTCCTTGGAACAGAATATATAGTGGGCAAAACAATTTGGACATTCTGGAGTCTAAATGGATGGTCAAAATTGCAAATGCTGAAAGAATGAGGGAAAATATTATTCATCAATAAAATTTGAATTGTTGTACAAAATATCTTTTAGAGTATTTGAGTAAAGGGAGAGATGCTTCAGTGGGTAAAATGCTTACTATATGAGCATTGGGTTCTCAATTCAAATCCTCATGACCCATACAAAAGCCAAACATGCCTGTAATCCTGACACTCCATTGGGAAGATGAGAGGCATACAATAGAAATTCTCAGAAGCTTGCAGACAAGCTCTTCAAGCTGTTGACCAGGATACAACAGAGAGATGTTGATTAAAATAGCCTGGAAGACAGGAACTGACACATAAACTCTTCATATGATGTCCACCTGTGTGCTGTAGTAGGAGCTTGCAAATTGCCCATACACATAAACACAAGCGGGTTTGAATGTGCACATGCACAGAGATTTTAAAATGGCACTTTTTTTCATTATGTTCACATTCATATGTCCTGTGTGAAAGCTTAAAGAACAATGGTGTAGGGACCATTTTTTTGTAAACCCCCATTAGGGTTTTACTGACACAGAAAGAAAATATTGCAAACAGGTTCCAAACAGGTATCAAATACTTGAATTCACCATTTTTTTTGTGTGTTTCAGTTGGTAGTAATTATTTATCAGTTTGTATTCCAGATGCTGAAGAGAGTAAGTACATAAATAGACTTTTTATTTTCAAGGTTACATTTATGTGATCAAGATAGAAAAATAGACAGATAATTAACAAAGAAATGTTTCTTTGTATATTTTATGAGAAAAAATGCTTGCATAGATAGACTGTCCAGGTAGTATATACTTTTATAGACATGAAGGGCATGTTTAATAATATATACTGTGCTGAAATTCAGTTTTATATAGTCAAGATTGACTAGAATTTTGATAGTTATGTATGGTAGAATGGTATTTTTTTGAGTTATTTCTTCTTAAAGACTTATTATTTTCATCTCTGATATAATAGTAGAATATGTTAGACTAATAATTCATAAGAAATAAAAATTAACTCACCAGTATAAAGGGCTTGGAGGAAGGGTATTGGGGATGGCTTGGTGTTGTTATGTATTCAAATGCTAAATTTTGTACTCCAAGATCTGGTTGCCTCTAGAGAAGTGAATTCCACCAGACTTTGTTATGTTAACTTTGCTCAATTTAAAGTTAATTGGCTCATTAAAGTTTAAAGCTTGTGATTGGTCAGTAAAGAAAAGACAGTACTTGAGGATCCAGTGAGGAAGTCTCAGAATAGTCCAGAAAAGGAGAAAGGAAAATAAGGAGGAAAATATATAATTATAACTAGATTATATAATTCATTTTACAGAAGGCAGTACATGTAGACCAGGTTTCTGCTTTCTAGATGTGGCATAAAATGCTGCTCTCTGGAGGGGATAAAGAATGTTCACCGTACCAAGAAAGAATGAACAGAACAAGAACACAGACTTACTTACTAGGATAAAGACTTGTCACTTGAAATTTGGCTGGATTGATACATGCTTTACTGATTCCCAATTTTGGGTGGGTCTATCTATGAAGACACATTCAGAAATAATTAAATGTTGGGGGAAACTGCACTAGCATATGGTTTGGAACCTCAGACGAAGCTGACCCGAAAAATCAAAAGGCCTACAGAGCACCATCATCCTTGACTTCTTGCTACAGGTATACTGAGGTATGTGCAAGCAGCAGCCTTATCCACCAGCCTCCACAGCCAAGAGCTGTTGGTCTCACTGTGTCTTCTCTAGCTCAGAGTACTAGACCAGAGCCTCACTGGATGCACTGCTTGCCCAGGAAATTACCCTTGGATACTCTTTCATGAGGTATTGAACATTCCTGACTAACTCTTAAATGTCTTGCCTCTTCACATTAGTTAATTGGCAATTAAGTTTCAGCACATGAATTTTGAGGAGGATATTCAGAATGTAGCAGCTAGTGAAAAAAAAATTACCTTCCCTTCCTCTGCTCCCTACATCTTGCTTGTATGACCACTACTCGTTTGCAAAACATAAGGAATTGATTTTCTCTCTCTGATAGGTTGAGTTTACTATTTTCCATGTTATAAGACAGTTGCTTATTCAGCATATTTTAAATTCTGTTAATTGTTAAAGACATCTTTGAATCCCCAAGAAGGTACAGTTATCATTAATCCTGCTCAGCAAATAAGTACATAATACCCTCCACTGTTGCTGTAACAAATTACCACAAACTCAGTTGCTCAAGTACCTGTTTTGGGGGTAGGGGCAGAAATCCAGGGAAGCAATGTGAAGCTTGGCTGGTTGCCTGCAGTTTTAACAAACTCCAACCTAGAGACGAACTTCTTGAGTTCTTTGTATACATTGGATATTAGTCCTTTATCAGATGTAGGGTTGGTAAAGATCTTTGTCCAATTTGTTGGCTGCCATTTTGTCCTATTGACTGTGTCCTTTGCCTTACTGAAGCTTTGCAGTTTTATGAGGTCCCATTTGTCAATTCTTGTTCTTAGAGCATAAGCCATTGGTGTTCTGTTGAGGAACATGTTCTGTGCCTGTGTGTTCAAGATTTGTCCCCACTTTCTCCTCTATAAGCTTCAGTGTGTCTGGTTTTATGTGTAGATCCTTGATCCTCTTGGACTTGAGCTTTGTACAAGGAGATACAAATGGGTTGATTTGCATTTTTCTGCATGCAGATCTCCAGTTGATTCAGCACCATTTGTTAAAATGTTGTCTTTTTTCCACCCGATGTTTTTAGCTCCTTTGTCAAATATCAAGTGACCATACATGTGTGGGTTCTCAATTTCTGGGTCTCAATTCTATTCCATTGATCTTCCTGCCTGTCTACATACCAATACCAAACAGTTTTTATCACTACTGCTCTGTAGTAGAACTTGAGGTCAGGGATGGTGATTCCCCTAGAAGATCTTTTGTTGTGGAGAATAGTTTTTGCTATCCTGGGTTTTTTGTTATTCCAGATAAATTTGAGAATTGCTCTTTCTATATCTATGAAGAATTGATTTGGGATTTTGATGGGGATTGCATTGAATCTGTAGATTGCTTTCAGCAAGATGGTCAGTTTTACTATATTGATCTGCCAATCCATGAACATGGGAGATCTTTCCACCTTCTGAGACTGTCTTTGATTTCTTTCTTCAGAGACTTAAAGTTCTTGTCATATAGATCTTTCACTTGCTTCATTAGGGTTACACCTAGGCATGACATATTATTTGGGACTATTGTAAAGGGTGTCATTTCCCTAATTTCTTTATTCTCTTATGTATCCTTTGAGTAGAGGAAGGCTACTGATTTGTTTGTGTTAATTTTATATCCAGCCACTTTGCTGAAGCTGTTTATCAGCTTTAAGTGTTCTCTGGTGGAAGTCTTGTGGTCACTTAAGTATACGATCATATCTTCTGCAAATAGTGATATTTTGACTTCTTCTAAGGATGTGAGGATATGTCATATCCTGAATTGCCTCCTGCTACCCATAGTAATCATTTAAGAATTAGAAATAATAATAATAAAAAAAGACTTGGAAATCCCGGAACTGGTTTTAAGAAGTATCAATTAATCATCTTTTGGGCAATTCAGGATATGACATCTCCTCACATCCTTGGATCCCCTTCCTCTGACCAGTTACTAAATTACAAGAGTCTTCTGGTCCTTCCTTTCTACCCAATGTCTTCAAAGTACAAAATTGAATATGGTGTTTTGTTGTGTAGAATATGTATGTAAATTGATTCTCAACTCCAACTTCAAAGAGAAATATACACACACATACAGACACACACACACACACACACACACACACACACACACACAATCAAGAGATGGTTGTACTGATCGACATTCATACAGTCTTTCTATTGTTTCTAAATTCTCTAGGACAGGTAACTTGTCTTGAGGGCCTTGGTCCTATGCAGGTAATTAACAGGCCAGTAATATATATATATATATATATATATATATATATATATATATATGAATATATATATGAATATATATATGAATATATATATGAATATATATATATATGAATATATATATATTCAAATAAAAATGAGAGTCACTAGAAAAACCTGTGAAATTATTCTCAATTCTGTAATTGCACTGATATTGCACTCTTATGAGCAAACATTATTTTAGTCTTAGTGTGACTGTTCAAAATATAACTGTTTTAAATAAGATAAACAAAATAGTGTTAAGGTTTTTAATACTAATTCTTAATCATAAAGACAAAATGAATCTTGGCGCTCATCAGGCAAGTTTTACAGCTGTAATATATCAGCTATAAAATTCAGCTTCCTGACATTTATCTGTTTATTCCTGAATTATGATTATCTATAGCCTCTCCTTCCTTCCTTCTTGGACATCATTTGATATATGAATTGTTTCTTGGGTATTCCAAGCTACTGGACTAATATCCACTTGTCAGTGAGGGCAATCCATGTGTGTTCTTTTGTGATTGTATCACCTCACTCAGGATGACACTCTCTAGTTCCACCTACTTGCATAAGAATTTCATAAATTCATTGTTTTTAATAGCTGAGAAATATTCCATAGTGTAAATATACCACATTTTCGGTATCCATTCCTCTGTTGAGGGACATCTGGGTTCTTTCCAGCTTCTGGCTACTATAAATAGGGCTGCTATGAACATAGTGGAGTATGTATTATTACATGCTAGGTAATCCTCTGGGTATATGCCCAGGAGTGGTATAGAGGGGTCCTCTGGTAATATCATGCCCAGTTTTCTGAGGAACCACCAGATTGATTTCCAGAGTGGTTATACCATCTTGCAACCCCACCAGCAGTGGAGGCATGTCTCTCTTTCTCCAGCACTTGCTGTCCCCTGAGTTTTTTATCTTAGCCATTCTGACTGGTGTAAGGTGAAATCTCAGGGTTGTTTTGATTTGCATTTCCCTGATGACTAAGGAAGTTGAACATTTCTTTAGGTGCTTCTCAGCCATTCAATATTCCTCAGGTGAAAATTCTTTGTTTAACTCTGTACCTCATTTTTTAATGGGGTTATTTGGCTCCCTGGAGTCTACCTTCCTGAGTTCTTTGTATATCTTGGCTCTTAGCCCTTTGTCAGAAGTAGGGTTGGTAAAGATCTTTTCCCAATTTGTTGGTTGTCATTTTGTCCTTTTGATAGTGTCATTTGGATCTTTTACCTTTATGTGATTTAATCAGTATGCTGAATAGTAGATACATAATTTTCTGACTTGTCTCGGTGTATTATTTGCTCTAATTTAAAATCAAAGAGCATCAATCTTTGCAGTGGCTACATAGGCATTCATATGTTTATTTGAACATATTTGAGCAAATACTACAAATAAGTAAAAAGATATAAATGATATAATATTTCGTTTTCTCTTCCTTTCCCAATGTATGCTAATTAGATTATACATATATGTATATATGTATATATATTCTCAGTAGTTTATCAGCAAGTCATTTGTGATTTCTAGTACAGAATTATTTCAATGTTTTCAAACAAGAGATTTTTGTTAAATCCAAGAAAAAATCAGCAGTTTCTACAAGTAACTGATGAAAAAAAAATGATTCTTTTAATAAAAAATTAGCACAAAAGGTTCTCCTCTTAATTGTTGTACAAATTAAGTTTAAATTTCTCTTCATTTGCAAGATATTTGTTGTGTTTATTTGCACGTTGAGTGTAGAAAATGGGATAATGCCTTAAAATTTTTTTCTCAGTATTTTATAGAAATTTGAATGGTTTAAACACTTGCAAAAATTTTAAGGACTTGATTCTTTTATGTTTTCAAAACCTTCCACTATGAGAAAACAAGCTCCTGCCTGTAAAACCTATGAGAATTTCTTCTAACTACAGCTCTTAACATTTCCAGCCCACCTACCTAATGCTTTGGGTAGTGACATTTCTTTTCCATTAGCTAAGGCCATGGAAGGTATTGGAAAACCTTAATTCTTGATTCTGCCCGGCACACGCGGGGTTACCAGAGGCACACAGCATGTTTTCACAGAGCACTGAAGGAGAGGTTTGCTGTATCAAACCCTTGACAAATGTTCAGGCAGTTAAGTAAAACTTTGTTTATATTGCGTGCCTCTCAACAGAAATTAAGAACTGTGGAAACAATTCACGAAAGCGGTTGGCAATCTTCTCTCGTTCTCTCTTAGTGAATATGACAAGCTCACCTGCTGTGGGAGGCTGAAAATAAAGGACAATCTCACAGCATTAATAATACATGAACCAGGACTGAATCTGAGGCCAACTATGCCACCAGAGATTGAGTGTGACTCTTAATTCAGTGCGTGATGGAAGTACTTTAGCCCGCGGTAACTTTCAAGGAGGACATATTTGCGTGCAAGCCTTCACTTCCAGCAACAGCGCCAGGCAGAGTTCATGTGCACACAAGTGTAAACTTACAGGAAGAGGCAGAAACCACTAAGATGTTATAACACTCTATCAGCTTGGTAGGGGCCTAATATTTTATTGAAGATTACTCTCCCTTACCAGACATCTGAAAATCCACTTAGTGCCCTTGAAAATTGTCTGTTTTGACTGTCTGAACTAGTTCCCAATCAGTGAAAGATAAAAACATCAAAATAAGCTAATAGGGTTCTGCCATGAACTATGATCCCATGAGAGCATGAAATAAAGAAGAGCCATTTCCAAAGGCACTATTAAACTCAGAAGGTTCCTGCTCCAGTAAAGGGAAGAGGAAGGTACCGTATATAGAAGAGAGGGGTAGAAGAAAGAATGAAACTACTAAGAAAAGGAGGAAAGATAATTTCGAGTAAATGAAAAAAAAAAAAGAAAAAAAGAAAATTGAATATGGCCATCCTTAAAATTTTGTCAGTCATATAGTGTTTGAAAATGATGTTAAAGACATTGAAAGTAAAATTGTGAAGCTTATATGAAAGCTATCCCTTGGGAAATTATTTTAAATAATGACAACTCATAAAGGAATACTGCCTGACAAAAGGCGGGGTATGAAAGAGAATTTTCCCTCTGCCAATTTCATATTCTTAGATGTGCACTTCAGAATGATGGTTTCATTTATTTCCCATTTTTGAGGCGCAAAATCTGATATCTTTAATTAATTGAAACACTTTCCACTGCCAAGTAGAGTATGTGAAAAATGAGACTGTGAGTAGAAAACACAACACTACTGATTATTAAAGACCCAAGTGATTTACTGTAAGGCTGACATTTACTTACCCATGAGGTTATAATCAAAGGTGCATGGAAGAAAATACCAGAACTGATAAGGGAGTCAATACTTCTCAGTGGCAGGACACTTCATTCTGTCCTGATGTTAGCATGGTTAAGATGTAACACATTTTAGCACCATTAGTGACACTACAAAATTTTATACCTGATAAACCATTGAAATTATTTCTGGACTCAATTACAAAAAAAAAAAAGACCTGATCTATAAACTTTCTATGTAGATTCTATCATTTTTGGTAAGGGCATTGGAGTACATATGTAGAATTATCTCTTCTCCCACTGGCAAGAATGTCTGTCATTAGCCATAGCCATAGCTCCCATAGAAAGAATTTTTCAAGGAAGGAATAAAATAAATTAGATAAATGTATAACACTGGATGTACTTTATCTCAATTTTGTTAATGGTGCAGCTAAATCAATCATAGACGTTCAGCAAGTATTCCCTTAGAGGTAAATTTTTGATTATTCTAATTATTTACATACAAAAAAATGTTACTTCGGAGAAAATTGCTTCCTGCTTCTGTTTGAATCTAGTGAGCATAAGAATTTTATGTGAGACAGTGTTTTTAATAACTGAATTCAAATTTTAAAGGGAAAACGTCATTTTAAAATCTATGCCCCAATTCTCTTAAAATGCGAATATCTGATACTGCAAAGACCATGTGTTGTCTCCACCACAATCAATGGGAACCCTGCTAAACCAACTGAGATCATCTTATCTAACCTGGTGGTCTATATCAGTACTTAGAAAATGCATACATATAAGGGAGATTTCCAGGAAAGGAAGCTAGGTTGTACTTGAAACTAGTTTGGCTATGGAGACAATGCTTCTGTTAAATACCTAACTTTTCCTATAATGCCTACATTGACTATACTGCTCATTTACTGTGCCTGCTTGTCATCTGTGGGCATTTATGTTTAATCTTATAGGCTTTATTTTTTCCTTGTTGGTCTGTTAACCCATATTCTGTAAATTTCTAAAAAACTTTTCCTTGAACTATACTTTACCTTAATTTCATGTGTCTCTCTCCACTTAAATAGACTTCAGGAACTTAGAGATTATTTTTTTCCTTCATATTACAGGTTTGAAGAGCACAAATGACCTCTATAATGGTGCAGATAGTTTCAAACATTTTTTTCCACAATGAAATTTAATAAATGCAAACCTAAACAACAGGACTCCTTGAATGTTGAAAGGTATATTAAAGGATTACCAGCCAAAAACTTTAAGATACAAACAAGACCAGTTTGCTTACTTTTGAATTTAATACCATCTTTCTTTAATAACAATAAATCTGTTGTTTTAGTGCTCTCTCTCTCTCTCTCTCTCTCTCTCTCTCTCTCTCTCCTAGTACCTTTGTTTTGTATGTGTGCTTTTATTTTCTCTTCTCCATATCTCTGATCAATTCCTATACTTGAAGCATGTTGAAACATTTATTTAATAAACTAAAATTTAAGGCTGATGAAATTGGTCAAGAATTAAAAGCACTTTTTATTCTTTTAGAGGACCTGGCCTTGGTTCCCAGCATGCACATAGTGTCTACAAACCAATTTTAACTCTGATCCAGGTGATCAGACTCCATATAAATGTATCCTGAAAATAGAATAGAAACATATGTCTAAAACACTATCCACCATGACTAATGCACAGATGGCACAGAATGTATTTAAATAACTTCATCCCATCCTGTGCTTGAATTAGGGGCTATTGTTGCAATTAAACAGTAAAAATAATAGGGTTACATAATATTTAATAGTTTATATGCAAAACTAATGTTCTAGTAAGAAACTTTATTAATTTGCATCTATATAAGAGATGCAAGTCCAAAAAATTTCCAAAATTTTAAGCAGAACCATCAATTTTTACAGAAACCTAAACTATTACTGTAGCCTTGCTTAGAAAACAATATGGAGATTATTTTTTATGGTTTAACCTAAATATTGTAAGAAGGCTAAATTTCTTCTGTATCTATCTCTCTTGAATCCATCTAGGAGAGACATCACACTGCAGCTCTCAAAGTACCTAAGAGTGGATGCACCCTCAAATCCAGCTGAGGAGGCCAAAGGAAAACAAGGAGGACCAAGAGCGAGGGTGCGGGGCCATCAGGAGATTCTAATTTCCTTTGATTTACACATTGGAATAATGCCTTCTGTTTTGGTTTCCACTGGTTTGCTGCCTAGGATCATTAATCCTGTTTTGTTTTGTTTTCTGTTTTGTTTTGTTTTGTTTTTGCCTTCTCTCCCTCATATCCCCCTGCAGGCTCTAGTCAAGTGTTTTCTTTCTACCCTAAACATGGTTGTCATATAAAGGGAACCACTGATACAGTTTAAGGGTATTTTAATAAGATCTATTAGGGGGTACTCAGACTACCACACTGTAAATTTCCATTTAGCTCTAAAACGTCAGATTCATGACTGCTCACCCCCTATTCCCCAGTTCCAAGTTACTGTTGTCTCTTCATTGAGAGAATGGTCAGAATAAAAGGTAGAAGTGAGATAGGCTGTTTTAGGGGGCACATCCTAAGAAGAGTAATGAGTTTATTTTTTGGCTAAGCCAGAAATGTTGTTCCCTCTCACCAGCCATGCCATTTCCAGAGGTCAATGGTGCAAGACGCATTTGAGGTTATGTTCCCAAATCTAGCTTTTAAGTTATTTGAGGTCGCTATCATATGTATAAATGTAGGTCAGTAATTGACCATCTATACAAAATAAGTTAGATGCTGGGTTTAGCCTTTAGAAACAACAACAACAACAACAACAACAACAAATGTCCATACAAATGGTTACCCTCCCTGCTCTTCCTGCACACCCCCTCAGCTTACTCTTCAGAAAAGAGTAGGCGTCTAAGCAACCGTCACATAGGACAAAACAAAATAAGACAAGAGCCCTCAAATGGAAGCTGGATAAGACACCCCAATAGGAGGAAAAATGTCCCAAGGGCAGGTAAAAGAGTGAGAGACTTGCCACTCCCACTGTGAGGAATCCCACACAATCACCAAGCTAAAGCTATAATATATACAGAGAGGGGCTGGTGCTGACCCTTGCAGGCTCTGTGCTTGCTGCTTTGGTCTCTGTGAGCTCTACCTAATTGACTGGGTGGCCCATGTTCTCCACCCCCTCTGACTCCTACCATCTTTCAGATCAGTGCCTTGTTCAGTCAAAGACACTTCCTCCTGTAGCAGGTAGAAGCAGATACAAAGACCTATAGACAGCCATTATATGGAGAGAGAATCTAAATGGGAGGTCTATCTTGGGTCCCTCTCCTAGGAGAGGACAAGAAAGAGAGACAAAAAAGTCCATCATAATTTTCAATTGCAACAACTTGAATAGATTGGACTGATTAAGCAACACAAAGTTTTGATTCTGAAGGTCAGAAGTCCCACAAAGATCTCCAGTGCTCTTCAGGGCTCCGTTTGCTTGTTGGTTTATGTTTTCCTGTAACAGCTTCTTGAAGATCTCCATTTTCTGTAACTGCTGTTCACTTTGATTAGTCTTTTAAACATCCATGGTTGCTTACTCAGAGGCTCTCTTCCCATGTTGCACCCATCCATAGTATCTGCCAGAAAAGTTTAAGCTATTAATTAATTGTAGGAAGGTGTGATTTGATTTGTTCAAAGTAGCCAATCAAAATAAGTCTGCCATCTCAAAATTATACCCACTTTTACATCTTCCGTGAGCCTCTGGATGATTTCTTTGGCCCAATGAATGTGTGTCAAGTACACAATCACATCTTCCTAGGGATTTGTATTCAGATCGTTTCATTGGCCACATCCTATTGCTCCGGCTAGCATGGTCACCATACACTCTTCCAAACACAAAGCAATATACCCCACGAATTACCCTTTTATTTCATCTCTTCATATCCTTTCATTAAATCTTTGAGAATTTGATACATACACACAATGTACCTTATTCATATTCATATCTCATGTATTCCCTTAACTCTTTCTAGATCTATTTCCTACTCTGTCTCCTCCCAACTTTATCATGTCTTTTTAAATAACTTTTTTTCCTTGAGTATAAATTCAGAATGTTGTATACATAAATCCAGGAATATTAAAAGATACACTAACCAAAATTCGAGGTAGGAATATTAAAAGATGTAATCAAAGACAGATTGAACATTTAAAATGCTTGACAGGTAATTATTATTGAACTTTCTAGTCCATAAGTTACAGTGAGTACATGAGGAAATGAAAATAGGAGCTGCCACTCAAATGTATATAGAGAAATTTACCAGCAGACTTTTGATTTGTATTATTTGAATAGATTAAACTTTTCCATGTCTTTTCTCTTAATTTGTGAATAAATAGTCTGAAAGTTAAATAAATTTTGGTGTTGTTCGTGATGCAATTTATGACATTTCCTCTAACTGCAGACACTATAAAAGCTCTAGGAAAGGTCTCAGGTAAGAATTTTGCATTTAGAACTATATCTAACAAAAGACTGTCTTTTCCATCATTCATACTTTATGTGTAATTTAGTGGTGTTTAGATCGTAAACTATAGCTCATTGTTCAATATAAATTATGAGAGAGACAAAAAGGTTACAGAGAAAGGGATATTTTATAATTAGATTCTTCATGAATGCTTCCAATATGAGGTTTAAATAAAAAATTGTTTTGCTGTTCAATCTGAATATTTTCTCTTTTGAAATACCTACCTGATATATTTGCATGAAACACAAAAAATTCATATATATATGTGTGTATGTATATGTGTGTTTATATATATGTATATATACATATATACAAATATATATAATATATGCACATATAAAAATACATATATCTAAATGTTTGTGTTATATGTGTGTGTGTATATGTGTACTGTGTATGTACATGTGTATATTTATTTGATCATTACTTAACAATATTTAAGTTAAAAATAGTTTAATATTCCTGAACACACACAAAATATAATTATTTTATTTTCGAACAAGTCACACCCAGTGCCTTTTAGTCACTTCACGATTTGTGAGCACCTGTGCTTACTTACTGAGACAAAGTCACCTTATATGGCCACCAGGAATTAAGCCAGGCTAGGCCGGAGGAGACATGGCACAATTGAACTATAACAATTATTTGAGAGCAAACAGACTTTTTATACCATTGTCAGAAACAGATTACAATGCCAATTGTCCTGTCAAGTTTCCATACTTCCTTGACTACTGAGAAGTCTTATATAGAAACAGAACGTGGTACGAATGCTTCATTTATTGAGGACTCACATCAATCTCTCAGGAACTGGAAGCACATTGTGTTCCGAGAGCCATGGTCTCTAACCTGAAAATCCTTAAGAAGTTTGGCCAAGCCAACCCCATGGTTCCCTGCAACAACTGGAGAGGCAAATTCAAAGTTTGCTAGATATTAATCTAAGGGACAATTTGAGATATGCCATTTCTTTTTTTATCAAAATATTTTTAAGGATATGCCTCTTTGCTAAATCCTCTATGAGAATCATTTAAAGAACCACTATTCTGCATATGAGAAACAAGCAGATGACATGGCTTTTACTTTTGGTTTTAGAAATCTGAATCTAAAGATAAAATATAGAAATACAGTGGTCTAATATTACCTTCAGTGAGAAATTAATATCATAGGTATCTGCTGTGCCCTCTCATCTGTCAAAATGGAATCAAAGAAAGCAGGGGAGATAAATTAAAAGTGTGGAAATGATCACCAAGAGTGATAGTTGGAAGTCTTCTCAAGACGGCTTAAATATTTAAAGTATTAATCGCAAGCACCTGTCTGTCTCAAACAGCAATCTTGTGACCACACCGTGGGACAGAGGCAAGAAAGACAAGGAGAAACATGCAAAGAAAGGAAGATGCTGTTAAAAGAACAAAAGATCAGTTTAACTCTGCTTGGGACATTGACTCTTGCTCTTTTCTTTATGAGTCTTTTTAACCATGTTTAGTCTAAGTCACATAAGCATATCTTGAGACTTTCAGGAAACATTTTGATGAGGTTTCTGAAAAACTGATGAGATTTGTGAAAAACTCTCAAGTTTTACCATCTTTGTTACATACACACATAACAATCTTCATATTACTTGGACAGTCATGTGCTCTGTTAAGGACACTAGTGGGGAACTACTCTAATTTTCATTTCTACCCCCCCAAAAAAACATGGGAAGTATTTTCTATTTTTAAAATATCCACAATACATTAGTACCTTTCTTCTGTTCTTATGCTGCCACAATATGAATTATTCTACTCCCTGAGTTGGATACTTAAATATATTGGAATATTATTATAGTAGTCAAAAAGCAAAATGGGTATGAACACTGTTTCTCCAAATCTTTGAATGGTAATTAAAAGAAATGTGTCACCATACATTATTCTTACTTCAAAGTTATAGAGATCCTTCTTTTGACATATTAACTGCATGGCAGGAAACAGCCAACTTCCTAACTGACTTTTCTTTATCCCTATGCATATGCTATTCATTCACTATAGTTAATGTGTCAAATCAAATTGCTTAGTATTAGGTTGTAAATAAGTCTTTCAGTTTTTTTGTACTCCTAAGAAGAATAACTGTGCTATAATATGTGTTTACACATACATAGTCTCTTAAAAATATGGTTTAAACAAGAAATTAACATGTATTTTCTAGTTAAACAGTTTAGACAGGGTAATTTTTCTAACATATTATGCTAACTTTTGCATAAGTTTCTTCAAATTATTCAAATTAATTTTGTTTGTACAATGAGTAATAGAATCCCACATGCCCAGAAAATACCTATAATGAATAATTTAGCAATTTCATTTGAAGATACAAACCCAACAATGAGTTACAACAAATATATACCTGTTACCTTTCCCATATACACAGATCAAAGACTTATTTTACCCTTAGGAATTTTTCTAAGATTGGTGTAATATTTTATTAATTTTTTTTAAATTTTCCTTGATTCTTTGTGAATTTCACATCATGCACTTCAATCTCACTCATCTTTCCATGCTTTCGTATCTGCCCTCTGCCACGTAACTTCTCTTACAAAAGAAGAACAAAAAAAGCAAACCAGACACCAATAATAAAACCATCTCACTGTGGAAGCTGAGCGTGTCATAGTGAATTCCACAGTATAGCCCTTCTGTCTACATAACTTGCAAATTCAATGAATCTTGGTCTGGTTTGAAGCCTCTGACTTCTGCTACACTATCAATACTGGATACACATCTGGACCCCTCTTGGATATCCTGTTACTACCTTGTGTCATGAAGATTTTGTAGTTTTGGCCGGGCGTGTTGGCACACGCCTGTAATCCCAGCACTTGGGAGGCAGAGGCAGGTGGATTTCTGAGTTCGAGGCCAGCCTGGTCTACAGAGTCAGTTCCAGGACAGCCAGGGCTACACAGAGAAACCCTGTCTCAAAACCACCCCCCCCAAAAAAAAAGATTTTGGAGTTTTGGATGTGTAGGACTGGCCTCTTCACTTGATCCAGCAGTTCATAGATGGTGTAGATATTGGGGTGGGCCAACTCAAAGTCATGGATCTGGGACTGGGCAGTAGCTGAGTTGGTCAGCCCACTGGCTCTCCCATGCCCACACCTCTAGGGTGAGCTCTCTAGCACTGCCTGTGAAGCATACCCAGGACCTCAGCAGGCAAGGGGCAGGGCCAGCCTCGCCCTCTCATGTCCTTCAGGTGGGCTGACATGTGCCTTTGCCACCTGGAAAGCTCTACCACTATGCTGCCCAGGCAAGGTGCAGCTGGTAGTCAGCCGGGTGAGCACACTTGAGGTGTTTAATGACACTTTGCATAAGAGAAACTCTGTTATCTGAAACAAACTCATCAGATGCAAGCTGGTAATCTTTGTGATTAGCACTCTTTTTTTTTTTTTTAATACAATTTCCTTTTATTTTTTTTTATTTTTTTTAAGATTTTTTTTTATTGTATATATTCTATATTTACAATTCATTTCCCCTTTTCTGGTTCCCCACCCCCAAAGGTCCCACATGTCCTTTTCCCTCCCCCTGCTCCCGCATCCACCCCCTCCCACTTTACTGTTCTTGTACTCTCCCACAATGATGTTTTGGTCCATTCTAGCACCAGTGTCCACTCCTTTCTTCTTGTGAGACATCACTTGATATGTGATTTGTGTCTTTGGTGTTCTAAGCTTCTAGGCTAATATCCACTTATCAGTGACTGTATACCATGGGTATTCTTTTGGGACTGGGTCACCTCACTTAGTATGACATTCTCCAGCTCCATCCATTTCTCTAAGAATTTCATGAATTCATTGTTTCTAATGGCTGTATAGTACTCCATTGTGTATATATACCACATTTTTTGTATCCATTCTTCTGTTGAGGGACATCTGGGTTCTTTCCAGCTTCTGGCTATTATATATAAAGCTGCTATGAACATAGTGGAGCATGTATCCTTATTGCATGCTGGTGAATCTTCTGGGTATATTCCCAGGAGTGGTATGGCTGGGTCCTCCGGAAGTATCACGCCCAGTTTTCTGAGGAACCGCCATACTGATTTCCAGAGTGGTTGTACCAGCTTGCATTCCCACCAGCAGTGGAGGAGTGTTCCTCTTTCTCCACATCCTCGCCAACACCTGATGTCTTCTGAGTTTTTAATCTTAGCCATTCTGACTGGTGTGAGGTGAAATCTCAGGGTTGTTTTAATTTGCATTTCCCTAATGACTAGTGATGTTGAACATTTTTTAAGGTGTTTCTCAGCCATCCGAATTTCTTCAGGTGAAAAGACTCTGTTTAGCTCTGTACCCCATTTTTGGATAGGGTTATTTGGTTTTCTGGGGTCTAACCTCTTGAGTTCTTTGTATACATTGGAGATTAGCCCTCTGTCGGATGTGGGGTTGGTGAAGATTTTTTCCCAATTTGTTGGTTGCCGATTTATCCTTTTGACAGTGTCTTTTGCCATACAGAAACTTTGTAGTTTTATGAGGTCCCATTTGTCTATTCTTGCTCTTAGAGCATAAGCAATTGGTGTTCTGTTCAGGAATTTTTCCCCTGAGCCAATGTCCTCAAGGGTCTTCCCCAGTTTCTTTTCTATTAGTTTTAGTGTGTCTGGTTTTATGTGGAGGTCTTTGATCCACTTGGAGTTGAGCTTAGTGCAAGGAGATAAGAGTGGATCAATTCTCATTCTTCTGCATGTTGACCTCCAGTTGAGCCAGCACCATCTGTTGAAAAGGCTATCTTTTTTCCACTGGATGTTTTCAGCTCCTTTGTCGAAGATCAATTGGCCATAGATGTGTGGGTTCAATTCTGGGTCTTCGATCCTATTCCATTGATCCGCTTCCCTGTCACTGAACCAATACCATGCAGTTTTTAATACCACTGCTCTGTAATATTGCTTGAGGTCTGGGATATTGATTCCCCCAGAAGTTCTTTTGCTGTTGATGATAGTTTTAGCTATTCTGGGTTTTTTGTTATTCCAGATGAATTTGAGAATTGCTCTTTCTAGCTCTATGAAGAACTGAGTTGGGATTTTGATGGGAATTGCATTGAATCTGTATATTGCTTTGGGCAAGATTGCCATTTTGACTATATTAGTCCTGCCAACCCACGAGCATGGAAGATTTTCCCATTTTCTGATGTCTTCTTCAATTTCCCTCTTCAGAGACCTGAAGTTTTTGTCGTATAAATCTTTCACATGTTTGGTTAGTGTCACTCCAAGATACTTTATATCATTTGTGGCTATTGTGAAGGGTGTCATTTCCCTAATTTCTTTCTCGGCCTGCTTATCCTTCGCGTATAGGAAGGCTACTGATTTACTTGAGTTGATTTTATAGCCAGCCACTTTGCTGAAGTTGTTTATCAGTTGCAGGAGTTCTCTGGTGGAGGTTTTTGGGTCACTTAAGTAAACTATCATATCATCTGCGAATAGTGATAGTTTGACTTCTTCCTTTCCAATTTGTATCCCTTTGACTTCCCTCTGTTGTCGAATTGCTCTAGCTAGTACCTCAAGTACTATATTGAAGAGATATGGCGAGAGGGGACAGCCTTGTCTAGTCCCTGATTTTAGAGGGATTGCTTCGAGTTTTTCTCCGTTTACCTTAATGTTGGCTACTGGTCTGCTGTATATTGCTTTTACTATGTTTAGATATGGGCCCTGAATTCCTGTTCTTTCTAGGACCTTTAGCATGAAAGGATGCTGAATTTTGTCAAATGCTTTTTCAGCATCTAATGAGATGACCATGTGGTTTTTTTCTTTGAGTTTGTTTATGTAGTGGATTACGTTGATGGATTTCCGTATATTGAACCATCCCTGCATCCCTGGGATGAAGCCAACTTGATCATGGTGAATGATCGTTTTGATGTGTTCTTGGATGCGGTTGGCAAGTATTTTGTTTAGTATTTTTGCATCGATATTCATAAGAGAAATTGGCCTGTAGTTCTCTTTCTTAGTTGGATCTTTGTGAGGTTTTGGTATCAGGGTAATTGTGGCTTCATAGAATGAGTTGGGTAGTGTTCCTTCAGTTTCTATTTTGTGGAATAATTTGAAGAGTATCGGTATCAGGACTTCTTTGAAGGTCTGATAGAATTCTGCACTAAAACCGTCTGGTCCTGTGCTCTTTTTGGTTGGAAGACTGTCTATGACCCCTTCTATTTCTTTGGGGGTTATGGGTCTGTTTAGACGATCTATTTGATCCTGGTTTAATTTTGGTATTTGGTAGCTGTCGAGGAAATTGTCCATTTCCTCCAGATTCTCCAGTTGTGTTGAGTATAGGTTTTTGTAGTAGGATCTGATGATTTTTTGAATTTCCTCAGTTTCTGTTGTTATATCTCCCTTTTCATTTCTAATTTTGTTAATTTGAATACTGTCTCTGTGCCCTTTAGTAAGTCTGGCTAGGGGTTTATCTATCTTGTTGATCTTCTCACAGAACCAGCTCCTGGTTTTGTTGATTCTTTGTATGGTTCTTTTTGTTTCAACTTGATTGATTTCAGCCCTGAGTTTGATGATTTCCTGTCTTCTACTCCTCCTGGGTGAAATTGCTTCTTTTTGTTCCAGAGCTTTCAAGTGCGCCATTAAGTTGCTGGTGTATGCTCTCTCCTGTTTCTTTTTGGAGACACTCAGGGCTATGAGTTTTCCTCTAAGCACTGCTTTCATTGTGTCCCATAGATTTGGGTATGTTGTGCCTTCATTTTCATTAAGTTCTAAGAATTCTTTGATTTCTTTCTTTATTTCTTCCTGGACTAAGGTATCATTGAGTAGAATATTGTTCAGCCTCCAAGCGTATGGGGATTTTCTGTTGTTTTTGTTGCTATTGAAGAACACTCTTACTCCATGGTGATCTGATAAGAGGCATGGGATTAGTTCAATCTTTTTATATTTGTTGAGATCTGTCTTGTGTCCAATTATATGGTCGATTTTGGAGAAGGTACCATGAGGGGCTGAGAAAAAGGTATAGTCTTTTGCTTTAGGGTGAAATGTTCTATATATATCTGTTAAATCCAATTGCTCCAAAGTTTCGATGAGTTTCTCCGTGTCTCTGTTTAGTTTCTGTTTTCCTGGTCGGTCCACTGTAGATAGAGGAGTATTGAGGTCCCCCACAATCATTGTGTTAGGTGCAATGTGTGCTTTGAGCTTTAGTAAGGTTTCTTTTACAAATGAGGGTGCCCTTACATTTGGAGCGTAGATGTTTAGAATTGTGAGTTCCTCTTGGTGGATTCTTCCTTTGACTAGCAGGAAGTGACCTTCTGCGTCTCTTTTGATGACTTTGGGTTGAAAGTCAATTTTATCTGATATTAAAATGGCTATTCCAGCTTGCTTCCTGTGACCATTTGCTTGCAAAATTGTCTTCCATCCTTTTACTCTAAGGTAGTGTTTGTCTTTGACTCTGAGGTGTGTTTCCTGTAAGCAGCAAAATGTAGGGTCCTGTTTCCGTATCCAGTCTGTTAGTCTATGTCTTTTTATTGGGGAGTTGAGTCCATTGATGTTAAGAGATATTAAGGAATAGAGATTATTACTTCCTGACATTTTTGATGTTATTTTTGTTTTTGAGTAGTTATCTTCCTTTGAGTTTGATGGAAGAAGTTTACTGTCTTGCTTTTTCTTGGGTGCCATTTCCTTCCTTGTGTTGGAGTTTTCCTCCTATTATCCTTTGTAGAGCTGGGTTAGTGGAAAGATATTGTGTAAATTTGGTCCTGTCATGGAATATTTTGATTTCTCCATCTATGTTGATTGAGAGTTTTGCTGGGTATAGTAGTCTTGGCTGACATTTGTTTTCTCTTAGGGTCTGCATGAGGTCTGCCCAGGATCTTCTAGCTTTCATGGTTTCTGGAGAGAAGTCTGGTGTGATTCTGATAGGTCTTCCTTTATATGTTACTTGGCCCTTTTCTCTTACTGCCTTTAATATTCTTTCTTTGTTTAGTACATTTGGGGTTTTGATTATTATGTGACGGGAGGTGTTTCTGTTCTGGTCCAGTCTGTTTGGAGTTCTGTAGGCTTCTTGTACATTCATGGGCATCTCTCTCTTTAAGTTAGGAAAGTTTTCTTCCATAATTTTGTTAAAGATATTTGCTGGCCCTTTAAGTTGTAGATCTTCACTCTCATCTATCCCTATAATCCTTAGGTTTGGTCTTCTCATTGTGTCCTGGATTTCCTGGATGTTTTGGGTTACAAGCCTTTTGGATTTTGCATTTTCTTTGACTGTGGAGTCAATGGTTACTATGTTATCTTCAGCATCGGAGATTCTTATTTCTATCTCTTGTATTCTGTTGTTTATGTTTGCATCTACGACCCCTGTTTTCTTCCCAAGGTTTTCTATCTCCAAGGTTGCCTCCTTTTGTGATTTCTTAGTTGTTTCTACCTCTGTGTTCAGATCTTGGATGGTTTTGTTCAGTTCCATCATTTGTTTGTTTGTGTTTTCATGTAATTCTTTAATATATTTTTGTGCTCTCTCTTTCATGATTTCTGCCTGTTGTTTCAAGTTCTCCTGCATTTCTTTAACTGATTTTCTCACTTCCTCTTTATTGGTTTCTGTCTGATGGCCCATATTCTCCTGGAGTTCTTTAAGTGTTTTTTGTGTTTGGATTGTAAGAGCTTCTACTCTATTGATGTTCCCCTGCATTTCTTTAAGAGATTTGTTTATGTCCTTTTTGTGTTCCTCTAGGAGCATCATGACCTGTGCTTTTATATCTAACTCTTGTTTTTCTGGTGTGCTGGGGTATCCTGGACTTGCTGTGGTTGGCGAATTGGGTTCAGATGGTGCCATATTGCCTTGATTTCTGTTAATAACGTTCCTACGTTTGCCTTTTGCCATCTCTTTATCTCTGGCGCTAGTTGGTCTTATTGTAGATGGCGCCCAGCTGAAAGCACAGCATGCCTGTCCCCAGGAGACAGATCGCTTCTGGCAGCTTGTCTGTGCTGGACTATGCTCGCTCTGAGTCCAGGTCCCTGACTCCAGCTGCTAGAGTGCCGAGCTGTGCCCCGAGGTGGCCCGGTGGCCCCTCGCTGCTAGTCCGCTCAGAGAGCTGGTCCCGGCCGGTAGTCTGCACCCGCAGCTGATCTTTCTGTGCCCGGATCTGCTGCAGAGCTAAGCTAAGCTATAACTCTGGCCACGCACCTGATTCCAGCCGCTCACTGCGTCCAGTGTGCCCGCTGTTTGCGCGCGGGGGTCTGGGGCAAGATGGCTGCCCCTGCTGAAAGCACCGCGTGTCCTTGGCTGAGCTGTTCGTGCCCGGCTCTGCTGCTCCCTTCTGGCTGCGTTGACTGTGCTGGACTATGCTCGCTCTGAGTCCAGGCCCCTGACTCCAGCTGCTAGAGTGCCAAGCTGTGCCCCGAGGCGGCCCAGTGGCCCCTCGCTGCTAGTCCGCTCGGAGAGCTGGTCCCGGCTGCTAGTCTGCACCCGCAGCTGATCTTTCTGTGCCCGGATCTGCTGCAGAGCTAAGCTAAGCTATAACTCTGGCCACGCACCTGATTCCAGCCGCTCACTGCGTCCAGTGTGCCCGCTGTTTGCGCGCGGGGGTCTCGTGATTAGCACTCTTTTCTCTATTCAATAATGACGGAAGTTTCTATTAACTTTAGAATAATACTAATTTAAAATGTACTGTATTTCGGGAGGGTCACCCAGCGTCCCAGGTGCTCAGAACCATCCGGCGGCGGCGGCAGAACCAGGTACCCGACACAGCCCGAGCTTAAGACCTTCGGGGACTCAGGCCTGGAGTGGGAATTGGGCACAGAATAGCGGGTGCACTCTGCACTCGCGCGCGGGGCGGACCCCGAGCTCCCTGCAGGCACCTGCCATATTGCCTGCAGCTTCCCGCCCAGCTGGCGGTGGGGAAGCCGGAGGGTCACCCAGCGTCCCAGGTGCTCAGAACCATCCGGCGGCGGCGGCAGAACCAGGTACCCGACACAGCCCGAGCTTAAGACCTTCGGGGACTCAGGCCTGGAGTGGGAATTGGGCACAGAATAGCGGGTGCACTCTGCACTCGCGCGCGGGGCGGACCCCGAGCTCCCTGCAGGCACCTGCCATATTGCCTGCAGCTTCCCGTCCAGCTGGTGGTGAGGAAGCCAGAGTCAGCCAGTGTGCCAGGTACCCAGACCCAGCCGGAGGCCGAACCAGCCTCCCATCCAGCCAGTGGCAGGGAAGCTGGAAACCGGACCCAGCCAGCTTCCCAGCAGCTTGGGACCAGCAGGCGGAACCAGATAACTGAGATATCCCAACTTTAAGACCCCTGGGGAAACAGGATATCAGACAGCGAACCCTGAGCAGGAGCAGTGCAGAGCAGCCGCCCAACAGGCGGAACCAAATACCTGGGATATCCTGAGGTTAAGACCTCGGGGGACTCAGGCCACCTGTCAGCAATCTGTGAGCAAGAGCCCCGCAGGACAGTGATTCAAGTATCCCAGTCGCTGGGAAATAGCCTTACAACCCCACAGGAGGGTCAAGCACCAGCTAGTATCTACAGGACCAACTAACACCAGAGTTAACCAGATGGCAAAAGGCAAACGTAAGATCGCTACTAACAAAAATCAAGGCAATATGGCGGCATCCGAACCCAGTTCCCCAACAGCAATAAATATTGGATACCCTGAAACACCAGAAAAACAAGACTCAGATCTAAAATCACTGGTCAGGATGCTGATAGAGGAACACTTAGATAAATCTCTTAAAGTAATACATGAGAAAATAGATCAAAAGCTAGAAGCCATTGCAAGACAAACACAATTAAATCCCAGATATCTCAACACACCAGAAAAACAAGACTCAGATCTAAAATCACTGGTAAAGATGCAGATTGAGGATCACTTAGATAAATTTCTTAAAGTAATAGAGGAGAAAATAGATCAAAAACTAGAAGCCCATACAAGGCAGACACAAAAATCACTTAAAGAAATCCAGGAGAATATAGAGCAAAAAGTGAATCCCAATAAGGGGGAGAAACAAAAATCACCCAAAGAAATACAAGAGAACATGGGTCAACGAGTAGAAGTCATAAAGGAGGAAACACAAAAATCCCTTAAAGAATTACAGGAAAACACAAACAAGCAACTGAAAGATCTGAGCAAAACCATACAAAATCTAAAAACAGAAGTAGAAACAACTAAGCAATCGCAAAGGGAGACAATGTTGGAAATAGAAAACCTTGGGAAGAAATCAGGAGTCATAGATGCAAATATCAACAATAGAATACAAGAGATAGAAGACAGAATCTCAGATGCTGAAGATACCATAGGAACCATGGATTCAACAATTAAAGAAAATGCAAAATGCAAAAAGCTGGTAACCCAAAACATTCAGGAAATCCAGGACACAATGAGAAGACCAAACCTAAGGATTATAGGGATAGATGAGAATGAAGATCTACAACTTAAAGGGCCAGCAAATATCTTCTACAAAATTATGGAAGAAAATTTCCCCAACCTAAAGAGAGAGATGCCCATGAATGTACAAGAAGCCTTTAGAACCCCAAATAGACTGGACCAGAACAGAAATACTTCCCGTCACATAATAGTCAAAACCCCAAATGTACTAAACAAAGAAAGAATATTAAAGGCAGTAAGAGAAAAAGGACAAGTAACATATAAAGGAAGACCTATCAGAATTACACCAGACTTCTCACCTGAGACCATGAAAGCTAGAAGATCCTGGGCAGACCTTATGCAGACCCTAAGAGAACACAAACTTCAGCCAAGACTACTATACCCAGCGAAACTCTCAATTGCCATAGATGGGGAAACCAAGATATTCCACGACAAAACCAAATTTGCAAGATACTTATCTACAAACCCAGCCCTACAAAGGATAATAGGGGAAAAATACCAACACAAGGGGGGAAACAACACCCCAGAAGAAACAAGATAGAAACCCCATCTCATCCAACCCAAAAGAAGAGAACCACTCAAATACAAATAATAATAACAATTCCCAAAATGTCAGGAAGTAATAATTACTATTCCTTAATATCTCTTAATATCAATGGACTCAATTCCCCAATCAAAAGACACAGACTAACAGACTGGATACGGAAACAGGACCCTACATTTTGCTGCATACAGGAAACACATCTCAGTGTCAAAGACAAACACCTCCTTAGAGTAAAAGGCTGGAAGACAGTTCTACAAGCAAATGGTCCCAGGAAACAAGCTGGAGTAGCCATTCTAATATCAGATAAAATCGACTTTCAACCTAAAGTCATCAAAAGAGACACAGAAGGTCACTTCCTGCTTGTCAAAGGGAAAATCCACCAAGAAGAATTCTCAATACTGAACATCTATGCACCAAATGCAAGGGCACCCTCATTCGTAAAAGAAACTTTACTAAAGCTTAAAGCACACATCGCACCTAACACAATGATTGTAGGTGACTTCAACACTCCACTCTCCTCAATGGACCGATCAGGAAAGCAGAAACTAAACAGGGACACAGTGAAACTAATTGAAGCTTTGGACCAATTGGATTTAACAGATATATATAGAACATTCCATCCTAAAACAAAAGAGTATACCTTTTTCTCAGCACCGCACGGTACCTTCTCAAAAATTGATCATATAATTGGTCACAAGACAGACCTCAACAAATACAAGAAGACCGAACTAATCCCATGTCTCCTATCGGATCACTATGGAGTAAAAGTGGTCTTCAATAGCAAGAAGAACTACAGAAAGCCCACATACACATGGAAACTGAACAATACTCTACTCAATGACACCCTGGTCAAGGAAGAAATAAAGAAAGAAATCAAAGACTTTTTAGACTTCAATGAAAATGAAGGTACGACCTACCCAAATCTCTGGGATACAATGAAAGCAGTGCTAAGAGGAAAACTCATAGCCCTGAGTGCCTCCAAAAAGAAACTGGAAAGAGCATACACTAGCAACTTAACAGCACACCTGAAGGCGCTGGAACAAAAAGAAGCTAACTCACCCAGGAGGAGTAGAAGAGAGGAAATCATCAAACTAAGGGCTGAAATCAATCAAGCAGAAACAAAGAGAACCATACAAAGAATCAACAAAACCAAGAGCTGGTTCTTCGAGAAAATCAACAAGATAGATAAGCCCTTAGCTAGACTAACCAAAGGGCACAGAGACAGTATCCAAATTAACAAAATTAAAAATGAAAAGGGGGATATAACAACAGAAACAGAGGAAATTCAAAAGATCATCAGATCCTACTACAAAGGCCTATACTCAAAACAACTGGAGAATCTGGAGGAAATGGACAATTTCCTAGACAGATACCAAATACCAAAATTAAATCAGCATCAAGTAGACCAGCTAAACAGTCCCATAACCCTTAAAGAAATAGAAGGGGTTATAGAAAGCCTCCCAACCAAAAAAAGTACGGGACCAGATGGTTTTAGTGCAGAATTCTACCAGACCTTCAAAGAAGACTTAACACCAATACTCTTCAAACTATTCCACAAAATAGAGACAGAAGGGACACTGCCCAACTCATTCTTCGAAACCACAATTACGCTGATACCTAAACCACAAAAAGATCCAACAAAGAAAGAGAACTACAGGCCAATTTCTCTTATGAATATAGATGCAAAAATACTAAATAAAATCCTTGCCAACCGAATCCAAGAGCATATCAAAACGATCATTCACCATGATCAAGTAGGCTTCATTCCAGGAATGCAGGGATGGTTCAATATACGGAAATCCATCAATGTAATCCACTACATAAACAAACTAAAAGAAAAAAACCACATGGTCATCTCATTAGATGCTGAAAAAGCATTTGACAAAATTCAGCATCCTTTCATGCTAAAAGTCTTGGAAAGAGCAGGAATTCAAGGCCCATACCTAAACATAGTAAAAGCAATCTACAGCAAACCAGTAGCCAACATCAAAATAAATGGAGAGAAACTTGAAGCAATTCCACTAAAATCAGGGACTAGACAAGGCTGTCCTCTCTCTCCATATCTTTTCAATATAGTACTTGAAGTTCTAGCGAGAGCAATCAGACAACATAAGGAAGTCAAAGGGATACAAATTGGAAAGGAAGAAGTCAAAGTATCATTATTTGCAGATGATATGATAGTCTACTTAAGCGATCCAAAAAACTCCACCAGAGAACTTCTACAGCTGATAAACAACTTCAGCAACGTGGCTGGTTATAAAATTAACTCAAGCAAATCAGTAGCCTTCTTGTACTCAAAGGACAAGCAGGCTGAGAAAGAAGTTAGGGAAATAACACCCTTCACAATAGCCACAAACAACATAAAGTACCTTGGCGTAACTCTAACCAAACAAGTGAAAGATCTGTATGACAGGAACTTCAAGTCCCTGAAGAAAGAAATCGAAGAAGACCTCAGGAGATGGAAAAATATTTCTTGCTCCTGGATTGGCAGGATCAATATAGTAAAAATGGCCATCTTGCCAAAAGCAATCTACAGATTCAATGCAATCCCCATCAAAATCCCAAATCAATTCTTCATAGATCTAGAAAGAGCAATTCTCAAATTCATCTGGAGCAACAAAAAACCCAGGATAGCTAAAACTATTCTCAACAATAAAAGGACTTCTGGGGGAATCAATATCCCTGACCTCAAGCAGTACTACAGAGCAATTGTGTTAAAAACTGCATGGTATTGGTACAGCAACAGGCAGGTAGATCAATGGAATAGGATTGAAGACCCAGAAATTAACCCACAGACTTATGGTCACTTGATCTTTGATAAAGGAGCCACAACCATCCGGTGGAAAAAAGATAGCCTTTTCAACAAATGGTGCTGGTTCAACTGGAGGTCAACATGCAGAAGAATGCGAATTGACCCACTCTTATCTCCTTGTACTAAGATCAACTCCAAGTGGATCAAGGACCTCCACATAAAACCAGACACACTGAAACTATTAGAAAAGAAACTTGGGAAGACCCTGGAGGACTTGGGCACAGGGGAAAAGTTCCTGAACAGAACACCAATAGCTTATGCTCTAAGATCAAGAATCGACAAATGGGACCTCATAAAATTACAAAGTTTCTGCAAAGCAAAGGACACTGTCAGAAGGACAAAACGGCAACCAACAAAGTGGGAAAAGATCTTCACCAACCCCACATCCGACAGAGGGCTAATATCCAATATATACAAAGAACTCAAGAAGTTAGACCGCAAAGAACCAAATAACCCTATCAAAAAATGGGGCACAGAGCTAAACAAAGAATTCTCACCAGAAGAAATTCGGATGGCCGAGAAACACCTTAAAAGATGTTCAACATCATTAGTCATCAGGGAAATGCAAATCAAAACAACCCTGAGATTCCACCTCACACCAGTCAGATTGGCTAAGATTAAAAACTCAAGAGACAACAAGTGCTGGCGAGGATGTGGAGAAAGAGGAACACTCCTCCACTGTTGGTGGGATTGCAAAATGGTAAAACCGCTCTGGAAATCAGTTTGGCGGTTCCTCAGAAAATTGGGCATGTTACTTCCAGAGGACCCTGGCATACCACTCCTGGGCATATACCCAGAGGATTCCCCTGCATGCAATAAGGACACATGCTCCACTATGTTTATAGCAGCCTTGTTTATAATAGCCAGAAATTGGAAGCAGCCCAAATATCCCTCAAAGGAGGAATGGATACAGAAAATGTGGTATATTTATACAATGGAATACTACACAGCAATTAAAAATAATGAATTCATGCAATTTGTAGGTAAATGGTTAGACCTGGAAAATATCATCCTGAGTGAATTAACCCAATCACAAAAGAATGCACCTGAAATGCAATCACTGATAAGTGGATATTAATGAGCCCAGAAGCCCTAAATACTCAAGACACAAATAGCAAGTCAAATGATTCCCAAGAAGAAGAAAGGAGAGGACCCTGGGCCTGTAAAGATTGCTTCCAGTTTAGTAAAGAAACCGAGGGGGGAGGGGGAATTATTGGGGAACAGATGGGGGGGAGAGGAACTATGGGAACTATGGTGGGTGGGAACTGGGAAAGGGGAAAGCCTTTGGAATGTAAACATAGAATATAGAAAATAAAATTAAAAAAAAATGTACTGTATTTCAAATATTTCTGTAAATATACTATATTTGAAATATTCCTTCTTATTTTTATGTATGAAATTTTCTGTAAGAGTTGTATGCATAAAAGCAGACAAATAGTGTAAATGCATTCCTCTTACTTAGTGGAGGGATTTTTAAAAAAGAGGTTATTTTAACTTAAGATAAATGGAACCCATCACATACTGACATTTTAGTGCTCAGTGATCCATTACTAAATAGGTATCATGACTTTCAAGACAGTGGAACAATGGTCCAGAAAACTTAATTGATTTTATCAATTTCATAGAATTCTATTATGCCCCAACTTTATATCTAATAAGTTAGTTGATTTAATTTAAAAGCCACTTTGAAATTGAATTAGAAACCACATTCTTTATATCACATGTGAACATCTCATTGTCTGTAAGTAAAACAGACCTCACTGGTAGTCAAGCAACTCCTATCCACATTTTCACTGACAAACTGCATTGCCATCTGTAAAATGGTAATGAAAATATGTAACCTCTATAGGAAACAAAGACTGTCAGAGTTATTGACAACTATGAACAAGATAGCTATATTAGAAGAATGTCAAGTGCTTATTTTTCTGACAGTAACTCTATCTTCAGAAAGATAAAGGATTATGGTTTTCAAAGTATTTCTATTTCGCATATAAAGAGTTAGCTTTCCTAGTAATCCTAGCTACTTCTTTTCATGGTCTTAAATAGTATCTAATAAACTAAGACAGCTTGATATGCAATTGCTCTGATTTTATATATAACGATGCAACCACACCTATTCTTTTACCTTGCTTTGAGTAACTATAATTCAAAACATATTTAGCAATAACTGACTGGTAGACATGTTCTCAAAAGCTTTCTTTGAATTACTACACTGTATCTTTTTTATCAGTCTTATCAAGTAAGACTGTCATTGCCTCTGTTTCAAGACAGAATTACTTGATAATTATTTAAATCATGATCCTAAAGTCTTTAAAAATGTCAATATTTATTAAACCAATGACAATATAATCCTGCACAGCCACACAGATCAGTTACCATTTACAAGTCGCACTAATGTTCATAAACGTGAGACAAGTGCTTATTCGTTTTAATGCTATTACTTGAAGAAAAACACATGAGAATAAATATCAGAAGAAGAAGGAATTTTGTTTTCTAATCATCCAGATGATCATAGGGTAAACATCTAGTATTTCAATGTGCTGATGTGAAGCTGTGATGCTTTGCAGTTTGGGTGAGTTTAATTCTTTTTTTATCGTGATAATAATGGCATTATGGAAAACAGATTTGTCCACTGTACGTGTCTATAAAAATAACATCTATTATTGGGTAAGAAACTACTGTGGCTCTGATGCTTTTTGTGTGAACATATTGTCTAGCATCTAGTGATATTATTTCATTCTGTGCTTATTTGTAACAGCACTTGAAAGAAAAAGCTATTAATATACTCAGAGATGGACAAATAAAACTCAGTATAATTTTCCAAATTATTATCTCACTTATACAACTTAAAAGCACTTCAACATTCTGTGACCCAGATTGGTACATTTGTCTAGTCACATGTATTCAGATGGGTTATCATTCTTCTAATATCTAGAATGGTGGGAATTTCCTTACAAGTCATGTTTGCTCTTGAACAAAAATATGCTTAACATCATAAATGATTTTTTTCTGTGATTTACTCTGAATTTTGATTTTTTGAAAAGATTCATCAATGGTGTTCAATTAATATAATAGAGTTCCACACAAGGAGAATTGAATACAGTTCAAAATAAAGACAAAAATACAATATAAAAAGAAAATGCACTATATTTTATGTATGCAATTACTAAAAACTTCCAATAAACATAAGACTCTCAAAAGATCCAGGGTAAAGAATAAAAATATATTTGGAATTCCTTTAGGTGGTCAGACTAGACTGAGAAGCCTTAAAATTTAATTTGTAAAATAATTTCTACTTCATAATCAAAATAAAATAAAAGTTCTTATATACTTATACATATATAATTAACATGGGTACATAATCTATCATTAGCTTTTAAGTATTAACTCTTTTGTCTAATTAACATTAGTACATATTCTAGGTGAAATAATTCTACAATATATAAATCTAATGGAAATATGAGTATGAAACCAGATGAAAGGAAAAGTCTTTAATCATTTGCAGTCCACATTGTTTTTTTCAGAAACAAGTACATGTGTAGATTTTACAGTATATAGATGTTCCATGGGAAAAGTGGTGTAGAATTTGCATACAATTTATATATAGAATACTGTGAAAAATCATACATTTTATCTACCAATGTAAATGTTCTGTGAATATCTGTTGCACTGTAGAATTTAGAGAATGCCAAGACAAACTCTTTATATGTTCAGCACAAATAGACCTTAAAACATTGATATAATTTAGAATCTGCTAATGTTGAACTGGAAAAAATACAAAAGATTTACAGTACAAAAACTACAATTATCATATAATTATCAATTATATGAAGTTCCAAGAGTCTTTGTACTTGATTACAGTAATGATTATAATTCAAATTATTTATCTTGTCACCAGATACTTTGATAGGAGTACTGGAGGTAATCAGTGACAGAGAACCTGTTAATCAAGTGTGAGGTTCTATGTTGAATCCCAAGAACCATATAAAAGAAACTGAAGAATTTGCCAGTGAACTAACAGTACTCTTATGTTCACCTAAGGCCATTTGAGCCCTTTAATAAAATTGTTGAGTTATCTAAGTACTAGGTATCTAGGTACTCATGGCCCTCTCAGAATTTATTTATTAGATAGATGTTTCTAACTCTGCTTCACAAATAAGCTACTTCTGCTCACTGCAATAAAACTTTAAAAGAACCAAATACTGTGCTTGTGTGTTTTAATATTAACTTATTCAATAAATATTTGCATTCTATACCAGCATCAGCTTGTACTAATTTTACTAAACATTGAATAGAAAATTATTCAAGAACCTTAATATCCTACCATCCAGCATGTTCCTAATTAGTTTGTGAACTTACCTACAACTGAGAGGTAGCACTCAGGATGAAAGCACCTGCTGAACTCTGTGATGAAGAGATATCTGTGCTTTGGCACCTTTCCAGTATTTAATTAACCTGTCATCTCTTATTACATCTCTGAAAAGCATCTAAATCTTAAATAAACTCAACATGTTAAAAACGTTTCTGAGACAAATCTATGATTAATTTAAAGTTTCTCAAATATGTACATCATAAAATTTTGAAAGTTTTTCAGTTTGTGAGTTGATGTTTTGGATCTTTCAGTGCTTAATGACTTTCCCAATAGCTTAATTTACAGGAATTTTAATCAGATTAGCAAAACTAAATCCAAAATTGACACGCATGTGGTTCACTGATGTGTTGCACTTTTCTATTGAACCTAAAACTTAGAATAAAGCCTTTGACCAAATATTCATCTAACAGACACAGAGCTACAATGTCAGTGTATCGATATGGCATACCGTTTGTTTGAGATTTAAGGTCCATGCAACAGTTTTAATTTGTTAAAACTTGATCATTATTTTATATTTCTGGAGCATACATTTTATATACATTTATATTATAATAATGTAATTTTGATGTTCATGAATATTACACGCTCTGATCTTATATCTACATATACACTTATATTATAATAAATATTTTATTTTTGATGTTCATGAACATAAAACCCTAACATAGATGTGATATGATACTTTACATTACTCATATATAGAAATATTGAAAGCTAAAGCGTGGCCGTAAAACTTTGGTCATTATCTTTTAATTTGTCTACTCATTTTTAAGTGTTAGATAATAAATAACACATTTATAAAAATAATGTTTTCTTGTTTAATATATTTTTAGTCAAAGGTTATCTTTTTTCACTGAACATTTATCAATTGTTCTGTAAAAATTGTGCTTGAAATGGATTTATTTACATTGTTTTTCTACACCCAAGGATAAGAAAAACTGCAAACTAATTTCAGGTTTTTCTAGATAAAAAAGGCAGTTACAACATTCATAGAAGATTTGTATATAACTTAATGATGTGCAACTTTCACTTTTATACTCATAATCTAATGTGAATAAAGCACATCCAGATGACATTTATACTGGGTAAAAAGCTGATACTATATTGCATAATGCTAAAGACACTGTCATCAGCTGATATTTTAAGTATGTGGTACTTTCCTATAAGCTAGTGAGACAGTGGTCATGCAAATAACTATGGAGTTAAATATATAACATCACCTAAGTTGATGCGCTATATAAAAGAAGATGAATAATTGTTGACTTTTTAAATTGTTCAAGGATATAAAATGTTCTAAATACCAAAATTCCATTGTCAACATACAGTAAATGTAACAATAGGATGTGTCTTAACAGCTGGTGCTCACAAAATATGTAGTTCAACTTCCCACCAGGACAAGGCCATGTTCCCATTCCAAAATAACTGGGAAAGTATGGAGTTGGACTAATTTCAACTGTACATTACAATGTAGAGTGCAGAGCTTCATAAACTCTGCTCTTTTGGCAAAAAGTTAATGCATTTTCTACCATTTTAGTTTTTATTACTTTTTGTCTACCACCGAGGTAAGAATAAGATACTGTGTTAACTTAGTATAACCCTTTATTTATTCAGCCATATTTTGGCATACAAAATGCTTTTTAAAACTATTACAATAATACAAATTAACTGGTAGTAAATAATATTTGTAAAAGTACTTTACATAATCAAGTTATCACAGTTCTGTATTTTCTACATAATAAAGAATAACTATAATACACTAAAGAAAATTGAAATAATCAGTTCTTAACTAATTATCATCCTGAGACCCAGTATTTAAATGTACAATAACCAAATGATGAAATATTTTTGATAAATGTGAGATATTTAGTAACTATGGATATTTGTTGTTCACATTCATCTTAGAAATTTAACTACAAAGGGTTTAATTTGCTAAAAAATGGACTATATAATACTTTGTTTTGATTAAAAATATTCGGGAAGAAAAAATTAAATTGTCAATAATCTAAGAGTCATGTTCAAAATGATGTGTGGTTATAACATGAGAATTACTGACTATAAAGCATAGACCTGAAAAGGTCACATGTTATTAAATTTTAGTTCTATGCTTACAGTCAAAACAATAATTTTGCTAATAATTGTAATTTAAAAACCTACCTTATTGAATTTATGTAATTTCATATATGTATGTCACAACAACTGGAAAAAAAAGTCGTGAACTTGAAAGACAACACAAAAGGTTTTATGGGAGGAAAGGAAAGAGGAAATTGATAATCATATTAAAATTTTAGAGAACACTAAAATAAATAAAAATTAAAGAAAATAAAATCCACGAGAGCAAATTTATCATGTATATTCTACTCTAATACAATTTACTGTATCTGGTGTTGCACTTTTACATTTTTCATGAAAGAAATTATTTCTGCAGATTAGGCATAATTGTTTATTATTAAATAAAGCAATTCACAAGTATTTATGATTTTCTTTTACTACATTGCACATTATTATATGCCAGAGCTTGGATATTTAATAAAACATATTTTTAATAAATTCTTCAATGATCTGGAAAATCTTTGAGAACTGAAAACCCCTCAACTGTGGATAAATTGGCTGTTTTACATCTGACCTGATATTATTTCACTATTGGAGATAATGTGAAGTTAATAATTTCTCTCAAAATACTAAGCATTTATTTTGTATGAGGGGATTCCTATATCAATTTGTGTGTGTTTATATATATGTGTGTGTGTGTGTGTGTGTGTGTGTGTGTGTATGTGTGTGTGTAGGCTGAATCCAACTAATAGAAATACTTAAAGACATCTTTATAGCTAAGCTTTTAATGGCTGAAACCATTTCTGGCTCTTACGCAAGCATGGTGTTGCTGTTTGGTTATTGGAAAGAGCATAGCTTTAGTTCAGTTCACAGAGCCTTAGTGCTTTCATGTACCACGTAAGTGCTTCCCTCTGGGCTCAAGTCACTTATTACTGTATTGACGGGAGTATTGACTCCAGATTTCACATCTTCGTAACTCATTGGATACTGTACTCAGAGAAGGAACAAGATAGCTGGTAGATGCAATGACCACATTCTCTCTGTGTGTCTCCCTTTCTGTCTCTGTCTCTGTCTCTGTCTCTGTCTCTGTCTCTCTGTCTCTCTGTCTCTCTGTCTCTCTCTCTCTCACACACACACACACACACACACACACACACACACACAAACCATGACCATCAGATATGAGACTTATAAAAAGGCAGAAGGAGGAATTAAAAGGACAAAAAGAAATAGAAGAGGAGTAGAAGTAGGAAGGAGGCACTGAAGGAGAGAACTTTATCAGAAAATATTGTAAAACACACACAGGCACACACAGATTATATAGACATATAGATAAAGATAGAGATATAGATGATATAGATATATAGATGAATAGTACAGGTACAGATATAGATATAGACATATGGAAATGCTGTGATAAATCATTAGCTTGTAACCTAATTTTAAAAGTTAATTGAAAGTATTACACAAAGAAACAAATTTTTGAGACAATAAAATATTCAAGAAAAGAAAGGGCAAAGGCCCCTGTTTCCAATGCAGGATATGTTGGCTGACCATCGCAACTTCAGACTCCATGTATGATTTACTGAGCTCATCACTGGAATGAAGTGACAGCAACAGCAGACTTTCCCACCCCAGAGTCATGGGCCATTTCTCACTTCTCCATACATGTCATTCCTCCATATAATTTTTATATGGAAAACTCTGCCTGAGTCTCTTCCCCAATAACTTAATCTAAGATATTTTCTGCAATTGAAGAGCACATTACAGGAAGTCAGTCCTGGGGTCAGATAGGTAATTATCACACTTTTCCTTCTTAAAGGACCATGAAGATGCTTGTGACTTCATAGAATGTTCAGCCTAAGACAGCCGCCAAGATAATAGGTACAGTAGTTCACATCAATCCATTAGAATAAGATTGTAAATCTAAGGTAAATGAAGAGACTGAGAACCATCAAGTTATAAATTTAGTGGAGAAATTCTGTGTTCCTGGGAATAAGCTCCAGGGAATCATAGTATTTGACTAGGCTCTAGGAAATACAGGCATCTTGAGTTCTATCATTCAAAGTAGAAACAGGATTTTAGCAGCAAAAAAGTGCTGACATCACAAAACACCACACGGAAATCTCACTTCCTTTACAGAATGCACATGTGCTCAGAGTTTTGGGGAGCGCTTGTGGCTCTTGTTGCTCATTATGTAGTTACAAGTTCTCATGGGGGATGGTGAAGGATTGATAAAAAAAGACAACAAAACAAGAAACAAACAAACCAAACCCCCCAAATAATAGAAAGCCATGTTTAGGACATTTCATGTTTTCTGTCTAGTAAGTATGGAAAGACACTCTTGTGTGCAAGTTTAACATCAGAACATCAATATAGAGAGAAAGTATAGGTTGTAAGCCTTGGAATTTCAACTGAGTAAAAGCAGAACAAGATTCTGGACTGCTTGACTGTAGCAGTCATGAATTTTCTTGGAGAGCCTCCAAATGCATGGAATACTCCCTAGTTACTGAAAGTACAAATGTTTTATATGTGTGTATGCATATGTATATATGTATATATATATATATGTTTGTATGTATATGTGCATGTGTATATATGTGTGTATACATGTGTATATACATATGTGTGTATGTATATGTGTATACACATATGTGTATATGTGTGTATATGTATATGTGTATATATGTATGTATATATATATGTGTGTGTGTGTGTGTGTGTGTGTTCAACATAACTGGTAGTTTTCAAACTTGTCAACTGCGTTCCTCACAGACATGTAAATTTCTGTACATTTGAGTATATAAATGAGAGTCAATTTGCATTTTGCAAACTACACAATCAATTTTCATAAATAACCTATAATAAAATCATCTTTTACTTTTACAAATAATTATCCATCAAAAAATATTTCTGTAGAAAATATTAATGGAGCATAAAACAAGAAGAAAAATAGTCAAATTAGTCTATTTTCAATAAAGCATGTGTTTTCTTTTCATTTTTGTGATGTCTTAAACACATTCTATTTAACTTTAAGATTATGCTCCTTAAAATTATGTGCAGTGATCAAGGTGACAATTTAATTTATAGCAACTTCAGTATTGTCACCTGTTGTGTTCAAACTCACTTTTATGCATGCAAAAACAAATAGAAAAACAAGAGCCATGAGTTTGCTTGGGAATAATGGAAGGTTTGCAATGGAAAAAGACAAGCAGGAAATTAGGTAAGTACATTGTGATTTTAAAAGGACAATGAAAATAATTTAGTTAAATGGGTAAAGAGTGTATTACTGACAATTTTCAATATTTCTTTTAAAATACTGTCAATTCTAGAAATACAATTTTGAGTTTCTTTTAAGGAATTGCCTTTGCTATTGCTACCAAATGTGCCCTCTATCCTATTTGATAGGTAGTTTCCAGTGAAGTAAAATTCAGTTAGTGTCTATGTTGTAGTAACTCTCACATTATAGAGTCTCCTTGATCCAGCATATGGTTCATATATTTAGAGGAATATAGATTGGATCATCAGCTCATAAAGGAAGTAACATTGCATTTAACACTAGAAAGGACTTGTAGATTTTTTTTTGGATTTGTTTTGTTGTTTTTTTTGTTGTTTTTTGTTTTTTGTTTTGAGACAGGGTTTCTCTGTATAGCCCTAGCTATCCTGGAACTCGCTCTGTAGACCAGGCTGGCCTCGAATTCAGAAATCCGCCTGCCTCTGCCTCCCAAGTGCTGGGATTACAGGCATGCGCCACCACTGCCCGGCCAGACTTGTAGATTTTGATCTTATTATCCAATATATTACAATATTATTCTCGATGTGCTAGTTAATTATCAGAATCTTTTCAATAACTTTTTAGTTTGAGGTAAGGTAAATAATCCTAGTGTAGCTAATGCCAAGTTACTGAAAAATTTCATTCTGTGTACACTTTTGGAGTCTCCTGCTTACCCACTGTTTTATTGAGAGTCAGGAAGACACTGAAACAGGAAGATACAGGGAGAGGGGGAGATAAGAACTGGGGATTATGGAGAGCAACCTATAACACTATGGACTATTTAAAGGATCATTTGGAAAACTACTACAGTAGAAGCTTCTTAACACGCACACACATACACTAAGGAACTGTAAATGAAGTCATTAATAAATACGTGAGACAAAATTTCAACTAAATATCTATCATCACCAAGTGAAGCCTCCAGTGGCAGGAATAGGATACACCTAATTAAACTTTTGGCCTAAGGGTCATCATAGAAATCCCCCCAAAATCTCAAGTTATTTCCAAGGCTACAGGTTAGTTTCCACAAAAGAAAAAAAAAGTAAGTTCAGAGTAATGAAACCAAAACTTATGTATTTTATTGAACATGAAGAAGTCAAGCTCATGCCTTACAAAGCCTTCATCCCCTACTGACTAGTTTTCATGGGACTGGACAATATTATGCATGCTTCTAGAAAAGTGTAAAAAGCAACACAGCTACAAATCTTGTAATCTAAAATGGTGACTTGTCTGCATGAAACACTGTGCAATAGTGGCACGAAGACTGTAAAAGTAGCACACCATTATCTGATTGGAGTTAAGGGCCATGAACCTTAGAGAAGATAAGCCAAGGACCTAGGGAGAACCCAAATCCTACTGATCTGCCTAATAGAACATACTAGTAAAATGCCTTCTAGCCACAGTCTGCTATACTCATTGATCAGTGTCCCATTCACAATCGTCAGAGAAGCATTCTAGTTCAGTAGACAGGAACAAATGCAGTGACCCTCAAATGGACAATGCACAGAAAGGGACCTTAAAATGCTTGGTCATAAGTGGTATATCTTTATTAACATGACCCCAGCCCCTTGTAAGAACTCAAAGAAGTCTGGTAGAGGAGGCAGAAAGACAGGAGGAACCAAAGAGGATGGCTTACGATAAGGAAAAAGTGTCTGCCCAACACCACAGGTCTAATGTAGGTATGAACTTAGCGACTACGGCAACATGCACAGAGCCTTCGTAGTCGTTGGTTCAAACAAGATGGGAAGAGGACATGAGCTCCCATCCTAGCCAGAAGCTTTCTTTAACTGGCAACTTCTCACAAAAGAAAAATTAGTTTCCCCAGTACAGTATCACTGTGTGTGTGTGTGTGTGTGTGTGTGTGTGTGTGTGTGTGTGTGTACATATCAAGCACTGCCTCTTGGCCCAGGTCTCCCCTCACTAAGTCCCCCTTCTATCCCCCTTCTCCTCCTCCAAGAGAGTGGGGGACACTCCTGTATATCCCCAGACCCTATACATCAAGTCTCTACCAGACTAGGCACATCAAGTTCCCTGTTGGAGAACAGATACTACAGTCAGGTTATAGGTTTAGGGAGAGTCTCTGCTCCAGTTGTTTGGGGGCCCATAAGGAAGTTGAGCTCCATGTCTGTTACATATGTGCCGGGGGTATCATTCCAAACCGTGTATCTCTTGGTTGGTAGCTCAGTTTCTGAGAGCTCTCAGAGATCCAGGCTAGTTGCTTCTGTTGGTCTTCCTGCAGGGTTCTCATACCTCTTGTGGCCTTCAAAGGCCCATGCCCACTAGTAGATGGCCAACCTAAAACAAATTCAATGGTATTTTTAAGAGACTTCTTTTGTTTCACATTGATTTATGTTGGGTGACTTTTTAAACTTTATTTGATTGTATATATGTCTTCCAATTTTATGTTTTTATGGTGTATGTGTTTGTTTGTGTATGTGTGTAAGTGTGTTTGCGAATGTCCTGTATTCTATATGAATTTCACTTCCTTTTGGTTTTTGTTTGCTTTCTTTTATTTATTTATTTATTTATTTATTTACGTCTGTCAAATTGGTTTTAAAAGAGAAAGGGAAGGAACCTTCAAAGTTAGAAGGGTGAAGACATGAATAAGGTCTGGAAGGTGATATAGGGAGAGAAACTGATCAAAATAAATTTTACTAGAAAAGTATTTTTTAAAAAAAATACATTAGTTCACAAGAAGACAAGTGTAACTTAAAATACAAAGGTTAGCAGAAAGGCAGTTTCCATTCCTATATCCTAAACATCAAAGAACTTTATCCACTATAGGCTTCCTACTGTTCTTCTATCTGTACTCATTACAGAATGGATTAAGTTGCTAAGTAGTATTGGGAACATTACTTTAAAATATACAAAAGTAAAATTTTGGAGCTGTTTGTTAGTGTATTCTGTAAACTCGGTCTACTTACTGAGTAAAAGGAAAAATGCTTGAGACATCAAATTGTGAACTGCCATATTTAACTTTGTGTATGTATATGTATATGTATATGTATATGCATATGCATATGCATATGTATATACATACATACATATATACAAAATTAAATTTTACATATTTTTTAAATATATACATATGTATATATGTAAAACCTGCCTCCAGGTTACCACCTCCCACCTTACACCATACCCTGCCCTTCTCCTTGGAGCAATGGGGGCCCCCTAGGTAACCACCACTGGGATAGGGGAAGCACCCAAGTATAATGAGGTTTCCTTAATTGTGACACACAGCATTAGGGATATGGAGCCTGGGGAGGCTGCCTCCAGTGGCCACTCAGGAACTCCGGTGGAGTGATAGTAACACCAACCCACCCATAAAATTTTCTATGGAAACTTATTCTGTATTCAAGAAGTGTAGGGATTGGGGATGAAACAGGCTGAGGAGAAAGACCAACCTGCCCAACTTGAGACCCATCCCATGGACAAGCACCAATCCCTGATACTATTAATGATACTCTGTTAAACCTTGTCTAATATGTCTATCCTCTGAGAGGCTCCACCCACCTACTGACACAGACAGATGCAGGTACCCACAGCCAAACAGTAAATGGAACTTGGGGACCCTTATAGAAGAATAACAGGGAGAACTGCAGTCCCATAGGGGATAGGAACTCCATAGGAAGACCATCAAAATTAACTAACATGGACCTTTGGTGCTCTTAGAGACTGAACCACAAACCCAAGACCATACATGAGCTGGACCTAGGCCTTCCCACACATATGTAGCAGATGTGCAGCCTGGTTTTCTTGTGGTTCCTGAACAACTTGAGTTCCAAAACCTATCCCCAAAACTGATGCCTATATGTGGGATATGTTCCTTTAGCTGAGCTGCCTTGTCTGGCCTCAATTGTAAAGCAATTCTTTTTATCCTTTTTGAGTTACTTTTCTTCATAAATCAATGTTTCAAAAGCTTAATAAGGAATGCTATACTGTTTAAAAACTGCATATATTATATGTTTGGCAGTTACTTTAAAAATTATATACAATTAATTCGTCAGAGCTTTTTGCTTTATGTTAATTAAATGGCTAAATGCTTGTTCTTGCATGAGATTGTCCTATCAGCATTAGTTCAACTCCATCCTAGAAGACTGCAATAGGGTGTTTATTACTTATGTAAATTTGGCTAATTACACACTAACTCGGTTATCTTATTTATTGCATTTCAATTAGTATCCTTTTAATAGTCACTAACTCTTTAATTAACTCATAAGAATAAGAGGTGTCTTGTTAAATGTAAATTAAATAGATTTAAATAGACAATAGATTGCAAATGGTAGATTTACTGCTAATGCTATAGGAAACTGTTGCTGGAGGTCCTAAGTGTACTTGATACCATCTGCCTCTGTCTCTAGCCAAGAAGAAAATACTTCTTCCCGTTTTATTCCCTTTAGCCCAAGGATAAGTAAGACAATGGCCAAAGTAGAAGGATGTTTCCTTTTCTGGTTCCTGCGAGAGTAAATATATTCTGAAGTTTTTCTTGCATCAAAGATTGTAGTAAGGTGTAAAAATTCAATAAAAATCTTTCCTCATGTGAAATTACATATACTAAAAATGCATTCATGTGTCCTGGAGAGAAAGAACAAAGTCCTCCACTGCCTCCTCAAGTGACCCCTGGTGTCCTAAGAGGGAAATTAATTAGCAGGGCAACTATGGGGCAGTGTCATGAGGGCAGAGGGGACCCACAGCAGCAGGCTGACACTAGAACTCATTTTTGTTGGTATCAGTGTTTCCACTTGAGCCACTTAATTTCTCAAATGTGAATTAACATCTTACCTAAGCTGGGGGAAGAAACTACTCCTATTGACTACCAAGCTTAGTTCCTTATAAGGTAATTAAAGGAAAATTTTGGACTTTTTATTTATGTTTGGTGGCTGCCAAAATCTGCTACTGCAAACGTAGCAGGCAGACAGGCAGGATGATGGACAGAAAGACACAGAAGATAACATATGACTTCATTTTACACACACACACACACACACACACACACACACACACACCCCAAAATGTAAAATTAACTTTAAAAATTTACTGAACACAATTTTCACATTCAAAATTGTATCCCTCTAACTACTATGCTACATTCACCAAGGAATCCTCAGCTCCTCTCAGTGAACTGAAAGCTAAGACAGTGGAACCATTGATTGCTTCATGTTCTGCCATGGTTATCATATATTTCACCTATTTTTTCTGCAAATCAGTTCAACCAATAAAGATAAAGTAAGACTTTTGCTGTACAGTCTTTTCAAAGCTGTTGTTGTTGTTGTTGTTGTTGTTGTTGTTAAATTCTCTATTCAAATACCTCAGAAGAGTTGACAGAGTATAGAAAACCTGTAAACATTTTCTAAGTAATTAAGCTTGGCAATATCCTGGAAAGAAAATACATGCTGCTGTTCCCATGGAATCCTATTTGCAGGGAAGAGTCCTGGGGTGATATTCTTAGTAAAGCTCTTATTATCAACACGATTCCAGCTTCACAGTCTGAAATACTAGTTCTGAAGTGCAGCCCTCTGTGCGATACTCAGCAGTAATATGATCTAAGAATAAAGTTCTTAAAATTTTTACAGACTAACACATTTCCTTAAAATTCAAAGAGAAACAGAGTGTACATATATATATATATATATATATATATATATATATATATATATATAATATTAGAAATATTTTGAGGTCTTTAATATATAACATATGATTTTGAGGAACTCCTAAGTATTAGGCTTCGAACAAGAGCACCTTAGTAGGTGTAAATTAAAATATGTGTTATTATATTTTTTAGATTGAAAAATAGCTTATAGATCGAAAATAAAATTGTTCCTAATCAAATGGACATACCTCTGTCTTCATCAATTTTGGTGAATTACCTGTGATGCTTCTGTGTGTCTTCCAACACCACTGCGTTCTTCTGGGTTAGTAGAAAATTCTCTTAAGTAATAACCATGTCTTTTGTTTGCTTGTTTGTTTTTGTTTGAATATCTAATTCCTCACAGCCACAGTTCACATATTTCTGTCTTCTTCCCCTCATTTATTTTTCTCCAGTTTCAGAGGAACAGAATTACTTTAGCACATATTGGTATAATTTTATTGTTTGATCTCTTGATATATTTGTCTCTCTTTGTGAGAATATATTCAAATTTTCACACCTAAAACAATTAAAAAGTAATCTTTCCAGACTACTAGTACCCCTTCCAGTTTCTGTTGCAGTCAACATTTTCTATTCCATGAGGAGCAACTTAATCCAGAGTACTCCCATTTTTATATATGTTTACCTTATATGAAAAACTTCAATAAAATTATCTTTGTTGTAAAATATACTGGCCAGTACTTTTATTTAGTGGGCTCTTATACCTTACATTAAATTGTGATAATTTATCCTTTCAAAATCTTTACTTAACAAATTGTCATGTGATTTTCCTCTTTTCCTTTCTTCCCTCAGACTTCTCCCTTTGATACAGGGTGAGAACTACTCTTACCCGTGGCTTAGAGTACAACTGGGAATTATAATGACCTAGTAAAGGAAAGTATAAGATAGAAGTTTCTCTCCTAAGATCCATGATCTCAATAGTCCTGGGTATTTGGCTAGGTTTCTAGTATCAGGAATGTCTTTCATCTTGAGAAGTATTTAAGTCCATTTAGACAGCTGTTGATTACCACAAAGATATTCCTGCCCCTGGACATTTATGAACATTTTACATGCTAATGATTGTTATAGGTCTTTGACTTTGAATGGCATGTAGAAATAATAGGTACACTCCACCCATAGCATATTAACAATATGGGTGCCTAACTGTAGAGAGAGCCTTATTGGGGTTCCATGCCACCTGGCAGGAACTTGACCAACGTGAAGTTCTTCTCCCAGCCTTTAAGCAGGAACTCCTGTGTTAGCCATAATCCCCTCCAGCTAGGGTGAAGTGCTCAGACCAAGGTGAAGACCATTGTTCTTCAAGGACCTGCAGTGTCCTGAGAAACACTAACCACCTGCAGAACAACTGAACTGGTTCTTTGGAGAAACTTCCAGCCTTTGGGGGACGAGTTTTCCCCTGCCTATATATCTGGAGTCCTCCATTAAACTTTGAGACCTTGAACAGCAATGTTTTCTTGGCCTCCTCTCTTCTTGCCACCTTCACATACATCCCCAGCTTCCCTTCCAGGTAACCTGTTCAATGTAACTGCGGGCAGCTACACCTAACCAAGAACTGCACAGTGACAGCACATCAATAGACATTTAAACTGAGAAGATTAAGATCTCATGATATTTTTGTCTTAATTGGGGTTACTGTTGCTGTGAAGAAACACCATGACCCAAAGCAATTTGAAAAGGAAAAGGTTTATTTTACTTAGACTTCCTTGACTTAGACTGCCTTCCATGAAAGGCAGTTGGGGTAGAAACTCAAGCAGGGTAAAAACATGGATGTAGAAACTGATTCAGAGAACATGAAGGAGTACTCCTAATTGGCTTGTATTTAATGGCTTGCTCAACCTGATTTTTTTATAGAATGGAGAAACACTAGGCCAAGGATGATACTATAAAAAATTGACCGGGCTTTCCAAAATCAATCATTAAAAGAATTCCCTAACGTCTTGCCTACAGCTATGCCATTTTTTAAAGTTTTTAAATGTGATACATTTATTAATATTTTATTCACTTTACATCCTGAGCACTTCTCCCAGACATCCCTCCACTCTTTCCAGTCTTAACCTTACAAATTTCTTCCTTCTTTTCCCATTCCCCTTATCTAGAGAAGAATACTCTGGATACTAGAGTAGTTCCCACTCTAGTGCAATGCCACCCTCAGACATTCAGTAATAGCAGTACTAAGCACACCCTCTCCCACTGATGTCCAACCAGGCAGTCCAGTTAAGTAAAGGGGACCCAATGGCAGGCAACAGTCACATACAGCCTCTGCTCCAGTTGTCAGGAGATCCACATGAAGTCAAGCTGTACATCTGCTACAAATGTGAAGAAGGGGCTAACTCCAGCCCCTGTGTGCTCTTTGGTTGGTGGTTCATTCTCTGCATGCCCCCAAGAGCCCAGGTTAGTTGACTCTAGGTATTTTTGTGGTGTCAACCCCTCCCCAGGCTCACTCATTTTTACCAACTATTCTTCCAAACAACTCTCTGAAGTCTGCCTTATGTTTGGCAGGGTTCTCTGCATCTATTTCCATCTGCGGTGGATAAAGCCTTCCAGGAGAAAGTTATGCTGTGCTCCTGTCTGAAAGCATAGCAAAGCATCATTAATAGTCCCAAGGGTTGGCTCTCTTACATGGGATGGGTCTCAAGTTGGGCAAGTCATTTTTATAGATGCTTTATTCATAATAGCAACAAACTGGAAACAACCTAGATGTCCTTTAACTGAAGAATGGATAAAGAAAATGTGGTAGATCTGCACAGTAGGCTACTCTTCAGCTATTAAAAACAAAGACATCAAACTTTGCAGGCAAATAAATGGAACTAGAAAATATCAATCCAAATGAGGTAACACAAGCCCAGAATGATAAACATGGTATGTACTCACTTATAAGTTTATTTTAAGCAAAAATGGTTACAGGCTAACCATACTACAATCCACAGACCAAAAGAAGCTATGAAATAAAGAAGGGCCCAAGGGAGGATGCATGAATCTCACTCAGAGGTCAAAACAAAGCAGTCATTGGAGGTGGATGGCAGGAGGGAACTTTGTGGGAGAGAGGGTGAGAAATGAAAATGGGATGGAGATCGGGTATGAAGAAAGAGGGGCAAGAGAGAGCTGGGAGTCAGAACTGAGATCTATCTTGGGCAGTCATCTCTGGGAGTAGCTAGAGACCATATATGAGAGAGGTTCCTGGTAGCCTGTGGAGGTGATCCTACCTGAAACTTCGACCAGATCAGGATACAGAGACTAAAATGGCTACCTTCCTTATTAGGGCAGGACTTCCAATGGAGAAAAGAGGACATCAAACCATCCAAAACCCCTTCAACCCAAAGTTTGACCTACCTGCATGATATGCACATTAAAGATGGAGCAGAGATTTAAGGAACTTCTGCACAATAACTGGCCCAACTTGAGACACATCCCATGTAAGAGAGATAACCCTTGTCTCATATTAAGGTTCCCTCCTCTCAGATGATTTGAACTTGTGTCAAGTTGTTATAACAAACTAGACAAAGAACCAAAGGCAACTAACAATTGCAGAGAGAGGGAAAATTAGCTAACATAATTGGGTATTCAATACAAAGCAGTCACCTTAGAAATTGTATGCATCCAAACCACACCAACTAGATTGCTAAAGCTATGTTTATACATGAATGTTTTTTAACTATATGTAACCAATAATTATCAAATATAGGTCATTTATTTGAGGAATGGATGGTAAGGTACATAGAAATGGATAGGGGGAAGACTAGGACCATGGGAGTAATGTAATTACATTTTTATTAATATTACTTTTAATATAAAGGAGGCAATACTTTTTAAAACCACCTTTAATTCTTGCATAATTCTATCTAAATTTTACGTCAATTCCTCCACCATAGCATTTATTAACTTCACATTTTAAACATTGTTAAATTTTCATGTGTTCAATGGAATCATTATTGACTTCCTCTTATTCTTAATTTCTGATTTCTCTATGACTTCATAAATTCTCATGATTTAGGTTATACACTTGTAAAAAACTATAAGTGCTATGTTTCCAGAGTATCCATCTAAATGAAAAATTGTAGAGTTGATCAAATAGGAACAGTGCTTTAAACTTCCAGGTTAGATATGAATTATAAAGCTCATATTAAATTAAATTTCAGCTCTTTCAAAATGTTTCATTAGTGACAAAGGAAATGTGAAGTATCACAAAACAGTTATTATAGCATATTTATATTTAAAATACTTCACTGGAAATACACAAGATATTTTATCAACTTTTTTTAAAAATGGTAATGATATTTTTAATGATGTAAAATTAAATTCAGATGCCTCAAGTAAAATATTGAAAAGCTGTTTTATTTTTATAAGTAGTTTTAATTAAAATACAAAGCATCATTGTGGGGGAGTACAAGAACAGTGAGGTGGGAGGGGGTGGATAAGGGAGCAGGGGGAGGGAAAAGGGCATGTGGGACCCTTGGGGGTGGGGAACCAGAAAAAGGGAAATGAATTGTAAATATAGAATATATCCAATTAAAAAATATATATAATAACATTATTTCCTCTTTTCCTTTCTTCACTTCAACTTATTCAATATTCCTCCCCACTTCCTCACAAAAGGTTAGCCAGTTTTGCTTTGATCATAAACAGTGCATATATTTATAAACAAATATATCTATAGATATACATATGTATAATATATGTATATATGTCATAAATTCTATACAAGACACATAAGTACATACACACATACATATTTTTTCACTAATATACAATACAACCTACTGAATTGATTCACTGTGTCTTGATGGGTATAAATCTCAGGCCATTGAACTTCATTTTTGGTTGGGTTTTCACCCTTGGTTTCCAGATACTCAAAGATTTGTTACACTACTACATCATTGAATAGATATTCAAAAATAACTGATTTTCTTATTAATAATTTCCTCCTAAAATATTCAAATAAGTTAATTATCAAGTGCATGATTATTTTATTAGATCATTTATAATATTAAAATATTTTAGTGCAATTTTTTCTTAAACAAAATGAACTATTTTATTGAAGAAAAATATAATAAAAAATGATTGCTGGTGTCAAATCCTAACTGATAATTATTTTTAGGAACTTTTCTAAACTTGAAAATTTTTTGAAAATAAAATTAGAATGATACCTAATACCTTTACCATATTCATGATGTGATGCATCATTTGCACAGAAAATATTTAAATTGGGTGGATTCTTAAAATATTTTTAACTAAAGTCACTCTGAGATTTGATTAGATACATTTAGAATACAATGAGAATTGATTTCCTTGCTTTGTATAGTCACAAGTCCTGAGAGAAATGAGAAAGGGAAGTTTGATTCTATTACTTGGCTAAATATGGAAGGAACCACGAGCCCTGATGTGCTGGGGAAAATGAGGAGTAGAATCAATAACCACACAGGTAATATTTCCTTTGTGGTGACAATCATTTCTCTTACATAGGTCTGCAAATTTTCCTTTCTCTCTACCTTCAAAGTTTATAACCATTGACCCACAAAGTCAATAACTGTAAGGGGATTAACAACTGATTCTCTCATTCATGATATCTATGCTAGTTCTTATAATGTCTCAATAATATAATGCTTTGTCAAAACACTCATAGTACAGAAGTAATTGTAGTGCTATTTTCTCCTCAGAACAAACCAATCTATTAAAAAACATCTTTGGCAATCATTCTATAACTAGACTATAGCTAGCACCACAGTCAGTGTTTATTGCTTCCTTCATAACCATCTTTAATCCAAAGGAATCATAAAACTACTTTTTATTTTATTTAATTATAGAGCTTTCTGTATATGGTTTCTTTGGAGTATGAATAAGCAAATTATCAAATTATAGAATTCACTAAAAATGACTAAATTTTTTAAAGACAAATGCAGTAAATCATTCCTAAATATGTTTCTTAACTGGCTAAAACAGAACTTCTTGACCTGTGGGTCACCACACTTTGGCAAACCTCTAATTCAAATATATTTACATTACAATTAAAAGCATTAGCAAAATTACAGTTATAAAATATCAACAAAAATAATTTTATAGTTACAGGTAACCATAAATGAAGAACATCAGCATAGCATTAAGAAGATTGAGGACCATTAGGCTAAATAAATACCAAACTTAGCAAAAAATTTAGTAAACTTTCTTTCCTTTTCATAGTCTTGAGGGTCCGTCTTTCATCCAGCAAAATGGCTACGATGAAAAACTCAAGTGTCACCTCATTCTAGAGAGGATGTGGAGCAAGGGGAACAGTCATTCACTGCTGCTGGAAGTGCAAACTTGTACAACCACTTTGGAAATCAATTTGGTGGTTTCTCAGAAAATTGGAAGTAGTTCTACCACAAGATTCACCTATACAACTCTTGGGAATCTGCTTAAAAATGCTGCACCATACCACAAGGACATTTGCTAAACTATATTCATAGCAGCTCTATTTGTAATAGTTAGGACCTGAAAACAACCTTGATGTCATTCAACTGAAGAATGGATAAAGAAAATGCATACCTTTATACAATAGACTATTACATAGCTATGAAAACAAATGTGTAGGCAAATTTGAACGTGAACAAGAACTGAGCTTAAAACTATCATCCTGACTGAGTTAACCTAGACCTAGAAAAACACACATGGTATGTATTCACTTATAAGTTTATGTTAGCCATATAGGACAGGATAACCATGCTATAGCCAACAGGTTAAAAGAAACTAAGTAACAAGGAAGACCTAAAAGAAAGATGCTTTACTATTACTGCAAGAGGAAACAAACAAACAAATAATAAGACATCTGGGGTGGATGGAGGGAAGTGACTGAGTATAGATGTGGGGCAGGGAACAGAAGAGATGAGTTGTAGGGAGGAGAGAGAGAAGAGAGAGAAAGAAAGAGAAAGAAAGAGAGAAGTGGGAGATAGAACTTGGATATGGTCCATCTCTGGAATGCACTAGGAACCTAGGACAAGGGACATTTCCAGGAACCTATGAGGGTGACCCTAGCTAAGACTCATAACAATAGGGGATTTAGAATCTGATCCAACAGCAAGACTTTCAATGAAATGATGGGTATACCAACCACTCCAAAAAATCTTCAACCCACAATTGTCCTGTCTACAAAGATGTGCAAAGACAAAGATGGAGCAGAAAATGAGGAAATAGGCAACCCATGACTGGCCTAACTTGAGACTCATGCCACGAGACAGTCTACTCCTGACAACTATTAATGATATTGCCTACACTTGCATACAGTAGCCTAGCATAATTGTGCTTTGGGAGTCTGCACCCAGGATCTTATAGAAACCTATATAGACACCCACATCCAAACATTAGGCCGAGCTTGGGGCATCTTATGGAAGAGAGGGAGGAAGGATTGGAGGAGCTACTTGGGTTAAGGACATTACAAGAAAACCTACCAAATTGACTTATCTTATTCATAGAGACTGAACCACTAACCAAAAGGCATGCATATGATGGAACTAGGCTCTCTTCATATATGTAACAGATATGCAGCTTGGTCTTCATGAAGTATCCCGAACAATTGAAACAGGGTCTGTCTCTGACTTTCTCGCCTGCTTTTAGACCCCCTTTTCCTTAACTAGGCTGTTTTTTCAAGGCTCAATAGGAGAAGGCACACCTAACCCTACTGAAACTTGGTAATGCCAAAGCAGGTTGGAGTCCATTGGAGGCCTCTCTTTCTGAGGGGAGAACCAGAAAGGGTAAGAGGGAAAGGAGAGGGGAGAGTGAGGGAATGGAAAGAGATGAAGGATGAGATGTTGCAGGGAAGAGCTCTGTCTGGATATTTATGGCATGATTGCCAGGCGATGATGCCCATATCTGACAGTAGATGTCCTTTGCTTTTGTAACACCTTCTGTAAATGATGGGTTCTGTGGGCCAATGTGTATAAATTTTGAAGGTGAAGAGAAAAGGTTCCTGCAGAACTGGCTAGATAGAATGGTAAGGAAGACATCTTGTGAAAAATGATTTTACTAGAACATTTTCATAATCACAGTCTCTGATACAACCATTCATTTTAATGAGAGCAGTGTAATTCATGTTGCAGATCCTTACAATAAAGTCAATATAGTGACTATTTTCTAAATTAAACATTTTATTTTGTATATACTAGAGAAGATCAACCATTAATTAAATAATTATGAATGAAAGAGAGGTTAGAAAAACATCAGTATATTTTAACACGTCTCTACTCTTATGTTAATCATATCTATCAATATTTACTTAACAAGTACACAATTTGTTTTGTTTTGTGCTTTACTTCTGGTATCCATGGAGACAACAAGGGACAGAGATCATAACCTTACAGAGCATTTTCTCAGGTAATTACTTAATTTTCATAGCTTTTCAAGCTATCACTAGCAAATAGTTGGGTTATGTCTCCAGGCATTCTATTACACCATTGTAAAATGACCTCAGAGAAGTTTCAACAGCGAAAGCCATTGAAATGCTCATACTCTCTACAGTTCCTGTGTGACTGAATGGAAACCGGGAACTTTCCTTCCGTAATTTCATATGGAAATAAGAGGTTTAATGATGAGCGCCATTTACTGTTTATTGCAGTAAAATGAACTGTAGAAATTGAAGGTGTTCTGTTAATGCTGGGAAATAGAACACACACATAGATATCTTTCAGTGGGAAATGCTACATGATGCTCTTTCCTCTCTTCCTTTTAATTCAGTTTTTTAAAATATTAGATGTATTCTTTATTTACATTTCAAATCTTGTCCCCTTTCCTGGTTTTCCACCTTCCTAAAACCCCCTATCCCATACCCACTCCCCCTGTTCACTAACCGACCCACTCCTGGCATTCCCCTATACTGGGGCATCTAGGCTTCTCAGGACCAAGGGCCTCTCTTCCCTTGCATGTCCAACAAGGCAATCCTCTGTTACATATGCATCTGTAGCCATGGGTCCCCCCTTTAGTTGGTGGTTTAGTCCCTGGGAGCTTTGGGGTTACTGGATAGTTCATATTGTTGTTCCTCCTATGGGGCTGCAAACCCCCACAGCTCCTTGGGTCCTTTCTCTAACTCCTCCATTTGTGGACTCTGTGTTCAGTTCAATGGTTGGCTGAGAGTAACCCCCTCTATTTGTCACATACTGGAAGAATCTCCCAGGTGACAGCTATATCACTTTTGAGACACTGGTTGCTCTAAGATGCTAGATCCTCTGACCATATAAAATCAGAACATTCCTGTACTGATCTCTCCTTGGGACAGTACCATGGTATGTCTTCATATTCATTACTTTATTACTCTTCCCAGTGTCTAAATCCTCTATGTTCTTTGTCCTGTAGTCCTTGCCAGATCAAATCATGTAGTGTCCAAGTACTCATTACCAGCTGAAAGAATATGCAAGTCTTATATTTTCCTTTGTTTGGGGAATTTCTCCTAAAACTTTGCCCTCTGCTTTCAGTTTCCCCATCCTTCTGGCCACAATAGTTATTTTCTTTAGTCTTACTTTAATCTCTCTATCTTAATGAATTTAAAATTTCCAAAGTTTAAAGTGAAGTCTCTCTCTATTCTTTGAGGCCTTACCTGTTCTTTCTGATATAATACACTTTCCCTTTGTAATGTTCTCTTTCAAGGCCAGATCACTGATGCTACTTTCATAGGATCCTCTGTATGAATTAAGTTTTTTCTACTGAATGGTTTTACACAAGACACTTTACCCAACCAACACTCCCGCCACTTGTCACACTTCTTTTTTTTCTTTTTTAATTTGTTTTATTCGCTTATATTTCAAATGATATCTCCATTCCCTGTTACTCCTCCACAACTCCCCATCCCATTCCCACTCTCTCCCACCCCCTTTGTTTGCCTCTATGAGGGTGCTCCTCCACCCTCTCACCCACTCCTGCCTCACTGCTCTAGCATCCCCCTCTGCTGGGGCACCAAGTCTCCACAGCACCAAGGGTCTCCCTTCCTATTGATGGCAGATAAAGCCATCCTCTGCTACATATGTATCTGGATCCATGGCTCCCCCCACCCATGGCTACTTTTTGGTTGGTGGTTAGTTTCTGCAACCTTGAAATGTGACATTTCTGTGGAGAGTAAGTCATGCAAGCTTCTCTGTTTGGGACATAAATTTATTGTTGTGTCTTTTCAGTTTTGGTTTTTATTTTTGACCTTTGTATAAATAAAAGGAAAATTGTCCATTTATCATGTCTCGGTAAATAAGATAGCTGTTTATTAATTTGTTTTAATCAATATAATGACCTTTGAACACCAGTGAAAAAATAATAGTCATCATTTTTTATGGTGGAAGTAAAATTGTGTTGGATAAAAGTTGGGATGATGATCATAGCATATTTTCTTCATTCTTACTCAATGCAAATCTATGAGGCTCTTGGTATGGGCTCTATGTAATGATATGTAGGTGCACAGCAGTGTTTATCCATAGCAATTTATCCACTTCAAGGTTTTGCAAGATGGATTAGTGTGTAAGGGTACTTCCTGCAAAGTCTGAGGATCTGAATTTGAGGTCGAGCCTCTAAATAAAGAGTAAGAGAACTGACAGACTCTCTCTCTCTCTCTCTCTCTCTCTCTCTCTCTCTCTCTCTCACACACACACACACACACACACACACATGTTATGGCATGCATTCTTCCTCACATGAGATATTAAAATCTATAAATACTGTAGCAAACTTCTAATTCTATAATAATATGCCATATTAATATATTTTAAAGCTTGCTTATGTTTTATGCATATGAATGGTTTTCATATGTATGTATGTATGTATGTATGTATGTTTGTTTACCATGTGTGAGCATCCGGTCTCTGGAATTATAATTACAAATTTTTGTGAGCATCCTATGGTTGCTAGAAACTTTACCTAGGGTCTCAAACAAAACAAAACACATTTGTGTTCCTATCCATCATGCCATCTCTACAGCCTACTAAGAGATAATTCTTAGGATATACAAGTAGCCAGAGATATCTCAAAAATATTTAGCATAAGTAATCACCAAATAATATAAATTAAAACAACAGTAAGACATTTAAACCAAATTACAGTGAATACTAAAAGACTAAAGATGACATTTCATGTCAGCATGTGAAGAGAAAGGAAAAATACCACATCATTCTTTTAGCAGAAATGTAAATTATCAAAAACGTTGTTGGGGAAAGTGTGCCAGTTCCTCAAAAGTTTAAAAGAGTGCCCTATGACTTCCCTATTTCCAACCCTATGTATAATCCAAAGAAACAAAATTAGCATATAAAACAGACATTTACATCCTGAAAGAGCAAATAAATTTTATGCTCTTCAGCTAATGAACAAGAAAAAAATACATAGTATGCAAATATTAAATTCTTGTCACTGGTAGTTACATGTATACTACTGGGAATCATTATATTAAATGAAATAATCCAGACAAAGGAAGAGAAGTACTTGTCACTCACATAATATAAAATGTTTATCTCACTGGAGTAGACAGCAAAATACTAATTGCCAGAGACTGGGAGACCAATGGGGAAAGGTTCAAATATATATTAAATTTCAGTTGGTCAGGAATAAGAACTTTCAATATGCCATTGGTCACTAGGGTAAGTATATAAAATATCCATGAACTAAATATTTCAAAAATTTAGACACAATTATTTTAAAGAATTCAACATAAAAAGGATAGTTTTAGTTATCCTACTAAAAAAAGATGGATTTAGTTATCTTATGATTAAAACATCTCAAATCATCACATGATAACCATAAATATTTATACATTTTTAGAATTGTGAACTGGATAAAAATAAAGTTATACAACAATAAATATATACATTTAGCAATTTGTAAAATGCAAGTTCATTATCATTCCTTTTGCCTTCTCATAGTTAATTTTTTGAAATAAATTATGTTGGAGAGTCAATATAAAAGATGAAAAGTTGCCCATTAGAAATATATAATCCGTTCCACAAGCATGTCTTCAGTCTATTCACCTTCAGTGTCTGTAACCCTAGTAGGATAAAATTGCCTACTTTCAAATTAAATCTAACCTTTCAACATATTAATTATTTATGCATCAATTTCCTCTCTGAGAATTCTCGTACAGTGTTGCTCACATGCGTTGACTTCTGTGAAATGAATAAGAATGTAAAAAGGGCTGGAGAAATAAAATACTCTTGGCTGAATTGATTTTAGGTACTTTCTATTTTAGGGCTTTTAAGAATACAGCACTACATATGTCATATGTTCTGAGTAACATTCTAATCAAACAAGGGTGTTTTGCATAAAAATATGCTAATGATATCTGACATGTTAATTTCTAACTAATAAGCTTGTTGCAAATAAGTACTTACATTTAAAAGTTCATGTGTGTAGAATTTAAATTTGCAGAGCAATATAACTTTCAAAAAACTAGATATTATAAGAATATCCTTAGAATGCCAATAGTTTGCTCAATTTACTTGTGCTAATATTATTGTCTCAGATATACTTTGTTTAACAAGTGGAGGCATGATAATTTGCTTTTAAATTTCAGAGTCCTTTGATATGTGACATATCAAACATTCTGATTATAATAGTTGAACATTCTGATTACAATAGTTCGGGGTAAATACATTGTCAAAGTTCCAGGTGACTATAATTTCCATCCGAAGGAATTTCTTTGTACCATTAAGTTTTTTCTGCATTGCTGAATTTAGTTTCTTCCTGGAAGCTTTAAACTACAGATATCCATCCTAAGTGAGGTAACCCAATCTCAAAAGAACACTCATGGTATGCACTCACTGATAAGCGGATATTAGCCTAGAAGACTGGAATACCCAAGACACGATCCACATATCAAATGATGTCAGTGAAGGAAGGAAGGAATGGCCCCTGATTCTGGAAAGACTCAGTGCAGCAGTGTAGGGAAATACCAGAACAGGGAAGCAGGAAGGGGTTGATGGGGGAACAGGGAGAGGGAAGAGGGCTTATGGGACTTTTGGGGAGGGGGGATCCAGGAAAGGGGAAATCATATGAAATGTAAATAAAGAATATATCAAATAAAAAATAAACTACAGATATCTGGTTTCTACCCCCATGTGATTTGATTATACTGTGTTGTGGCCTGAGACTTAGGCCTTTTAATGTTCTCCAATATGACTTAATTGGCCAACATAGTCACCTCATTAGTTACCGGCTAGGTATGAAGTCTTATATATATCAATGACATGTGCAACAAGCACCTTCAGAAATAGCCATCCATCCTCTTCGTGAAGCATTGATGTGTAATTTCTGTCTGACAGTCACAGTTCAGATTTTCTGGTCACAGGACTGATTCATAATCTCCCTTCAAATTTTGGGGGAAGCTTTCCCTTTGAATTAGTCTGTGAGACTGTTTTATGTGAGAGCTGTACTTCGTATGACTGAAAATCTGACATCACTATACTGTGATTCTACAAGTTTCCACAGAACCCAAAAAAGGCAATAATGATGCCGAACTATTTTAGGCAATAAAGTTTTATCTAGCAGGTATGCATTCGTCAGCATTAAGCTATATGATCACAGATTACCCCAAATTACTATGTTGATATATACTCCTAAATCAGGATTCCATTAACTAATAGCTTAACCAATGTACCCCACCCAACATCTCAACATATTCCAAATCTTTCAACTCCAAATTCTGCAGTTTCCATGTAATATAGAAAAATATAATAAGCAATCAGATATTGATTAGTTATTCCCACAAGTTTGTACTACTATTGTGGTAACACTTCTTTCTTTTAGCCATGTTGTAGCTAAAAGACTTTGCAGGTGGATTGATGTTTACATTTCTACTTTTGTGGTGTGCAGAGCACCCTCAAGTACAATGAAGACAGTATAAATAAAGGCTCTAGCTGAGCACCTGTATGACTTCTCCATCCTTAATGAGTTCTGTGGGTATTGTCTTCAGCAGTAGAGACAAATTATCATTTTGTGCAGAGCAAACAATATCTTGGGAAATAGCTGCATTTCAGGGTCATTTATTATTCTCTAGCTTTTAGAAAGGGTCTCCCATTGAACTGGACAGAAAACAAGCTCCAGAGGTCTACCTGTCTCTGCCTCCCAAGTGCTAATGTTACAGGCATGGGCTTCATCTCCCAGCTTTATTGTGGAAGCTGATTATCATACCAAGGTCCTTTTTCGTGGTGGCAATTACTTTATAAGGTTAAGGCTTTAACTTCCATATTCCATTCTAATATCAATGATGGTCTGGGTTTTCTTTTCGAATAAGGATGATAGGTTTTCAAATGATGGAAGAATGCTATCTGTGATCTGAACCTTTTCTGAGGTGACATGAATAAAAGGTATTTTCTTCTCAGTCAAGGCAACAGTGGTGGAACAACAAATGACTGTGCTGAAGTTTAACTTTGCACAGCAATGGATTGAAATGGAGATTCTTGTCGGTCATGGAAAATTCAGGCGGCAGCTATGTCACTGTCTTAAAAATACTTCTTCTCTTTCTCCTAGAAATTATTAAATATCTATAAATGCTAGGGTAAGTGTGGGCCTCTTGAGTCCTTCAATGATGGAAAGTTAATGGTCTTGCACTTATACAGATTTACTTAAGGTAGCTGAATGTACTAATGTCACCTGCCAATCCACAAGGGTACAGGCCAAGTCTGGTAGAGAACAGTTATTCCATAAAGATTTCCTAGCCATTCTATTACCTGTAAAGCAATGGACAAAGAAACAACATATTTTTCAAATCTTAGCATCATTGCTAACTTTGTTTCATGAGTTTCTTAAATAATAACAGCTTTATAAATATTTTCTTAAAGGATCACAGCCAAGAAGAAGGACATGATTTAAGATTAAAGCTATACATTTAATCTGAGGCCATAAATGCTGATCACATGGGAACGGCAAGGCCTAGTAAGACTTGCTATATTGTTATTTTACAGACATATTAAAAATAAACAGCCTGAGTATAGACAGCAGATTAAATACATTGTCTTAAATATTCTCAAGGCATGTTATTAACTTTACTAAAAAGCCCACCAAGGTTCTGTCTCTTTGGTATCAAGAAACACTTTTCAGAAAAAAAAAAACCAAAATATGTCACAATAGTAGTTTACCAAATCCTGGTTCAGTATATGAAACAATCTAGTCTAAATTTGGAGAAGGAGCTGATGGTACTATCGGGAATGGTACTCCCAGGTCCCTCTGTGTCAGATCTACTCTACAACTTGAAACTTCACTGAAAGAGGAGCAGGAGGGAAAGAGGTTTAAGAAGGAAAAAAGCTCTTCCAACATATAATAGAAATTACTCTCAAACTGATAGGGAATAGCAAAATGAATTTACACAAGTAGAAAAATAAGCCTTAAGCATTTTTCTTTATTTCAATATAACTTATTTCCTTAGATAAAATGTATGCTCATGTGTCTGTATGTTTACATTGCATGTGCTAAGAGCCAAGTGGAAAGTTTTCCAAATATTAAAAATTCCCTATAAAAGTAATTTAACTAATCTAAGTTTTTCCATATGTATAAATATCTACAACAAGCACATGAGCTCTACTGGTTTTATCACTAAATATATAGATTTTTTCAGAAGATAATTGCCAAATATTTAAAATCATATATTTCCTTTCAAGTTCAGAAGCAACTGGAAGAAAAGAACATTTATTATGGTTGGCTATTCTTGTGGGATTCATTTTCATTTTGAGACTGATAAAATAGAATTCCTTTATTTTGATGTCTTCTGTATTCATAAAACATGGCTTATGAGCTTTATAATGTGTGTTCCTCACAGGAACCTCATAAAATAAATATCAGAACGTACAAAGAGCAGGAGTGTTCAGATTTTTAACAGAAATGCACTTTGCTAAAACAAAGAGATGTTCAAACTCCATGCACATTTTGACCTGGCCTTACAGTTAATCACAGCACTGAATGGGGCAGGTGGTTTATTGAAAACACACAGCAGGTATTTTGGAGCCTGTCATGGACATTCAATTCTACCCTACTTGTAATGTATTCATTTATGGTACCTCCTTATGGTGACAGTAAGCACACTTTGACAGAGGGTTCAGCAGGGAAGTTGCATGATCTTTGACTTCTATATGCTAAACTTTGCCTTAGATGATCCTTCATGGACTGACCTCGTGCATTACTGCTGTAACTTTGGCTTTATAGTGCAAATATAAATGAGCTTTAGCTAACAATAGTCTCGAATAATATCTAAACTCTATGTGTGAAAAAACAACAACTAGAAAATAACATTCACACTAAATGCACACACACACAAACACACACACACACACAGAGTCTTTTTGCTTGCTGAAGAAAATAAAGCTATAGTCTAATATGTCTATAAAATCTCTAACTTATGTGAAGATGAATATTAGAAAATCTACACATTAGGAAACCTTTAATTTGAAATGTGAAGTGTTTGGTAAAGAAGACAGTACAAGACCAAAAAGCTGAGAATTTTCAGGCTCTTTACAGATATATTTATATTGTTTGATGCACTGATTTTCTTAAATAGAATTCCTATACTTTTTCCAGAAAAGTGTAAAAGAAACAATCAACCATGAGTCCCTGGAAATAATAATAAGAGGGTTTCAATGAGCAAATTGAGCAGCATTGTGTTTTAATCTTGCATTTCATTTTAAAATCTCTTGACATGGAAGCTTTGCCTATAGTCTTTGGTATACGCAGTCCCTGTATTGCCACTTCAAACTAAAGAAACATATTGTTTGAAGATAAATTAATATTAACAATATGTTGTTTTATTTGTCATAAAATAAGTTCACAATATAATATACTCCCCGGAAAGTGCAGACAGTCTCCCCTGTTGCAAGATTTTCCATGTCCAATCATATTAGGGCAGTGGAATGCCTGTGATTGGACAGGAAGGGGTAGGCGGAGCTAGGAGTGGGGAAATCTCAGAGGTTGCAGGAGGGCAAGCAGAGATGGCTTCAGAAGTGGACCTGTGAGGTATTTACTAGCCACAAATAACTAAGTTTCTATAAGGTTAGGAATATTGGGATAAAGCTTTATCACTTTTAATTGGCTCTGGAATTAGTGTATTGGCATCTTGTAATTTTGTTTATAATATATATATATAATTGGCAATCTAATCAAGCTTTAAGAATCATACTTATGCCGGGCAATTGGGTGGTGAGCTGGTGGACCGTGGGTATATGGGGTGTTGCATGGTAGTAAGAGAAACTAAGGGTCCCCCGCTGGAGAGATGGCTAACAGAGAGACAGCCAAGAGAAATGGCCCAGCTGAGTCCCTATGACCCGGCAAGGCCAGAAAGTTTGCAAGCCTAGAGACCAGCATCTCCAGAGAGTTGGTGGCAGAGGGAGCAAGGGAGCATGGTCAGAGCCCACGGAGAGTTGGCAGGTCGACCTTTTTAAATATTTCCTGCAACACTCTGCCATTCCTTGAAGTTTGCGTCAGTACTCTTTAAACTTTGTATAATCACTTTGATATATAGAAGTAAGATGACTTAATTTTTATACTTGTGTAAAGAAACAAATTCTAAGGCTTTTTAAAAAAAATATTTACCCCAACTAGAAAACATATTGTAAATATTATGTAAAAGTGAGAAACTTGTGTCGTCAGGGTGTTGCAGTTAAATCACCAACAGCCATCTTTAGGCAACATGCATTTTTAATGAAGTCTCTAAGAGGGGGTGTGAGCTGTCTCTTTCTGTCATCTGTTGGAAGGATAGGCTGACAGTGAGGGACCTAAATTTGGAGATTTGGATCGACAATGTTTCTTAGCCATATTTGGGTGATATAAATGCATATAACATGTTGATCAGTGATAAGAAAACTGCTTAATGATGATGTCATTTGAACTAATATGCTTTTCTTTCATAAAACATGGGACCTCACAAAATTGCAAAGCTTTTGTAAGGCAAAGGACACTGTCAAAAGGACAAAATGTCAACCAACAGATTAGGAAAAGATCTTTACCAATCCTACATCGGATAGAGGGCTAATATCCAATATATACAGAGTACTTAAGAAAATAGACTCCAGGCACTCAAGTAACCCTATTAAAAATGGAGTGCAGTACTAAACAAAGAATTCACAACTGAGGAAACTCAAATACTGGAGAAGCACCTAAAGAAATGTTCAACATTCTTAGTCATCAGGGAAATGCAAATTTAAAAAAACCTGAGATTCAATTTCACACCAGTCAGAATGGCTAAGACCAAAAACTCAGGTGAGAGCAGATGCTAGTGAGGATGTGAAGAAAGAGGAATACACCTCTATTGTTGGTGGTATTGCAAGCTGGTACAACACTCTGAAAATCAGTCAGGAGGTTCCTCTGAAAATTGGAAATAGATCTACCTGAAGAACTGCTATACCACTTCTGGGCATATATCCAAAAGATGCTCCAACATATAGCATGGGGTCATGCTCAACTATGTTCAGAGCAGCGTTATTTATAATAGCCAGAATCTGAAGAGAAGCCAGATGTCCCTCAACAGAGGAATGGATACAGAAAATATTGTATATTTACACAATGGAGTATACTACTCTGCTATTAAGAGCATTGACTTCATGAAATTCTTAGGCAAATGGATGGAATTAGAAAATATCATTCTGAGTGAGGTAACCCAATCACAAAAGAACACACATGGAATGCAGTCACTGATAAGTGGATATTAGCCCAAAAGCTCGGAATACGCAAGATACAACTCACAGGCCACATGAATTTACAGAAGGAAGACCAAAGTGTGGATACTTTGATCCCTTTTGAAAGGTGGATCAAAATACTCATGGCTCACAGCCAACCAACAGACTGAGCATAGAGTCCCCCAATGGAGCAGCTAGAGAGAGGACCCAAGGAGCTGAAGGGGTTTGAAGTCCCATAGGAGGAACAACAATATGGACTAGCCAGTAGCCCCACAGCTCCCAGGGAGTAAACCACCAACCAAAGAGTACACATGAAGGGACCCATGGCTCCATCTGCATATGTACCAGAGGATGGCTTTGTTGGACATCAATGAGAGGAGAAGCCCTTGGTCCTGTGAAATCTCAATGCCCCAGTGTAGGGGAATGCCAGGACAGGGAAGTGGGAGTGAGTAGGTTAGTGGAGAGGGAGGTGGGATAGATAGAGGGTTTTCGAGGGGGGGAGGAAAGGGGATAATATTTGAAATGTAAATAAAGAAAATATCTAATTAAAAAATAAAATTGAAACAAAAAAAGAAGGGGAAACAAAATACTCAAGGGAGGAAATACAGAAACAAAGTGTAGAACAGAAACTGAAGGAAAGGCCATCCAGAGACTGCCCCACCTGGGGATCCATCTCATATACAGTCACCAAACCCAGACTCAATTGTCAATGCCAACAAGTACATGTTGACAGCAGCCTGATATAGCTGTCTTCTGAGAGGCTCTGCCAGAGCCTGACATATACAGAGGCAAATGTGTACAGCCAACCACTGAACTAATAACAAGGTCCTCAATGGAGGAGTTAAAGAAAAGACTGAAGGAGCTGTGAGCAACCTCACAGGAAAAACAAAAAATGTCACTGAACCAGAGCTTCCAGGGTCTAAACCACCAACCAAGGAGTACACATGGAGAGACCCATGGCTCCAGCCATAAATGTAGCAGAGGGCAGCCTTGTCAGGCATCATTGGCACAAGAAACCATTGGTTCTGTGAAAGCTTGATGCCTCAGTGAAGGGAATGAGAGAGCAGGGAGACAGGAGTGGGTGGTTGGGTGGGGTCACAACATCATAGAAATAGGTGGGGTAGGGGAATGGGAAAAGGGGTTTCTGGGAGCAGAAATCAGGAAAGGGAGTAATATTTAAAATGTAAATTAATAAAATACCCAATAAAAATTTTTACTCTAATTAAATAGTTTTGTCCTCTACTTGGATACATATCCTATACTTTTAATGAGCTTGATTTCTGAGAAAACAGAATGAATTTATACTCTCTACATGTGGATGCTAAGCACTTTTATTGTGGTAGGTGAGCTGAGCAGACAGTCATATACCTGCCATTTTTCCTTCTCTCATCATTCAGAACCTGGAAAATTCATGTGGCCACATTTGCCCATTGAAGGGTAATGGAGGTAATACATAGCACCACTGGCCAAAAGCCAAACAATACATACTTTTAAAATATATTTTTTCCTTCTTCTGTAGTCAAATCAGGTGTCCTAGTTTGCAGAGTATTCAAGATATGAAAGAAATATTGTTCTAATTGTTAGTAAGAAGTAACCATCTACAGAACAAGGAATCAGATTTCAGATGTGCAAAAATTAAAGTCATCTATTGAAGCTAGTTAGACTAAATGTCCTGGCTAGTTTTGTGTCAACTTGACACAGGCTGGAGTTATCACATATAAAGGAGCTTCATTTGGGGAAGTGCCTCCATGAGATCTAGCTGAGGGAATTTTCTCAATTAGTGATCAAGGGAGAGGGCCCCTTATGGGTTGTGCCATCCCTGGGCTGGTAGTTTTGGGTTCTATAAGAAAGCAAGTCAGGAGAAGCAAGCCAGGAAGAAACATCCTTCTATGGCATCAGCTCCTGCTTCCTGACTTGCTTGAGTTCTAGTCCTGACCTCCTTTGTTGATCAACAGCAATGTGGAAAGTGTAAGCTGAATAAACCCTTTCCTCCTCAACTTGCTTCTTAGTTATAATGTTTGTGTAGGAATGGTAACCTTCACTAAGACAAATTGATACCAGCATAGTGGGGTATTCCTGTGACAACCTGACCATGTTTTGGGGAGGACTGTGGAAGGAATTTGGAACTTTGGACTAGGAGAACCATTTACTGTTAAGAGCTCTGTGGGATGTTGTGCAAGAGCTTGGAAGATAATGTTGAGAACAGTACAGAAGATGGAAACCTGGCTTGTGAAATTTCAGAGGGAAGATTAAAGACTCTTATCAGGGCCATTGCTATGTTGATTATGAAGATTCTATAGTTTTGCTTAACTAGGGCTGAATAATCAGCTGTAATTAATAAGATACCAGAACTACTAAAGTGAAAACTTTGTATTACTGGGTCTATTGATGCTGGTTAGCTGGAGCTAAAAAGTTAGCAGTGATTAAGGAGAGACTAGTATTATTGAGGTACAATCTTCTAGGAAGTTTTTTTCTGAGAGCATGGAGACTGTGATAGCCAAGGTTGTACCTTGTGCTGTGACTGGACTTGGTAATGTGTAAGAGTCACCCAGGTGATACTGGTTTTGAAGGCATGAAGGGGTCACGTAGAGCAGCTGAGGCTTGGAACTGTAAGTGGCCATGGAAGGCCATTAGTGAAGGTACAGCCTCAGTTGCAATTGATGGCCCAAGACTGAAGGGGGTCATGCAAATTAGCTGAGGCTTGGCACCATGAAGATAGCCTATGAGAGGCTATTGGTGAAGCCTAGTTACAGCAGAAGACAGCAGTGTTTTGGAGTTGCCAGTGTCATGTGATGACCACCAATAGCAGCAGTAGCAGTGGAGTATAGGCAGCTGGAGCCTAGAAGACAAGGTGTGTGCTACAAAGGGCAGAGCTGGAGAAGTGACCCAAAGCCTTGGAGGAGCCTAGAAAATTCTGAGTGGATCCCAGAAATTGCATGGTTGAAGTTTGATTTTGCTTTTGATTGTGACTGTGCCCTGATATTTTTTTCCTCTTGAAGGAAGAAATTATTTTAGTGGAGCCCCCAGTTAAGAGACTTTGAATTTTAAATATCTTGGATATTTTAAAGTAATTAAACTTTTAATACATAAAGACTGTGGGAATTTTAAAGTTGTTTATGTCTTGGGGATGAATAAGAAAGTAAGGATTGAGGCTTAATAGCAATGTGTTTGTGGGTCAAGTTGACAAGGTGTCATTCATACTGGCTGGTTTTGTGTGTCAACTTGACACAGGCTGGAGTTTTCACAGAGAATGGAGCTTCAGTTGGGTAAGTGCCTCCATGAGATCCAGCTGGGGGTATTTTCTCAATTAGTGGGGGGCCCTTGTGGGTGGGCGCCATCTCTGGGCTGGTAGTCTTGGGTTCTATAAGAAAGAAAGCTGAGCAAGCCAGGGGAAGCAAGCCAGTAAGTAACATCCCTCCATGGCCTTTGCATCAGCTCCTGCTTCCTGACCTGCTTGAGTTCTAGTCCTGACATCTTTTGGTGATCAATAGCAATGTGCAAAGTGTAATCTGAATAAATTCTTTCCACCCCAACTTGCTGCTCTGTCATATTTTTGCAGGAATAGAAACCCTAAGACACTAGGGTATTTATTAAACAAATCACATTACCTTAATGAATAGAAACCCTAAAGGTGATTAAAGATACATTATCTGTGCAAGCTAATGCATTCTTCTTTGTCAATCAACAATTTTATCAAATATTGTTAAGTTTATAAAATCGAAATCTGTACCTGATTAAAAATGCAATTAAGACTATATGCATGAAGTACATCAATTTTCCTAATTTTCTTTTGAAAAATGCAAAGTAAGTTTTGGTAGATAATTAGAAGTTATAATGATATACTCCCTAAAATTGATTAACTTTAATATGTATTCCTACATAGTAATTATTTTAGATATTCATATATAAGTATGTTAATTGTAGATTAATTGGATATTTTAATTTTATGAAATTTAAATTCTTTTCAACTTTTAAAAAAATAAATGTTTTTTTTTCAGAATAAAACTAGAATGATCTAATGAGTTTAAAGTAGCTTTGAAATTTAATCAGTTAAGAATGCCAAAATTATTTACTGGTATAATTCATGGTAAAGTAGAAGACAAGTAAAGAACTTCTGTTTGAGTTTAAACATGTGGGATGATTGGGTGGCAAATGGCTCAGCAGGTAATGATGCTGGCATTTTGAATCTGGTAGCTTGAGTTCAATTTCTAGAACTCAAGAAGATTTGCTAGAACTGACTCCACAAGTTGTTTTCCGACATCTGTGTGCTCACCAAGGCTCACACACACATATCTACACATACATACACACACACACACACACACACACACACACACACACACTAATATTAGGATGGAAAGAAAAAGACACAAGTTTGGATGTGTGCAGACTAAATTGTATGTGGGGAGAGTTTGGTTGGCATATGGTGAATACTTTGAAACATGTATATAACTGTCAAAGAACTAATTAAAATGTTTCTATGCATGGTATGTACTCCCTTATAAGTGGATGTTAGCCATAAAATACAGGATACACATGCTGTATTCTACAGACTCAAAGAAGATAAACAAGAAGGAAGGATGCTTGAATCTCACTTAGGAGGGGGAATAAAATAGTCATAAGAGGCAGATGGAGGGAGGAAATTGGGTGGAAGAGGGAGTTGAGGGAGGGGATTCAGGATCAAGTGGCTATGGACAGGAGGGATGGCCAGTAGGCCATGAGAATGAATGGACATCTGCAACTGACTAAAGGAGGGAGAGTAGGGAGCATCACAAGAAAAAGACGAGACCTATGATAACGGAGGCACCCAAGAAGCACTGGGTGTGTCTGTCACTGTGACTCATAGCATTGGGGATATGAAAACTGAAGAGGCCATCTCCTGCAAACAGGTACTGCAATGTAACAATAGGAATACCAACCCACCCACACAATTTTTGACACAAAATTTATCTTGTCTACAAGAAATACTGGGGTGGAGGATGGAGCAGATGCATTGACATAACAGGCATAAAGTAACCTGGTCCAATATGAGACACACCTTATACACAAGCAGCCATCCCTGACACCATTAATGATACTCTGTTATGGTTGCAGAAAGGAGTTTAGCATGTCTGCCCTCTAAGCGAATGCACCCAGTAAGTGACTCAGACAGAAGCAGACACCCACAGCCAAACAGTGGATGGAGCTTGGCAACTTTTATGGAAAAAGGGGAGGATGAATTGAGACCCTTATAGGAGTAAGAACTCCACAGGAATACCAACAGAATCAACTAACCTGGACCAGTGGGGCTCTCAGAATCTGAATCACCAAACAAAGACCATACACAGACTGGACCTAAGACAACCTGTATGTATGTACAGGTACATACAAAATGTACAGCTTGGTTGGGGGCTATCCCAAAAGCTGTTGCCTATATGTGGGATTTGTTCTAGCTAGGCTGCCTTGTCTGGCCTCAGTGGGAAAGGATGTACCTAGCCTCACAGAGATTTGATGTGGTACAGATTTGATACATAGGGAGATACCTACTCAGAGGAGAAGGGGAGCAGGTATGAAGGGAAGGATTTATGATAGGGTGACCTGGAAGGGGACAGTGAATGTGATGCAAAGAGTTGAAGTAATATAATAATAATAATAATAATAATAATAATAATAATAATAGAAAATATATTAAAACGTGTCACTTCAATAATACTGATTTGCAATTAGGCTGTAAGGGAAAATTTAAAATGGTAAAATATAAGGTATAGGTATAAACTATAGATCTAAATGTAATGAAAATTTCAGTGTGTGGCAAATATTTTCATTAAGATTTTTAGCATGCTTGTGAGGCATTAAGCTGACCCCAAGAGTGATGCCCACTGGTGCCTACAGGAGTATGCAGTTAGGTTATTTAAAATGTCCCACAGCTATCAGAAAACCAAGACTCACTATCCAACCATAAACTACCTCTCCATTGGTTCATTAACTGCAAGGCTATGTAGAGAGGGGAGTTGTGACTGGGGATGAACCTTTTTCCTTGGCTGTTAAAAGGAACTCTTTTGTGTGACAGCTCTTTATATAGTCACCATCATAGCATCTGCATTAGTTTCATAATTCTTACAATAATATGAAACTCTTATAAAATTTAAGTGTATTTTTATAATAGATAAATTAATAGCCATAATGACAAGGAAGATCCCTTTGTTTTTTATGTTGCTGTTAGTTTGTTTGTTTCTGGTGCAACTCATCTTGAAGTTCCAATATGCACACATATTGTGAGCCCTGAATACATAAACTATTCTGTTATGGACACTCTATAGTTAGGCACTATTAACAAATTATTCGCAAACGTCAATTCACTAGTATTGGGCAAGTTTCACTTTTTAAAATATTCTGTTAGATGTTACTTAATTTCCTTTTTATTCTACTATCCAACAACATTACATTTTGTATTTGTTTTCACTCTAATTACATGAAAGTCGAAATGGAGGTGCAGTTGTAAATTTTTGGATTTTTAAAAGTATTTTACAATACTCTCCACTGACTTCCTATGTCTATTTTATTTCCTCTTCTAAGTAAGATTTATGCATCTTCCCATGGGCTGTCCATTTTGCATAGCTTCTTTGGGTCTGTGGATAATAATACATGGTTATTATGTACTTTATGGCTAATATCCACCATGACCTGCTCCCCAAAGCTCCCAGGGACTAAACCACCAACTAAAGAGTACATATGGAGGGACACATGGCTCCAGCTGCAGATGTAGCAGAGGATGGCCTTGTGGGGCGTCAATGGGAGGAGAGACCCTTGGGCCTAATGGTGTTCAATGACCCAGTGTAGAGGAATTCAAGGACAGGAAGACAGGAGTGGGTGGGTAGGTGGGGAAGCACCCTCATAGAGGCAGTGGAAGAGGGTATAGGATAAAGGGTTTTCTAAGGGGAGACCTGAAAAAGGGAAAATTTTGAAATGCAAATAAAGAAAATATCCAATTAAAAATATTAAAGCAGAAGTTCCTTTAATGATCTGGCCACCTTCCACGAGGCTCAACCTCTTACAGATCCTATCATCTTGGTAACATCCCACAGGAAATAAGGTTTCAGCACTTAGTAAGCAAACCATATGAATGTAGTACATATACCCTGCACACATTATTTCTTCATTTCTTATTTCAATTTGCTCTTGTATGGAGTCAGAGAGGATTTCAGAAAGATAAATGTTTAATCCATTATTTTTACTGTATTAATAAGTATATATGAAGGGAATCTTTGGGGTTTAACTCTCACATGACAATACTTAGGAAGGTAACTGTTAACAGATCCCTGAAGCACAGGTTCTTTCTCATACATAGTCCTTAGATTCTCATGTCTATATGTGTATGACCGAACATGAGTGTAAGTAAAGGCCACAGAACTAGAAAGGAGACCACAAGATAGGGAAAAGAGCTACCAAAGTAGAAAGAGAGAGCAGTAGGTCACATGTGAAAAATAGAAAATGGCGATGGGCAGGATGGGAGAGGAAAAAAGAAAAGACTAGGACTGAGAAAATAACAGAGAGAAGAACCAAAAAAAAAAAAAATGGCTTGAAATTACCAAAATGAAACTTAATCCTGCTGTTCACTGGTGAAATTTTTATCTTTTAAAACAATTTATGTGTGTGTGTGTGTGTGTGTGTGTGTGTGTGTGTGTTTTATTTCCTCTTCTAAGTAAGATTTATGCATCTTCCCATGGGCTGTCCATTTTGCATAGCTTCTTTGGGTCTGTGGATAATAATACATGGTTATTATGTACTTTATGGCTAATATCCACCATGACCTGCTTCCCAAAGTGTCCAAGGACTAAACCACCAACTAAAGAGTACACATGGAGGAACCCATGGCTCCAGCTGCAGATGTAGCAAAGGATGGCCTTGTGGGGCACCAATGGGAGGAGAGACCCTTGGGCCTAATGGTGTTCAATGACCCAGTGTAGAGGAATTCCAGGACAGGAAGACAGGAGTGGGTGGGTAGGTGGGGAAGTACCCTCATAGAGGCAGTGAGAGAGGGTATGGGATAGAGGGTTTCCTAAGGGGACACCTCAAATAACATGGAGGTCAGAGGACAGTTGCAGGAGGTGGTGGTTCTCTTTTTGTAACTTTTTCATATTCAGATTAAACCCAGGCTTTTGGCTTGGCAGCTGCTGACTACTCTCCACTGTATCACCATGCTGGGCCTAAAAATTTAAAGTGAGAAAACAGTTGACACAATGACAGTGAAATTATGTCTAAGACATGCCTAAGAAATAGATAAAACAAATAAATACAAAGTGACTTTTATTTTAAGCATTTTACCTATATTAAAAAGCAGAAGACTTTTGCTCCTTCTACTCACTTTTGACTTGAGATTTCTGATTGAGAATAAAAGATCTAGGTGTTATTATTGTTGTTGTTATAAACATTTAAATGCTACAAATGTTTTCATTAGAATAGAAACTAGTATTGAGAGTCAACTTCTGTGCATTTCTAGGAAGAGCCAATGAAATGCCTGAAACAAGACTGAAGATAAGTTATCAAATTAATTCAAGCCAAGGTCTTATTTAAGTGGTGGTCCAAAGAGGAGAGTCCAACAATAAAACATTTGCCACACAATGATGAGGCTCAGATTTCAGGACAAGAAGATCCATATTAGAAGTCAGGTGGGCATAAAGGCCTTCTTGTGATTCTAGCTATTAGAAGGCAAAGACATGGAACACATTCATCACACTGGAAAGAAGTTAGCTATTAGGCATGCCTTACCAGTGATTTCTTTTTTTTTATTTTATTTTATTTTATTTTCTATATTCTATGTTTACATTCCAAAGGCTTTCCCCTTTCCCAGTTCCCACCCACCATAGTTCCCATAGTTCCTCTCCCCCCCATCTGTTCCCCAATAATTCCCCCTCCCCCCTCGGTTTTTTTACTAAACTGGATGCAATAGTGATACTGTCTCAATATATCAGATGGACAGAAATAAAAGTAGATACCCAGCATCAACCTTTGGCCTGAACATGCATTTACACATATAAACACATGGAATCACACACATGTGAACATGCATAAACAAACACCACACTCTTGCATACACAATGTTTACTGGAAAGAAAATTTACATTTTTGGGTAAGTTAAGTTAAACTCCACCTGTGTGAATATCAAGCTTTATTCTCAGTAGATCAGGTAAATATGTCTTGGACAAAATGATAAATATTTACATCATGCAGACTTTAATTATGATGTAACAGATTAAATAGGTTCATTGTAGGAAAATGAAAACTATTAGCCTACTAAAAGTTTTTAAAAGATGTTTAATAACTGATATTTATTATAAAAAATTTAAAGTCACTAAACCCAGCAATATAGTGGAAAGAGTACCCAAACCCTTTTCTAATAGAGCAAGAGGATCAGCAATCTGTGAAAATGCATTCATTCTCTTAGACTCATGGGATACTCAGGTAGTTGAGAAAGAACACATTAATACTGGGCTTGTAATGGCTCAGCAATGCTGCATACGAGAAAACATAGGAAGCATAGTGAAATAATTGCAGTATAATGCTTAGTGAGCAGAAACATAATGGGAGCACTTCACAGCTTTTAAAGATTTTTGTCATGCTTTTATAAAAAATAAAGGAGATTTTTATGTAAAGGTTAAGAATTTTAATTCACCATTTAATTTATTTATTTGCCTACTGCCATAAAATCAGGCTAATCAATTTAACTTTTGACAAGGTAATTTATTTTCTATATTCCTGTATAATCCTATTTTTCTGAAGTGTGTCTTAATATAGAGGCTACATTAATTGAAATCCACATGATTAATCACAAGAGATACCTGAATACATGCAGTTTTAGTTAAAAAAAAAAAAAACAGACAAAGTGCATTCTTGGGTGATTATTTGCCATTGTTATGTTATTTTCATTTAGAATTATTTTCAGTTAATATGGAAAAAAATCTGCAATGTATTATTCTTTTTTGTTTTTTTTTGTTTTTTTTTTGTTTGTTTGTTTTTTGTTTTGGTTTTATGAGACAGGGTTTCTCTGTGTAGTCCTGGCTGTCCTGAACTCACTCTGTAGACCAGGCTGGCCTCAAACTCAGAAATCCGACTGCCTCTGCCTCCCAAGTGCTGGAATTAAAGCCCTGCGCCACCACCGCCCAGCATGAAGTGTATTATTAATACTAAGGAAAAACTATTGATTTCTGAGTGTAATACTTCAACAAAAATGTTAGCCAGGAGAAAAAGAAGTTGCAATGAAGAAAAGACGTTAAAAATTGCAACCAAGACACAGCTGGAGAAGCCCAGGTAGACAGACTCCATCCAGAGCTACCGTCCCAGGGGGATCTGCTAGGCTCTCGTTGCCAGGCAGGCCCGGCTCCGCCAAGGCTCTGCAGGACTTCCCCATGCCCTCAGGCCTTGCACCAAGGCAGAGGTTGGCAGCCAGCTCGCAGGCCCCTGGACCAGGAGTAGCGGAGGGCCTCCATATGGCAACCAGGACACAGCTGGAGAGGTCCAGGTAGACAGACTCCATCCAAGCCTACCTTCCCAGGGGGGATCTGCTAGGCTCTCGCTGCCAGGCATGCCCAGCTCTGCCAAGGCTCTGCAGGACTTCCCCGCACACTCAGGCCTTGCACCGAGGCAGCAGGTGGCAGCCAGCTCATGATCCCTTAGAGCAGCAGTCACTCATAATCACCAGTAGAGAAACAACAGGTGAGCCTAGCCTCACTGGAGATTCAAACACCAGCCAGTGACAACAAGGCCAACTAACACCAGAAATAATCAGATGGCAAAAGGAAAACAAAGAAACAATACTAACAGAAATCAAGGCAACATGACAGCATCTGAACCCAGTTCGCCAACAACAGGAAGCCCTGGATACCCCAAAACACCAGAAAAACAAGACTTGGATATAAAATCACTGGTCAGGATGCTGGTAGCTGAACACATAGAAAAATCTTGTAAAGAAATAGAAGAGAAAATGGATCAAAAGTTAGAAGCCTTTACAAGGCAAATAAAAAAATCACTTCAAGAAATTCAGGAGAAGATGGATCAAAAAGAAGAAGACAATAAGGAAGAAAGACAAAAATCACTTAAAGAAATACAGAAGAACATGGGCCAACAAGTAGAAACTATGAAAGAGGAAACACAAAAATCTCTTAAAGAAATACATAAAACTCAATCAAGCAAGCGAAAGATCTGAGCATATCCATCCAGGTACTAAAAACAGAAGTAGAAACAACTAAGAAATCACAGAGGGAGACAACATTGGAGATAGAAAACCTTGGGAAGAAATCAGGGGCCATAGATGCAAATATCAACAATAGAATACAAGAGATAGAAGACAGAATCTCAGAAGCCGAAGATACCATAGGAACCATTGATTCAACAGTCAAAGAAGATACTAAATGCAAAAAGGTTGTAACCCAAAACATCCAGGAAATCCAGGACACAATGAGAAGACCAAACCTAAGGGATAGAGGAGAGTGAAGATTTACAAGTTAAAGGGCCAGCAAATATATTCTACAAAATTATGGAAGAAAACTTCCCCAACCTAAAGAGAGATGCCCAATGAATATACAAGAAGCCTATAGAACCCCAAACAGACTGGACCAGAACAGAAATACATCAATTCTTCATAGATCTAGAAAGAGCATTTCTCAAATTCGTCTGGAGCAACAAAAAACCCAGGATAGCTAAAACTATTCTCAACAATAAAAGGACTTCTAGGGGAATCAATATCCCTGACCTTAAGCAGTACTACAGAGCAATTGTGTTAAAAACTGCATGGTATTGGTACAGCAACAGGCAAGTAGATCAATTGAATAGGATTGAAGACCCAGAAATTAACCCACAGACTTATGGTCACTTGATCTTTGATAAAGAAGCCACAACCATCCAGTGGAATAAAGATAGCCTTTTCAACAAATGGTGCTGGTTCAACTGGAGGTCAACATGCAGAAGAATGGGAATTGACCCACTCTTATCTCTTTGCACTAAGATCAACTCCAAGTGGATCAAGGACCTCCACATAAAACCAGACACACTGAAACTATTAGAAACGATACTTGGGAAGACCCTGGAGGACATAGGCACAGGGGGAAAGTTCCTGAACAGAACACCAATAGCTTATGCACTAAGATCAAGAATCCACAAATGGGACCTCATAAAATTACAAAGTTTCTGCAAGGCAAAGGACACTGTCAGAAGGACAAAACAGCAACCAACAAAGTGGGAAAAGATCTTCACCAATCCCACATCCAACAGAGGGCTAATATCCAATATATACAAAGAATTCAAGAAGTTAGACCACAAAGAACCAAATAACCCTATCAAAAATGGGGTACAGAGCTAAACAAAGAATTTTCACCAGAAGAAATTCGGATGGCCGAGAAACACATTAAGAGATGTTCAACATCATTAGTCATCAGGGAAATGCAAATCAAAACAACCCTGAGATTCCACCTCACACCTGTCAGAATGGCTAAGATTAAAAACTCAAGAGACAACAAATGCTGGCGAGGATGTGGAGAAAGAGGAACACTCCTCCACTGTTGGTGGGATTGCAAAATGGTAAAACCGCTCTGGAAATCAGTTTGGTGGTTCCTCAGAAAATTAGGCATGTCACTTCCAGAGGACCCTGGCATACCACTCCTGGGCATATATCCAGAGGATTCCCCTGCATACAATAAAGACACATGCTCCACTATGTTTATAGCAGCCTTGTTTATAATAGCCAGAAATTGGAAGGAGCCCAGATATCCCTCAAAGGAGGAATGGATACAGAAAATGTGGTATATTTATACAATGGAATACTACTCAGCAATTAAAAATAATGAATTCATGCAATTTGTAGGTAAATGGATAGATCTGGAAAATATCATCTTAAGTGAGCTAACCCAATCACAAAAGAATACACATGAAATGCAATCACTGATAAGTGGATATTAATGAGCCCAGAAGCCCTAAATACTCAAGGCACAATTAGCAAGTCAAATGATTCCCAAGAAGAAGAAAGGAGAGGACCCTGGGCCTGTAAAGTTTGGATCCAGTTTTGTAGAGAAACCGTGGGGGGAGGGGGAATGATTGGGGAATAGTTGGGGGGGAGAGGAATTATGGGACTTATGGCGGTGGGGGGGGACTGGGAAAGGGGAAAGCCTTTGGAATGTAAACATAGAATATAGAAAATAAAAATTAAAAAAACAAACAAAAACAAACAAACAAATAAAAATGACGTTAAAAAAGAAGCTTAAAGAAATAAAAGACTAATCTAAGAGGCAATTTCTACGTATATAGGTAAGAAAAAAATGAATATGACATTAATATGAACAAGACCTTCACAAAACAAGTGTGTTCATCATATATAGTTTAAAGTGTGTATGTAACTAAAATATCATGTATATCTAAGAAGATACTTGTTGCATATACACTTTCTTTCTTGTAAGTCTACACTTAGAAGAAAGAAAGACTTATCTGATTTATATTTTATAAGGCCAAAAACATGATCAAACATCAAAGTTCAGAATCTAGTGAACACCCTTCTTAGTTGGGTCATATCCTGACATGCCGAGAGTAGAATGGTGACTCAGAGATATCATACATGTCTGCAAATGAAGAGTCAGAGTGACTACAGCTTCAGGTGTCTTCCTATCGCACGATTCTAACTGATACAGGAACTTTACCCTAAATATTAGTTTTAAAGTTCTACAACTTTCAAATACAACCATCCTGGAGATCATGATTTCAACACCTAAAGAAAATCTCAAACTATAGTAGAGATATAGAATGGAGTATAGTACACAGACATTAAGAGGAACATTTCTTGGGAAAATAGGTAAGGGCAATTTGTTATATAATGGTACAATATAGACTGTAGTGATCACAAGAAAATGTGTGAAGAGAATTTGTGTGTGTGTGTGTGTGTGTGTGTGAATGTCAGTATGTATATGTGTGTACCTGTGTAAGAGGAGGTCTGTATATATATGTGTGTGTATATGTGTGTATGGGTGTGTGTGTGTGTGTCTGTGTGTGTCTGTGTGTGTGTGTGTGTGTGAGAGAGAGAGAGAGAGAGAGAGAGAGAGAGAGAGAGAAAGAGAGAGAGAGAATGTGTGTGTGTGTGTGTGTGTGTGTGTGTGTGTGTGTTTTAGAGCTATTGGGAGAAACATAGAAATAAGGTAAGTAAAATCTGAAACCAAAGCATAATGTGACTGTAATAAAAGTTTTGTCCTTTAAAAACTACAATTCTTTCAAATAAAAAAAATCAAAAGTTTATGTTTATTAGAAAGTCTCTGTCCCTTAATAATGCATGTTTAAGTACACATATAGATTTTACTTATTGTATAACCTATTCTGGGCATATCCATGAATATATTTCTAGATAATATTAAGAGTAGACTGACTACATGCATTAGGGCATCATCAATCTATTAAAGATCTTCATCGAATAACATGGCAGAGTGATGTAAAATTCATTATCTTCATCAGATATTATTCAAGATGAGACATTTTTATTCATACATCTATATCTTGCCTCTACCAATAGAATTACCAGTTCTACTGGAATTTCAGCTCTACACCTTAGATAATATGACTTCTGAAGCTCTATAATCACATTATAGAAACTGAAAATATGTATATTCATAATGCACACAATATATAATAAATTTCATTTATAACATAAATGTTATATATGCATGATATAATACATATAATATATAATATAAGCTCTTCTGATTGAAGATAGTTTGTCTGGCATATGCATGCCTTGGTTTCAATATCCAGCATTGCAAAATAAATAATTAAACTAATAAATAAACCAAGAAACATTTAGAGATCTAAATCTGAATGCATGCATATTTTATAACTGACAGACACACACACATATACACATGTATATTTATATATACATATATATATATATATATCATATGATTCCACAGCAATAAATATTTTATGTTTCTTTCTTTGATTATGCGGTTCTAGAACTAACTCTCCCATACCATTATTTTTAGAAGAGCAAGTTTAAATAAGAAAATTATCTACATTGACTAGGCTCTTTTAAACCACATAAAAACACCACCATATTTATGTTTGTATGTGTGCACTTGTCTTATAAAACACATTTTGAGAACCTATCACACAAAATAAAATTTGTGCCAAGTTCTTTAGACACTGAGCCCATAGACACCTGAGATAGAACTGAACTAAATAACCCTACCCTGAAGAGTAACATTTATTAGACCAGAAGGCACCATTTCAAAGAAACAAAGCAAAAAAAAAATCATACTCATCTATGCTGTCTATAAGCCACATCGATGAACAGCATGGCACATAACTCCACTCAGTAATGGTATACACACCATCGTGGTAACAAACAGCTCTCTTACTGGACTTAAGACCTGCACAACAAGAGGCAAATCATATTTCATACTGCAAACTACTAACTACTCATTGCTAATAAAGTCGTAGTCATTGGACTGCCTCTACTTTACTAAGCTAGCATCATCCCTGACAACAATCTATGAACACTTTTTCCTATACACACAGTTAATGTTGTTTTTACCATTTATCAAGGAAATTTTTTTGCAGCAGGTGGACATGATTACAGAAAACTACAACCAGTCTTTACTAAGGGTTGTGGATCCTAGTCCCAACAGAGACAATGAGAAACACTCCCACACCTAAGGCTCAAGGAACATTGAGGAAGAGAGGAAAAACATTGTAAGAACCACAGGATCAGGTACTTTGATGTGAGGTTGTGTTCACTAGTAATATTAGAAGTTATATCCATGATGCCCTGCCAGCAGGACTCAGTATGAGCTGAATAATAATGATACCAAGGATCACGCCAAATGGATGTGGAAAAATCAGTGAAGCCTCAACCTACACAAAGAACTACAAGTGATTGTGAAAAAGGTAGGACGAAAAGAGGTGGTCTTTTCCTAGGAAGAACATACTATGATGTCTCTAGTTTCTATAAGCCATCTGTGAAGATATATATACAAGTAAAATTATATAAGATAAACAGAGAATATTTAGGAATGTGTGTATATTTATGTACATATATACGTACAAAACAAATGAGTAGAAATTAGGCTGTGAATTTGGAGGAAAGCAGGATGGGATATATGAAAGGGTTTGAAGAGAGGAAAGAGAAGGGAGAAATATAATTTTATCATAATCTCAATAATAAAGAATGATTCAAAATAAAAAGATAGGTAAATAAATAAAAAGAGGTTGAATAATCCTGATTTTACCCAGAAATAGTATGATAAGAGAAGAATACACTTTGAGGTTTTAATTTCCATAGCTAACATTGTATAAACATACAGAAAACATCTATGTGTGCCCTGAAGGAAATTCTTATTTGAATGTTTCTCAAAAATCAAAGACAAAAGCACAGACTACAAATGCCTGGATAACATAACAAGTTAAACAATTTGAACACCCAAATTACAAATCTAATAACACTTAAAGTAATGGTGTTGGTTGGACAATAATGGGATCCTCTGAGTAGGGATACAGATGAGCCAACAACAAGTTTTATCGAAAAGTATATTAACTTTTCTTGGCCAGTGTAAGAATGCCACCAACCCCTAAGGACTGCATCCTTGAAATGTGTGAAAATAACTTGCCCAGTGTGATATGATAGTGTTATCCATAAAGTTCTTCAAAAACTAATAGCTTCCCTTAGTGCCTTGATATCTCAGAAATTGATGAATATATTCTGCCTCTAACATAGCATAAAAAGTTAAACCTAGACCAAATAACTAGTCCTATAATGAGGAAGACTCTTTTTGTTTGGTTGGTTGGTTGGTTGATTTTGTCTCTGTTGCCCAGGCTGACCTGGAACTTACCATATAGGTCAGGCTGGCCTTGACTTAATGACTAAACTCCTGCTTCAGTTTCCAGAGTGCTGAGAAAACTAACATGTGCTACCTCACCCGTGTTTTCATTCTGTTCATCTCTCTCCCTTAAAACTCTCCCCACCCCAGCTCTCTTACCATCTAAATTCTTGTCCTAACCCAAGCCCACTCCCCATAGCATCTCTCTGTAATCCTTCTAGCCCTTCTTAATCACTCTGCCTCCAAGAAGCCATCTTTATGCTTTTCTAGTTTGGAACATGCTCTCTGTAATGGTTTGAATATCCTTGACCCAGAAAGTGGCACTATTTGGAGATGCGGCCTTGTTAGAGTGGGTGTGGCCTTCTTAGAATTAGTATGGCATCTGGGTATGGGCTTTAAGACCTTCATCCTAGCTGCCTGAAAGCCAGTCTTCTCCCAGCTGCCTTCAGAAAATGTAGAAATCTCAGCTCCACCTGTACCATGCCTGCCTGCATGCTGCCATGCTTCCACCTTGATGATACTGGACTGACCCTCTGAACCTGTAAGCCAGCCCTAAATATAAGTTGTAGTTATAAGAGTTGCCCTGGTCATGGTGTCTGTTCACAGCAGTAAAACCCTAACTAAGACACTCCCATTTGGTCTAAATGTTCCCCTCTGCAAGTAAGTGACAGATAAATGCCCTTTTCACCTCCTTCTCAGCTTACCAGCACTGAGGATTTCTGATAGCTTTCCAGGAAGCTGTTACTTGAAAGATCTTACTCAGTCTCTATCAGGGAGCTGTTTCTCTCTAGTCTAGTCTAGTCTAGTCTAGTCTAGTCTAGTCTAGTCTAGTCTAGTCTAGTCTAGTCCAGTCCAGTCTAGTTTAATCGAGTCTAGACTAGTCTTGTGTAGTCTAATCTAGTCTAGAGTCTTCCTTTTTTATTTTCTATATTCTTTGTTTACATTATAAATTATTTTCCCTTTCCTGGCTCCTCCCTCTCCCTAAGTCCCATAAGTCGTCTTCCCTCCACCAGTTCCCCCAATCAACCTTTCCCAATCCTCTGTCCTGGCAATCCCCTACAATGCTGCATCAAGCATTTCCAGACCCAGGACCTCTCCTTCCTTCTTCCTGGGAATGATTTGATATGTGGCTTGTGTTTTGGGTATTCTGAGCTTCTGGGCTAATATCCACTTATCCATGACTGCATTCCATGTGTGTTCATTTGTGAATGAGTTACCTAACTTAAGATGATATTTTCCAGTTCCAAACATTTGCCTAAAAATTTTCATGAATTCATTGTTTTTAATTGCTGAATAGTATTTCATTTTGTAAATATACCACATTTTCTGTATCCATTCCTCCACTGAGGAACATCTGGGTTCTTTCCAGCTTCTGGCTATTATAAATAAGGCTGTAATTAACATAGTGGAGCATGTGTCCTTATTGCATGCCGGGGAATCCTCTGGGTATATGCCCAGGACTGGTAGGTATATCAGGGTCCTCCAGAAGTGTCATACCCAGTTTTCTGAGAAACGTCCAGACTGATTTCCAGAATTTCGGGTGGCTGAGAAGCACCTTGGATCTGGAAAATATCATCCTAAGTGAGTTAACCCACTCACAAAAGAATACACATGAAATGCAATCACTGATAAGTGGATATTAATGAGCCCAGAAGCCCTAAATACTCAAGGCACAATTAGCAAGTCAAATGACTCCCAAGAAGAAGAAAGGATAGTACCCTGGGCCTGTAAAGATTGGATCCAGTTTTGTAGACCCAGAACAGAGAAATCGTGGGGGGGGGGAATGATTGGGGAATAGTTGGGGGGAGAGGAATTATGGAACGTATAGTGGGGGGGACTGGGAAAGGGGAAAGTCTTTGGAATGTAAACATAGAATATAGAAAATAAAAATTAAATTAAAAAAAGATTAAATCTAAAAAAACAAGAAAAAAAAGAAATGTTCTTGGTTTCTCCAACTATGGTGATTGAGAGTTTTCCTTGGTATAGTAGTCTTGGCTGGCTTTTTTGTTCTCCTAGAGTCTGCATGAGAGCTGCCCATGATCTTCTAGCTTTCATGGTCTCTGGTGAGAAGTCTGGTGTAATTCTGATAGGTGTTCCTTTACATGTTACTTGGACTTTTTCTCTTACTGCCTTTAATATTCTTTGTTTAGTACATTTGGGTGTTTTGGTTATTATGTGATGGGAGGTATTTCTGTTCTGGTCCAGTCTGTTTGGAGTTCTGTAGGTTTCTTCTATATTCATGGGCATCTCTCTCTTTAGGTTAGGGAAGTTTTCTTCCATAACTTTGTTGAAGATATTTGTTGGCTCCAAATGTACTAAACAAAGAAAGAATATTCTGAAAGAATATTCAGAGCTGCCCAGGCCCTGGGTGCAGGCAAAATCCTGACAGGCTGAGACCCAAGTGATACTCTGGCTATGTCTGTGTATCTCATGTGGCATGTCAGCTCTATCAGGTGTCAGGGAGCCAAGATGGCAGAGAGCCCCTCCAAGTGCCAGTCAGTCTGCAGGGCAAACGACTCCTGACAGGGTTGGCAGACAGTCAGCCTGCACAGTTGCCCAGGCCCTGGGTGCAGGCAAAAGTCTGACAGGCTGAGACCCAAGCAATGTTTGACTAGGGCTATGTCTGCGCCCGACATAGTGAACAAATTGAGTTCCAACGAGTGAACTATAGACATTTACTTTATAATTGGGATTTAGGCAATTACAGACAACACAGAGATGGTATCAATGTCCTATGCACCCAGGTTCCCATAAATACCATATATGATGGTCCCAAGATGCACTATTCATTCCTAATTTATCCTCTTCACTAAATGAGATATGAGTGTATTTGAGTTTTCTAATGGAAATCTATGTTTCCAAGGTAGGACTTTGAAAGAATGTAATTGGAAGTTATTAAAAAGTAACTTGAGGAGGAAAGTTAACATAATCACCTGGTCATTTTGACTATGTATATTATCAGACAGATAAGTGATTTATTATGCTGGTTGTATTGATTGAGTTTACATAGCAGTATTTATAATTGTCTCTTTTTAGAAATTTAAGTAGATGTGGATGGCAAGCTGATAATGGCTGGACTTGGCTTGTTTAATTTTATGTCAATTTGAAATTCCAGAGAATGTCCAGATACTCTCTTAAGCATTGTTATAAGCATGTCTGTGAAGATGGGATTAACTTATTATGCACATATTGAGTAAATCATATTATTCACATCAGTGTAGGTAGAAAGAGAAAATATGATAAGTCAATTGTCTCCCCATCTTCAAGCTGATAATGTTGTTTTCCACTTGGACTGAAAGTCCACCATTGGCCTTCCTTGACATTCCATTGAAGGCAAGAAATCCTTGGATTTCTTTCTTCGACCTCAATTGAGTATCTACAACCAAAATGACTCAACTCCACCCACCCCATTCCTTTCTTCTTTGCCTCACTCCTTACCTAATCTACACACACACACACACACACACACACACACACACACTGCTAATTTGATGCACTCATACTAATGTATGCACTGAATGGTAGCAACAACAGAAGCAGTATGTTTTAAAACGTACATTTTAACAGCAAAAGAAATATTTTTTTCACATTTAAATCACTGCTAAAAGTGTGAAGTTGTGTTATTGGTAAAAATGATTAATCTTAAATCACAATGCTGATAATTTGTAGTTTTCATAGTTATTCAAGACACTAGATCCTGTTATGTTACTAATTGACTGTGTAACTTTAATTAAGTCACTTAAGGGTAGCCAAGTATTCCACTTATGAACTATGAATGTGATAAACTTGTATTCCAATCTCAGTATTTGTGCTTTAAATTTTCTAACATAAGTATGCTATATGTTGCAAGCTGCTGCCTTTGTACTTAAAGAAAAATCAGTATATATATTTAAACTATAGCCTGACCTTTCTATACCATCCATTTTAGGAAGTCTTCAAAAGTCATGACAGATCACACTGCCTTTCCTATTTGTTGGATAAGAATTGTAGTCTACTTTAAATGTACCTAATAGCATTGACGCCTTCATAGCATTTTCAACGGGTGCTGTACAATTTTTGTGTAGTGGGTGATATATGTATAAGCTAAAAATATAAACCACCTGTTGTTCCAATTTCACTGCTGAGAGTACTGCATTGTTTAGCTTTTTCTACAGTGTTCTCTGTGTGTCAATATTGATTTGAGCAAAAGTAATAAAGGATCCTGTCAAAATAAAATTAAAACCTAAGGCAATTTACTTTGCTGAAGGGGGTCAGCTTTAATAACCATCCCCATCTTACCAGAACCACTGTGAAATTTCATTAACACTGTACGCCAGTCACATATCAGCTAGGTTTACAATTACTACTTGATTATATGTCTGTATAGATCGTTAGGCACAGCCTCCTCTTTGTGCCCTGGATTGTTCAGCGCATGGGGTCTCTTTTCATTCAGTGGAAATTCTATTTAAGAGAGAAAACGATAATAAAAAATAGGTGGGTACTAGAATTGTTCTTCAACTCTGAACAAAATTACCAAATACACTGCAATTTCATGACATAGAGGGCTTTAATCTATTTACCCTTCAAAAGCTGGACACCTAGAGATCAAAAGCTGAGAAAAATTATATGCAAGTAAAAAAAAATATGTAGAAGTAAGTAGACTTAGTAGTTTAATGCCAAGAAGAACTTGTAACTACATGTATTCTCACGTATTACAAAGAAAACACATCTTTAATCCATGGGTTATTTTCTGTATTAAATAACTGATGCCTGAATAATAAAATGGACCACAAGATACTCCAGAGGGATTGAAATGGTGAGAAGTAGTAAGTGTGTGGACATTCATAGTTAAGAAACTTATGATTTTTGTAACCATATTCAACTTTACTCTGGAACATCTTTTATTGAGCATGCTCAAAAATATGGAGATCTCTAAGCAGAATTCATGACTAAATATAGGCAAGATGAGGAAATTTCCAAAGTCCCAAATATTTGGAAAGATCATTGCTTTTGAAATAATCCTAATGTTTTCTTTTTTTTAATTTTTATTTTCTATATCCTATGTTTACATTCCAAAGGCTTTCCCCTTTCCCAGTTCCCCCCTCCCTATGTCCCATAGATCCTCTCCCCCTCAACTATTCCCCAATCATTCCCCCTCCCCCCACAGTTTCTCTACAAAACTGGATCCAATCTTTCCAGGCACAGGGTCCTCTCCTTTCTTCTTGGGAATCATTTGACTTGCTAATTGTGCCTTGAGTATTTAGGGCTTCTGGGCTCATTAATATCCACTTATCAGTGATTGCATTTCATGTGTATTCTTTTGTGATTGGGTTAGCTCACTCAGGATGAAATTTTCCAGGTATAACCATTTACCTACAAATTGCATGAATTCATTATTTTTAATTGCTGAGTAGTATTCCTTTGTATAAATATACCACATTTTCTGTATCCATTCCTCCTTTGAGGGATACTTGGGCTCCTTCCAATTTCTGGCTATTATAAACAAGGCTGCTATAAACATAGTGGAGCATGTGTCTTTATTGTATGCAGGGGAATCCTCTGGGTATATGTCCAGGAGTGGTATGCCAGGGTCCTCTGGAAGGAACATGCCCAATTTTCTGAGGAACCACCACACTGATTTCCAGAGCGGTTTTACCATTTTGCAATCCCAACAGCAGTGGAGGAGTGTTCCTCTTTCTTCACATCCTCGCCAGCATTTGTTGTCTCTTGCGTTTTTAATCTTAGCCATTCTGACAGGTGTGAGGTGGAATCTCAGGGTTGTTTTGATTTGCATTTCTCTGATGACTAATGATGTTGAACATCTCTTAAGGTGTTTCTCAGCCATCCGAATTTCTTCTGGTGAAAATTCTTTGTTTAGCTCTGTACCCCATTTTTGATAGGGTTATTTGGTTCTTTGGGGTCTAACTTCTTGAGTTCTTTGTATATATTGGATATTAGCCCTCTGTCAGATGTGGGGTTGGTGAAGATCTTTTCCCAATTTGTTGGTTGCCGTTTTGTCCTGACAGTGTCCTTTGCCTTGCAGAAACTTTGTAATTTTATGAGGTCCCATTTGTCAATTCTTGATCTTAGTGCATAAGCTATTGGTGTTCTGTTCAGGAACTTTCCCCCTGTGCCTATGTCCTCCAGGGTCTTCCCAAGTTTCTTTCCTAATAGTTTCAGTGTGTCTGGTTTTATGTGGAGGTCCTTGATCCACTTGGAATTGATCTTAGTGCAAGGAGATAAGAGTGGGTCAATTCGCATTCTTCTGCATGTTGACCTCCAGTTGAACCAGCACCATTTGTAGAAAAGACTATCTTTTTTTCCACTGGATGGTTGTGGCTCCTTTATCAAAGATCAAGTGACGATAAGTCTGTGGCTTAACTTCTGGGTCTTCAATCCTATTCCATTGATCTACTTGCCTGTTGCTGTACCAATACCATGCAGTTTTTAACACAATTGCTCTGTAGTACTGTTTTAGGTCAGGGATATTGATTCCCCCCAGAAGTCCTTTTATTGTTGAGAATAGTTTTAGCTATCCTGGGTTTTTTGTTGCTCCAGATGAATTTGAGAATTGCTCGTTCTAGATCTATTGAGTTGGGATTTTGATGGGGATCACATTGAATCTGTATATTGCTTTTGGTAAGATGGCCATTTTTACTATATTGATCCTGCCAATCCAGGAGCAAGAAATATTTTTCCATCTTCTGAGGTCTTCTTCGATTTCTTTCTTCAAGGACTTGACGTTCCTGTCATACAGATCTTTCCCTTGTTTGGTTAGAGTTACGCCAAGGTACTTTATGTTGTTTGTGGCTATTGTGAAGGGTGTTATTTCCCTAACTTCTTTCTCAGCCTGTTTGTCCTTTGAGTACAAGAAGGCTACTGATTTGCTTGAGTTAATTTTATAACCAGCCACTTTGCTGAAGTTGTTTATCAGCTGTAGAAGTTCTCTGGTGGAGTTTTTTGGGTCACTTAAGTAAACTATCATATCATCTGCAAATAATGATAGTTTGACTTCTTTCCAATTTGTATCCCTTTGACTTCCTTATGTTGTCTAATTGCTCTCGCTAGAACTTCAAGTACTATATTGAAAAGATATGGAGAGAGAGGGAAGCCTTGTCTAGTCCCTGATTTTAGTGGGATTACTTCAAGTTTCTCTCCATTTATTTTGATGTTGGCTACTGGTTTGCTGTAGATTGCTTTTACTATGTTTAGGTATGGGCCTTGAATTCCTGCTCTTTCCAAGACTTTTAGCATGAAAGGATGCTGAATTTTGTCGAATGCTTTTTCAGCATCTAATGAGATGACCATGTGGTTTTTTTCTTTTAGTTTGTTTATGTAGTGGATTACATTGATGGATTTCCGTATGTTGAACCATCCCTGCATCCCTGGGATGAAGCCTACTTGATCATGGTGAATGATGGTTTTGATGTGCTCTTGGATTCGGTTGGCAAGAATTTTATTTAGTATTTTTGCATCGATATTCATAAGAGAAATTGGCCTGTAGTTCTCTTTCTTTGTTGGATCTTTTTGTGGTTTAGGTGTTAGCGTGATTGTGGCTTCAAAGAATGAGTTGGGCAGTATCCCTTCTGTCTCTATTTTGTGGAATAGTTTGAAAAGTATTGGTGTTAAGTCTTCTTTGAAGGTCTCGTAGAATTCTGCACTGAAACCATCTGGTCCTGTACTTTTCTTGGTTGGGAGGCTTTCTATAACCCCTTCTATTTCTTTAGGGGTTATGCTGGCCAAAGGGAAAATACACCAAGAAGAGCTCTCAATACTGAACATATATGCTCCAAATGCAAGGGCACCCTCATTCATAAAAGAAACTTTACTAAAGCTTAAAGCATACATTACACCTAACACAATAATTGTGGGTGACTTCAACACTCCACTCTCCTCAATGGATCGATCAGGAAAGCAGAAAATAAACAGGGACACAGTGAAACTAATTGAAACTTTGGACCAATTGGATTTAGCAGATATATAGAGAACATTTCATCCTAAAGCTAAAGAATATACCTTTTTCTCAGCACCACATGGTACCTTCTCCAAAATAGACCATATAATTGGTCACAAGACAGATGTCAACAAATACAAGAAGATCGAGCTAATCCCATGCCTCCTATCAGATCACCATGGAGTAAGAGTGGTCTTTGATAGCACCAAAAACAACAGAAAGCCCACATACACATGGAAACTGAATAATACTCTACTCAGTGACACCTTGGTCAAGGAAGAAATAAAAAAAGAAATCAAAGACTTTTTAGAATTCAATGAAAATGAAGGTACAACCTACCCAAATCTATGGGACACAATGAAAGCAGTGCTAAGAGGAAAACTCATAGCTCTAAGTGCATCCAAAAAGAAACTGGAGAGAGCATACCCTAGCAGCTTAACGGCACACCTTAAAGCCCTGGAAGAAAAACAAGTTAATTCACCCAGGAGGAGTAGAAGACAAGAAATCATCAAACTCAGGGCTGAAATCAATCAAATAGAAACAAAGAGAACCATACAAAGAATCAACAAGACCAGGAGCTGGTTCTTTGAGAAAATCAACAATATAGATAAACCCCTAGCCAGACTAACCAAAGGACACAGAGACAGTATCCAAATTAACAAAATTAGAAATGAAAAGGGAGACATAACAACAGAAACTGAGGAAATTCAAAAGATCATCAGATCCTACTACAAAGGTCTATACTCAAAACAACTGGAGAATCTAGAGGAAATGGACAATTTCCTAGACAGATACCACATACCAAAATTAAATCAGCATCAAATAGACCAGCTAAATAGTCCTAATGTTTTCTTTACATGGTGTAAATAATAATCCTTTATTAATTGTCATTTCCTAGATGTGTTTGGCTTGAGTTCATAAGACATAATCCATATGATTTAAGAAGATATCAGTATAAAACTTATAACCACTTTATTTATTAATTAATTAATTTACTTCTTGATCACAGTTTCCAGCTTTCCCTATCTCCTTTCCTCCCAGTACCTCCCGCTCACCTCTCCTCTCTCCATATTCTCTTCTTCTTTTTCTTCTCATAAAAATGGAGGCCTCCCATGGATATCAACTTACATTGACATATCAGTTTGCAATAAAGCTAGGAGTGTCTTCTCTAATGGAGGCTACGCAAGCCATCCAGCTAATGAAAACAGAGCCAAAGGCAGGCAGCAGAGAGACAGCTCCTGCTCCTTTTGCTAGTGGATCCACATGAATACCATGCTTCACAACTATTACATATGTTAGAAGGTCTACATATGACCCTTGCATGCTCTCTGATTGGCCATTCAGTCTCTGTGGGCCCCTTAAGCCCTGGTTTATTGATTATGTAGTTTTTTTCTTGTGTAGTACTTGACCACTCTGCCTCCTACAATCCTTCCTCCCCCTGTTTAGCATGAATCCCCAAACTTTGCCTAATGTTTGGCTGTGGGTCTCTGCATCTGTTTCCATAAGATGCTGGGTGAAGCCTCTTTGATGACAAAGAGTGCAGCTTTATATTTTCCAACATTTTTCTAGATGCAGTTTTTCAATATATTACTTTCTTATATTCTTAATTTAGGAAAATCATTTCAGTGAATTATAAAGGCAATAGGATGAAATTTGTACTCTTTTTATTTTCTTACCCTATGAAAAACACTTCTGTGAATTATAAAGATAATATGATAAAATCTGAACTTAAAATTCACCCTTGAGATTTGTTGTTGATATATTGTATTTAACTACACAAAAATTAAAATTAAATGAAATTGGTGGTTAAGTACTTAGTAAATTTACATTAATTGGATTTGGATTGAGGTATGAAGTAGTGAACTAAAAAATTATTTCATTAAGTGTGGAGAGCCAAGGGTAATCGCCATTATAAGATGGCGCTTGTTCCCGGCGTGCCAGATTGGTAAACAAGTGGTGTGCACATGTGCAAGAGCAGGTTCGCGCCAAGTCACAGCCCAGCCCGGGGCATGGTAATGAGATAAGGAGCAGGCAACCAATCAGATAGAAACACGCCACACTAGGGTGTATATAAGCAGCGCCTCTTCCCGTGCTCGGGGTCTTCCTCTTGATACTGAAGCTGATGCAATAAAGCTTGCTGCAGAAGAATTGGATTGTCTGCGTGGTTCTTGCTGGCGAGACAATAGCGCACGACAATTAAGTATATGAAATTTAATAAAAATATCCAATGAGACTATAAGTAGAAGAATAAGAAGATACTGGGGATATCTTTCATATAGATATATAATATTAATTTATTGTACACAACATACTAAAAATCAATTATCTTGCTAGCACAGAAGTACGATATTTTCTAATATGAGAAGGTACAATTTTGACACTTAATGATACAACATTTTGTCAAATTTTTTGAGGATGAAATCAATTTCATGTAGTCTACATAAGATAGAATTTATCTATAACCTTTATTTTCAGATTTTGGATAATAGTGACTTGTTTGTTGTGGCAGTAGTCTTTCATGAAAAGAGCATCATTTCCTCCCCAACCCTGCTGGAAGTTTCAGGTCAGGTCCTGAATCCTACCCAACATTTCTTCTTCATCTTTTTTATCTTCTCCATAATTACAGTCTATGTGAACTAAGAAGATAAACTGATCCCAAACTTATGAAAACAAATTATACTTTAGATAGCTATGGGCAGTTCTAACAGAGATTTGCTTATTACAGAAATAATATTATTGTTTCTCTTAAAATCACTTGGGAAAAAGTATGAATGAAGCAAATAATTATCAGTGATTAATAATTAATAATTAAGCAAGTAGAGGCCTAGGGTATATATCTGAACTGCACTATTGTACAATACTTGGTTCATTTTTTTATGTGGCTTTTTCCTTAAGATCTCAAGAACTGATGTGGAACATGTGCTTGTTACAAAATCAATTAGGTCTGACCATATAAGTGTTTTTATTATGAATTTAATAAATTTTCATTTTAGTTCCTTTCTTGTCCACCCATGTACAGACCACATTATTTTAGCTGCCTGTATAATATCTTTTAAGTGGCACAAGGTTTACTAAATCTATACTAAGCATTCACAGGAGGGTACTGAGAGCTTATGTAGTTTTTCCCTTGCCAGTAATTTTCTACACTCTCCACATTACTTACAGATTACCTAGTTAAAATGTACTTATTCATCCTATAGAATTCAATTTGGGTGCATACTCCTGATGAAACTTTTCTAAGCAATTGAAAATAGCTAAATTTCTTTGATAATTCTACTGGTTACAAGTCATTTTTTGTTCTAAGCTTCACATTATTTATATGTACCACTAAATGTCTTTTTTTTTCTGCCAGACAGCAAGCTCTGGAGAACAAGTATAGTATAGAACTCATTTTATATAGTTGGCACTTACAAAAGAAAGCCTGGCTCATTGTAGACTCTCAACACTAATAGTATAAATAAAAATGCCAATGCCATTAAATCATCCAAACACTTGAAAGCTGGCCACGTGCCTTATGACACTTGACAAAGTTTCTTTCCTTTTTCTTTTCATTTTTTCCTACTTGGTTGAAAGATTTGCTTTTCTTCCTTTTGCTGAAATAGGCATTGTGCCTTCCTCTACTCCTCCCAGTTGCTCCCCAACTCCCAAGCTTTCTTGATCCATTCCCTTTCTGCCTCTCATTTATAAGCAAGAGATAGCAACAAAACAAAACCAATTAACTATAATGAGAAAAAAAACAAAAACTTTCACATCAAAACTAGACTTGAAAACACAACAGAAAGCAGAGCTCAAGAAAAGGCACAAGAATTAGAGACCCACCTGTCCTTAAACTCAGGAATCCATACTAAGTGGAAAATTGCAATAAATACACAGTGGACATGGCGAAGACCCATGTATGCCCTGTTCTTGCTGCTTTAGTCTATGTGAGGTCGTACAAGCACTGCTCAGTTGATTAAGAGAGCCTTACTCTCCTGGTGCCCTCCCTTCCTTCTGCCTTTTGCACATTTTCTGTCTCTTCTTCCATGGAGTTCTTTGAGACACGACAGTTTGTTGTAGTTTTATGAGTTCACTGAAGAGCTCTCTTACCTTAAAACTTTTCAACAATAGAACTAATCAATATCTATCAAACTTAGTAGGCTATTAATAAATAACAAATACACAGACATTACTAAAATAATTCATTTTCTGCAGTTTATCAAACAAGCGTTAAGATAGGCTCTTTCATGATAAGGAAGGGCTTTTGAGTTGTATTCTGAAGAATAGATTGTGAACTAAGTCATTCCTGACAATTTGCATTCTGCTAGAACATATCAAACTAGGTGACTAGATTTATGGCAGGTTGAGAAGTTGTACTAGGTTTAGTAGCTTCCTTGAATGATACAGATGCCAACTACCTCTCAACATATTCAAAGAACTAAATGCTTAGAAGTAACAGCTATTCTAAGTTGAACAAATATAAAAACTGAATCTAAAAGTTTCTGATGCAAAATATTTTATTTCTTTAGTGACTAAAATTAGAGATTTTAATATTTTTAGGATATGAAATGGCTGAATATGTTCTTTAGGAGCATATAAAGAGAATATTAAAGTCTCTTAGGATTATTTTCAAATACTTAGGAAGAAAATCAATGTAGAACTGTGAAGATAACCTGTATCTAAAATTCCTTAACTGCTCAGCCCATTCCAGTACTCCCAGACTCGTTCTTCTTCACACAACCCTGCCTCATATTTCATTGCCATGCTTGCCAATCAGTTACAGTCTTTGGCCCCATGTCACTTTCATCCTATTGGATGACTGTCATGGGAGCTGCCCAATGGTGCGCTGCTAATGAGGCAGCTTAAAGAGCAGCTGGGGATGTGCAATTGCTGGATTAGGGTCAAGGCCAAGAGAGAAAATAGATGGGAGAGATACAGCCTGAATGACTGCCAATAAACAGGAGTTCTATTATCCTGCTAAAGCAGGACATTCATTACCATCCATTGCAACATCATTTGGGTTCAGTCAAGCTGTCTCCCTCTCCCTTTGGATTTACAATTCATAAACCACAAATGGTCCAAAGGGTGCATTCTCCCTTGTAGCCCTGTAACCCAGGGTGAGCGAGAAGTATGGCAGAAATGAAAGAGCTCTGCAGTCCCTAATGTGAACACCATCAGGGCTGACACCTTGTTCCTTGGAACTGTGACATAAGGTACAGGCGCAGTGCCAAAATTGTTTTACATCTCTCTGGAGCCAGTGTGCTCATTAAGCAAAAACAAAGTAAAAATTCCTTGTTCGTTCTTTCAAACATCAAATCGTAGTCCTTATAGCCTTATATCTTCATGATGGTTTCCTCTAGTCACTAGTGAGGTGACCGTATGAAAACAGAAATTGATTGTTTATGTTTCAGCATGCAAACTCATATATGTATATGTGCATATATGTATCGGTGGATTATATGATCTATAAATATATATGTATTACAAGAGCTTCTAAGTCTCAATATTCTCTACATTTTTAGTAGTTTTATATTGTTCTATACATAAGTACTATCATGGAGAAAATGTTCTCATGTCTTTTTTTTTCTCCTTATGTAAAAAATAGATTCCTCTAAATAGTGTAAATGTGTCTCTCTTTTCATTTTCCTTTGTGCCTCTACTGATCTTTTTCAATTACATCCCCTATTATCATTTGGATTCAGTGCTAAAGTCCACCTGCCACATGAACTAATGGGACTATAGTGGTATTGTCTATGCTCTGTACTTAGTTTAAAAGGCAAATGAGCTTGGTGAAAGAAGCAAGTTCTGTAATTCAGAGCAAATTAACCAAGGCACAGTGAAGATAATAAATCACTGCACTAAAGTGAAAGAAAGAAAATGTAAAACTCTCCTGTTTCAATTTGATGGAGAATGGAAAATCCTGGAGGGCCTCCTCACACTCTCACGACTGGGTTCAGCTCCGCAAGTACAGGGGAAAGCATGTGAAAACCAACAGTAGACATTTCCTTTTCTTTCTTATGACTCTAACATAAAAAGCACAAGTAATTAACAGGTTTGGACTTGCATCATTCATTTCACACAGGTTTATTTGCTTGAGATTTTACTCTTAAGTCTCCATAAGTGGCAAATTTGCTCTAAGTCATATTTTCATCTCCACTTATTGGAAAATTTATCTTATTGTTCCTATATTATAAATTTTGAATTGAAATTCTCACAAGCGTAGGTATTTCAAATGGCCCCTACCAACAACACTTAGTAACAATTGAAATAATCTGCCTCCGACTCATCCTATCACTTTATAAATATGTTATAAATATTAAAAACACACATCATTCTATTTAACCCATAAAGACAGCTTCTTCTTAGTTAAAGAACATTTATTTTTATTATGGCTTTAAACTTAGTAATAGTATAATTTTTACTGAAATTTTGAAGTCCAACAACTGAAACTATGTTTAAATATATGAATATTATTTATATTTTGTAGATAGAAAATATAGTTATTTTCTGCTTAAGATAATGTGTGTCATCAATAAAATGTCTATGTCCCATATTAAAATATGTTACATTGTATTTTCATTTTATAGCCTTCCTTAGTTAATGTATTATCTAGGAGATATATATGCCAGCTATTTTATTCAAACCTGCAGTGTTTTACTTTTATAAAATATATGAATGAAATGTATGGTTGTGAGTAACAACTTGGTCATAACATATTAGAACTACTGAGTTATTTTTCCAAATTTTATTGATTGCTTTTCTGTGGTAGAATTTTTTTATCCTCATTTTTTCCAAAATAGATTCTTATCTTAGATTATGTTTAGTTTTTAATTTAAGAAATATACAATCTATGAAATACCACTGGAGTTATATTCTTTGGAAATTTTTGTCTAGGGTATTGAATGAAAATTGAAAGGTAGAGAAGTAGGAGAGAGAAAGAACAGAGGGAAGAAGAATTTAGAAATGTATTCTTCGATTCTGTCAAAAGGAGATTACTGTGTTGGAATGAAAGAAATGATTGATAAAGTGCAAAGGAAGTTGAAGGTTTCTATCTTCAACTGGGTCTTTTGGTATTGTCCAGCTAGATAAGAACAAGGAAAAGTCTCTAGTGCTCTATGAGTAATTTCAAGACAAAAAACCAATTTACTTGTGAAGCTGGATCTTACCTGGGAAAAGATTAAAAGATGAAGCTTGAACCTGCTGTTAACAGCAGCATATTTAAATGTGATTGCTCTGGCACTCTAAATCTTTAGTAAAATCACAAAGCACCGTGATACACTCAGAAAACTTACACATAGCCAAAATCACCTTCTAGATGGGAGATTACTCTAGGAGGTCTAGTGTGAACTGGCATATGACATGATATAGCCTTTGCTTTCACAAGCAAGGAAGATACATGGTTTTATTGACTGCCTCCCACAGGTTGCATGAAAGATGATTAGAGTTTCCTGATTATAGTGTAATGATATTATTGGATATATATTATGAATTTCATATTTATATGAATTTTATTTTGTTATTATATGTTAAAAGTAGCCTCCCATTTGATCACTGTCACATAGTTCTTTTAAGAGGAAAGTATTTTCCTATTTTTATCACATAGAAAACTAATGTTTAGAGAGGATTTAAGTGATTTGCCATATATCACCCAGCTATTAAGCTGTGGAGTTGACATTCAAATCCAGCCAGTCTGGCTCCATGGCCTGGCTCTTAAAACACTGCTCTAGACCAACAGGAAATGGAGCAGCAATAGAGCTCTGCTAAGAATTGCAGCTCTGCCAGAGAATGACTTTAACCGCAAGAGAGAATTGGTCTTTTGGAACGAAGCCCTCTGGGATAAGAACAACTGGAAACTTTGAAATAAAAATCATGATGGCCACAAACAGAAGCAGGTTTGAAGAATAATTTGTTAATCCATTGTATTTTCCAACTTAGCTTTTAGGAGCCTTATGGATTTGTGCATAATTTGCACACTTACTGATTTAGCATGTTTTTAAAATATAATTTGAGTTTATAACCCCATTCCTCAGCTATCCATTATAAAGTCTTGAACAATATACAAGTTACATTTTGTGTAATCTAGAGTCTCTTTTGAGTAGCTTACAGATGCAAATCACATATTTTCTATAAAAGTATAAAAGTGTTACCATTTAGGTGTTATTGATGGATCTAGACACTGTGGGTGTATGCACATTTAAGCTTACATTTTATATTTTATGTTTCTACCCTCCTCACTCATCCAAGACATATTATTTGTAGGTAAGAGAAAAGCTCTGTTTAACTTAAACATTATAAATAAATAGAAAAAGGCAATAAGCCTCAATACTTTACAAATGCTGTTGATTAAAAATCTCTTGTTTTAATAACTGATTCTCCCTGAGATTATTGAGACTAACTATCAAAGCTACTGAGAACTCAGCTTTATAACTGTTATCCAAGATACAGTATTCACAGACACAGACATCTGGTGGGCTGGCAGTCAGAGCTAGAATAAATGATGTAATTGAGAAGTGCTCTGGAAATCAACCTCTACATAGTTCTCTGCTTTTATCTATCCAATGGGGGTTGAGTTCAGTGCTGGAGGAGATCATTCTGACAGATAAAATACACAATCAAATTGCAAACCAAAACAAATGACTCTCAGTGGAATACCAAAAATGGAATCAAGGGAGACTTCTGCTGTCCATGTGCTAGCACAAGGCCAAAATTTTCAATCACAACTTCGAAGCACATGTTTTATTTGTTTGTTTTTGAGATTGATATAATCATATCTCCCTAACCTCCTTATACACCACTTCTTGTTCTATTTTAAATCCATGACTTCTTTTTTCATTAATGGTTGGTTCAGTAAAGACCCTCTTTACAAGCAGAAAGCCAAGCTGGAATCAGAAATGTTGCAATACCTTTTAATTGTGGCACATGGTATACCTGGCAGATTAGCTTTATCCCACTGTAAATACCAGGCAACTAGTCCTTGGTCAGGTTCACCTATCAGCCCTAATGTACACATAGCATTGCACTAGGATAGAATAATTCTCTCCTTTACTTCTTGAAAATTTCTTGGTGATTAAAATCGTTAAGAGGCAATCAGACTGTTGGACATCAAAACTTTTGGGAGTTTCAGCTAAATAAATATATAAAGTTTCCTATATACATTCTTCTGAACTTCCCACCTTACTTAAAAAACTCATTTTCTTCTGCTTAGTATTTGCAGGTGTTTCTGTTTTTATCATAATAATGAAAAATAAAGCACCACATGATCTCATCACTTCTTCCTATGAATTATCTCAATACTTTAATTCCTGTCGCTCAGGTCTATTTCCTCAATCCCAATGTGAATTAAAAACTGTACAATGGACTACTACTCAGCAATTAAAAATAATGAATTCATGCAATTTGTAGGCAAATGGTTAGATCTGGAAAATATCATTCTAAGGGAGTTAACCCAATCACAAAAGAATACACAAGAAATGCAATCACTGATAAGTGGATATTAATGAGTCCAGAAGCCCTAAATTCTCAAGGCACAATTAGCAAGTCAAATGATTCCCAAGAAGAAGAAAGGAGAGAAACCTGGGCCTGAAAAGATTGGATCCAGTTTTGTAGATCCAGAACATGAAATGGGGGGGGGTGATTGGGGAATAGTTGGGGGGGAGAGGACTTATGGGACATATAGTGGGGGGGACTGGGAAAGGGGAAAGCCTTTGGAATGTAAACAAAGAATATAGAAAATAAAAAAAGAATAAAAACCTGGGCAATATTAAAATATTAATATTATTCTCTGCATACACTTTAAATATATTTCCATTAAATAAAGAACAGTTTCCTGTCTTAAAGAGTGAAAATTCAGCACTACAAATCTGATCCTACAACTCAATTCAATAGGGTCTTGAAGACAAGGAACTAATAATGCTTTCTAAACACATTTCTTACTTCCTCTGAGAACAGTCATGGCTTGTTGGCACCTTGGAATCTTTTAAATTAGGAATATTCCCACCAGGAAATCGTCTAGCATTGGCAGTCTATTCTCATCACCTGAGACCTAACACTTTTCCCAGCACCATTGATTTGTTTCCAAGTCATTACCATCATACTATATGTACATTTTGTCTTCAGTCCATGTCTCTTCCATTGTCCTTCCATACCATCATACTATATGTACATTTTTGTCTTCAGTCCATGTCTCTTCCATTGTCCTTCGATATGACTCATACATATTTTTACTCAGTACAAAATCCAGAATTTAAGTTGACAATATATGGCATTTTTAAAAATATCTGCTTGTTCCTGTTGTTTTTCCTAAAATATGGAGCTCAGTTTTCATTGACCATCTACTTCTGCTGGATATGGGACCTACCATTAAAAGTGATATGTTTCCAATAGTGTTCCACTATTGGATTAATAAGAACATACAGAAGTTCACTGTTATTTACCAACTTAACTGTGCCCCTTCCATGTTCCAAAAATCAAATCAGGCAACATGATGATGAATATGGACAATACCTAATTTTTATTATGTAAGTTGTAGTACAGTAAGAAAGATAATGCTAGTGGTTCCATCTAGTAGGTGGAACACTATTGGCCCAAATTGATTTTTGTTAGGGAGTGGTTATTAACAGTAGTTTCTGGGGTAGGCATGGGGTAAGTGCCCATTTTCTCTCCTTTAATTCTTAACTGAAAGAGGAAAAGACCCCACCTACTAGATGGAACCACTAGCATTATCTTTCTTACTGTACTACAACTTACATAATAAAAATTAGGTATTGTCCATATTCATCATCATGTTGCCTGATTTGATTTTTGGAACATGGAAGGGGCACAGTTAAGTTGGTAAATAGCAGTGAACTTCTGTATGTTCTTATTAATCCACAGTTCAATTTCTTCTTCTTATACTTGTTAGTGTTTTATCCAAGGTGACACACTTTATAATTTCTGATAAAAAGAGAAAAGTTCTTTTAGAAATAATACAAATCTGCCTCATTTTAGTTACTTAATGGCTAAACATGAATCTACTTAATGACAAAAAAAATGATGCAGAGAATTTTCTTTAAATGAAATGTAAGAAGGCAGTAAATTGAGAAAAAATGTTAAGGTAGTTATTGAGGTGTAAATATTTCCAGAAATATAATGCAAACCAATAAGGTTTTTTTGTTTGTTTGTTTGTTTTTGTAGCAAATGCCCTTAAAGTTCAGTGAGAGAAAAAACAGGGCTTGGAAAATATGCTCTGTAGAAATGATTACTTAAATGCTACCTCAGTGTGGGAACAACATTTGCATGAGAAAATTGCCTTATTAACAGCATATTGGACTTCACTTTACTGGTCTGGAAACAGAGCCAAGAAACCTCAATATTATTTCATCTTGTTTTGTTTTGTTTTCTCACTAGCATAAATGTACACTACTTAAGAATTTAATAAAAAAATTCTAATACTCCCTAAATGCTTGGGCACATTTTCTTAGGTTTAGAAAACCATCTGAGTCAGCTCAATTCAATATTTTTAAGGCCACACAACATGTAACTTCTCTGCCTCTTTTCTTATGCAAAGGGACTTTATCACTTCCAACATCTTAATTTCCTAAAAGATTCCATAAACATGTTCAATCAGTGGCCAATTGAAAGAACCGATTCGCTGGGCAGGGGAGCAGGTGTCATTGACTTCTCATTTAGAAGCAGCTGGCTGTTTTTATTAAAATGATCTTCGTTAGCTACAGCATTGGAGAAATGTGCCAGGGGTCCAGTGATCAAGGCTATGATATCTCTTTGCTCTGTCTTGTTTTCTGACCATGCATTACCCCTAACTCCCATAAGCCATGTGCATTACACTAGCTTTTGCTGACAAAGGAAATGAACTAAGTCAGATCCTCGCCAGTTCAGCACAAAATCACCCACACAACTGGAAAAGATGATGTGAAATGTGTATACACAAAGCTAGTTTTATTGTGTAACAATATCCTTGCATAGGAAAGACAGTAATGCTAATGCCTCTGCATTCCCATAATTAACATTAAGAGAGAAACTCCTGAGGGCTGCTTTAGAGGGAAGACTTAAATTTAGTCTGAGAGTTGATGATATTTGGTTAATGTAATTATAGCAGGCAAAATTTCTAGAGATCTGCTCTTTTAGTGAAAATAGCAATCTTCTTAGTGCTGTCCCAGATCATAAGAGTCAGCAGATGTTAGCTTCATGCTGAGAAAAAGCATCCTGGGGAAAGGTCACTCCCTTATTTCAAATCTGCAGAACTGCACAAAGAATAGTTGAGGAAGATCGTAGATAGTCTGCCCTCTGCTTTATAGTCTAGTTCTGATCCTTCCAAGAAGATTGTTTAGCTTGAATTAGAACATACAGTAAAAATGTATATAGTTTATGTATACATTTAATTGAAGTACTAATACTTCATTAATTAAAAGAATGTGTTGTAAGGCTGAGATACATTGATTTCTGCTCAAAAATTTCTGCTCATTGATTTCTATTCAAAGTAAACAACATCAAACTCATGATTTTCCAAAAATAATATTTGCAAAAATAAAAATCAATGGCTAAATTAATATATGTTAATATGTATATTTGTATTATATATATATATATATATATATATATATATACACACACAGACATTTGTACTCTGAATACTCAGTGTTTCCAGTTTTTTTTCCTTTAGACATTTGAATCCCTAGAAGATTTTCCAAACTATATTTCCTGAGGAAGTAACTATGCATGCTATAAGTAAACATTTCATTATGCCTTAAACTATGTTAAATACATTTGTGTTAGGTAAATTTTAGATTTATGTAACATTCATTCCTCAGATCCTAATATGCTTTTATTTTCTTCATTTACTAACATTCTAAATGTTGTCCCCTGTTCTGCCCACCTCCCAGAGTTTTTCACCCAATACCTCCCCTTTGCAATGAGAGGATATTTCATAATTTACTCACCCATCCCTACGACACCTCACCCTGTGCACAGAATTCCCATTTGCTGGGGTATCAAGTTTCTACAGGATTAGGCACATCCCCTCACACTAAGGCCAAACAAGGCAGCCCTGTGCTACATATGTGCTGGTGGTGGGGTGCAAAGAACAGCCCATGTATGCTCTTTGCTTGGTGTCTTCGTCTCTGGGAGCTCAGATGGGTCCAGGTTAGTGGACATTTTTAGTCATCCAAAGGGGCTCCCATCCCCTTCAGTTCCTTCAATTCTTCCCCTAACTCTTTCATATGGGTCTCCAACATCAGTACAGTGGTTTACTATAAGTATCTACATCTGTCTCAGTCAGCCTCTAGAAGAGCCTCTCAAGAGGACAGCCACGCTGGGCTTCTGTCTTGCAAGCACAACATAGAATCAGTAACAGTGTCAGGGTTTGATGCTCCCCCAGGAGATTAATCCCAAGTTGTGTTCACTGGACAGCCTTTTCTTCAGTCTTTGCTCCAAATTTGACCCTGTTTTTCATTTTGACTGGAATTCTGTATCAAAAATTTTAAAGGTTGGTTGGAGAGACTACCTCCAGTAGATAGTCAGGGCCCCCAGGGGAGGGATGGGGCCAACAACCCACCTGAATAATGTGCAGTTGATTCTCTAAGAAGAGATATGAGACAGTAGTTTAGCGACCTGTGCTGCCGCTTATGATTCACACACCAGGATTGCTCCATTCAGCTCCAAGAAGCCTGTGATTTCAGTTCAACATTACTATTTAACAGATGCAAAAATAAATCCCCAAGATCATAAAACTAGATAGTTTCTTAGTTCTACATGACCCCAGTCCTCTAGCTGTCTTAACTATTATGGCACATTCTGCTGTGACTTTTTCGTTTTATGGTGATTTCAGGTCTAAATTTTTTATAAAGTAGAATACCCTTGAAAATACTAATTAGAAGATTTACAATACCGTCTTGCACTTTCTAATGAATGCAATAATTTTCCTAGTGTCTACTGTTATCATAATTGTTTTCTCAGTAAGAAAAGTGTCTTTCACATAACAAGTATTTATCAAATACATAATTACACTTATGGCTATCATCTCTAGACAGTCTTACCCGGCTTTAGCAGGCAAATCCCTATAGACAATGCCATTACTAAACATCTGAGAATGCCTCAAGTGTTGTTATCAAGAAAATAAGATACATTAACTCATAAACATTATTCCCAAGAGTCTGGGACCTACTTTTAATAAGTAAAAAAAATCATAACTACAAAAATATGCAGAAAAAAAGATCATAGAACTTAACCATATTTGAATTTGCTGCAGGAGAAAACAGATCTGTCCTATCTCCTCTTCCCTTTCCTCTCTCCAACCTCTCCTGTGCCATCCTACCACTTACTCCATTGAAGAGGAGTTATAACCCAACAATCCTGTTGCTCTACCAAGTAACCACATATAATCTCCTAGGTTGATATGACCCAGCCTGAATGCAAACAGATCCTGGATTACAGTGTGTTCTGACTGGAATACAGACACCTATTAGTAAACACCTTTCATCTCTGAGAATAAAGGTAGATAGGTAAATTGAAGTTGCAGAAGGAAGTGATGTCCAATTCAGTGGGAGACAAAGTAATGAATCACAGGAAGATTTGTCAGAGTGAGTCAAAGTTAGGATATGCCCAACTCACATAAGAACATACAGGAAAGAGAGGCTACTTAAGAATGGCAAGAGAATGGCGCACGTGCACGTGCGCACGCGCGCGCGTGCATGTGTATGTGTGTGTGTGTGTGTGTGTGTGTGTGTGTGTGTGTGTGTGTAAATATATAAATACAATGTGCTGAGTCCTTGTGCTGTGTTTATGTATATAAGCTGTTTGGAAGCTCATCCCTATGGGAAACTGATTCATATGTCTCTCTCCATCTTCCTTTCTCTCTTGCTCCCCTCTCCCTCCTAGTCTCTCTCTCTCTCTCTCTCTCTCTCTCTCTCTCTCTCTCTCTCTCTCTCTCGATCTCTGTTGGTGCCAGTAGTTCTTTTCCTAGGGGTTGATTTTCTCGGATTTTCTATTACATGTGAATGCGTCTACTAGTGTTGTCATTTTGAGTCTTGTTTAGACAGCCATATTGTCATCCTATCATGTGTCTAGCTTCCCTGAAGTTTCTAGTACACTCACTTTCATGGCAGATTTTTTTGGTCCTCTGGCTTTTACAGTATGTGAGATAAATTGTGATACATTCTCAGCAAGTTTCTGTTTTATCCTGGATAACACTTATGAGGATATTAGCTAACAATCTGAAAATTAACTTCAGAAGTTTCCTTCTTGATGTAAACTTAAGATGGTGGAGACATATACAGTTGTCACACATAGAACCAAGGAAACTAGCAATCCTACATGAACCAGATAAACACTTGAATAAATCTGATGCTATTTCTAATAGAACATAGAGCTTTGTGACATGTCATTGCTAAATGTTCTGCTCTACAAGATTGAGATTGGCCAAAGCAACTCATTATTCTAAGCAGGATCAATACTAAAAAGGATTTATTACTCAGCCCAGTGTATAAATCTGCTGTGATTAAAGCCACTTCTCCAGAATACGTTCTTGACACTGGAAAATTTCCTTTCCTTGTGCAGAGGAGGTAATGACCTACATTTGTTTCTCGAGTTTTATAGTAAAGCAATTTGCTACTTACTCCCTCATGCAGTTTCTTCTCCAGTGTGTTTTTCGTTTACTTTGCTTGGAGATCTTCAACAAATACAGGTATGACACTTACAGATCATATCTCCAGCAGTTTAATGACATATATAGAAAAAAAAATACGAACCTAAACCAATTATTACCAAAAATGCTAGTTGCCATAAATACTCTAAAATAGGGTTTTGGAGAGAATTTACATTTGTCTTAGAAATCATAAAAGCTTTTATAAAATTTTGTGAATTTTAATAGGGTCATGAATGATAAATAGAAATAATTTCAAATATGTAAATTATTTATAAATATCATAATTCTTTTTAAAATTACTTCTTTTAGTTTTGACACTATACTATAATTATGTGATTTCCCCCTTCCCCTTTCTTCAGCTAGAAAATCCTATCTCTAATTGTTTGTTCTTGTTTAAATTTGTGGTATCATTTTTATTACTTGTAGTGACATATATGTGTATATATAGATAAATAGATAAATTATAGATTTACATGCATTTTTCTAAATATATAAATACAACCTGATCTGTTTCTATGTTACTTGTGTACATGTATTCATAACTGATCATTTAAAATAAAATAATGTATAGTAGAAATTTAGCAAATATGAATATTATAACTTAATTATACTTTTCTAACAAAGGAGATATAATGTCTTCAGCATCTTCAATATATGTTACCTAAATACCTCAAACTTTCCCTAGGCAATTTTTTTAGCAAAAAATTTAATTTTTTATTTAAAAAATATTGCTTGACCATTTTCATGAATATATGTGTGCAAGCCTGCAAAGGCCAAAAGATTGTGTTAGATATCCCAGACCTGGAGCCAGTGAATGCTGTGAGGATGATACTATAAACTCCACGTATACTTTCAGAGAAACTCTGTTTCTCTGAAAGAGCATCAAGTACTCTTAAGAACTGAGCTATCTCTACAGACCTGAGACTTCATATTTTAAAAAAGTGATTTGATTCTCCTGGTTATTAAAGAGCTCATTATGTGTCTTCAGCCCCAAAATAAAAATTACCAAGGATTTCACAGGATAGAAGACTTAAGTTCTTTTATTCTTAAATTTAAAACTTTTATTTATTGCAAATTGATATTAAAATTAAAATAAATAATAAAATTTTAATAATATATATGTGGTATCTGATTACATGTAGGACAGTTGTTTAGGAGAGTACAATCATTAATTGCTTTAGAAATAAATATATAGGCTCCATACCCAGGCATACCCAGGTGGTGCAGGAAAATAGCTAACCTCCCAGGAGTGTGGACAGACCTGTGAGAGCAGTTAGGACCATCACTACTGCTCATAGGAACCCGCCCTGCTCCCTCAGGACACAGGAAACCAGGGGTGCCTAGAACAGGAGTCTTCCGATTTTCATCTGTGCCCGGAGCTGAGCCTGGGCCACTAAGCTACATACACAAATACCACCAAGAGAGAGCTAGTCTCCCAGGAGTGCCTATACACCTGCAAGCACAGGTAAGACCACCACTAATTGTCAAATTCCTGGCCCAAGAAGGACCCACTCAGAGCCATCAGGACACATCTAGTTTATGTCTACACCCCAGAGCTGACCCTGTACCATAGCTCTCCATACCTAAATTCCTCCCGGAGAGAACTAGTCTTCCAGGAATACTGACATATAGGCTTGCAGGAGGGACAAGCCATGGTCAGAGACATCAAGACCATCTAACACCAGAGAGAGTCAGATGGTGAAAGGCAAGTGCAAGAACATAAGCAACAGAAACCAAGGTTAATTGGTGTCAGCCGAACCCAGTTCTCCTACCATAGTGAGCCCTGATTACCCCAACACATCAGAAAAGTAAGACTGATTTAAAATCACATTTCATGTTGATAAAGGACTTTAAGAAGGACATAAATAACTCCTTTAAAGAAATAGAAGAGAACACAGGTAAACAAGTAGAAGTACTTAAAAAGGAAACACAAAAATCCATTAAGAATTACAGGAAAACACAACCAAACAGGTGAACGAACTGAACAAAACCATCCAGGATCTAAAAATGGAAATAGAAACAATAAAGAAATCACAAAGGGACACAACACTGGAGATTATAGAAAACCTAGGAAAAAGATCGGGGGTCATAGTTCAGTACTTCATTTTATGATAGGGCTATTTGGTTTTCTGGAGTCTAATTTCTTGAGTTCTTTGTATGCATTGGATATTAGTCCTCTGTCAGATGTAGGGTTGGTGAAGATCGTTTCCCAATTTGTTGGTTGTTGATTTGTCCTTTTGACAGTGTCTTTTGCCTTACACAAACTTTGTAATTTTATGAGGTCCCATTTGTCTATTCTTGATCCTAGAGCATAAGCTATTGGTGTTCTGTTTAGGAACCTTCCCCCTGAGCCAATATCCTCAAGGGTCTTCCCCAGTTTCTTTTCTATTAGTTTTAGTGTGTCTGGTTTTATGTGGAGGTCCTTGATCCTCTTAATAGCCAGAAGCTGGAAAGAACCCAGATATTCCTCAACAGAGGAATGGATACAAAAAATGTGTTATATATATATACACATACACACACACACACACACACACACACACACACATACACACACACACAATGGAGTACTATTCAGCCATTAGAAACAATGAATTCATGAACTTCTTAGACAAATGGATGGAGCTGGAGAACATCATACTAAGTGAGGTAACCCAGTCTCAAAAGAATACCCATGGTATGCACTCATTGATAAGTAGATATTAGCCTAGAATCTTGGAAGACCAAACACACAATTCACATACCAAATGATGTCAGACAAGAAGGATGGAGTGGACCTTGGTTCTGGAAAGGCTCAGTGCATTAGTGTAGGGGAATACCAGAACAGGGAAATGGGAAGGGATGGATGGGGGGACAGGGGGAGGGAAAAGGGCATGTGGGACCTGGGGGGGGCGGGGAGCCAGGAAAAGGGAAATGAAATGTAAATAAAGAATATATCCAATAAAAAAAACAGATGCTAAGAGAACAGAAATGCGAGCCCAGACTACTATACCCAAAACTCTCAACCACTATAAATGGAGAAACCAAGGTAGTTCATGACAAAACCAAACTTACACACTATCCACAAGTCCAGCACTAAAGAGGATAATAAATGGAAAATGCCAACACAACAAGGGAAATTACACCATAGAAAAAGCAAGAAAGTAATCTTCTTTCAACAAACCCAAAAGAAGATAACCAAACAAACATAAAAATAACATCAAAAACAAGAACCAACAATCAGTATTCCTTAATATATCTTAGAATCAATACACTCAATTCTCCAATAAAAATACATCGACTAACAGACTGGATACCTAAACAGGACCCAACATTTTGCTGCATACAGGAAATGCACATCAGTGTCAAAGACAAACACTACTTCAGAGTAAAGGGCTGGAAAACAATATTCTAAGTAAATGGTCCTAGGAAACAAGCTGGAGTAGCCATTCTAATATCAGATAACTTCAACTTTTAAACAAATGTCATCAAAAAAGATAAGGACACTTTATACTCATCAAAGGAAAAGTCTACCAAGAAATCTCAAATTGGAACATCTATGTTCCATATGCAAGGGCACCCACATTCATAAAAGAAACTTTAGGGCTGGAGTGATGGCTCAGCTGTTAAGAGCACTGACTGCTCTTCCAAAAGTCCTGAGTTCAAATCCCAGCAACCACATGGTGGCTCACAACCATCTGTAATGAGATCTGATACCCTTTTCTGGGTATCTGAAGACAATTACAGTGTAATTACATATAATAAACAAATAAATATTTATAAAAAAGAAACTTTAGTAGAAATAAATATATAAATAACACATAGTGGAGAAATGGGTGTCTAATGATGTTAAGCATTCCCATTAAAAAATAGTGTTTGTGATGAAAAATGAGAACTGGTTTCATCTTGGAAGGGTTTTTGTTTGTTTGTTTGTTTGTTTAATTGACAAATTAAATAGAAATTTTTAAGATAGAATTGAAGATTTACACGGAAAATATTTCTGATAAAATTGTAGAAAAATGCAGAAAAACATGTTAAAATTGAAGATTATAATAATGGAAAATTTTATATAGATATAATAATGGTAGGCATAAAAATATTCCTAAGTTGTTTGAAAGTGGAATTATAAACATTTTCTAATAGAGTTGAAGATTTATATTAAAATATTTCTGATAAAATTGAAGAAATATATAGAAAAACATGTTAAAGTTGAAGATTATCATAGAAATTATACAGATAAAATGATAGGCATAAAAATAATTCTATGTTGATTGAAAGTTGAATTATAAACATTTTCAGGTAAAACTGAAGATGTACAAGGAAAATATTTCTGATAAAATTCAAGAAATATATAGACAAACACGTTAAAATTGACTATTTCATGGAAAATTTTACAGATAAAATGGTAGATATAAAAAACCTTTTTAAATTAATTGATGGTGGAATTAAAAACATTTTGTGATTAAAATCAGAAGAAATATGTAGAAAAGCATGTTAAAATTGAAGATTATCATAAAAAATAATGCAGGTAAAATGATAGACATAAAAAAATGCTAAATTAATTGAAAGAGCAAGAAAGTAATCTTCTTCCAACAAACCCAAAAGAAGATACCCACACAAACATAAAAATAACATCAAAAATAACAGTAAGCAACAATCATTATTCCTTAATATCTCTTAACATGAATGGACTCAAATCCCCAACAAAAAGACATAGACTAACAGATTTTTTTTCATGTAAATCTTGGAGCTTTAACATTCATTTTTTATTTTTAATTCTGTAGGTAGTCAGAAGTTGTACTGGCCTGTGTCAAGGATTATGTGTTAACATTAGTTTAAGAAGAGTTAATCAAGTGTCTCTATTTCAGCAAGCCCATCTTAGTGTTTCAAATGTTAAAGCACATTATGAATATCATATGTACTACCTAGAATATACTGTTATCACCTAAGTGAAAATCAACTACTCTTAAAATTAGTATAGGATAATCACTCCAACATACAAAATTGTAAATCTGAAATAGATTATTAGACTAAAATTAGAACTTTAATTGATACTAAAAAATGTTTACATCCTTGGTTTTGTTTTTACTTTGATAGTAAAATGTTATCTTTTAACATCTTATTCATTGTGTCTATGCACACATATGTTTGTATGCCATCCTTCGTTAGTCTGGGTTAGAGGACAATATTATGGAGATGGATAACTCCTTCCACCGTTTCATGGATTTTTGGGAATACTGAATTCAGGTGGTCAAGTTTGGCAGCCAAAACCTTTATTTCCTGAACCAGAGTTAATATCAATCCAGGGACCTCATAAATATTTGGTAAGCACTCTGCCACTGATGAACATTCTAGGTGGTGATTCTGCTTGTAAAAAGTGACACTGAGTGCTGTAGAGAAAGGTGTGATGCTCAGTAACTGGGAGGCAACGAGACATAGTCTTTAAGGACACCAGGTCTGGAGACTGACCGCCCGATTGTATATTCTAAGCAACTTATATATAATTGATGTATACAAACTACAAATGGAGGAAAAAATAGAATCAGCCATATATAGTCATTACCAGTAAGCAAAGGATTGAAAAAATAAACTGTTTTAGTTATTTTTTCAATGTTATTGCTTCTTTTAATTTTTTAAACTTCTATATGAAATTTGTACATAAGTACTGCAACTATCTTACTCCCACTTCCACTCCTCCATCCCTCCATTCATCTCTTCAATTTAGCATCTCCCTAATTGTGTTGCTATATACATATGCACACATGTGCAAATATATATATATATATATATATATATGTATATATATATATATACATACACACATATATATAATTCTGTTTAGTGTTGCATGTATGTATGTATGTGTGTATGTATGTATGTATGTATGTATGTCCAGAGTTGACTAGTTAAGATTGAACAATCTATGTGTGATTCTATGGTAAAAACCAATTATTCATCTTTCATTATGCACTGACCAACTATGTGTGTTTATCTACAGTTGGGACCATGTGAAGTTCCCCTTCCACTTAGACGTCAACTGGTATTGTCATTCTAGAGTCCTTGTTAAGGCAAGTATATTGTTGCATGTTCACGGATACATTTTCAGTGTCATGCCACCATCTAACAGCAGACATCTGGCAGTGGGACGAACAGTCTTTTACAATTTTTCAGGCCCTTCATCCAAGACTTTCCTGAGTCTTTGGTAGATGAGTTGTGTGACAAAACATATCAGTTGGGATTTGGCATTACATTGACACTTATGGATTTTTGCAATCATTTCCATCTAATTAGAAAAGAAGCTGCTATGAGAGAGATGAGGGCTACTTTTATCCATGTATGTAGGCTTTTAGGATAAGTATTTAGAATGTAGTTAAAAATGTTTACCTTAGGAAAATAGAAATAGGCAATATTCTTCTCAAGTCTTTGACTTCTCCATTTATAGATAGTTGGCTATGTTTAGAGTACCAGGCCTGAATTCTCTACTATTTAGTGGGGCCATAAATCCAGTTAGACAGCTTATGTTACTCCCAAAGTAAAGGTAACTTTCTTCACCACTGTAGATAAGCTGCTGGTTAAGTCATTGTGCAGTGCCATCCCCTTATATATAACTGAAAAAATAATCACCATAATAAATATGAAATAATAATGTTTATCAATGTGGATGGACCCAGATAGCTGAGGAGATGCCATCCCTGTGCTGGTGGTCCTGGGTACAATGAGAAAGCAAGGATATCCATGTCCCCTTGGGCATATTTATATTTTTGTACTTGTTCAACTCATGCTTAGTCAGGTATTTTTTGTTGTTGTTGGTTTGGGGGAGTTGTTTTTTTATTGGTGGGGCTTATAATGCAGTAGCTGGAATTCACAGGAGATAAAATCTAACAACAAACTCCTTGATTCTTTTGTTCTTAGAGACTAGATATCACAGACAGACCAAATTTGAATATTTAACTTTTTTAAAGACTAAGAATTAGTCTTTAAATTGATTGTCCTATGGGCAAACCTACAATGAAGGATAATTGATGTGTGAGGCCCAGAGGATTGGAGGTGGTGCCTCCTCTTTTCTTCTGTTCTTACATGGACTCTATATTTCAGTCCTTGCCTCCTGGTTCTTGCTGTGAGCCTCTGTACTAGCTTCCCTAAGTGATGGACTTACAAACTCTAAGCTGAAATAAACTTTCTTCCTTTTTCTACTAATATATAACAGAGAGTTAATAGTAAAACTAATTAGAAGAGATAAATGATAAGGGATAAGTGATTATTTGATACTAATCATAGGAACAGTTAATCAAGAAGACATTACAACTCTAAACATATATACGAAACTCTAGAACAATTTCATTAAATGTTTACTAGTGAAATGAAAAAACACACATGAATACCAACATTTTAACAGTAGGTGATTTCGGTATCCAACTTTCTCCAACAGACAGGTCGTCTAGAGAAAATAATAAATAAATAAATAAATAAATAAATAAATAATCAGCATTAAATGACATCATACATATTACAAATTCTCTAAAATTTACCTGAGTCAAATATAATTTATTACCTCATCGGTTAAATTATACTGTTAATCAAGAAATAAGTATTAGCATATGTATAATAGCTTATTGATTCATATAAATTAAAGATTAATGAAATAACATCGTTATGATTAATATTTAAAGACTTTGATACAATGCGGGTACCAAAAACCCTTGAAATTATTCAGAGCCCTCGGATTTTGTATTGTATAATGTTACCTCTACTTATAAAGGTACATACTTTTAAATAAAGGTATAACAATACCTTTATTTAATATGAAATGCTAAATATTTAATATTTTATACATTTACTTAAAATTACAAAAGACCCAGCTGTTACTATTTGGAACATGCTGGCCTTGAACTCTGAGATTCCCCTAACCCTGGCTCCCTGATGATGGAATTAAAGGCATGCATACCCACCATATAAATAATATTTCAGTTCCTAAATATATATATATATTTTTTTTCCAGAAAAAATGTTGTTTCTTAAATAGAGTAGCACTGTCATACTATTTAAAACCTTTCCCGATGACATAAGAATTCCTGACTTACATACATGTTTTAGCATCATTCCTATGTGATTTTAAAACATTGAATATGTGAAGAAAATGTATAGTCATCAAAATACTTAATTGGGAAATGATTTTAAGATATTGTTGAAGTAGTTCTGAAGTTATTGATGATGAATAGACAACTAGTATTAATTATAGGCTTAAGTATTAATTATAGGCTAACAGCTATTCAACTTCTAAAATAAGCAACAGTTATAGCTTCGTTTTATTGTGTAGAAAAATAAACATGTTCTTAAGAGTTAAGATTTAATAAATGATTTTAGTACTTTCAGATTGTGCATTGTTTAATAGTATTTTTCACATATACATGATCATGCATACACTATAATGCATGAAATAAAAAAGGAACTCAGTTAAATCAGAAAGAAAAATAAACTGCTTGTAAATGTATCTTCAAATACTGTGAAATGATGACTAAATATCTAGGGAAAAAGAAATGGTGAAAGAAATTAGTAACATAGGTGATATTATTTTAGGAGTAATTAAAAAACTATAAGATAGTTTTAATTTACTAGAAAAAGTCTTTATTACTACTTTAGGTATGTTGCTGTTAAGATATATATTTTCTGATTTTAAAGTATTTTTACCAAAAAAAGTTATTCAAATAAATGATTTCAAATAACAGAAAAAAATTATCTTCATTCTAGATATGTTAAAGCCTTCTAATTCACTTATTTGTTTCATTGCCTATAACTTGGGAAAAGAAGCACGAGAGATTTTAACCTTTTATCTGTGAGTACTATTTTAAGTCTCCAGGGAATTTTCAAGGAAGCAAACATACTTAATGGTTAATGTCTTTATTGATGTTAGTTCAAAGATACGAAGTAAAAAAATTGCTAATCAAAGTGTACAAAAAGGAAATTAGTCTCTTTATCCCTTTATTGTATAGTTATTTCAGAACCTTGAAATAAAACCATAAATACATATCAAAATGTAAAATTCAAAATGTGTATGAAACCAATTAGAAATGCTTTGTAATAGCTTGGTGTCTTACAATACCATCTCCTTTATCAAATCAACTTAATAAAGGCAGTCAAAAGCCAATGCTAGATTAAGAATCTGAGAGTTGGCACAGAAACAGCCAATAAAATTACCTACAACTAAAAGTTAATATTAAAAATCATATTCAATTTCCTTGTCTTGAGATCCAAATCTAAGTGCAAATTATTAAACAACAAAATGCGTTTCTGTTTGATTTAAAGTTCAATGGTTTCTCTTATGTTTCTTAATTGAATCTTCCTCTTCTGTAATACCACTATAATTTTAATATATTCTCCTTCAATTTTTATGTAGAAAACTTATTAGAATACCCAATCATTGTAGATTCAATTTTAATGCAAACATAATACAATATTACTAGAATACTGATGTCTATAGAAGCTATATAAAATATTAAATTTTATGTTCTTATAATAGTTTACATACACAAATATTAATTTAATACTCCCCCTAAAGAATCATATTGTTTTCTACATTTTAATATCTTAGAGGCAGTCATTTAACCAGAGTTAATTTTGGATTATTATGATGACTAAAATGTGAGCCTAGAAGAATGTTTACTTTTGGTTAGTGTAACATATTCTAAATTTTATAAATCTGTCAAAGGAAAACTCATGTTAGTTGCAAAATTTGCTTTAGAATGGTTTCAATATTATTTTACGTTTCTACATATTCACATCCAATTGCATTTATTTAACTATCAACTAACTTGAATCTACTTTCACACTTCTGAATTTCCATTTTGCAAAAGAAGATGTTGCCATAGAAACCATGACTTTTCTTTTTTCTTTTTGCTCTTCTTTGTTTTTTTTTCCTTCATATGAATGGCATGGAATCTTTGATACATTAAGAACTATTACGTATGAATGTAATAGGTAGTTTATGTTTTATACAGATTATGTTACATAATCAATGTATGATAAAAATAAAATTTGATCTTGAAAATTAAACCAAGTCTGCTGTGTATGCTTGTAGTCTCAGCACTATAGGAACAGTAGGGAGAATGACAACTTCGCCACCTGCCTGTACAATGCAGAGTTTTATGTCCTCTTCTCTTCTCTGACATTCTGTGTCTCAAAACTTAAGAATAATCAATAAACATGAATCACTTATACAAAGTTCTTAAAATTCACAAAGAATCAATGTTAAATGTAGCTTATTATGTCACAAGATAAGGTTAATGATCCAGCCCACAAAGAATCAAGAACATAGCCGGGCGGTGGTGGCGCACGCCTATAATCCTAGCACTTGGGAGGCAGAGGCAGGCGGATTTCTGAGTTCGAGGCCAGCCTGGTCTACAGAGTGAGTGCCAGGACAGCCAGGGCTATACAGGGAAACCCTGTCTCAAAAAAAAAAAAAAAGAATCAAGAACATATTATGTGAATGTGTTTCAATTGACTATGTTATTATAAATAGTCATAATAATTGACTAGAAAATTAAGCAATATTACAGAGTAGCACTATCATCAGAAAATACATATTTTATGTTGATTATACTTATTTGCTAAGAATATTTGCTGGCCAAATATACATCTTTACATATTTGCATAAATCCTGGAGAAATCCTCTACCTGCAATAAAATGCAAATTTAAAGAATAAAAAAAAAAGGAAACAAAAAAACCCATAAAGATATTTGGATTCACAGAAGCGGCAAGATTAAGTGGTCTCCAGTTTATTAGTCCTGGGGGTAAGACATATTTTTGTACAAGGTTGTTATTGATCACAACTGCCCAAGTTGCACTGAGTTCCCTGCAATGACAAGACCAATTTTCCAATTTATATATCATAAAGCCAATTTATTCTTCACAATGCAAGTACCTGTCTTTGGGCAATTTTCCTGATAATGTTTACCTACCTCTAAAATAAAATTAGAGGTCAGTCAACAAAGTTGTATTCTTTTCTGACCATTCTACTGAAATGCTGGTAAGGAGACTTAAATCCTGATTGAAAAGAGCTTATGAAATGTTAACATTTGTTTTAGATTTACGTATTCATGTTGCTATCATTTCTTTAGCGATTATTAAAGAAGCATTAAACAAAGAAGAGATACAATACGTTCATGTAAAAGAAATGCATGTCTAATTCTGAAAAATTCAAGTTTATCAAGTGAAGATTAAGGTCTAATTTTTAGATACATATAATATACATTGGGGGGAAAAGTGCTCAGACAATATCAATCAGGAAATGTGACTTTGCTGATGTCATACCATGAGAGAGGAGATGTGTCTTGTGTTTGTTTAGAAGATGGTATCTATATGAACTAACAAGTTCTTAGCTATTTATGTGAGAAAACAAAACAGAATTTAATGTAAATATTGGAATTACAGTTTGGGAGATGACTAAGTTGATATTGTGTTATCCTTGTAAGTACAAGGACTTGATTCAATTTCTATACCCCAAGTAAAAAACAAATAAAATAAACAAACAACAAAAAACAGTCATGATGACATATGGAAAGACAAAGCCTGGATTCTTACTAGGGCTTCTTGGCTACCATTTGGTAGAAACGTTAACTTAAAATCAGACAATGTGGAAAAGTCCTGAGGAATGGTTCTCTAGGTGGCCCTCCAGCTTCCACAACCACATGTAAACATATCTATTCATATATCATGAATATACACACAATTCCTCTCACACACATGTAAAAGCATTTCAAACATAGTCATAAATATTTCATTTATAATAAATTTATTTAAATTTATAATAAAAATTTAAAATCGGATACAAAATGGAGTACAAGGTCACAGGTTCTATGGACTCTGCCTATGGCTGTCAGATTGAGATGGAAATACTTCTCACTATGCTGCTGACAAACATAGTTTTTATATATTTCCCTATATTTAATTTGTAATTTCTTCTGTAATACCTATAATTTGGAGTCCTTTGAGTGATAGTCAAGTGATATTCAAGGAGACTGTGAGTGGATCCATTCACTTTGCTAAAATGAATTTTTTGTTTTTTGGGTTTGTTTTTAAGATTACAAGTGTTATTGTATACGTAATGTTTATAAAAAAAACTAATGAAATGCTGTAATTGTTTTCTAAAGACTCTGAATCATAAGCACCTACCATATTTGTGACAGGGATTCTTCTACCACTGTTTCCTCAATAACAATGCAACATTCAATGAAGTCTTGATCAGAACATGGACACTCAGACTTTTTTCTCCCAAAGGTTTACATTTTTAATTCACTTTACATGCTGATCACAGACCCCTCTCTACTTTCATCCAAGTCATACCCTTAAAAATCCCTCCCCCATTGTCCCATCCACTTCTCCTAAAAGAAGAGCCTCACTTGGGTACCATGCCACTGTGGGACATCTAGTCCCACCAGGACTAGGCACATCCTCTCCCACTGAGGCCTAATCAGGCCATCCAGGTAAGGACGCAATCTAATAGCAGGAAGAGAGTGCAAGTAGACCCCTCTTCACTTGTTAGGGGACCCCCATGAAGACCAAGCGTTTTCTATAAAAGTGTATGAGGTCAAGGTCCAGCTCCTGCATGCTCCCTGGTTGGTGTCCCAGACTCTGTGAGCCTTTATGGTTTCAGGTTAGTTGACTAAGTAGGTATTCCTATGATTACTTTGACCACTCCCACTTGCTCATTTCTATTCCAACTCTTCCACAAGATTCTTTTAGCTCCTCCTGTTTGGCTGTAGGTCTCTATATCTGCCTCCCTCAGGTGATGGATGAAGCTTCTCAGGAGACAGTTATGCTAGGTTCCTGTCTGCATGAATAGCAGAGTATCATTGATTGTGTCAAGGATTGGTCCTCTCAGAGTGGTTAGTGTTTCCTCAGTCTGTGCTCAATCCTTAATTCTGCACATCTTGTAAGCAAGACAAATTTGGGATTGAAGGTTTTGTGCATGGATTGATGTCTCCTTCCTCCTCTGGAAATCCTGCCTGACTATAGATGGCCACTTCAGTCTCTATAGTCTCCTTTGGTAGGAATCTCAGCTAGGATCATTCCCACAGACTCTGTATTCTCCCCAGGTCAAGGCCTCCAGCTAGTCACCAGAGATGTCCCCTACCCATTTCCATACTTACTACTAGCCCTCTCCTGTTGGCCCTCTCCCTATACTTCATCACAATTACCCTCCTCATCCCTTCTCCTAGACTCCTCTCTCCATCCACTTCTAAGAACTACTTAGCTTTTCCTTCTGAGTGAGATTCATGCATCCATGGCTGGGACTTCCTTATTAATTAATTTCTTTGGGTCTATGGATTGTAGCATGGTTATCCTGCTCTTTTAAGCTAAGTCCACTTATAAGTGAGTTCATACTACTTGTGTCTTTCAGGCTCTTGGTTATCGCAAACAGGATGATATTCTCAGGTTACATTCATTTGCTAGCAAAATTCTTGATATATTTGTTTTTAATATCTGAATAATATTCCATAATGTGGATGTACCAGATTTTCTTAATCTATTCTTCAGTTGATGGATATTTAGGCCATTTCCAGTTTGTGTCTATTACAAATAAAGCTGTCATGAACATAGTTGAACAAACACCCCTGTGGTATCAAGGGGAATCTTTTGGGTAGATGCCCAGGAATGGTATATCTGAGCATTGAGGTGGAAGTATTCCAAGTTTTCTGAGAAAACTCTAAATTGATTTCCAAAGTAGTTGTAAAGTTTTCCCTCTCACCATCCCACCAGTAATGGAAGAGTGTTACCCTTTCTCCACATCTCCAGCAGCATTTGATATCACTTGAGGTTTTTTATCTTACACATTCTGATGGGTGTAAAATTGAATGTAGTCATTTTAATTTGCATTTCACTGATGCTTTAAGGACATTGAAAATGGCCATCTTACCAAAAGCAAACTACAGATTCAGTACTATTCTTATCAAAATTCCAACACAATTGTTTACAAACATCAAAAGAGCAATTTTCAACTTCATATGGAAAAACAAAAAACCCAGGATAGCTAAAATAATCCTGAACAATAAATGAACTTCTGGAGATATTGCCATCCCTTATCTCAAGCTGTAATACAGAGCAATAGTAATAAAAGGTACATGGTATTGATATAGAAACAGTTTGATGAATGAAATTGAATCAAAGATCCTAAAATAAATCCACACACCCACGTACACTTGATATTTTACAAAAAGCCAAAAAACAAACAATAGGGAATAAAAGCATCTTCAACAAATGGTGTGAGCTGGTATAAGTGAATGTCTTCACATAGAAGAATAAAAAACATATATATGTATATATGTGTACACACACACACACACACACACACACACACACACACACACATCTTTGAATAGAACTCAAGTCCTGGATCAACAATCTCAACATAAAACCATACACATTAAATCTATTAGAACACATAGCCTTGAACACACTGGTATAGGAGACAAATTCCTGAACAGAATACCAATAGCTCAGGCTCTAAGATAAACAATTGATAAATGATACCTCAGGAAACTGAAAACCCTCTGCAAGGCAAAGGATATCTTTAATAGGACAAATGTTAGCCAACAGATTAGAAAAGGTCTTCATCAACCCACATTCCACAGGGGGCTAATATCTAACATATAAAAACTACTGAAAAATTTAGGCACCAACAAACCAAACGACCCAATTACAAATAGGGTACATATTTAAACAGTTCTTAACAAAATAATCTCAAATAAATAAGAAGCACTTAGACAATTTTTATTGAAATACTGTGGTGATGTCTAGATGTTTGAGTAATCTCGGTAATTCTTTAAGGAATAAATGCCTTGATTAATGTGACCTAAAACTTTTTTAAATGAAAAAATGTGGGGATTTTTTTTTGTTTTAATGGTGCTATGTGGTCTGTGTATTCTTTCCTTTTCCATTGATACTATGAAGGCCTTTGAACCCTCAGCATCATAGCTAATATCAGTCTCTCACCTTTCTTAGCTCTCAACTTCTGAAATCTCAGAACTGAGATTAATCAAGAAGACACCTGTCTTAGTCAGGGTTTCTATTCCTGCATCATGACCAAGGAGCAAGTTGGGGAGGAAAGGGTTTATTCAGCTTACTAATTTATATTTCTGTTCATCACCAAAGGAAGTCAGGATTGGAACTCACTCAGGGCAGGAGTCAGGAGCTGATTCAGAGATCATGGGGAGATGTTACTTAGTGGCTTTATTCCCCTGGCTTGCTCAGTTTGCTTTCTCATAGAACCCAAGACTACCAGGCCAGGGATGGCACCACCCACAATTGGCTGGGTCCTCTCTTCTTTTTTTTTTTAAATTTATATTTTCTATATTCTATGTTTACATTCCATTCCAAGGGCTTTCCCCTTTCCCAGTTCCCACCCACCATAGTTCCCATAGTTCCTCTCCCCCCCAACTATTCCCCAATCATTCCCCCTCCCCCCTCAGTTTCATACTAAACTGGATGCAATCTTTACATGCCCAGGGTCCTCTCCTTTCTTCTTCTTGGGAATCATTTGACTTGCTATTCGTGTCTTGAGTATTTAGTGCTTCTGGGCTCATTAATATCCACTTATCAGTGATTGCATTTCATGTGCATTCTTTTGTGATTGGGTTAGCTCACTCAGGATGATATTTTCCAGGTCTAACCATTTACCTACAAATTGCATGAATTCATTATTTTTAATTGCTGAGTAGTATTCCATTGTATAAATATACCACATTTTCTGTATCCATTCCTCCTTTGAGGGATATTTGGGCTCCTTCCAATTTCTGGCTATTATAAACAAGGCTGCTATAAACATAGTGGAGCATGTGTCTTTATTGCATGCAGGGGAATCCTCTGGGTATATGCCCAGGAGTGGTATGCCAGTGTCCTCTGGGAGTGACATGCCCAATTTTCTGAGGAACCTCCAAACTGATTTCCAGAGCGGTTTTACCATTTTGCAATCCCACCAACAATGGAGGAGTGTTCCTCTTTCTCCACATCCTCGCCAGCACTTGTTGTCTCTTGAGTTTTTAATCTTAGCCATTCTGACTGGTGTGAGGTGGAATCTCAGGTTTGTTTTGATTTGCATTTCCCTGATGACTAATGATGTTAAACATCTTTTAAGGTGTTTCTCGGCCATCCGAGTTTCTTCTGGTGAAAATTCTTTGTTTAGCTCTGTGCCCCATTTTTTGATAGGGTTATTTGGTTCTTTGGGGTCTAACTTCTTGAGTTCTTTGTATATTTTGGATATTAGCCCTCTGTCAGATGTGGGGTTGGTGAAGATCTTTTCCCACTTTGTTGGTTGCCGTTTTGTCCTTCTGACAGTGTCCTTTGCTTTGCAGAAACTTTGTAATTTTATGAGGTCCCATTTGTCGATCCTTGATCTTAGTGCGTACGCTATTGGTGTTCTGTTCAGGAACTTTTCCCCTGTGCCCAAGTCCTCCAGGGTCTTCCCAAGTTTCTTTTCTAATAGTTTCCGTGTGTCTGGTTTTATGTGGAGGTCCTTGATCCACTTGGAGTTGATCTTAGTGCAAAGAGATAAGAGTGGGTCAATTCGCATTCTTCTGCATGTTGACCTCCAGTTGAACCAGCACCATTTGTTGAAAAGGATATCTTTATTCCACCGGATGGTTGTGGCTCCTTTATCAAAGATCAGGAAAGCAGAAACTAAACAGGGACACAGTGAAACTAATTGAAACTCTGGACCAATTGGATTTAACAGATATATATAGAACATTTCATCCTAAAGCTAAAGAATATACCTTTTTCTCAGCACCACATGGTACCTTCTCCAAAATAGACCATATAATCGGTCACAAGACAGATGTCAACAAATACAAGAAGATCGAGCTAATCCCATGCCTCCTATCAGATCACCATGGAGTAAGAGTGGTCTTCAATAGCAACAAAAACAACAGAAAGCCCACATACACATGGAAACTCAACAATACTCTACTCAATGACACCTTGGTCAAGGAAGAAATAAAAAAAGAAATCAAAGACTTTTTAGAATTCAATGAAAATGAAGGTACAACCTACCCAAATCTATGGGACACAATGAAAGCAGTGCTAAGAGGAAAACTCATAGCTCTAAGTGCATCCAAAAAGAAACTGGAGAGAGCATACACTAGCAGCTTAACAGCACACCTTAAAGTGCTAGAAGAAAAACAAGTTAACTCACCCAGGAGGAGTAGAAAACAAGAAATCATCAAACTCAGGGCTGAAATCAATCAAATAGAAACAAAGAGAACCATACAAAGAATCAACAAGACCAGGAGCTGGTTCTTTGAGAAAATCAACAAGATAGATAAACCCTTAGCCAGACTAACCAAAGGACACAGAGACAGTATACAAATTAACAAAATTAGAAATGAAAAGGGAGACATAACAACAGAAACTGAGGAAATTCAAAAGATCATCAGATCCTACTACAAAGGTCTATACTCAAAACAACTGGAGAATCTGGAGGAAATGGACGATTTCCTAGACAGATATCAAATACCAAAATTAAATCAGCATCAAGTAGACCAGCTAAATAGTCCCATAACCCCTAAAGAAATAGAAGGGGTTATAGAAAGCCTCCCAACCAAAAAAAGTACGGGACCAGATGGTTTTAGTGCAGAATTCTACCAGACCTTCAAAGAAGACTTAACACCAATACTCTTCAAACTATTCCACAAAATAGAGACAGAAGGGACACTGCCCAACTCATTCTTCGAAGCCACAATTACGCTAATACCTAAACCACAAAAATATCCAACAAAGAAAGAACTTCAGGCCAATTTCTCTTATGAATATAGATGCAAAAATACTAAATAAAATTCTTGCTAACCGAATCCAAGAGCACATCAAAACGATCATCCACCATGATCAAGTAGGCTTCATCCCAGGGATGCAGGGATGGTTCAATATACGGAAATCCATCAATGTAATCCACTACATAAACAAACTGAAAGAAAAAAACCACATGGTCATCTCATTAGATGCTGAAAAAGCATTCGACAAAATTCAGCATCCTTTCATGCTAAAAGTCTTGGGTCCTCTCTTCTTAATCACTAGTTGAGAAAATGCCTTACACCTGGGGCTCATGGAGGTATTTCCTCAACTGAGGCTTCTTTCTCTGTGAGAACTCCAGCTTGTGTCAAGTTGACATACAAAACCAGTCAGTAAAACACCTGTCTTGTTGAGAACTACCTTAGATACTGCAGAATATACTCTTACACATGTCTTCCTTCATCTCACTTGGGTGCTCATCAAAGCCAGAGTTTTAACCCCCTGACCTAGCCCATCTATAGCTTTCTGAGTCCCCTGTCTTGTGTACTTAAACAGAGTACCCTCTTGAAAACATGGGAATGTCTGTTTACTTCTTTTTTCTGATATCAGACACCAGGAGTTCTCTGACAGAGTAGGGCCTAGCCTGAAACTAGCAATACACAGATCAGACAGTGGAGAGATGTCTCTAGAGGTGGGGAAGGGAGTAGTTACTGCAGTGGATTCCTCATTAGATGAGCACTACCTGTGCACATGTGTAGTGCTTTTCAGTGTAGACAATATGAGATGTGTTCTGGGAAATCCATCCTTATTGTACAAGGGGAAAGAAATGCTTTTTTATCAGATTGGTTTTCCAAAGACATGATAGATGGGAGAGTGTAAGGAATGGAATATTATTATAATGGACTACAGGCTTCAAAGTGATTGGCCCATTCCAAAAGGAAAACAAGAATTATGTTCATTCACTTGAGCATACTTCACAGTGGTGAGAACCTCAAGGCTTGAGATCCAAAAAATCAGAGCCAAGCCTAACTTTTTGATAACTCCTTTAGTGGTCTTAGAGAATAACTTAAACTAGATAGTTTGTAGGGTGTGCTCCCCTAAAATCTAGAATAGATTTTTACTGAATATTGGTATGTATGATGGTATGTGTTTCTTCAAGGTCCAAACATAATAAAGAAATTAAGACAAAAAAAGAATCTTTCAAAAGGCAGGATATTATTCTCATTAGATTTCTGAAGCAATAATAATAGCTAAAAAAATAGATGTTCATCTACTACAAGCCATGACTTGACATTTGTAAAGAGTCCTACTCCACTTTCTAATGGGTAAGAAGCGCCAAGTCACCATTTTGGTCTAAAGGTATCACTGCTCAGTAAACTCACAGCTAATGGGCAGTTATCTGAAGGTATTGTTTGATTCTGTCCTATGACTCAGACCTTACCACCAACCCATCAAGTCCTGTCTATTTTGCATTTACATAATGTCTCTAATCTACTGTGTTTTCACTACTTTCTGAGCTACATGCCTGATCTAAGCGATCAGGGTCATTCTGAGACAGTAAGTAGCTTCAAGGACCTCCTCCTTCAGTGTTTATTTGTATAGCATTTTGAGAAGTGAGGGAAGATGTGGCAAAGAAACTTCTATTGTATAGACCTGTTTTAATGTTTTTAATGTCTTATTCTAGAACTAAAATAACACCACCATTCCTGTATATATAAAGTTTTGCATTGAGGAACTCTAGCCTTGCTATGAAATTCCTGTTATTGCAATTTACGCTAATATTAGAATTTAAAATAACACCCTAAAATATATTAGAACAGTTTCTCTCAAAGTCAAGTGATTATGCTACACATGAAATTTCTTCATATGTTAGCATGCCTTTTACCTTTTTACATATAAACTGAGTTGAGATTTTACCATTAATTAACTGTCTGAATAAAATAGTCTCGTAAATTCACCTAAAATGATCTTATATAAAATTATCCCTTCCTAAATAAAGTCCATCTACTATCAAACCTGCAACTCAGTACCCGGGTTCCTGAACAAAGAGAATGATTTCAACCTTGTAGAGTCTGCATATGAACTGAATGCAGAGAGAAAACCAAAAGACAATGAATGCTCTGATACACAAAATACGTTTTACAGTATCATTCTTCCATCAGTGAGTGGTCATAAAAATCCATATGCCGTTTGCGTTTTATTGTCCATTCCTCAAGTGGACTGGTTACTTCTCTATCATTGTGATAAAACACCATGAGGAAGGCAACCTCTAAAAGAAAGAGTTTATTTTGGCTCAAGGCTTGAGGGGGTTAAAGTTAATGGTGGTGATGCAGAAGAGGCAGTAGGAGCTGATTCCGTGGCTGGAGAAGCAGCTGACAGCTCACTTCTTAGACTGCAAATGTGAAACCAAGAGAGAGAAAACTGGGGATAAGACAGAGCTGTAAGCTCCCAAAGCCTGTTCCCCGTTGGCATACTTTGTCCAGTGAGTCCACACATCCTAAACCTTCCAGAACAGCTCAGCCAACTGAGGACCTTGTGTTCCAGTACAGGAGCCTAGAAGGGTGCATTCTCATTCAAAACATCACATGAGGAAATGGTCACTTGAACACTAAGAAGTCAGTAATGCTTTGTCCATTGGATAAAAATCAGAATTTCCTATTTAACGTTTTCATTTATCCAAACTCTTCAAAAGTTCCAGGACATGTGAAAGACCAGAAACAATTTTTACAACAAAATATTCAATACCACCTAGCCTGATCAACACATTGGATATCAAATAAAGAGTTTTAAAACTTTATCTGTGGCCTGTGGTTTCTGTGAGTCTTTGCCATTCACCTTAAAAGTGCTGAAATTTTATAATAGGCTAAAAACAGGTATTTTTGGTTTGACTGTGAAATCTTTGTTCTCTACAAGTTCTGCACACTATCAGATATATAGCAGTACAATTTCAATGATTTTGTAAAAATACCAACAACATTTTAATTTCCTTGAGTATAAATTAATGTATTCATGAACATGAAAATGTACTAGAAAACATTTGAAATTTTTTGATTCATAATTTGAGTGTGCTTCTCAGATTAAATATTATAAAATGTGGAAGAGTCATTTAAAAACTGTGCATTCTGAATGTCAACACAGGGATCTTGGTACAAGCTGTCCATATTTGTTTCAGGAATAAGACAGTCTTTAGGGAAATCTATCCTCAGCTTTTAAATGAAAGACTCCTCTGGGCTGTTTTAGTCTCTGTAATAAAATAAATTAAGATCCTAATTAGCAAGCAAATCTCAGGTAGTGATGTTGCCCATTTTAGAAACTACCATCTTTTGAAATGTTTCTACAGTCTCTAATGCAATAAGATCAAAAATAATTTCCTTTTATTTGATCATGGCCCCAAAATTATCTCTGTCAGTTCATTAAATAAAAATGTTAATGAGGTCAAATTAATTTCTTTATCTTTAAGCCTAAACACAAGATTTCACACAGGTCTCTTGTCCTAGACCTGACAGCCAGGAGGTTAAACACTGTGTCTTTTTCTTGAAAATGTGTGTCTGCCATTAATGCAACAGTAGCTTTGTTTTTCCCAATAAGTGGAATCAATCTCCTGCCTTGTCTCCCATTATATAGATGGAGCCTACATCCACTTAGCCCATTATCTGCTTAACTCTCAAGAGAGTAAGACTAAATGATTTTGTTCAAAAGAAGAAAAATGAAACCACAGCTGGAATTTTAAGACTCTGGATTTAAAATCCCAAATCTAACCCTGAGCAAGGCTTATAAAGAAAAGCTTCACTTTGAAATATTTCTTTCTGATTTAAGTATCAGTATTGATATTTATGTCTTCCTTGGAGTGTGTGAGTTCAATGACTCCTTCATGTGCAAGCAAAACCTCATCACAGAACTGATCTCATCTCTGGGACACATGATTTTATTTTTAGGTTCTTTCAAGAGTTTCTCTGTTAAATAAACTGTGTTTATTCAAGGCCAATGGGAAAATATTTTACATCTGCTTTCTTTTATATTTTGTAGATATGCTATGCAAATTAGGAAATATTAATATGACTTATTTTAATCTGATTGACTTTCAATAAAATCTACTTGACAAATTAAAAGCAAATATAATTAAATTATTGCATTAAATTATTTTCACAATTCTGAACACAATTGGTCCAAATGACATTTGCCAGTATTTTGTGACTACCATCATTTCTCTTATGCCATGAAGACTTGTTATTTAAAAATACAGCCACCACCAACTGAATAAGATGATCAAACTAAAGGGGACCCCAAGAAAGTGTCACATTTGAAATTCTGGGTAGATTTGCTTTATAAGTACCATATTATGCTATGCTATATTATATTATTTTTATATTATGAAAGATAAATATTATATATGCATATACCTTTATTGGTTTTTCTTTCTTCTTTATTTTCACTATTTTTAATTGAGAGTCAACTTATGCATAACTTACCTCAAAATATGTTCATCCTTTGTGTCTCATTGGTTACAAATGTGTTATAGTATGTAATTCAATCTGAATCCTACTTATGAAACCCCTGAAAAGGTAATCTAGCAGCTTCACTCCAAATTCTGAATCCTCCAAGATTTAGGTGACATGGGGATGTATTAATTGTCACATTTAGAAGTTAAGTGTAGTGATTGTGGAAATTTGTGATATCAAGAGTTCATTACAATAACAAATGATATATTGAATATATTCCAGATAACACTGTCCAATGCAAGATGTTGAAAGTTAGAAGATATCAAATGTGAACCTACTCACTGTGAATCTTGTGATTATACACACACATACACATGTATGTATATGTATACATGTAATATACAACAGATGTAATATATATTATACTATACAAAATTTAGTATATTATACAACTACTTTGAGATAAGATTTGTTTAGCACTAGATCTTATAATAAAGAATGTGACTATGAACAGTAAAACTATCTCTTCTGGGAGAAACAAAAGCCATGTAAATATTTTCATTAAGAGTATGAGATTATGTCACATACTCTGGTTTAATATGGTTTTGGCTACACATATTTTTTTTAAAATGCTGTATGCAAAACAGAAAATAATGCTACCAAGCCTAGAGAAAATAATAAAATTTTACATGTATGAATACCTAGCAACATATAAATGAATATGACATTAAATTAATAAAATAATCTTAATGTAACATAAATATAACAATGTAGGAAATATAAAGTTTCAGTGAGGCTGGACCAGAGGCTAAGAAGATTAGAGAAGCAAATGCTTTTGCAGAGACCTGGGTTTGATCCCAAGCACTTGCATCAAGCCGCTCAAGTCTCCTATAAATACAGTTCCAGATCACACCTTCCACAGACATATGGTACACACACATGTACTCAGGGATAAACATACATCAAAATTATAAATAAGTCTGAAAGAAAGAAAAAAGAAAAAAGAGAAAGAAAGAAAGAAAGAAAGAAAGAAAGAAAGAAAGAAAGGAGGGAGGGAGGGAGGGAGGGAAGGAGGGAGGGAGAGAGAGTAAGGAAGGAAGGAAGGAAGGAAGGAAAGAAGGAAGGAAGGAAGGAAGGAGGAAGGGAGGGAGGGAAGGAGGGAGGGAGAGAGAGGAAGGAAGGAAGAAAGCAGGCTGTATTTTTTAATTTTTCCATTAATTTATTTATTCAGTTTACAACCTGATCCTTGCCTCCTCCCCCCCCCCCGTCCCAGGTAACCTGCTCTCACACAGTTCTGTCCCTCATATCCCATTCTCTTCTCTTCTGAGAGGGTAGAGGGCCTCTATGGTTATCCTCCCACCCTGACACATCAATTCAATGCAAGGATAAGTGCACCTTCTCCCTCTGAGGTCAGACAAGACAGCCCAGACAGGGGAACAGGATCCACAAGCAGGCAGCAGCTTTAGAGAGAGTCCCCGCTCCCCCAGTTGTTGCAGGACTCACATGAAGAGCAAGCTGCATGTCAGCTACATATGTGTAATGGTCTAAGTCCAGCGCTTGCATTTCGTTGGTTGATGGTTCAACCTCAGCGATGCCTCAAATGGCCAGGGTAGCTGACCCTGTTGGAGTCCCTAATCCCTACTGGTTCCTCAATCTTTCCCCTAACTCTTCCACACTACTTCCCCAGCTCCATGTAATGTTTGGCTGTGGATCTCTTCATTTGTTTCAGTCAGCTGCTGAGTGGAGCCTCTCAGAGGACAGTTGTACCAGAATACTGTTTGCAAGCATAACAGAGTATCATTAACAGTGTCAGAGATTGGCGCTTGCAATGGGAAGGGTCTCAAGGTGGGCTTGTGATTGGATGGCCATACTCTTTGCTCCCACTGCTCCATCTTTGTCCCGACAACAATACCAAGAGGCCAGGTGTTTTTATCAGATGATAGAAAGTTAAAGATCAATGAGACAGCATTACACTAAGCCTCTATGCTAATTAAGCTTGCTATGGTAAGACCATGTCCTAAAACATAATTACCCACAAAGACTGTGGCTGTACTTCATTGGTAGCAGAGTGGAGAGGGGAAAGACAATTTAAATAACTTCATTGTTGTGCATTGTTAGCCGGAATATAAATAGTGCAGACTGTAAAAGAAATTAAGTGCCTTCTCAAAGATAGAGATATATAATTACTAAATGAATGGAATTTGAAATTCCGTGGATGACTAATAAATGCTCATGGTAGCATTATTTATAATAGGCCAGGTAGAAAGTATTCGAATAGCTGTAGAAGAATAAATGCATAGCTTCCCTTATACTTTAGTTTAAGTGAACAAAACGGCAACTAGTTGCTAAAGGTAGCTTACTGAGGCACATGGCCTTTCATAGCTCTGTATGTGATTGCTATTGTTTGAACTCAATCCCAGGCTTGCCTGCCTCCCACGTGTGCCTGAGCTATCTCCCCACACTACGTCCCTTTCTTCTTGTGGTTTTTTTTTTTTTTTTTTTTTTTTTTTTTGGTTTTCTCTGTGTAGCCGGGGCTGTCCTGGCCTCGAACTCAGAAATCTGCCTGCCTCTGCCTCCAAGTGCTGGGATTACAGGCGTGCGCCACCACCGCCCGGCCCTTCCTTAGTATTCTTTTCTGCCATGTGGAGCATATGCTGCTTGAACAACTTACTAATTATAAAATATCTGCTCATGTACTCCATTCTACCTCATTCTCAATCTTATGTTTAGGCTGATTATATTGCAAATATATGATATCATTATTAAACAGAATGCTTTAATGTATTTTCCATGTGTTATTATGATGCACCAAAATATTTTAAATATATTTTTAAATTTTAATTTCAACTTTAATTTTAATTTTCAATTTTAAATAATATTTAAATATTTTAAATATTTTCACACCTTTGAAATATATATGCAGAAATGTACAATTTTTTCTAGGTTAGATTGATCAGTCATTTTTTATGTGTTACTAAACAATAACCATATATGAGATAGCTAAATAACTTTAATTATCGTGTCTTGAGGAATAACTCTCTCTTCTCTCTCTCTCTCTCTCTCTCTCTCTCTCTCTCTCTCTGTGTGTGTGTGTGTGTGTGTGTGTGTGTGTGTGTGTGTATAAAACAGCTGGTGTCCTCAGAAATGTATTATCTGCTTTCTGAATGATGCTCTACACTTTGAATATAAAATTATATGCATACAGTTTCCAGGGCTATCTTGGAATATTATCCATAAGTTTCCATTAGAAATTAGTCTATTTCTCTACTTGAACTTTGCATTGCACTCCTGTGTCTTAGGGAGGGTTTCCACTGCTATAAAGAGACACCATGACCATATTACATCTTACAAAGAACAAAATTTAATTTGGGCTGTCTTACAGTTTTGGAGGTTTAGTTCATTATTTTCAGGGTGGCAATCTGGAGGAGTCAAGAATTCTAAATCTTGATCCAACCAGGAGGAAACTGTCTTCCATTGGCAGTCAGGGTGAGGTTATAGTCATTTACAAAGTAGAGTAGTAAGAACTACTGCTTGTTTGATGTACTACTCATCATCCTCATCTGATAAGACACACCCTGCATCCTCTTCAGAAACCTCAGCTTCATCATCTAAAACCTTCCCAACTATAGATTTTATTTGATTCTGCTTGGGGAGGGATGGACTTTGCACCCTTTTCTGCTGTTTTTGTTATTATCCTTGAAGTCTTCCAATCATGGACATGGTCTGTGAAATTTTTCATTCTTGTCTCTAGATGATAATTCTGACCTAAGAACCCAGGAACTTGCTCTGAACCATGCTGGCCTTGAACTCAGAGATCTTCTTACCTCTATATCCTTGGAAAAAAGCCTATACCACTGTGACTGGACCAAAACTTTTCATGGCCACTCTGCCTCAAGATTCAGATCAAAATTGTTTGTCATCCTGAGTCAAGATCTGGATTTTGATCCTGTGTCTTACAGACTCAAAATCTGGTTCACATGTGTGTCCTGCATTTCTTTATTGTAGTTCATTCCAGATAGAATCAAGTTGACAACAAGGAATAGCCAGCACATCCTGAAGACAGCTTAAAGTAATTTCATACATCTTGTCATTTTTTGTGATATTTTATTTTCTTGAATAAATGGTAGAGTATAGCTAACTGATTCTCATTATAGCTGGTTAATATAAAGTTTGTGGAAAGATTATTTTCTGAAGAGCAGAAAGCGTCATTTTCTATTATTTGATGCTATATTATTCTCTTTGATTTGCTGTGGTAAACATGCTACCTTCTACAGCCTGAAAACTCATTTTGATTCATCCTATTAATTTAGACAATGGGGATAATGTTGCTCGATATGTAATCGCTTTGCTTTTTACCAGGCCATGTCATAATATCATACTTTAAAACATAGTTAGTGAATTTTTGTGAGGGGTTTATTGTTATCACTGTTGGTTCTTTTAAGTCTATCACCAATATATCTCAAAATGTTAGTGTTTGGGGAAAACATTCATTTTCTTCCATTTTATAAGAAATAGCAGTGTTGTATTTCCAATGTATTCTACAATTAGCTAATGACATTAATATCAAGGTCAAATCTTTGAATTCTAGCATCACATTCATAATTTCACTTATAATTTAAAGGTTTCAATTTTATGCATCCAGACATTACTCTCTGATAATCAAATATCTATCACCATGTAGTTTGAAACTACAGGATCTTGTTCCTGACCAATTCCTTTTTAGCTTCATCAAATGTCCTTTCCCTGTTCTTTGCTGCAGACATTAGAAACATCAAGTTTTGTCTGCAGAGTAAAGAGGTAGATTTCTAGGGAAACACTGTCATTTATAAGAATGCCTATGGATAACATTTGATACTAGCAAATGAAGTATCAGTTTGTGACCAGTCATTGGAATTAAAGCTCCAGCATCATTTCCGAAATTGTTATAAGTTGGTCTTACTAATGGCATATTTATTAATAAGTATTTCTGAGGCAAAACGAGAGAGATCATGTGGAAGACTTATCAGGGAGAGGAGGATGGGAAGACATCTGAGAGCTGATTACAATCTGCAGAGGGTAATGAGAATACAGTCGCCTATATTCATACCAATTCTCATTACCATCTTTGTCACTACAATGGATTTACAGTGCATCATTTTCCATCCTTGTTATAGTCTTTGTCAGAAAAATGAGACATCATCCATGCCATCTGCCTTTCTCACACCCCTCCCTTATGCTTTATTGTATTTTTCACAGATTGCATTAGAGGAATAAATTGAGTAGCTCAGATAAAGTCCATGGAAGAGCATCGATAAATATCGGAACAAAGTCCCAAATCATGAGTCCACAGGCCAGGTAATGGAATTGCATGACCAAGTAAGATAATCACAGATAAACATGCTGCTCTGAAATTAAAATACATGCAAATGTATTCTTTGTGTAAATGGTGTAAATATGTAAAACTTATATAAAATAACCACAGTTGTTTGTTGCAGGAATATTGAGAATTTAGTAACAAATACCTTGGATCCTACCTGCTTCCCAAAGCTCTTTCTGCCCCTAGTCAAACATACATATATACATATACATATATACATATACATGTGTAATATATACATATGTACACATATGCATATGTACATATATGCACATATGTATACATATATACATATACACATATACACATACACACATGCACACATGCACACATGCACATATATACATATACACATACACACATACATATATATACATGTATACATATATACATATATATATGCGTATATGCGTATATACATATATACGCATATATACATATATGCATAAGAATATACATAAAGACATACTTTATATTGCTTCAGTTTTTTGCCCTTTGTTTTTTATTATTATCATATTTAAGGCTATATGCTCTTGGATGAGCTTTAGGTACAAAACAAAATTGAAATTCAAGTACAGAGCATTTGTACATACCTTACTCTCTTACCTTTATTCATTTCTACATGCACTGGTGAAAGGAGATAATTGTAGCAACTGACCAACCTGCACTGAAACATCATAGTGCCTCAAAAACTGAGTTTACATTAGGATCCAGTCTATCACTTATGTGTTGTTTGTTTGTTTGTTGAGATTATAATACAATTGCATTATCCCTCTTCTCTTTCTTTGTCTACTCTTTCATACAAACCCTTGCTCTTTTCATACCCTAGTTTTGATTGTGTTTACATACATATACATCAAAATATACATATATTCCTGAATATACAAGTACGAACATCTCAGGGTGTAGAATGTTATTTGTACCCACAAATTAGAGTTCCACTTTTATACTGTGTATTGTATGCATTTGGATAAATATGCACCTGACATTTACTCACCATGCGTCATTCAGATCAGTGGGACTGACTTGAGAACACTCTGTGACCTTCCCATTCATTCATCTTCCTCACCAATTGTCAACTCTCGACCATTTTACCATCTTTATAATTTTCTCTTATCCATAATTCCATATGCTTTGAATCAAAAACATGTAACCTTTCATATTAGTTTCATTTACATATTTCTTCATGTCTTTCATGTTTTGTCAGCTCTGATCTTTTCAGCAATGAATAATATTCTATGTTCTAAATAAAATGAAGACTGCTTCTCCTCATTTTGCTTATAGATACATTTTGGTGACTCTGAAGAATGCCATTATAAGGCCCAGTGTGTAGGTCCTTGTAGCAATATATTTATGTCCTATAAACCAACTTGAAAGACTAAAATTGCTGGATCTTGTGGTATGTAAGTAGTTTCCTAAGAAAACATTATGCTGTTCCCTTTGTACCCCAAACCCCAATCAGAATTTTTGTTGCCCTTAGTACTATCAATGTTCTGAGTATGGGGCATACCAATAAGCAGATATTTGTATCATTTTAAGTTGGAGCTTAATAATATTTCATTATAGCAGATCTTTTCACATGCTAAATTTATATCTGTTTAACTTTTGAGTGAGATAATAGTTGATATCTCTTGTCTATTTTAAGTTGTCCCTTGTCTTGCTATTGAGCTTTAATAACTTTGTGTTTAATGATCATTGGTTTGATAAAGTTTATGGTAGATACTTTTCTTCTTCTCTGAACATTATCCTTTAGAGCAAAAAATTAATGTTAATAAATGCTAGCCTTTTCATTATCTCTTTCATGCATTATATATTTTGTGTGCATCAAGGGATTACCACTGTAGGCCATTAGTCCCTCTCGGTCTCCTCACTAGTCTCTCATGTTACTCTATTCAATTTCAGACTTAAAGCTTTTAATTCTTAGGCACATTGAGTGAGAAACTCTCTACCTGTATGGTCTCCAGCTGGGCTTGAGAATTAATTAGGCTTTAAAAAGATTGGAGGAAAGAAAGAAATATAAAAGCACAGGAATTTTTTACAAACTGGTAGCCCCAATAGGAAAATGAAGACCCAATGTGTTGATAAAACCTAAGCACTTTTATACTAAGAAATAAGAAGCAATTTTTCAAAATTAAAATTAATGTAGGAACAAAAGGAAAATGGGAACTGTTAAAATCATGTTCTCTCTAAAGAAGTCTCTATGATTCAGCCCTTTATACCTGACAATGTGAGTACAATGTTTCACTGTATATATATATATATATATATATATATATATATATATATAGTTAGGTAGGTAGGTAGGTAGGTAGGTAGGTAGGTAGGTAGGTAAAACAGGATTGACACTAGACATCTGGATGACCATTAGTTAGCTAATGATGTCTAACACCTGACATCCACGGAACTGCAAGTAAAGAGTGATGCTATATCTATTATATAATGTTTCATGGCAAAAGGCTACCATTGTCTGTATGTTATGTGAATATGACCTTGCGGTCACATGGATGATGCTTTACCTTTGACCTTTATCACATGCATGACCACCCACGGCATGTATGTGAGGCTTATGTGTCTGTGCCGATCAGTGTGTCTGGACTCCAGGAGGCACCTGCCACCCTTGAAGCCTCTGTGATAGTGAATAAATTATTATAGCTTATGACCTCACTCTCCTGGAGTTTGAGTTTCCTTCCTCTCTTCAGGACTTAAATACCAGAGTATTACTTTTTTTTTAAAGTAAAGAAAACCATGATTTTAAGAGAAATTTCCACTTTTGCCTTTTATCTGACATAATTATTTTTACCTATCCTATGTAATTACCAAATATAAAATAGATTGGCATTATTTATGTTCACTGTAATATAAATAGATGTCCTGATTTATTCCTCCTGTCCAAATGAAATACTGCATGACCTCAGTCTGCATTGATCTCACAGGAACAGAATGATTACTGGTGTAGGTACCAATGCTGTTAGTCACATACTTAGCTAAGCTGTGCTAACCACTGCTCTACTCTCTCAACTTTTGAGACTAAATTTGTTAATGAGATCTTGAAGCATTTGTAGCCTTTCTCATAACTTACTTTACTTAATAAAATAAACTTGATGCCAGTAAAAATTACAAGTGTTTATTTTTTAAAGTCGAGTTGTAATCCATTATGTGAACATCATACTTTTTACTATTCTTTAATCTTCTTTTTCATAGTCCAGTCATTATCCCCTTCCTGATCTGCCTTTTGACTGTTCCTCATCTTATACCTCCTCCAATCATTCACTAATGACTAATTAGGTCAAATCCATATCTTTGTTATTGTGAACCATAATTCTAATAGATACAAGAGGTCAGATAGGTCATTAACATATTATTTCCATACCCTTTAGCTATAAATCCAGATGTAATATTACTGGATCTTGTTCCAGATTTTTTTTATTTGAAGAAACGTGTTTTTCCATATGGCTTCACTATCTTACTTTCAAAGCAACCGTGTACAAAGATTCCCCCTTTCCCAACAGCCTCTTGAATACTTATTCTCTCTTTATAAAGCATCCACACCCAAAATACAAATAGATCTCCATCAGGTCAACAGTAAAAAAATAAGTCAGTTGAACAGTGGGAAAAGTATTTGAATAGATACTTCTCAAAGGAAGACATTCAAATAGTGGTCAGATATCCGTTTTTTAAGAAAATTATCACATTCCTAATAATGACAAAATTCAAATAACCAAAATAAAATTTCTCCTCACAGTGAGTTTCTACTGCTGATAATTCAGATGTAGGTATTATAAACTGCCATCTTACTTTGTTGATTGCTTTGGTACTATACGCACACTTGGCTTATAACCCCCCAAGGTCCTCTATCCTATCTCCATAATCTATTCTCATTTTTATCCCCAAAACTAAGCATATTCAGAGTCGTGAAATATGTTTCTTCATGTTAAACACATGGATTGCTAAATGCTGGAGTGTTATGGATTCATTCCCTCAAGCTACATTCTTCTCTGTGAGGATGGAATTCCAGTACTAAATTCAACATATATATATATATATATATATATATATATATATATATATGGAGTATTGGAGACATATTTTTCATTTAAAAATCTATCCAACAATACTTTATGGGGGTATCTATTTAAGGGTTAAGAAATAATTACATATGAGATATCAATGCAAAATTAAATAGTAATGGAAAACTCAAGCAATAGAAAAGGTCACATATTCAACATTTGAATCTTATAGTTTTGGTGTAACACAGGTATTGCTGTAACTATACAATCAGGAAGTATATAATCAAGACGAAGTGGAAAGCTCCACAGCTCTGGACTCTTCCCGGGGCCTGGGAGTCAGCTGCAGCCAGGAGGGTGAAGTGGAATGGCCACATGGGGCCTGGGGGGGGGGGCGGCGGGGGAGAGGCCTAGCTACGGGCAGCCCAGCAAGCAAGGGCAACATGGTGCCCATAGGGAGCACGAAGGCTGAGCCCCAGTCGCACACAGAGGTGGGCCGGACTCAGGCAGGGGCCAGGGCCCAGCGGGTGGAAGGGGTACCCAATACTCCTTGGACTTGGAGGTGAGGGTGGAGACCTTCTGCTGACTGTCAGGATGCAGAGAGCACAGTCCTCTGCATCTCCTGCAGCTTGGACTCAGCAGGGGAGGAGGCCCTGATCTCCTGGGACCACTGGGAAAGAGGTCATCCCTGAGAGCAGATAGAGGAAAGGTGGAAAGTGCTTCCGAGGCCCCTGGGTTTGATGACAGGTCCAAGAGTAGAGTTCCACCTCCTTCAGCACATAGAGATGATTGAAGGACACTGTCCACCCCCATCCAACTGTAGGGGGCTGACCTCAGGCTAGCTCGGGTGTGAGCCCCTTTGGCTGTATAGCTATGTCATTTTAAGACGCCCCCTCCCAAGATCAGAACACTAAAGGCTAAATCAAGGGAGATTTACATAGAAATCTCCTCTTACATAGAAATGAAATGGATGAACTTCATGGTACCAGCTCCTGTCCTGGAAAGATTCAGGAGAGACATAATGGCTATTTGGTAGGGATGCTGTGACAGAAATGTCTCTGTGGAATGAGAAGCCTTGTGAGATAAGCCTCCAAAGACCCCTGCCACATCATGAAGCATCTGCTGGCCCAAGCTTGACATAGATTATCTCACTGTACCCTCCCTAAGCCCCTTGGAAACATTATCTTAAAAATGAAGACCCCAGGGCCAAGAGAGGTTAAGACAACTGCCTGAACCACATAACAGTGCAGAGCCAGGGCCTGACCAACGGTCCAACCTCAAGGCTAAAGTATCCTCCTGTGAGCCAGGGCAAAGGCTTAAAAGAAAATTGAAGGCAGGTGGTCAGTAGGGGTGTGTGTGTGTGTGTGTGTGTGTGTGTGTGTGTGTGTGTCCACCGAAGACAGAAGGCGGTATTGTATCCCCTGGAACTGGAGTGAGCAGCCCAGTGATTGTTGAGACAGCATCTCTCTAGCTCTTCTAGAGGAGCCTTCTAGTTTCTGGTCTGTGCATGGGATGTTGTGCTCTCCTATAATGAGTTCCTAGCAACGTCCTTCCCTGTGAGGAAAATGAGCTGCTGCATCCTGGACAACCCAGGCTGTGCCTGGAGAAATAGACCCATTGGCCTAATTGATTTCAATTATCCACAGACCTGAATTAAACCTGAGAAGGGCCTTGTAGAGGTCTCTAAGCATCAAGTATTAGCATGTACTCAAGTGGCTACACTTGGTGTTTTTAATTCTTCTGTCCTCCCAGCCTTTTGTGGGACTGGCCTTATCCCAGAGCCGTTGATTCCATCGTGTGGGCATAGTAGACACAAGCACAAGATTCTCAGGGTTAGGCTTTATTGCATACACTGAAGGCTGAATGAGGCCTTAGGTCTCTTCAACTAGGGGAGAGCAGACTCCACAAGGGATTCCCAGGGTTCAGGGCAGGAGAACACACCTGGCTTCCAGCCAGCCAGCCCTTCAGGGTGTCTCTGTGCCTCCCCAAGGTCTGAGAAGTCTTGGTAGGGAGGGTGGAATTTGGAGGGGGTGTTCCAGAGGGTCTCCGCTGCTCTGGAATGAAGATGGCGACCTTCGGAGAATAGACCCTAGAGACACAGACGTCTTTTAGACAGAAGGCCTGGGCTTTAGGGACACAGTGGCCTGTCTTTGCTCCTGAAGTAGAGACTTGGAACACTGGCTGGGGTTTGGAGATTGAAGATGTACAGACCGGAGGCTCCCGGCCTGGAAGAGTGTGCCGGTGATTTGAACTGATGCCTGGGTTGATGGCTTTTGACTCTGGAGGGCCTCTTCCTGAGACTCTACTCCCTTCGGACATTTTCTTGGCAGCAGATTCAAAGCCTTGGCCTGGCCCCGAGGCAGGCGGAGGCCGAAGCCAATGCCTATTCGGCGAGGCCCAGATTCCTGGCCCGGGGCACGAGGCAGTAGTTGAGGGAAGGCAATCAGTCGAGGCATAGTCTTGTACTTGAGGGTGGGGCAAGACGGGGTGCGGGGCTGGAGGCACACTAGACATATGGGGTACTCCACGACTGGGGCCGGTCCGCTTGCGCCTAGCCACAGGCGCTGCAGAAACTCTAGCTGCAGGTCTCGTGCAATTCTGCGGTGCCCCACATTGGCCACCAGGACTTGGGCGAGGGCCCCTGGGTCCTTGAATTCTGCAGGGTCTACCTTGCTTGGCACACATTCCCTTCTCCCCCCAGAGGACCTGATGCTTCTTGACTGGGTCCATTGCCATGCTTGCTTGGCACTCTGAAACCCTCCGGAAGGTGAGCAGGGGCTCGGGGAAGTGATCTTGGATCTTTGAAAGTCCTGGAGGCGGAGAGGGGACTGGCAGGAGTGAGGAGAGGAATTTTGTAGCTGGGTAAAAGAGGAGGAGCCAGTTAAAGGGGGGGATACACAGAGCTGATAGTTGAAGGGAGAGGAGGAGTGTGAAGAGGGGAGTTTTTCACCAAAATAAGTATAGTTCTGGCGAAAGCACGAGGAAGATCTTGGGAGCGAGGAAGCGTAAGGAAGGGGGACAAAATCCGAATTCAAGTCAGGAGAGAAGAAGTGAGGTCCAGGAGAGTGGGTCTGTGTCAGAGAAGAGAAGAAATAAGCCTGGGTCTTGGTGGGCAAAGGAAAGTGGGAAGAAGGGAAGGTCTGATGGGAAAGAGATGCTAAGCTGGGTGGCGGGGAGTCTACAAACTGGGAGAGGACCTGCGGGAGACACCCTGGGGGTACTGTGTTCTGTAGCAGCCCCTGGTCCTTGTTATGAGGCAACATTGCCTCAAATCCAGAAGGGAAATGGGAGGGGTGGACAAGACCAGTGTGGTTCGAGACCTAACAGTCAGTGTGGAGATCTCTGAGGCCAGCTGTGGCTGATGGTGAAGACTGCCTTCTGTGCACAGTGTGGCCGCAGCAGCCTCGTTCTGCTGCAGGCATCAGCAGCAGGCCAGGGGGGGACGCGCAGGTGTGGTGTACTCAGTCCAGAGCCTGCATCCCTGGGGCGCTGGGGGTACAACCACAACTATCTGGGTGCAATCAGGAGGAAGACACAGTCTGTAGGACCTTCGGAGAAAAAAAGACAAGAGGTGAGAATGTCAGGATCGTTGGTCTGCTTCTTTGGATGTAGTTCAGCAGGTAGACTGTTGGCCTAGCGTGCATGAAGTCCTTGGAATGATCCCCAACACCACATAAGCGCAGCATGCCGGCACAAGCCTGTAATCCCAGCTGGGTTATAAGGAGCTCCAGGCTAGCCTGAGCTCCGTGAGTCTGTCTCAAAACAACAAAGACTAGCAGTTTGTCACCATTGAGGTGAGAAAATCTGGCGAGATGCTGTGAAGGTTAGAAAAGTGAAGATTATGGCTGGAAAGAGGGAAGGACTGAGGGGAAATGGGGAGCAGAGAGCAGAGAGGGCCCAGATGGGAAAGGACTGGTGAGGACTGCGCAGTGCTTTACCAACGTGCGTTCTTTCTGCCGTTTTGGAAGACACTTCAGCAAATACAGGACCTGGAAGAGAAAGCAGAGTCACAAAACGGTCTATCTCCCCTCCTCCCGCCTCCACCCTCTGCTAACCTGACTCTCACCCTGTATTCCAGTCCGAGCGGTGCCCTCAGTCCTTTTTCTGGTACACAGACCTCTTCTGTGGTACAGGGTTTTGTCCTAATCCTGACACACAGATTTTGTAAGCATCCTGGTTTCCTGGCATGCTGGTTCCCCTGGCCTCTTGTTACCATTAACACCAGAGTCCTTCTCCCTCAGCCTGGCCTTGGCTGAGAAGGATTATCGGAGCCAGTGGCAGCAACAGTAGGGCCAGCTGATAAAAGGCTCCAAGAGACTAAGGCTTTGCCTAAGGGGCGGCGTTGCCGCCCCCAGTGGGAGCTGAGGGGCTTGCTCCCGGAAAGCAGCCCTCTCTCTGGCATCAAAAGCACATGTCACAAAGGTCAGATAATGACATCATAGATTCTGCCTTCTCCTCCCCCTCAATGTTCTGAGTGTTTCTCAGGGACCTGCAAAGGCTGTTTTGGTAAAATTTGTCAGAATTGTTTGATGTAAAACCACAAACCTAGCTCTGCCGAGTCTGCTCTCATCACTCTCCGGGTGGCAGAGCCGAGCCTTCCAACTTAGCTAATTCTTGAGGAATGAATAGTTTGAAATCTTTATATAATTTTTTTAAATAATAAAATCCAATGTGATCTCCAGTACATTTTATTAGTCTAACATATTACCTTAAAGTATCAAATAGGAAAATTAGAACATTAAGAAAGGATATAAATGCCAACAATATTTCAATACTGATATTAACACACAGTATTTGTTAGAGGAATTACCCCCGATGTCTTGGTAATTACAAATTTGACAAAACCTATACTCATAACTTAAGAAATACAAGAAAAGCATTTGGTAAAATTCAATATGAAAACTATGACTATTAGATTAAAGTGAGCATCCTTTCATGGAGACATACTTTTCTATTTTGATCAGTGTTGGAACAAAGATGGAACAGAGACTGCGGAATTGGCCAAATGATGGCTAGCTCAACTTGAGAGCGATTCCATGGGCAAGAACTAATACCTGATGACCCAAAGAGATTAACTCTTAATAGAAGCAATAATATTTAAATATATCAAGCATAAAAAAAAGAGTTTGACAGTAAACATAAAAATCATAAAGAATACCATAGAAATATACTCCTCTAATCTATATCACAGTGAAGAACTTTTGGGTGGCTTTTCTCAAAAGTCTGCTTCTGTGTCCCAGAGATGACTTAAGTCCCTCAGGCTTCTTCCTGGTTAGTAATGGAGGGTGGTAAGGGGGAGTAGCGAAGGCTCATCTTTGCAGTGTGTTGGAATTCCTCAACAGACACCTATGCTTCTCCGAGTCTCAGAGGCTGTAATGAGACTTTCTTTGTTAGGTTTCTCCTCTACCACTTCCTTTGACGCCACCCTTCAGCCATGTTGTTGTGCATCATGAGTCTTGGGATGAGGTCTGAATACACTCCTGATCCACTGATCAGGAGTAACCTTTCCTCACAACAAAATGAATGAAAAGTTCAGAAAGAGAAACAGAAGAACATTCAACTAAGGGCAAGATTTAGAAATGGTGGCAAGGAGGAAAAGCAAAAGGATGGTGGACTGCACTAAATCTTCTACTGGGGGATCGCCTCCAAGGGTGCAGGATTTGCACAGTGCAGGACAGTAGACAAAGTCCTCCAGACTGACTGAAAGCATCAAGGAAAGGTTTTGCTAGAAGTAAGTTTGGGACTAGGAGCAAAAAATTGCAGAGCCATCAGGAACAAAACTGGGAAATAAGATGAGACTCATTCTCTTGTCCCTCGCCTTCATAGCTTCATTTCCCTCCTCCACTACTTCTCTCCCTTCTTTAATTACATCAACCAGAAGCTGGGAGGCTAAGGAACCATTTGTAACCCCAGTACAAGCCATCGTCCTGTAACTTAGAGGAGGTAAAAAAAAAATAAAAGATTGAGGTGGAAAAAATATATACAAAGTGTGGAAAGGCAAGAGAAGGCCACACTGTCAGTATATTTTACAGAAGTCAAGAATAGAAACTTACTTCATATTTTCCTTACTCCGAATCTTTGTTTCTACCCATAAACATTCATATTTTTTAGCAAAGGAGATAGTATTGTAAGAAGACTGTATTAAACATTTATTCTTTTATTAGATATTTTATTTACATTTCAAATGTTATCCCCTTTCCGCATTTCCCCTCTTAAAACCCCCTATCCCATCACCCCTCCCCCTGTTCAACAAAGCCTCCCCACTCCCACTTACCTGTCCTAGCCTTCCCCTACACTGGAGCAATGAGTCTTCACAGGACCAAGGGCCTTTCCTCTCATTGATGTGTGACAAGTTACATACGTGGCTAGAGCCTTGGGTCCCTCCATGTGTACTCTTTGCTTACTGGTTTAGTCCCTGGGAGCTCTGGAGGTACTGTTTGCTTCATATTGTTGTTCCTCCTATGGGGCTACAAACCCCTTTTGACTCCTTAGGTCCTTTCTCTAGCTACTTCATTGGGGACCCAGTACTCAATCCATTGGTTGGCTATGAACATCCACTTCTGTATTTGTCAGGAAATGACAGAGCCTCTCAGAAGATAACTATATCAGGCTCCTGTCAGCAAGCACTTGTTGGCATCCACAATAGAGTCTGGGTTTGGTAACTGTATAAGGGATGGATCCCCAGGTGGGGCAGTCTCTAAATGGCATTTACTTCAGTCTCTGCTCCACACTTTGTCTCTGTATCTCCTCCCTTGAGTATTTGGATCCCCCTTCTAAGAAGGAACTAAGTATCCACCCTTTGGTCTTCCTTCTTTTTGAACTTCATGTAGTCTGTGAATTGTATGTTAGGTATTCCAAGATTTTGGACTAATATTCACTTATAAGTGAGGGCATACCATGTGTTTTCTTTGTGATTGGGTTACCTCACTCAGGATGATATTTTCTAGTTCCATCCATTTGCTTAAGAATTTCATGAAGGCCCTGTTTTTAATAGCTGTGTAGTACTCCATTGTGTAAATGTACCACATTTTCTGTATTCATTCCTCTGTTGAGGGACATCTGGGTTCTTTGTAGCTTCTGGCTATTATAAATAATGCTGCTATGAACATAGTAAAGCATGTGTCCTTATTACATGTTGGAGAATCTTCTGTGTATATGCCCAGGAGTGGTTTAACTGGGTCCTTAGGTAGTATTATGCCCAATTTTCTGAGGACATACTGATGTCCAGAGTGTCTTTACTAGCTTGCAATCCCACTAGCAATGGAGGAATGCTCCTCCTTCTCCACATCCTCACCAGCATCTATGATCATCTGAGTTTTTGATCTTAGCCATCTGACTGGTGTGAGGTGAAATCTCAGGGTTGTTTTGATTTGCATTTCCCAGATGACTAAGGATGTTGAACATTTCTTTAGGTGCTTCTCAGCCATGCCAGGTCCTCAGTTGAGAATTCTCTGTTTAGCTCTGTTCCCCATTTTTAATAGGGTTATTTGGTTCTCTGAAGTCTATCTTCCTGAGTTCTTTGAATATATTAGATTTTAGCCCTCTATGGGATGAAGGATTGGTAAAGATCTTTTCCCAATCTGTTGGTTGCCATTTTGTCCTATTGACAGTGTCCTTTGCCTTACTGAAGCTTTGCAATTTTATGATGTCCCATTTGTCAATTCTTGATCTTAGAGCATAAACTATTAGTGTTCTGTTCAGGAAATTTTCTCCTGTGCTTATGTGCTTGTGGCTTTTCCCCACTTTACTTTCTATTAGTTTTAGGGTATTTGGTTTTATGTGGAGGTCATTGATCCACTTGGACTTGAGCTTTGAACAAGGAGATAAGAATGGATTTATTTGCATTCTTCTCCATGCTAACCACCAGTTGAACCAGCACCATTGGTTGAAAAGACAGTCTTTTTTCCACTGGATGGCTTTAGGCCCTTTGTCAAAGATCAAGTGATCATAGGTGTGTGGTTCATTTCTGGGTCTTCAATTTCACTCAGTTGATTTACCTGCCTGTCACTGTATCTATACCATACAGATTTTTTTGTTTTTGTCTTTTTTGTTTGTTTTTGTTTTTATCATGATTGCTCTATAGTACAGCTTGAGGTCAGGGATAGTGATTCTACCGGAAGTTCTAATATTGTTGAGAATAAAGAAACCTATTCAAAGAACAAAATAAAACTTCATATTGGCTTAATTCAGTTAAGTATATGAAACTAGTTTATGAATAATTTTCCAGTTACCTATTTCCCAGGTAGACCCATTAAAGCTGCCTTTCTTTATGAACAGCTAAGTATCTCTGCAATACCTTTTATTAGTTGGTATGATCTGATTTCCTGTATCTCTTGAAAATAAACTTTAAATTGAATGCACATTTGTGGAAGTATATGGGATTGGAATCATTATATAGGGTCCTATAATGAGAAACCTTGGCTTTCTGTAGCACAAAGACCCCTACAGAGATGGAACCTTTGAAACTACACAGGTTCTCATCAGACAGATTTTTCCTGGATCTTTGATCTCAGAGTTCCCCAAACTGTAAGCATGGACAATCTATAGCTTTTAAATTACCCAGTCTCAGGTACTTTGTTACAGTAGCTAGAGTGGACAAACACAGTTTGTTATCATACACTGTTGCATCAAGATTCTGAAAAAGAGCTGCAGAGATAGATCAGCCTTTAAAGAATAGACTCATAAACAAAGCATCCAGCTTTATGAAAATTAGCTGTCCTCTTAACCCATTTCCATATACTCATTGTCCAAAACTATTCAGCTGACTTAGCAGAGAGAAATAGAAACAAAGAATAACATTTTCCTTCAGTTAATTGTGGGGAAAATAAGTCTATCCTGATGAGAGATGATAGATACCTAGTCAGAGCAGAGAAAAGAAAATGAAAGAAAAACATTGTCTCTGTACTACCAATCACTTAAAGTATGTGGTCATCACAAAATTCTCTTAGTGTGCAGTGATGTCACTTAATAGGCCTTTTAGGTAGGAGAGAAGAATAGCTAACAAGGCCATTACCACATTTTCAGCACTCAGAAGGAAAAGTGCTCGGAAGCTAGGATACCAACTTATTTTGCAATAAATTGGTTTTTTCTTCCTGTATATAGCCTTTTTTCTCCTAATATAGCCCATTGAAATTCCTCTGTTACACTCTGGTACTAAGTTTTTCAACCTAAATAGTTTTGTAAATGGAAAATCTATAGTTCATCAAAAATACAGAACCTCAACATCTCTGCAAATAGAAATTTTCCCCTAGAGTAATATCATCATTATTGTTTTTTAAACCAACAAGTTCAGTAATACAAAAAATTGGTAAACTGGGGAAAAAACTGGTCTTCTGGGACACGAGTGTGACTAGGCAAGGAATCTTACAGTAAAGGCATAGTCACATTTCCTAAAATTATAAAATATACCTTCTTTTAAGCTGGAAAACTATGAAGTTATGTCTTATACATTACAACACAGGCACAAGCAAAGAGGAGAGATATGTATATTAAATGGCTAAGATATAAGTGGCTAGCAATGTTATTCTTCTGTTTGGGATGATGATGATAATGATGATGATGATGATGATGATGATGATGATATGACTATGACAAGACTCTATGTAACTCTGTGTTTATGTACTAATATGTACTCCTTCGTATATGTGAAGACTTGTCTTGAACTTACAGTAATTTTTTTCCTGCCTGAATCTCCTGAGTGCTGGCATTATGCGGGTGTATCATGCCTACCCTGTTCAGATATGACTACCGTGTGAAAAAATCCTCAACCTCTGGAAAGAGTCTGTGTTTTTTATACAAATGGATCACATGGCTGAATGGAAGTTGGGACTGTGTATCCTGTTGTTTGAAGTGCAAGGCGTATTAAGTATTAAGTACAATCTTAAATCCTATGTTTTTTGAGAACTGGAGAAGACAAGAGACTGAGAGTTCTTATGATTCTAAACAGGTGGAACAGTCTGAGAAATGCAAGGAGTCTTTTTTTCTGAAAATACTAATGTCATGCTGGCATTATTCAGGCTTTGTCTCCTGAAGCTAGAATATTATGGCCCCTATCAGAAAGACACTCGTGGGGCCTAGAAGTAAAAACAGCAGCTTCCATGTGGCTATTGACAACATCACTACATCCATGATAAGGGAGCAAAGCAAAACAAACAAACAAAAACTCCTCAGACATACTAGCGCATTCTCAGGACTTATGACCTCAAGGGGTGGGTGATTGACCAATTCCATCTTGCCAGCAGAAACAGACAAAAAGGCTGAATCATAAAACAGTAAAGATTTGCTGAAAATATTCTTCTGTGAAGTTGCAAATAAAAATCTAAAATACCTAAGATGCTAAACTACAGATGAAATTTCACAATAAAAATATGAAAGACATAATTCTAAGCCTCACTTGTCCACAGATGCTTTATTCTGACCCCCCCCCATCATAGATCATGTTTATTTCTTGTTGGAGAACATGGTCCTTTACAGCCACATAGTCATTCTGTTATCATAAAAATCAACTCTGACATACAATACATGAAGGGGGCTTTTATAGACAGTTTTCTAACAGCTTTTTACATATATGTCCTTCCAGGAGTGGGTATGCATGCATGCAAACTGCCATTCCTCACTTAGGAAGTCAAACACATGACTTTATAACAGGTGCTTCGGAATGTGAAATGGAATTCTCAAAGTCTGCCTTCGGGCTCCCAAGTGTTCACCCTCTAAAAATAATAGCAACATTTTCCTTTCCAGTTTCTGTCCTTGTCGGTATATTTTTAGAGCTAATGAGATCACATTTATAATCCTAGGGAGTAGATGGTTTTCTTTCTCAAGGCATTAGTGAGCAATTCGGTGCTTATGAAGAAGCAATTTAGTGAATGGCACCCTAGTGGTGCAAGAAATATTTCAAGGACTATTACATTCAGAGAAATTGAAAAATTGGTGGATTTTTGCATAGCAGAGCCTGACAACGCCTGAACTCTTGAAAGTTTTAAGTGATAAAATATCTCAAAATTAATCAGTGTATCTTCTACCATATGTAATGTGATTTAGACACTTTAATTAGTTTATTCTGTTTTTCTTCTAAAATGAGTATTTTCTTCTGCTTAATTAATAATTCCTTGTTCCTTTAGTTTTTTTAGATATTCTTTTTTTTTCTGATAAAACTTGCAGGTCAGATTTTATTTTGAAAGAGTGGGGATACAGAATATTTAGATTCTAATGTAAGGACTATTAAGGAGCGACTCATACTGTAACTCTGCTTTGGGTAAATGGTTAGAATAGATATTTTTCAAGAGTTTCTGCAAATAAATACATACTTTACAACAGTAAGAACAGAATTGGGGTCTCATTCCATGCGGGCACAGTGTAATCAAGATATTTCTTATTAAATTAATAGTTATTTACATTCCAAATGTTGTCCCCTTTCCCAGTCCCCACCTCTAGAATTCTTCACCCCATCACCCCTCTTCCCGTGAAAAGGTGCTCCCTCATCTACCCACCTCAACCCCTTCCAGTATCCCCCTTCCCTGGGGGTATCAAGTCTCTACATTAATAGGTGCATCCTTTCCACCTGAGGGAGACAAGCCAGTCCTCTGCTAAATATGTACAGGGTGGGGGCTACCATGGACCAACCCATATATATTTTTTAGTTGGTATCTGAGTCTCTAGGAACTCTGAGGGGCCCAAGTTAGTTTATTTGTGAAAAAAGATGTTAAAATTTAAGATTGGCATTAGATTTCCTATAATGATTTGATAACCTGGTATTTCATCCATTTAGAACTTCTCTTACATGCCCATGACTGCTATACAAAGAAGATGCATATGAGACCCTGAAATATTATTTAATAAACAAAAGCTATGTTAAGTATAATGCCTTAATTCCTATCACACATAGCAATTTCTGAAAGCTAGAAACAGAAAATATTCTCAACAAGAATGGACCTAATGACAAATTTTCATTTCCCCATGACTTAGAAACCCAGAAAACCTTATGGATTGTATCCTGGTGTACTTACCCATTATTAGACTTTATTTCTAATTTTTCTCATCTTGCTATTAGCTCTTCAAGAATTTCACTTTTGGCCACATTCACACCACCAAACTCCTTCCAGATTTACTCCCATCTCTCTACCCATGTAACTTTGTGTCCTTTATATTTTTAACTGTATCAAATAGTTTTGCTGTCACTATGTGGCCTTCCATTGACCTAAACTCTCAACCTTCATCAAAGAAGCGTTTTTTTTTTTTTTCAGTGTAACTGCCAGCAGTTACATCGAACGGGTTACCTGGAAAAGGAGGTGGGGATGGATGAGAAGGATGGAAGAGAAAAGAATGAGACCAAGACAGTGGATTGCTGATCAAGGCCACAAATTTTAATGGCTGACTCAGAATTTAAAGTTAGGGGTGAAACTCTTTCACCAAGGTTCCAGGGTCTGTTCAGACGAACCGGGTTGACTGCTCAGTGGGCATTTGATCCACTGCTCAGGCATTTCTCCTGCTTAATTCAGAAAGTTGCATATCTGGAAAAACAATGGATTTCACCTTGGTAAGAGATCTCTACCCTAGGTCAGGGGAGGCTGTGGCTAGACTCTGAGGGTCTGGAATTCATGCTACAAGGCTGGGGGTGGGGGTGACATTTCAGTAGAATTGGTCAAGATGTAGAGACTAGCAATGGGATGGAAGAATGTTCAGCCCATAGTTAAACATCTGTATAACACCCTTCTTTCCAAGGCTCGGGGACAATTATGGAAAAGGGGGCAGGAAGAGCCAGAGGTCCAAGGTACAAAGGAACAGTGTTTTCCACATAGGCAGGAAATTTGTGCTATCAATCTTTTAATTTTGCTTAAAAATTACTTGTGACTAGGCAAGATATCTTAAATGGAATTTTAAAGAACAAAATCTAAAAGGTATAATAAATATTTCTCTATAAGAGCAATGCTCCTAACAACAACAGAATAAACAAGTTAATTAACTGATTTTGCTGGGAAAAAAAGACTCAATGAAATAAAAAAATAAAAAATAATTTTCAGATATAGGGATCAGCAGCATAGACCTTTAACCCAGCATTCAGGAGGAAAAATCAGGTGGATCTATATGATTTCAAGGCCAGTCAGGGCTTCATGGTGAGAGATTCTATCTTAAATGAAAAACAATTAATATTGTTTCCAATGACAAACATGAACCACATTATTAGATGGAGTGGTCTTGGCCATTAATGAAAATCAAAGGGCAGGGAGAAAATAGATCATCTTGAAAATCAAAGAATAGAAGTTAACATGTTTAATATCTATCTAAGTAAAAATGTTATTGATGATAGCCACATATACAAGAGCACAAGTAAAACAAAAATGTGCATATTAAGTTAGAGTTAGGTAACAGCTCAGTTTCCATCCATTTTTAATTAAGGAATGAAATGTTAACAGATATAGCTTAGGAAGTCCCACATCTTCTCTGCTCACTAGGTTAATTAACACTCAAAAGAAGTAAAATTCACCTAACATAACCTTCAAGAGACTGGAGGTCCCAGGGAGAGAGGTCTGGTGAGACAAGGGTGGAGGTAGCGATATCCTTGTGGAGACAGTGGAACAGGGAGGAGGTATGGGATGTGGAACAGTTGGAGGATTGGACCAGGAGGGGGATAAAACCTAGAGTTAGAAAGAAAGAAAGAAAGAAAGAAAGAAAGAAAGAAAGAAAGAAAGAAAGAAAGAGAAGGAGGAGGAGGAGGAGAAGGAGGAGGAGGAGGAGGGAAGGAAGGAAGGAAGGAAGGAAGGAAGGAAGGAAGGAAGGAAGGAAGGAAGGAAGGAAGGAAGGAAGGAAGATCCTAAGATAGCAAGTCATGGCTGTGGACACTAATTTACTACACCTTTAAAATTGTGATTTCTCTTCTTTCAGTACTACCTGAAAAAGACATATGTAAAATTTCATCACCACCTCTGTGTAGAAGCTACAAAATCCAGGGCTGAGGATTTGGTTCAGGGTACAGAGTGTTTCTCTAACATGAATGAAGTCCAGAGTTCAGTTCCAGTAAAGAATAATCTAAGCATAGTGGCACATTCTTATAATTACTTCAAGAGAGGTGAAGACAGGGGGACTAGAAGTTCAAAGTCATTCACAACTGCAAACATGAGACAACACTGTCTCAAAAAATATGCAATGGAAAAATGAAAGCATCTTTAATAAATGGTGCTGGTCTAACTGCCTGTCTGTTTGTAGAAAAATGAAAATAGAGCCATATTTGTCACCTTGCATGAATCTCATGTCCAAGTGGATCAAGGGCCTCAACATTAAACAGGATACACTAAAGCTAATAGAAGAGAAAGAAGGAAAGAGCATTGAACTCATTGGCACAGGGAGAAAATATCCTAAACAGAACTCCAATGGCTCATGCTCTAAGATCAAGAATCGATAAATGGAACATCATGAAACTGGAAGGCATCTATAAGGCAAAGGACATATTCAATAAGACCAATTGGCAACGCACAGATTGGGAAAAAAACTTCACTAATCTCACATCCAATAGAGGGCTAATATCCAAATATATAAAGAACTCAGGAAGTGAATAACCAAAAATCTAAACAACCCAATCAAAAAACGAGGTATAGAACTAAATGGAGATTTCACAACTGAGGAATCTTGAATGGTTGAGAAACACCTAAAGAAATGTTCAAAGTCCTTACAGAGAAATGCAAATCCAAACAACCCTGAGATTCCATCTTACACCAATCAAAATGATTAAGATCAAAAGCTGAGTTGACAACACATGTTGTCGAGGATGTGAAGGATGTGGAGAAAGAGGAACACTCCTCCTTTGTTGGTGGGACTGCAAACTGGTACAATGACTATGGAAATCAATCTGACAGTTCCTCAGAAAATTAGAAATATATCTACCTGAAGTCCTTCCTCTTGGGAATATACGCAAAAGATGCCCCACCATGCTACAGGGGCACGTGTTCCACTATGTTTATAGCAGCCTTATTTGTGATACCCAGAAGCTGGAAACAACTCACATGTCCGAGGACAGAAGAATGGATACAGAAAATGTGGTTCATTTACACAATGAAATACTTCTCAGCTATTAAGAACAAGGACATCCTGAGTTTTATAGGCAAATATATGGAACTAGAAAATATCCTGAGTGAGGTATCTCATACCCCAAAAGACATGCACGGTATATATTTACTAATAAGTGGATATTAGCCAAAAAGAAGTACAGAATACCAAAGATACAGTTCACAGAACTCATAAAGGTCAACAAGCTGAAATGTCTAATTGAGGATGCCTCAGTCCCACTTGTGAGGGAAAAGAAAGCAATCACAAGTGGGGAGAGAGGTAAGAATCTGGGAGGGAAAGTGGGAGGGGGATTCAGGGGAGAAGGGAACCTGATCTGGCATAGAGTGAGGGAAAAGAACTGAAGCCCCGAAGGCCAGCAGAAAGAACGGAAATAGGCCCTCAGGAGACAGGAGGTTGGGGAACCTTCCAGAATGCACCAGAGACCTGGGAGGTGAGAGACTCTCAGAACTCAAAGGGAGGGACTGTAGATGAAATGCCTGACAGTTGGGGTAGGGAATTTATAGAGCCCACTTCCAGTAGGAAGACAGGGCTTCAAAAGAGGGAGACTGGGGCCATCCCACACTCACAACTCTGACCCATAAGTGTTCCTGTCTGAAAGAATTATAGGGATGGAAATGGAGAGGAGCCTGAAGAAAAGAAGATCCAGAGACAGGACCAATGTGGGATCCAGCTCAAGGGGAGGTCCCAAGGCCTGGCACTGTTACTGAGGCTATGGAGCACTCACAAAAAGGGACCTAGCTGACTATACTCTGTAAGACCCAACAAGTAGCTGAGTCAGATGCAGATATTTGTACACAACCAAAGGACAGAAGTGGCTGACACCTGTTGTTGAATTAGGGAAGGCAGAAAGAAGCTGAGGAGAAGGGAGACCCTGTAGGAGGTCCAGCAGTCTCAATTAATCCCCCCTCCGAGATCTCTCAAACACTGGACCACCAAACATGCAGCATACACCAGCTGATATGAGGCCTCCAACACATAAACAGTAAAGGACTGCAGGGTCTGTGTTCATTAAGAGATGATGTGATGCACCTAACCCTCAAGAGACTGGAGGCCCCAGGGATTTTAGAGGTCAGGTGGGGTGGGTGGAGGAGTAGGTTACGTCCACGTGGAGATGGGGGTGGAGAGGGGAGGTATGGGATGTGGAACAGTCAGAAGGTGAACTGGGGGGGAGGATAAAATATTGAGTGTAAAAAATAAATAAATAATTTTTTAAAAAAGAAAACAAAAATAATCTAAATGGATTTTAATATAATTACTTAGATGTATCCTTATATTTTTTTGCAAATAAGATGATTCTTAGCAAAATTTCTGTGAGGGCATTTAAATGATAAAATCTGAAAGAACATAAACATTTTAAGCTAGAAACTGAAGTTTATAAGACTATTTTCTGTGAAATTTATATGTCTAAACATACATTCTTACTTTCCTTCTGAGATAGCCTCTGTAAGAGGAACAGCTGACTACTGTGAGGTAGAATCTCAGGGATGTTTTGATTTGCATTTGGCAAAGATTAAAACCTCAGGAGACAGTAGGTGTTGGCAAGGATGTGGAGAAAGAGGAACACTCCTCCACTGCTGGTGGGATTGCAAGCTGGTACAACCACTCTGGAAATCAGTCTGGTGGTTCCTCAGAAAACTGGGCATGACACTTCCGGAGGACCCTGCTATACCACTCCTGGGCATAAACCCAGAGGATTCTCCAGCATATAATGTTTATGTCTAGATCTGGTACTAAATGAGGCTCCATATATGTTCCACTATGTTCATAGCAGCCCTATTTATGATAGCCAGAAGCTGGAAAGAACCCAGATGTCCCTCAACAGAGGAATGGATACAAAAACTGTGGTATATATACACAATGGAGTACTATTCAGTCATTAGAAACAATGAATTCATGGAATTCTTAGACAAATGGATGGAGCTGGAGAACATCATCCTAAGTGAGGTAACCCAGTCTCAAAAGAACACTCATGGTATGCACTCACTGATAAAGTAGATATTACCCTTGAAGCTTGGAATACCCAAGACACAATCCACATGTCAAATGGTGTCCAAGAAGAAGGAAGGAGTGGCCTCTGGTTCTCGAAAGGCTCAGTGCAGCAGTGTAGGGAAATATCAGAACAGGGAAGTGGGAAGGGGTGGATGGGGCAACAGGGGGATGGAAGAAGGCTTTTGGGACTTAGGAGAAGGGGGGATCCAGGAAAGGGGAAATCATTTGAAATGTAAATAAAGAATATATCAAATAAAAAATAGCAATAAAATAAAATAAAATAAAATAAGAACCTGAAAAAAAAAGAGGAACTGCTGAAAACATTAGATAAGACAGAAATCGCTAGACACAGTGCTATAGTTTATGTCTAGATCTGGTACTAAATGAGGCTCCAAGCTCCAAGCTCTTAGTGCACACAGGCGCCAAAACCATATGCAGTAGTTCTATGAAGGCATTGTTATGATTGTATGAGATCATCGAGACAAGTATTCTATTTAGTTCTTGCTAAGCACTCAAAACTGAACTGCTAGAATTGAAATTATATGCTTGTTGTACTTAAAAGAGTACAACTGAAATCATGTGACTGAGCAACACACAATGACTTCCAGAAGAAGACTGCTCCATGCAGACACAGACTTGTTTGCTGCCTTCAGTTCTCCCTCTCCAGGTTGCCCTTCCTTACCACAGTCCTTTTCCTCAGGTGGTTTGCTTGTTTGTTTGTTTGTTTTGAATGATTTTGTGTGGGGGGTGGGGTGGGGTGGGGGGAATAGAACTACTTTTCAACTCTTTGAGGACCCAAAAATACATTGCATTCATTTTATTTTATTTTATTTTCATCATTTTGACTAATTTTGTCACCAAACTGGCACATAACTTTTATAATTAAACCATAAATGCAGTCTAGATTTTAGACTTTCAAAATTATCAAATACGTGTAAAAAAAAATCCGACTAGTGATTCATTGTTTAGTCCCCTCTCCTCCCTAGTGATCTCAACATGATTTTGAGCCCTGAAAGATGTTACAGTTAGCCCACAGAATAATCCAAGACCAGTTGCATGGGTGAGGTGATCACTGTAGGAAACAAAAACAAAAAGTTTCTTGGCTTCCCCCCTGTAACTGTTGACTATGTTAGATGAGTTTAATTTTTTTTTAATATTTTACTTTTGTGACTTTGCAGTTTATATTCTGCATGATTGTATTCAAAAGGTTCATAGAGTGCCGATTTGATTTGTCTTCAAGTTCTCTTTTAAAAATTATTTTTTCTTTAAACAATTTTTTGCAGTCCAGATTTGATCCTCCTCTTAATGTGCCCCCACAACTGGTCTCCATCTCATCCCTCCCCTGCCCTCATCCACCCCAACCCAGCAGGCCTCTGCACTCCCTGGGGCCTCAAGTCTCTCAAGGGTTAGGTATATCTTCTCTCACTGAGACAAGAACAGGCAGTTCTCAGCTGCATTTGTGTCAAGAACTCATATTTGATTGGCTTTCTTTTTTGATATATTTTTTCTTTACATTTCAAATGATTTCCCCTTTCCTGGCTCCCCCATCCCAGAAAGTCCCATAGGCCCTCTTCCCTCCTCCTGTTTCCCCATCTACCCCTTCCCACTTCCCTGTTCTAGTATTCCCCTACACTGTTGCACTGAGCCTTTCCAGAACCAGGGTCCACTCCTTCCTTCATCTTGGACTTCATTTGATATGTGAATTGTGTCTTGGGTATTCCAAGCTTCAAGGCTAATATCCACTTATCAGTGAGTGCATACCATGAGTGTTCTTTTGAGACTGGGTTACCTCACTTAAGATGATGTTCTCCAGCTCCATCCATTTGTCTAACAATTTCATAAATTCATTGTTTCTAATGGCTGAATAGTACTCCATTGTGTATATATGCCACATTTTCCGTATCCATTCCTCTGTTGAGGGACATCTGGGTTCTTTCCAGCTTCTGGCTATTAAATAGGGCTGCTATGAACATAGTGGAGCATGTTTCATTATTACATGCTGGAGAATCCTCTGGGTTTATGTCCAGGAGTGGTATAGCAGGGTCCTCCAGAAGTTTCATGCCTAGTTTTCTGAGGAACCGACAGACTGCTTGTTTTTTATATGAAAAACAAAAGTGTCTATGCAGTGAAAAAAGAGAAGAATTGGACACCAATAGGGAGAGAAGTAACCATGGGGTTTCCAGCCCATTCTCAAGATGCACCAGTAAGTACAGTGGTAAAGTCAGACATGTGTGGGCAGCAGTCAAGATATCACAACTTCTCTCATTTCTTCCCTCTGTTGGTTTTCTCTTGTTTATTTCCTGGTGGTTTAGCCTACTTTGTGCTTCAACAACAGAATGTCTAAGATTAATTTTCAGGGAACAGAAATCTTTTCTCACAGTGAAGGCTGAGAAGTCCAAGATTAAGGTTCCTTACGTATGTTCTCAAGAAGAGGAGGCATGACATGTTTGCTCACAGGAAAAAGCAGACAAACAAAAGCAACAAACTTGCTCCAAGGCCATTAACTGTGACATTAACATTTGCCAAAGGCTCCACTTTTGACACTGTTGTATTAGGAACTAAGTTCTAGTATAGTTACATGATGGTACCACATCTAGGCCTTGTAGTTTCCTGGTTAATTCACTGTCCTAGTTCCTTCTTAGCATGTGATATTTTTCCTTTGCTCCCAAATATTGCAGCTCTATACAACTCATTTTTTTGAGACAGGGTTTCTCTGTGTAGCCTTGGCTGTCCTGAAACTCACTTTTGTAGACCAGGCTGTCCTCGAACTCAGAAATCCACCTGCCTCTGCCTCCCAAGTGCTGGGATTAAAGGTGCATGCCACCACCACCTGGCTAGAACTCTTTCTTCATAAGTCTTCAACTTATCCCACATCAGTTAATGTAATCTGTAGTATCACGACAACTTATTTGATCAAGCTTACAAAATTTGAAATTTTAAACTCTAGCATGTACCAATGATAGCTGCTAAGATAACTCCTGAATTTCTCTTTCAGGATTGAACAACATGCTCCCCCAGCTTCATAGAATATTGTGGGTCTTAGTTCAAATTGTTTTCTTGTAATGACATTCACTACAAAGGAGCTGGCTTCTCTATAGTCACATCCTTGAGCTTGGGGAAATTGTATCCAACAATCAACTTGCTCTCATTGTTCTATCAACATTCTTGTAATGAGTTAGGTTTTGTTTTTAGAATGAGCCTCAGTCAAACCCCATCATTGCACAGTGCTAATTCCTTCAACAACCTCTCCCTAGGAGATGTAGATTGAGGGCACTTTCCCTAATGATTGTTCTTCATAAAACTTATTATTCTGAGTCTATTTTGAGGAAATATGACATTAGATACAATAACCTACTATACAAGACTTACTTCTATGAAAATCCAAAGGTTTTCAAGAACATTAAAAGTCATGCTCATTGCTTTTACATAATATATGTATTGTCATTTCTATTTTATTCAGGATCATCATGTTTTAAATCCTAGTAGTTATCTTCATATATATAATTCAATAATTTTTCATTAAAAAAATATCAGCTATCTATAGCATGAAAAGAAGACTGATGTATTTCTGAAACCAAATTCAGCTCAACCAGTAGTTTCCTGATTCTTTCAATCAGAAATTTAGAACAGTACTTGGCACAGAGGTACTGAGTTATTCTGAGGATATCTTCAGAGAGTAAGCAAAATTGAGGCAAGTATTTTGCTGCAAATCCGGATCAAGAAGAATGTGATGTCAAATAGAATGAAAAGAAAACCTATGAACCTTGCCGAAGTAGTCAGATTAAAGAGGGGGCAGGAAAGTAAATTGGTAGAAGAAATGCAATTGAGAAATCATTGAGCCTCAGAGAGAATAGCAGTGTGTACAATAGATACCTCAGTTATTGTCAATTCCCTGTATTCGGGTTCCATTTGGAACTTGGTTACTGTAAAACTTTATATTTACCAGAAAAACACTATAAGTTACATGTCCTTGTTTTAGTAAAAAATACTAGGCGGGGCGGACCCCGAGCTCCCTGCAGGCAGCTGCCATATTGCCTGCAGCTTCCCGCCCAGCTGGCGGTGGGGAAGCCGGAGGGTCACCCAGCGTCCCAGGTGCTCAGAACCATCCGGCGGCGGCGGCAGAACCAGGTACCCGACACAGCCCGAGCTTAAGACCTTCGGGGACTCAGGCCTGGAGTGGGAATTGGGCACAGAATAGCGGGTGCACTCTGCACTCGCGCGCGGGGCGGACCCCGAGCTCCCTGCAGGCAGCTGCCATATTGCCTGCAGCTTCCCGCCCAGCTGGCGGTGGGGAAGCCGGAGGGTCACCCAGCGTCCCAGGTGCTCAGAACCATCCGGCGGCGGCGGCAGAACCAGGTACCCGACACAGCCCGAGCTTAAGACCTTCGGGGACTCAGGCCTGGAGTGGGAATTGGGCACAGAATAGCGGGTGCACTCTGCACTCGCGCGCGGGGCGGACCCCGAGCTCCCTGCAGGCAGCTGCCATATTGCCTGCAGCTTCCCGTCCAGCTGGTGGTGAGGAAGCCAGAGTCAGCCAGTGTGCCAGGTACCCAGACCCAGCCGGAGGCCGAACCAGCCTCCCATCCAGCCAGTGGCAGGGAAGCTGGAAACCGGACCCAGCCAGCTTCCCAGCAGCTTGGGACCAGCAGGCGGAACCAGATAACTGAGATATCCCAACTTTAAGACCCCTGGGGAAACAGGATATCAGACAGCGAACCCTGAGCAGGAGCAGTGCAGAGCAGCCGCCCAACAGGCGGAACCAAATACCTGGGATATCCTGAGGTTAAGACCTCGGGGGACTCAGGCCACCTGTCAGCAATCTGTGAGCAAGAGCCCCGCAGGACAGTGATTCAGGTATCCCAGTCACTGGGAAATAGCCTTACAACCCCACAGGAGGGTCAAGCACCAGCTAGTATCTACAGGACCAACTAACACCAGAGTTAACCAGATGGCAAAAGGCAAACGTAAGATCGCTACTAACAAAAATCAAGGCAATATGGCGGCATCCGAACCCAGTTCCCCAACAGCAATAAATATTGGATACCCCGAAACACCAGAAAAACAAGACTCAGATCTAAAATCACTGGTCAGGATGCTGATAGAGGAACACTTAGATAAATCTCTTAAAGTAATACATGAGAAAATAGATCAAAAGCTAGAAGCCATTGCAAGACAAACACAATTAAATCCCAGATATCTCAACACACCAGAAAAACAAGACTCAGATCTAAAATCACTGGTAAAGATGCAGATTGAGGATCACTTAGATAAATTTCTTAAAGTAATAGAGGAGAAAATAGATCAAAAACTAGAAGCCCATACAAGGCAGACACAAAAATCACTTAAAGAAATCCAGGAGAATATAGAGCAAAAAGTGAATCCCAATAAGGGGGAGAAACAAAAATCACCCAAAGAAATACAAGAGAACATGGGTCAACGAGTAGAAGTCATAAAGGAGGAAACACAAAAATCCCTTAAAGAATTACAGGAAAACACAAACAAGCAACTGAAAGATCTGAGCAAAACCATACAAAATCTAAAAACAGAAGTAGAAACAACTAAGCAATCGCAAAGGGAGACAATGTTGGAAATAGAAAACCTTGGGAAGAAATCAGGAGTCATAGATGCAAATATCAACAATAGAATACAAGAGATAGAAGACAGAATCTCAGATGCTGAAGATACCATAGGAACCATGGATTCAACAATTAAAGAAAATGCAAAATGCAAAAAGCTGGTAACCCAAAACATTCAGGAAATCCAGGACACAATGAGAAGACCAAACCTAAGGATTATAGGGATAGATGAGAATGAAGATCTACAACTTAAAGGGCCAGCAAATATCTTCTACAAAATTATGGAAGAAAATTTCCCCAACCTAAAGAGAGAGATGCCCATGAATGTACAAGAAGCCTTTAGAACCCCAAATAGACTGGACCAGAACAGAAATACTTCCCGTCACATAATAGTCAAAACCCCAAATGTACTAAACAAAGAAAGAATATTAAAGGCAGTAAGAGAAAAAGGACAAGTAACATATAAAGGAAGACCTATCAGAATTACACCAGACTTCTCACCTGAGACCATGAAAGCTAGAAGATCCTGGGCAGACCTTATGCAGACCCTAAGAGAACACAAACTTCAGCCAAGACTACTATACCCAGCGAAACTCTCAATTGCCATAGATGGGGAAACCAAGATATTCCACGACAAAACCAAATTTGCAAGATACTTATCTACAAACCCAGCCCTACAAAGGATAATAGGGGAAAAATACCAACACAAGGGGGGAAACAACACCCCAGAAGAAACAAGATAGAAACCCCATCTCATCCAACCCAAAAGAAGAGAACCACTCAAATACAAATAATAATAACAATTCCCAAAATGTCAGGAAGTAATAATTACTATTCCTTAATATCTCTTAATATCAATGGACTCAATTCCCCAATCAAAAGACACAGACTAACAGACTGGATACGGAAACAGGACCCTACATTTTGCTGCATACAGGAAACACATCTCAGTGTCAAAGACAAACACCTCCTTAGAGTAAAAGGCTGGAAGACAGTACTACAAGCAAATGGTCCCAGGAAACAAGCTGGAGTAGCCATTCTAATATCAGATAAAATCGACTTTCAACCTAAAGTCATCAAAAGAGACACAGAAGGTCACTTCCTGCTTGTCAAAGGGAAAATCCACCAAGAAGAATTCTCAATACTGAACATCTATGCACCAAATGCAAGGGCACCCTCATTCGTAAAAGAAACTTTACTAAAGCTTAAAGCACACATCGCACCTAACACAATGATTGTAGGTGACTTCAACACTCCACTCTCCTCAATGGACCGATCAGGAAAGCAGAAACTAAACAGGGACACAGTGAAACTAATTGAAGCTTTGGACCAATTGGATTTAACAGATATATATAGAACATTCCATCCTAAAACAAAAGAGTATACCTTTTTCTCAGCACCGCACGGTACCTTCTCAAAAATTGATCATATAATTGGTCACAAGACAGACCTCAACAAATACAAGAAGACCGAACTAATCCCATGTCTCCTATCGGATCACTATGGAGTAAAAGTGGTCTTCAATAGCAAGAAGAACTACAGAAAGCCCACATACACATGGAAACTGAACAATACTCTACTCAATGACACCCTGGTCAAGGAAGAAATAAAGAAAGAAATCAAAGACTTTTTAGACTTCAATGAAAATGAAGGTACGACCTACCCAAATCTCTGGGATACAATGAAAGCAGTGCTAAGAGGAAAACTCATAGCCCTGAGTGCCTCCAAAAAGAAACTGGAAAGAGCATACACTAGCAACTTAACAGCACACCTGAAGGCGCTGGAACAAAAAGAAGCTAACTCACCCAGGAGGAGTAGAAGAGAGGAAATCATCAAACTAAGGGCTGAAATCAATCAAGCAGAAACAAAGAGAACCATACAAAGAATCAACAAAACCAAGAGCTGGTTCTTCGAGAAAATCAACAAGATAGATAAGCCCTTAGCTAGACTAACCAAAGGGCACAGAGATAGTATCCAAATTAACAAAATTAAAAATGAAAAGGGGGATATAACAACAGAAACAGAGGAAATTCAAAAGATCATCAGATCCTACTACAAAGGCCTATACTCAAAACAACTGGAGAATCTGGAGGAAATGGACAATTTCCTAGACAGATACCAAATACCAAAATTAAATCAGCATCAAGTAGACCAGCTAAACAGTCCCATAACCCTTAAAGAAATAGAAGGGGTTATAGAAAGCCTCCCAACCAAAAAAAGTACGGGACCAGATGGTTTTAGTGCAGAATTCTACCAGACCTTCAAAGAAGACTTAACACCAATACTCTTCAAACTATTCCACAAAATAGAGACAGAAGGGACACTGCCCAACTCATTCTTCGAAACCACAATTACGCTGATACCTAAACCACAAAAAGATCCAACAAAGAAAGAGAACTACAGGCCAATTTCTCTTATGAATATAGATGCAAAAATACTAAATAAAATCCTTGCCAACCGAATCCAAGAGCATATCAAAACGATCATTCACCATGATCAAGTAGGCTTCATTCCAGGAATGCAGGGATGGTTCAATATACGGAAATCCATCAATGTAATCCACTACATAAACAAACTAAAAGAAAAAAACCACATGGTCATCTCATTAGATGCTGAAAAAGCATTTGACAAAATTCAGCATCCTTTCATGCTAAAAGTCTTGGAAAGAGCAGGAATTCAAGGCCCATACCTAAACATAGTAAAAGCAATCTACAGCAAACCAGTAGCCAACATCAAAATAAATGGAGAGAAACTTGAAGCAATTCCACTAAAATCAGGGACTAGACAAGGCTGTCCTCTCTCTCCATATCTTTTCAATATAGTACTTGAAGTTCTAGCGAGAGCAATCAGACAACATAAGGAAGTCAAAGGGATACAAATTGGAAAGGAAGAAGTCAAAGTATCATTATTTGCAGATGATATGATAGTCTACTTAAGCGATCCAAAAAACTCCACCAGAGAACTTCTACAGCTGATAAACAACTTCAGCAACGTGGCTGGTTATAAAATTAACTCAAGCAAATCAGTAGCCTTCTTGTACTCAAAGGACAAGCAGGCTGAGAAAGAAGTTAGGGAAATAACACCCTTCACAATAGCCACAAACAACATAAAGTACCTTGGCGTAACTCTAACCAAACAAGTGAAAGATCTGTATGACAGGAACTTCAAGTCCCTGAAGAAAGAAATCGAAGAAGACCTCAGGAGATGGAAAAATATTTCTTGCTCCTGGATTGGCAGGATCAATATAGTAAAAATGGCCATCTTGCCAAAAGCAATCTACAGATTCAATGCAATCCCCATCAAAATCCCAAATCAATTCTTCATAGATCTAGAAAGAGCAATTCTCAAATTCATCTGGAGCAACAAAAAACCCAGGATAGCTAAAACTATTCTCAACAATAAAAGGACTTCTGGGGGAATCAATATCCCTGACCTCAAGCAGTACTACAGAGCAATTGTGTTAAAAACTGCATGGTATTGGTACAGCAACAGGCAGGTAGATCAATGGAATAGGATTGAAGACCCAGAAATTAACCCACAGACTTATGGTCACTTGATCTTTGATAAAGGAGCCACAACCATCCGGTGGAAAAAAGATAGCCTTTTCAACAAATGGTGCTGGTTCAACTGGAGGTCAACATGCAGAAGAATGCGAATTGACCCACTCTTATCTCCTTGTACTAAGATCAACTCCAAGTGGATCAAGGACCTCCACATAAAACCAGACACACTGAAACTATTAGAAAAGAAACTTGGGAAGACCCTGGAGGACTTGGGCACAGGGGAAAAGTTCCTGAACAGAACACCAATAGCTTATGCTCTAAGATCAAGAATCGACAAATGGGACCTCATAAAATTACAAAGTTTCTGCAAAGCAAAGGACACTGTCAGAAGGACAAAACGGCAACCAACAAAGTGGGAAAAGATCTTCACCAACCCCACATCCGACAGAGGGCTAATATCCAATATATACAAAGAACTCAAGAAGTTAGACCGCAAAGAACCAAATAACCCTATCAAAAAATGGGGCACAGAGCTAAACAAAGAATTCTCACCAGAAGAAATTCGGATGGCCGAGAAACACCTTAAAAGATGTTCAACATCATTAGTCATCAGGGAAATGCAAATCAAAACAACCCTGAGATTCCACCTCACACCAGTCAGAATGGCTAAGATTAAAAACTCAAGAGACAACAAGTGCTGGCGAGGATGTGGAGAAAGAGGAACACTCCTCCACTGTTGGTGGGATTGCAAAATGGTAAAACCGCTCTGGAAATCAGTTTGGCGGTTCCTCAGAAAATTGGGCATGTTACTTCCAGAGGACCCTGGCATACCACTCCTGGGCATATACCCAGAGGATTCCCCTGCATGCAATAAGGACACATGCTCCACTATGTTTATAGCAGCCTTGTTTATAATAGCCAGAAATTGGAAGCAGCCCAAATATCCCTCAAAGGAGGAATGGATACAGAAAATGTGGTATATTTATACAATGGAATACTACACAGCAATTAAAAATAATGAATTCATGCAATTTGTAGGTAAATGGTTAGACCTGGAAAATATCATCCTGAGTGAATTAACCCAATCACAAAAGAATGCACCTGAAATGCAATCACTGATAAGTGGATATTAATGAGCCCAGAAGCCCTAAATACTCAAGACACAAATAGCAAGTCAAATGATTCCCAAGAAGAAGAAAGGAGAGGACCCTGGGCCTGTAAAGATTGCTTCCAGTTTAGTAAAGAAACCGAGGGGGGAGGGGGAATTATTGGGGAACAGATGGGGGGGAGAGGAACTATGGGAACTATGGTGGGTGGGAACTGGGAAAGGGGAAAGCCTTTGGAATGTAAACATAGAATATAGAAAATAAAATTAAAAAAAAAAATACTATAATTTCTACTTTGATTCATTCAGAAAACAGATGGACCCAACTCCCTCCATTAGCCATCCACAATGAAGTTTCTGAAATAGGAGAGATTAGAAAGTATTTATTCCATATCTGCCCCAAATTTTGAGTCTAATCTTGACCTCTCCCATGTTTATTTTGGAGTGTTTTCACCAATGAAATAATTTGATGTCACTATTCCCTTGATAAAATTTCTTCAGTGATTCTTCCTCACATTTGTAGGATAAAATATAAACTGTTAAAATTGCATTTTATGTGACCACTTTCTCTGTTTAGATAGATCTTCTCCCATGGGTACTTCTTGTTCTTTATGAGTTATTCACCTCCCATTTAATGAACTCGTGGTACTTTCTCAAGTTTCCCTCCTATCAAGCATTTTTCTCATTGTTCATGGAATTGCCATTCATTCTTCAAGAAATTTTTGTTTCATTTTTATCAGGAAGGTTGGGTCATTCCAATATTTTATCCACCTAGCTCCTACACTTTGCAATGACAGGAGTCAGGATTCCTGCTGACTTTTGCCAAAGCTGCTTCCTCACAGTATGACTTGATGCAAAAGATCAATAAATGTTCTATGAATTAATGGAATACCCCTATTTCTCATGTATATAGCTCCAAGCATTTTTATTCTGTGACTTTCAGTGCATAATTCTATCATTGTAATTAATTTATTTTATTGTCACACTTTTTGAGTGTGAATTCTTGCTTCACAAGAATGAAAATGTTTTGAAGGCAAACTCCATAAATTTTCATATTGAAAAATGTTCCTCTGTAACTAACAAAGAACGTGACATAATTTAATCAGAAATATTTGCTATATAAATCAGAAAACATTAATAGGATAAAATAAAAAGAATGACAGATTTAGATAAAACTTTCATCTCTCAGTGGAATAAAAGTAGCACTGTTAGATAAAATCCAGAAAAGTCTTTCATTGAACAATAAATATAGTTCTTAGAATAATAAAGCTTATGTGCAAGCTGATGGTGACAATTTTCCCTAAAAACAGATTGTATGGAGAAGTATGGAACACCACTGACAAGCTGTGTTTATAAAAGGCAGTCTGTTGATTTACGAGCAGAAGTAAGAAGGACCCTGGCTTATGAGGTTCTGTACAGAGGTCTTAGAAGTAAGAAAATACTGAAAGAATGTCCTCATGCCTACAACCCTGGGCAGTGAGAATTCTTCCTGCATACTAATACAACACTGGTACCTCCTCCAAGAAATGCTACTACTCCTTCCACCAAGCAAATAATACTAACTATTACCTGCTCAGAAGGAAATAAAAGGTGAGTAGCTCTAAAAAGGAAGTTTTCCCTATCTCCCCTGTAGGTAGAGTATTATAACCACATGTAACATAACTCTATTTATACTATACAAAAATGAGTATACAGACACATGCACACACACACACACACTCACACACAGACACACAAACACATGTAGCTATCTAGGTAACTATTCTTGACCCTTCCCTCTAGGAACTAATCCTAAACCCCAGATATATTCTTGTTTTCACATACAGTCCCAAGGCCAAGTCTGACAACCCATGATGTGTTGGCCCCAACCTCCAGACTCTAGACAGGACACACACAAATAGATACAACCTATAAGCACCTCACATGCCACGTTCAACCTCTCTGGACAAGCCTCATTCATAACCTCCATTCATATCCTCTGATAGATTCTAACCAGATAAGTCTAATTTTCCCTTTTACAGACCCTCTCTAACTCTCAAATCTACCTGCATGTTCCAGCCTCTATCAGGCCACACTGAATCTAAAGTACAGTCTTCTTTGTCAACCTGACTTCACTACATCTAAGCAATATAAAACGTTCTAGCCTAACCTGGCCAGTAAATTCTGTATTCTGACTCAACCTGATGCTTTCAAGTGAGATACATAACTAACAAAAAGAAGTTCACAAGACCATATTTCATCACAAACACACAAAGAATATGATCAAGACAGTGAACACACAAAATCTAATGTTCTGCACTGAGAATTATCTAATGTTTCCCAAGACAGGTTTTTTTTTTAAATCACAAATTTCATTAAATAATCAAATGACTTTAAACAAGACAGAAAAGAACAGCTCCTTAAACTTAAAAGGAAGACATGGCAGAATGGTGTCCAAGACAACATAAACACAAGAATGCTGAAAATGAAAACAATTCAGGATGGGACAACAGAAGTCAATAAAGCAATAGTAACACTGACATTGATGAGGACTCAGGCTGAATAAAAATAGAACTGAAAAGCCCCATAATACAACTCACAGACCATATGAAACCCAAGAAGCAAGAAGACCAGACCAAAGTGTGGGTTCTACAGTCCTATTCAGAAAGGGGGAAGAAAATATTCTTAGGAAGTAGAGGTAGAGAGGGATCTGGGAGGGAGAAAGGAGGAGAAGGGAAAAAGGGGGGTGGTTCAGATATGGGAGGAGATGGGGGAGAAGTACAGGGGGTTAGGAATTTGAAAGGTTGTGTGTAGGTAGCAGTAGGGGATGGGGAACTGGGGGAAGCCACTAGAAAATCCCAGATGCCAGAAACCCAAGAGGTTCCTAGGACCCAACAGCAAGGAAATTAGCCAAAAATCCATAACAAAGGGGAGATGGAACCTGTAGAGACCATATTCAGTGAATTGGCATGGCTCCTCGTTGACGAATGGTGTCCACCCATCCATCTCAAAAAGGAAATGCAGGGACAAAGAGTGGAGCAGAAACTGAAGGAAAGGTCATCCAGAGACTGCCCTACTTAGAGATCCATCCCTTCTGCAGAAACCAAACCAAGATACTATTGCTGATGCCAAGAAGCTCTTGCTGATGGGATCCTGACATAGCTGTGCCCTAAGAGGCTCTGCCAAAGCCTGGCAAATACAGAGATTGATGGCCACAGCCAACTATCTGACTGAGCACAGGGACCCCAGTAGAATAGTTAGGGCAAGGACTGATAGAGCTGGAGGGGTTTGCAACCCCCTAGGAAAAAGAACAATATCAACCAACCAGAACCCCTAGAGCTCCCAGGGACTAAACCAAAGAATATACATGGAGGAACCGTTGGCTACAGCTGCATATGTAGAAGAGGACGGCCTTGTCGGACATTAATGGGAGGAGAGGCCCTTCGTCCTTTGGATGCTCGATGCCCCAGTGTAGGGGAATGCAAGGGCAGGGATACAGGAGTGGATGAATGGGTGGACATACCCTCATAGAAGCCCAGAGGGAGGGGATGAGATAGCATGTTTGTGGAGGGAAAACTGGAAAGGTGATAACATTTGAAATGTAAATAAATAAAATAACTAATAAAAAATTGGGAAAAAACTCTATGAAAAGCTTCATGAGTGGGCTAAATCAACTCAACGATACAATACCAGAAATGGAACATAGAGGATCCAAACAAACTAAGCAGACAATATAAAAAAATAAATTTTGTATTCCTTTATGGAATACAAAAAGGAACATGTAAGAACTATGAGAATTCATAAAATTCCTAATTTTGGATTATAGGGATAAATAAAGGAAAAGAATTCCAGGTTAATGACATAGACCAGATCTTTAACAATAACATTAAAAAATCTGCAAACTAAAGAATAATATGAACACTCAGGTACAAAAGGCACACAGGGCATCAGACAAGACCATAAAAGTAACTCCCCATTCATACCATAGTTGAAAAACTAAACATAGAGAATAAAGAAAGACTACAGAGGATGTCAAGATAAAAACAAATAATGAACACAAGTCACATTAAAAAATTAAAAACATTAAGAGCTAATTTCCCAGTAGAAGCTCTGGAATTCAAAAGAGCCCGGAGAAATGCCTTCCAAGTTCTAAATAATCACAACTGACAAACTATACTAAATACTTAGCAAAACTATTTGACATAGATGAAGGGAGGAAAGAAAACTTTTCATGTTACAGATTTAACTTTAAAAAAAACTATATATTGACCATCTTGGACTCTGCAGCCCAACCTGGGGGAGCTCCAGATACACAGAGAGCCTGCAGTGAGACAGACCTGGTGAAACAGAGCTCCGTGGTCCGACACTATCCTGGGGAGAACAGCTCAAACAGACAGAGCCCTGCCAACTGGGAGAGCCTCTGCCTAGGCTTCAGCAGCCCAGCCAGGGAGCCCCAGGCCTGCAGGGAATCCTGCGAATAGACAGAGCCCTGAGACCAGCCACCATCTTGGGGTGGTTAACTGAGCAAGGTACAGTGGGCACCAGAGGGAAGGATTTCCCAGGGTATATCCTGCCTGGGTGCCTTCTGCACCAGGGAGCTGGGCAGCATTACTGCTGCCTAGACAGGCTGGAGAACATCTGACCTGCAGGAGGTCCCGTAGATAGATAGAGACCCAAGGACCGGGATCAGCACCATCTTGGACCCTGCAGCCCAACCAGGGGAGCTACTGATACACAGAGAGCCTGCGGTGAGACAGAGTCCGTGGTCCGACACTATCCTGGGGAGAACAGCTCAACCAGACAGAGCCCTGCCAACTGGGAGAGTCACTGCCTAGGCTTCAGCAGCCCAGCCAGGGAGCCCTGGGCCTGCAGGGAATCCTGCGGTTAGACAGTGCCCTGAGACTGGCCACCATCTTGGAGCTGGTAGACTAACCAGGCAAACCAGAACGAGACCACTGGAGGCCAGTTAAGTATCCAGAGGCAAGCAGGGAGGAGACTTGAATCCAGCCCAGCAGAGCTGAGGAAGTAACTCAGAGCCCAGTGGTGGAAAGCTTCCAGTTTCCTCCTTGGGAGCACAGATGCCCTCTGAGACAGCAGCACCAAATGCCAGGCTCACAGAAGCTTTAAACACCAACCAGTAATAACAAGACCAACTAAGTCCAGAAATAAACAAATAGCAAAAGGCAAACGTAGGAATATTACTAGCAGAAATCAAGACAATATGGCAGTATCCAAACCCAGTTCCCTGACAGCAGAAAGCCCCGGAAAACCCAACACACCAGAAAATCGATACAGATATAAAATCATTGGTGAGGATGCTGATAGCAGAAAACATGGATAAATCTCTTAAAGAAATACAGGAGAAAATTGATCAAAAGTTCAAAGCCCTTACAAGACAAACACAAAAATCACTTAAAGAAATTCAGGAGAATATGGATCAAAAAGCAGAAGCCAATAATGGGGAAATACAAAAATAACTAAAAGAAATACAGGAGAATGTGGGTCAACAAGTAGTAGTCATGAAAAAGGAAACACAAAAATCTCTTAAAGAATTACATGAAATCACAAACAAGCAAGCGAAAGATCTGAGCAAACCATCCAGGATCTAAAAACAGAAGTAGAAAAAAACTAAATCTCAAAGGGAGACAACTTTGGAGATAGAAAACCTTGGGAAGAAATCAGGGGCCATAGATGCAAATATCAACAATAGAATATAAGAAATAGAAGAAAGAATCTCAGATGCCGAAGATACCATAGGAACCATGGACTCAACAATCAAAGATAATGCAAAATGCAAAAAGCTTGTAAGCCAAAACATCCAAGAAATCCAGGACACAATGAGAAGACCAAACCTAAGGATTATAGGTATAGATGAGAGGGAAGATTTACAACTTAAGGGGCCAGCAACTATCTTCTACAAAATTATGGAAGAAAACTTCCCCAACCTAAACAGAGAGATGCCCCTGAATATACAAGAAACCTACAGAACTCCAAACAGACTAAACCAGAACAGAAATACCTCCCGTCACATAATAATCAAAACCCAAAATGTACTAAACGAAGAAGGAATATTAAAGGCAGTAAGAGAAAAAGGCCAAGTAACATATAAAGGAAGACCTATCAGAATTACACGAGACTTCTCACCAGAGACCAAGAAAGCTAGAAGATCCTGGGCAGACATCATGCAGACTCTAAGGGAACACAAATTTCAGCCAAAACTACTATACCCAGCAAAACTCTCAATCACCATAGATGGGGAAAACAAGGTATTCCATGACAAAACCAAATTTGCATGATATCTTTCCACAAACCCAGCCCTACAAAGGATAATAGGATGAAAACACCAACACAAGGAGGAAAATTACACCCCAGAAGAAGCAAGATAGAAACCTCCTCTCATCAAACACAAAAGAAGATAGCCACTCAAATATAAAAAATAATTTCAAAAATGTCAGGTAGTAATAGTTACTATTCCTTAATATCTCTTAACATCAATGGACTCAATTCCCCAATAAAAAGACATAGACTCACAGACTGGATACAGAAACAGGACCCTACATTTTGCTGCATATAGGAAACATATCTCAGTGTCAAAGACAAACACTACCTTAGAATAAAAGGCTAGAAGACAATTTTACAAAAAAATGGTCTCAGGAAACAAGCTGGAGTAGCAATTCTAATATCGGATAAAATTGACTTTCAACCTAAAGTCATCAAAAGAGACACTGAAGGTCACTACTTGCTGGTCAAAGGGAAAATCCACCAAGAAGAACTCACAATACTGAACATCTATGCTCCAAAGGCAAGGGCACCCTCATTCGTGAAAGAAACTTTACTAAAGCTTAAAGCACACATTGCACCTAACACAATAATTGTGGGTGATCATCAATGGACCAATCAGGAAACCAGAAATTAAACAGGGACACAGTGAAACTAATTGAAGCTTTAGATCAATAGGATTTAACAGATATATAGAGAACATTTCATCCTAAAGCAAAAGATTATACCTTTTTCTCAACACCACACGGGACCTTCTCCAAAATCGATCATACAATTGGTAACAAGACAGATTTCAACAAATACAAGAAGATCAAACTAATCCCTTGCCTCATATCAGATCACTATGGAGTAAAAGTGGTCTTCAACAGCAAGAAAAACAACAGAAAGCCCACATACACATGGTAACTGAACAATACTCTACTCAATGATACCTTGGTCAAGGAAGAAATAAAGAAAGAAATCAAAGACTTTTTAAAATTCAATGAAAATGAAGGTACAACCTACGCAAACCTTTGGGACACAATGAAAGCGGTGCTAAGAAAAAAGCTCATACCCCTGAGTGCCTCCAAAAAGAAACAGGAGAGAGCACACACTAGCAGATTAACAGCATACCTGAAAGCACTGGAACAAAAAGAAGCTAATTCACCCAGGAGGAGTAGAAGACAAGAAATCATCAAACTAAGGGCTGAAATCAATCAAATAGAAACAAAGAGAACCATACAAAGAATCAACAAAACCAGGAGCTGGTTCTTTGAGAAAATCAACAAGATAGATAAACCCTTAGCCAGGCTAACCAAAGGGCACAGAGACAGTATTCAAATTAATAAAATTAGAAATGAAAAGGGGGATATAATGACAAAGACTGAGGAAATTCAAAAGATCATCAGATCCAACTACAAAAGTCTATACTCAACACAACTGGAGAATCTGGAGGAAATGGACAATTTCATAGACAGATACCAAATACCAAAATTAAATCAGGATCAATTAGATCAGCTAAACAGTCCCATAAGCCCTAGGGAAATAGAAGGCAATATAGAAAGCCTCCCAATCACAAAAAGTATGGGACCAGATGGTTTTAGTGCAGAATTCTATCAGGCCTTCAAAGAAGACCTAATACCAATACTATTCAAACTATTCCACAAAATAAAAACAGAAGGGACACTGCTCAACTCATTCTATGAAGCCACAATTACGCTGATAACAAAACCACACAAAGATCCAACAAAGAAAGAGAACTACAGGCCAATTTCCCTTATGAATATCGAAGCAAAAATACTAAATAAAATTCTTGCCAACCGAATCCAAGAACGTATTAAAACGATCATTCACCATGATCAAGTAGGCTTCATCCCAGGGATGCAGGGATGGTTCAATATACGGAAATCCATCAATGTAATCCACTACATAAACAAACTAAAGAAAAAAACATGCTCATCTCATTAGATACAGAAAAAGCATTTGATAAAATTCAGCAACCTTTCATGTTAAAAGTCCTGAAAAGAACAGGAATTCATGGCCCATACCTAAATATAGTAAAAAGCAATATACAGCAAACCAGTAGCCAACATCAAACTAAATGGAGAGAAACTTGAAGTAATCCCACTAAAATCAGGGACTGGACAAGGCTGCCCTCTCTCTCCATATCTTTTCAATGTAGTACTTGAAATTCTAGCGAGAACAATTAGACAACATAAGGAAGTCAAAGGGATACAAATTGGAAAGGAAGAAGTCAAACTATCATTATTTGCAGATGATATGATAGTATATGTAAGTGACCCAAAAAACTCCACCAAAGAACTCCTACAGCTGATAAACAACTTCAGCAAAGTGGCTGGTTATAAAATCAACTCAAGCAAATCAGTAGCCTTCCTGTACTCAAAGGACAAGCAGGCTGAGAAAGAAGTTAGGGAAATAACACCCTTCACAATAGCCACAAACAATATAAAGTATCTTGGCGTGACTCTAACCAAACAAGTGAAAGACCTGTATAACAGGAACTTCAAGTCCTTGAAGAAAGAAATCGAAGAAGACCTCAGGAAATGGAAAAATATTTCATGCTTTTGGATTGGCAGGATCATTATAGTAAAAATGGACATCTTGCCAAAAGCAATCTACAGATTCAATGCAATTCTCATCAAAATGCCAAATCAATTCTTCATAGACCTAGAATGAGCAATTCTCAAATTCATTTGGAGTAACAAACACAGGATAGCTAAAACCATTCCCAACAATAAAAGGACTTCGGGGGGAATCAATATCCCCGACCTCAAACAGTACTATAGAGCAATTGTATTAAAAACTGCATGGTATTGGTACAGCAACAGGCAAGTAGATCAATGGAATAGAATTGAAGATCCAGAAATAAACCCACAGAGTTATGGTCACTTGATCTTTGATAAAGGAGCTACAACCATCCAGAGGAAAAAAGATAGCCTTTTCAACAAATGGTGCTGGTTCAACTGGAGGTCAACATGCAGAAGAATGCAAATTGACCCACACTTATCTCCTTGCATTAAGATCAACTCCAAGTGGATCAAGGACCTCCACAAAAAACCAGACACACTGAAACTAATAGAAATGAAACTTGGGAGGACCCTGGAGGACATGGGCACAGGAGGAAAGTTCCTGAACAGAACACCAATAGCTTATGCTCTAAGATCAAGAATTGACAAATGAGAGCTCTTAAAATTACAAAGTTGCTGTAAGGAAAAAGACACTGTCAGAAGGACAAAACAGCAACCAACAAATTGGGAAAAGATCTTCACCCCCACATCCGACACAGGGCTAATATCCAATTTATACAAAGAACCCAAGAAGTTAGACCCCAAAGAACCAAAAAAACAGATTAAAAAATTGGGTACAGAGCTAAACTAGGAATTTTCACCAGAAGAAATTCGGATGGCTGACAAGCACCTTAAGAGATGTTCAACATCTGGCAAGGATGTGGAGAAAGAGGAACACTCCCCCACTGCTGGTGGGAATGCAAGCTGGTACAACCACTCTGGAAATCAGTATGGCGGTTCCTCAGAAAACTGGACATGATACTTCCGGAGGACCCAGCCATACCACTCCTGGGAATATACCCAGAAGATTCTCCAGCATGCAATAAGGATACATGCTCCACTATGTTCATAGCAGCCTTATATATAATAGCCAGAATCTGGAAAGAACCCAGATGTCCCTCAACAGAGGACTGGATACAAAAAATGTGGTATATGTACACAATGGAGTACTATTCAGCCATTAGAAACAATGAATTCATGAAATTCTTAGAGAAATGGATGGAGCTGGAGAATGTCATACTAAGTGAGGTGACCCAGTCTCAAAAGAATACCCATGGTATGCAGTCACTGATAAGTGGATATTAGCCTAGAAGCTTGGAACACCAAAGACATAAATCACATATCAAGTGATGTCTCACAAGAAGAAAGGAGTGGACACTGGTGCTAGAATGGACCAAAACATCATTGTGGGGGAGTACAAGAACAGTAAGGTGTGAGGGGGTGGATGAGGGAACAGGGGGAGGGAAAAGGGCATGTGGGACCTTTGGGGGTGGGGAACCAGAAAAAGGGAAATGAATTGTAAATATAGAATATATCCAATAAAAAAAAGAGATGTTCAACATCATTAGTCATCAGGGAAATGCAAATCAAAACAACCCCAAGATTCCACCTCACACCAGTCAGAATGGCTAAGATTAAAAACTCAAGAGACAACAGGTACTGGCGAGGATGTGGAGAAAGAGGATCACTCCTCCATTGTTGGTGGGATTGCAAGGTGGTACAACAGCTCTGGAAATCAGTAAGGCTGTTCCTCAGAAAATTGGGCATGACACTTCCAGAGGACCCTGGCATACCACTCCTGGGCATATACCCAGAGGATTCCCCCTGCATGCAATAAAGACACATGCTCCACTATGCTCATAGCAGCCTTATTTATAATAGCCAGAAACTGGAAAGAACCCAGATGTTTCTCAAAGGAGGAATGGATACAGAATATGTGGTATATTTATACAATGGAATACTACTCAGCAATTAAAAATAATGAATTCATGCAATTTGTAAGCAAATGGTTGGACCTGGAAAATATCATCCTAAGTGAGTCAACCCAATCACAAAGGAATTCACATAAGTTGCAATCACTGATTAGTGAGTGGATATTAATGAGCTCAGAAGCTCTGAATACTCAAGACACAATTAGCTAAGCAAAAGATTCCCAAGAAAAGGGATGCAGAGGACCCTCGTCCAGAAAAGACTAAATCTGGTTTTGTAGGAGAGTACCAGAACAGAGAAATGGTGGGGAAGAGGGGTGATTGGGGAATGGGGGGGAGAGGACTTATGGGACATATGGTGAGGGGGAAACTGAAAAGGGGAAAGCCTTTGGAATGTAAACAAAGAATATAGAAAATTATATATATATTATATATGTATATATATACATACATATACATACATATACATATATATACATACATATACATATATATATATATATATATATATATATATATATATATAGAAAGAAAAAAAACACATCCCAAACACTTGCAAAAAAAAAAAAAAGTCCAGGTTAGTTTGGGCTACATAGTAAGACCATGTCTTGAAAAATGCAATTATCATTAGGATTTTATTTATAAAATTAACATAATATATTTTATAACATATAGTATTTGAGTTACATTATTTTCAGCATTTTGGAATTACGTTGTTTTTCTCTATATTTGTGTCGATTAATTGCTACCTACTTCAATAAATAGTTTTCTGTAAAAAAAAAGTATACATTAAATAAAACCTAAAGCAAATACAGGAAGCAATTATATAAGGTTGAAGAGAGAGGTGAGCATAGCCAAAAGAATGAGTAAAGAAAACATGAAGATATAATTACTGAAAAAATTAATACATTGAATATAAACAACAGCAAAAAAAGAGAGAAAATGACTGCAATCAACATACATCTCCAAATAGCTTTAAATAGTAATGCCATCAATTCCCCAATCAAAATGCACAGGCTTACTTGAGGGTTCAAGAAACAAAACATAACTATTGTCTACATAAACTACATCTTAACCTTGAAGATAAGCAACAAAATGAAATGAAAGCATAGACAAAAGCACCCTATCAGATGGGACCATGAACTCACCAGGCATTGCTCAATTAATATCTGATAAGAGACTAGAAATTAAAACTCATTAGGATAAAGAAGAACACTTATTCTAATCAAAAGAATGATTATCCAAGAAGACATTAATATCTTACATATAATTGTACCAAACTGTCCTACATAATTTCATTAAAAATATAATATTGATACTAATTGGAAAAATTAGACTAAATTCATTAAGAGGAGGTGATTTTAGTAACCCACCATTTCTAACAGATAGTTAACCTTGATAAAAACTTAAGCAGAGAAACATTTAAATTTAAAGATATTTAAATTTAGCACACATAAATGGATTTAACATATATCAACAAAATAGTACACCTACACACCAAAGAACATACACTAAACAAAGCAGCACAACAATATGTGGTATATTCTCTAAAATATACCACATATTAAAACAAACAAAAATGTCTTAAAAACATCAGAGAAATGAAATAACTCTTTGTATCATAACTGAGCATAATACAAGAAAACTAAAATTGACAATACATAAATTTCTTGTAAGTACTTGAATTCTTGGAGGTTAAAGAATTCATTTCTAAATCATTAATGGGCCAAATAAGAAAGACTTGAGTTTTATAGAGGGTGAAAAGCATAGATATGTTAGCATTCTTCTACATGAAGACATTCTGTATGATCAGCATGATTTGTTAAAGATGTCTTTTTCCAGTGTGTATTTCTGTCTTCTTTATCAAAATTCAGATGACCATACGTGTTTAGATTTATGTCTGGGTGTTCAGTTCAATTCTGTTAATCAATGTTTTTGGTTTTACAACAATACCATATCATTTATTACTAACTATAGCTCTATAATAAACTTGAATTCAGAGATACGTCTAGCAGTTCTTTTATTTATTCAGGACTATTTTAGCTATCCTGGAATTTTATTTTCCATATGAAGTTGAAAATTGTTCTTTCAAGCTTTATAAAAATTTTATTAAAATTTTGATGTGGATTGTGTTTAATCTGTAGATTGCTCTTGGTAGGATAGCCACTTTCATGATGTTATTTCTATCGTCCATGAGCATGGGGTATCTTCCCATCTTCCGATGTCTTCTTTAATTTCTTTCTTCAAATACTTGAAGTTGTTGCCTTACACATATTTCACTTGCTTGGTTAGAGTTATCACCACAAGATAGTTTGTTTTGAGGCTATTTTAAAGGGTGTTTTTTTTCCTAATTTCTTTCTCAGTCTGTTTGTCATTTGTAAATAGTATGTCTAGTGGTGTGTGTGTGTGTGTGTGTGTGTGTGTGTGTGTGTGTGTGTGTGTGTGTGGTGTGTGAATCTTGTATCCAGCAACTTTGTCAAGAGTGTTTTCCAGCTGTAAGAGTTCCCTAGTGGAACTTTTTGAGACACTTCTATATACTATCATATCATCTGCAGATAATGATACTTTAACTTCTTCCTTCACAATTTTTATCCCCTTGATCTACTCTAACTGCTCCATTGCTCTGCCTAAAATTTCAAGTATAATCTTGAATCAATACTGAGAGAGTGGGCAGCCTTCTCATATTCATGAGTGTAGTGGGAATCTTTTGAGTTTCTCCCAATATGACTTGATGTTGGCTATTGGCTTGCTGTAAATTGACATTATTATGTTCAGGTATGTCCCTTGTAAAACTTATTTCTCCAAGACGTTTTTATCATGAAGGGGTGCTGGATTTGTCGTTTTATCACCACCTAATGAATGGTCGTGTGATTTTGTTCTTTCGGTTTGTTTATATAGTGGACTGCCATTACTGATTTTTGTATGTTGAACAATTCTTACAACTCTGGAGTAAAATCTACTTGATAATGATGAATGATCTTTTTGCTCTGTTATTGAATTCATTTAGCAAGTGTTTATTGATTATCTTATAGTTACTTTCAAAAAATTTTATAAGAAGGTAAAACATTTTTTTTCTTTCTCAGGAGTTCAGACAATTAGCAGACATATTTTATAGCTTCTTAGAAAGTAAAACTTTATTTCATAATATAAATACTTGCTCACTCCAACAACAAAGCACAAAGCAACAGCCATAAAAATAGATAAAAAGAAAACTATAATTATGATCTTTCGAGGCTTTACACTGTGTATGAAGTAATAAGTAAGTGCTTCAGAAAATAGAGATCTGAGATGTATCATGCTGACATAGTTATTAGTTGTGGTACTCTGGGCAATTATCTGATTCTCTTAATCTTGGTCTTCTTGGAAGTAAAATGAGAATCATAAAACTCTACAAATAATCCAGGGTTAGACAGAACCTTTACAGATGCGCTGATGAAATCAATTGCACTGGAGTCAAGCACTGCCCTTATTATGATGTTATATGATTCCACTTACAATTTACTCATGAGTTGAGTAAAATGTTCTCAGACATTTTGCAGAGGAATATCAAACTAAATAAAAAGTGGGGGATATTTAGAAAAAGCCTCTCCCAATTGCCGGTAGATAAGGATTCAACATGGTACTGAATTTGCTGAGTGCCAATGGTAAATCGTAAACAGATAGAACTAGAAAGACTGTCAAATACTTAATAAATCCTCCACTTCCTACAAATACTGCCACAGCGAATGCAGAGTTCATGAAAATGCAGGGCTTAGGCTAAATCTAAATCTCCACACTTCACAATAAAGTACGTTCAATTCTTCCATTCCCTCCCAGGGCTGCACAGTTGGCTCAAGATTAATGCTTTCTGGTTCCCCACCCCGAAAGGTCCCACATGCCCTTTGCCCTCCCCCTGCTCCCTCTTCCACCCCTTCCCTCTTCCCTGTTCTTGTATTCCCCTACACTGATGCTTTGATCTGTCCAGCACCAGCAAAAGGGAAATGAATTGTAAATATAGAATATATCCAATAAAAAAAATTGAAGATTATCATGAAAAAAAAAAGATTAATGCTTTCTCTCCAGTCTGTTTCAGCATTTCCTGCATGGTCTCCTCCTCTTCTTCCTCCTCCTCTTCCTCCTCCTCCTTCTTCTGTCTACTCATCTGCCTCCTCACTTTACCCTGAGGCTGTGTGAACATGAAATCAAAAGTGTGTGGTGTCAGAGCCAGTTAAAGATCTGCCTACTAGTTCTGGTCACTCAGTCAGTAATTCACAAGACGCTTAATCTCAGGGACAGGAGTTTGCATCCTATGTTGAGTGTCACTAATAATTGTTGGTTTGGGTTATTTTATTGGCTTCTTTTATCTAGCACCTTTCTCCTCCCCAATCCCTTCTAACCTCCTAGATAGACAAGAAAGAATGTTAGAGGAGAAACTTTATACTACATCTGGGTTTTAGGGGCATCAGTTTCCTATAGTCGAGTCCAATCTTTGCTGTCAAGGTATCTTCAATCAACAATTCAGCAAAATAGAAATTCAGCAAAAGCAGCAAAACAGCAAAAACAGCAGCAGGAACCAGAAGCGGTAGGGACCAGAAGCTGTAGGAACCAGCAGCAGTAGAGACCAGTAGCAGCAGGGCACAACAGCAGGGGAAACAGCAGTTGCTACCTCTCTCAGGGCTCTGAACTTTTTATACCCTCTCCAGAGTTCCCAGAATTCCAAATGTAAACTATCTTCAGCTGGCAAAATTACACCCCAGCCAGAGCCTGAGGCAAGTCATAGTTAGCTGCTGTGGACAATCTGAAGTAACTCCATATCCTTCAACTGGGATTAAAACAAAAACATATTCACCTGCCATAACTGGGAGTTTTGATATGATTTGGTTTGTTTTATAAAACCAAAATTTTCCCTGAGGGGAGAAAACGCAAAGAATTTCACAAGATCTAAGAATGGGAAGAGTATTTCAAGAAGGAAGAGACTACTAACGACCACTTCAGGTGTGACAATTTAAAAGAATAACTACCTACCAGGTGTTGAAAAACAGATGGTGACTATGAAACACATGCATAATAAATGTGCCCTAGTAGAGTGTAAATTTTAATGATTTTTCCTATTGAGTAGTTGAAATCAATAGGCCTTTATATCAATATTCAATAATACATTTTCTTCTAAAAATAGCAATAATAAATGGGTATCCATTGGTATTTTATACAATATTCAACTTTTCTTTTTCTAAGGTATACTATAATTTTGTTCTTTTACATCCAAGACATCAAAATATCCTTCCAGACTTACAAAATGGAGATATTTTATTAGTTTTATATCAAAATTTTAAGTATATTGGAAATATACTAATATAAAAATACTTCTAAATGTTGCAAATGATTGCTAATGGTCCTAATAAGAAATTAAATAATTTAAAATTTTAATTATTTTTTAATTTAATATTTGTCCACTAAAACAAATTTTATTATAAGGCATTCTTAACTCCCTTATGCAAAACTTATTATCTTAAACTCTCTCATAAAAATCTGTAACTCCAGAGCTGCATAACAGAAACAGGAGAATTATGGGACATTAAGGCCAGCCAGCTTTGTGAAAGAGCAAACTTCAGATTCAATAAGATGGAATATCTTGAAATATAAGGTGAGTGTAATAGTGGAAGAAACCTAAAATTGATCTTTGGCTACTTAAAGCAACATGCTACTACAAGTATACAAAGAAATATACCACACACATATGCGCGCGCACACACACACACACACACACACACACATACACACAAGCACACATGCACCTAAGTTTTACAGAGGGCATACAGATTTGAAGGCTGTAAAGTGCTATCAATGATGCTTGTGAGTTGCATATTGTTATTTTGTTGAATTTAGTTTATAGTTAGAGGAAATATTCCAATTTCTGTTCCTCATTAAGAGTTTGAACTATAGTAAAAGTTCACTAACAATCACTCTTGAGTAGATTTGTGTCTTTTAATAAAGAAAAAGCTGTATATTTTAGACATACATAGATTTATGAGTCTTCATCAATGTGTTTTAAATCTGCTACTAGTCAGTCAAAATAGAACTTGTTATAGAAATAAGTCATGTAAGCATTTGCTCCTCTACCACATATATTAACACAAAGAAGACAGAAGTAGAATAATGAATATGAATGCTAGAAACATTTACTATTGGGAAAAGCATGAGCAAAGTAAGGAGACAGATGAGTGGACAGGATGAGGAGGGGGACAAAGAGGGAGAGGAAGGAAGAGTGGGGAGAAGGGGGATGGGAAGGAGGAGGGGGAGGACAGGCACAGGAAGGAGGAAGAGGGAAACCTGAAATGGCCCTTCTTGAGAAAAACAATTAATCCTGAGCCAACTGTGCAGCCAGATAAGGGTCCTGAGATTAAAACATTTGCCATTGGTTTTCTCAGTGATTGTATAGCACACCCCTGCCAGTGGCGCAGATAATGATTATGATGAAATAATGTGGCATCCTATAGATAAGCTAGGTCTGAGGCATTTAAAAGAGGCTGTAAATTCCTATGGAATGCATTTCCCTTTTGCTAAATAAATATTAAGTAACTGGGCTTTCCAAAATAGAATTATTGGAAATGTTTAATAACAGCTGTGCCGGAGACAGTTCAGATGTTACAAGGCTTACTGCGGAGGAGGGTGGAAGTTGAGACTAAAACAAAATAGAAAACAAAATAGAACAAGGGAATGAACATTATTAAAGATCAACTGCTTGACAAAGGATGATATTCTGACCTACATGAACAGTTTCTGTTTGATGACACTATCGTAGGACAATGCCCCTTGGCAGTTTTAAGAGCTTGGGACAACTGTGAGGGTCCTGACAAAAGCCCCACCTCATTCCCTAAGATTGTAGAAGATTCTGGGGGAAGATTTCACAGATTTATTGCAAAGATTGGTTTTAGCTATAAACAAAACCATCCCAGACCCTGGTGCCAAACAAGTGTTAATAGAGACAGTGGTGTTTGAGAATGGGATCATCAAATGTGAAAGTGTTAATAGACTGTTAAAGGTACAGGCAGTGCCAGTTCATGGGTGGCTAAGGGACACATCGGCTCTCATGAGCATCATGCACATATCATAAGTAGCGTTATAGCTAGAGGTCTCAGAGGTCAAAATGCTTGGTGCTTTAATAGCAATGAATCTGGCCATTTACAAAGATCTCAAAATGTCCAATGCAGTGATATGGTACCTTTTGACAGACAAGGAAAAATGACACTTCTGGTGGCAATGGGTTCTCAGAAAGAATACCCAGGCTTCCTAGGGTTTGCAGCAAGAGCTGTCATTGGATGAGTGAAGCTCCATGAGGGACATATACATTTACTTTTGGCTGTCTGGAAATAAAATGGGGGCTAGCCAGCTCAAGAACCTGCAACAAAAATTATGAGCAGTTTCCCTCTGGCCATCCAGAAGGGAACAAGTCAGCAGAAATATTGCGACTAAGTATGGCGATCTCATGAACACCACTGAAGTTAGTGCTGCTCGAGATTTTCCCTATCCCCTTTTGCCATATCCCCAAAGGTTCAATATTAAAAACTAACCACTGGTATTATGGTCCTTGGCTCTCTCTCTCAGTATCTACTTATAACTAGAGTAGTTCATTAAAAAGGTATCACTGGGAAGTTCTTCCATGTGGAATGTTAAATTGTCCAACTTTATGTCAATATTTTGTGTAACAACAACTAAAAATAACTTGTAGGCAGTTTTATCAATATATTATTCATCATCACATGGATAATACTTTGTTGGCTTATTCTGATGCAGATACATTAGAAAAATATTTAAAGAAACATAAAGATTACTATTATGCTCAAGGTCACAGATTGCTCCTCAAAAATACAGAGAGTAGACTCTACTAACTATTCGGGTTACAAAATAAGTCAACAAAAAATACAACCACAGAAATGGACATATCTGAATATATCCTTGGCAAATTCTTAATGATTTTCAAAACTTAATGGGAGCTATTAATTGACTAAGGCCTATATATTGAATTTACTACTCATGAGTTAAGGATGTATTTCCAATTGTAGAAGTAGATTTGGACTTAAACAGTCCAGGATGGTTAACATCTGAAACAGAGAACTAACTCTGGTAGAACAGAGACTACAAGATGTGATGCAAATGTGGCTCAAATAAGTCATAAACTTAGTTATATTTTGGTTATCTTTTTCTTCAACTCTTTCTCCTCTTACTACATAAAGTAAAAAAAAAAATAAAGAATTACAATATTTAAAAAGTTTTCTAAATGAATCCCAAAAACTAAAATAAGACTACATCAATTGTTGAGAACAGACTTGGCCAAAATTGTAGAGCCTTTTACTAATGCTGAAATTATGTCTTTAGGTGTTATCAATGAAGATTTGCGGCATGCTTATAGTAACTATTTAGGAACAATTAACAACAGATATTCTAAATCCAAGCATCTTCAGTTTATAAAAAGAAATAATTGTAATCTCCCACATATTGTAAGGGAATACCAATTCATGAAATACCTACATTCTACTGATACAAACAGTATGGGAATGGCAGGCTATAAATCAGATAAAACAGAGTAATAAAAGGTCCATAAACTTTAGTTTAAAAATCAGAGTTATATATAATACTTATGGTAAAATTTTCCTGAATATCTTTTAAAATTACTAACTCTAACTATACAAAAAGAGTTGCATTACATGAAGAAACTGCTTAATTTGTTGCTCATGGTTTAGAATTAGTAGGTAATCAGAAATAGAAACTATGCATTATATTCCAGATATATACAATCTCATACAGGTTTGCCAGGTCCGTTGGTACTAGGAAATTAAGAAATTGATCAATTATTAATAGGCAATGTGTTAGAAGCCTCAAAAATTCATGAAAATACCATATTAACAGTAAAGGTTTAAAGAAAAAAATTTCTACCACTTGGCAACAAGGTAAGAAATTATAAGAAAATACCCTACTTGTTCTTTGTATAATTAAACTCTGTTACCCACCAGAAGTAATCCTAAGGGTAACAAAAGAAGTGAAATCTGGCAGAAGGATATGGTTTATTTGGAAATTTGCAAGACCAAAGTATTTGGAAAACTAGTGTGTATACCAACCATTGGTACATATTTGGGGTTTCATTGGGAAATTGTTTTGAGTTCTGACAAACGCAATTCTGTAATAACTCATTTATTGAAAATAATGGTAATTATAGGTATACCTGAAGAAATTACAACTGATAATACCCCTGCATATATCTCCAGTAATATGGTGTAATTCTTTTTTTTTTTTTAGTTATTTTTATTTTCTATATTCTATGTTTACATTTCAAAGGCTTTCCCCTTTCCCAGTTCCCACCCACCATAGTTCCCATAGTTCTTCTCCCCCCCAACTATTCCCCAATCATTCCCCCTCCTCCCTCGGTTTCTTTATTAAACTGGATGCAATCTTTACATGCCCAGGGTCCTCTCCTTTCTTCTTCTTGGGAATCATTTGACTTGCTATTTGTGTCTTGAGTATTTAGTGCTTCTGGGCTCATTAATATCCACTTATCAGTGATTGCATTTCATGTGCATTCTTTTGTGATTGGGTTAGCTCACTCAGGATGATATTTTCCAGGTCTAACCATTTACTTACAAATTGCATGAATTCATTATTTTTAATTGCTGAGTAGTATTCCATTGTATAAATATACCACATTTTCTGTATCCATTCCTCCTTTGAGGGATATTTGGGCTCCTTCCAATTTCTGGCTATTATAAACAAGGCTGCTATAAACATAGTGGAGCATGTGTCTTTATTGCATGTAGGGGAATCCTCTGGGTATATGCCCAGGAGTGGTATGCCAGGGTCCTCTGGAAGTGCCATGCCCAATTTTCTGAGGAACCGCCAAACTGATTTCCAGAGTGGTTTTACCATTTTGCAATCCCACCAACAGTGGAGGAGTGTTCCTCTTTCTCCACATCCTCGCCAGCACTTGTTGTCTCTTGAGTTTTTAATCTTAGCCATTCTGACTGGTGTGAGGTGGAATCTCAGGGTTGTTTTGATTTGCATTTCCCTGATGACTAATGATGTTGAACATCTCTTAAGGTGTTTCTCGGCCATCCGAATTTCTTCTGGTGAAAATTCTTTGTTTAGCTCTGTGCCCCATTTTTTGATAGGGTTATTTGGTTCTTTGCGGTCTAACTTCTTGAGTTCTTTGTATATATTGGATATTAGCCCTCTGTCGGATGTGGGGTTGGTAAAGATCTTTTCCCACTTTGTTGGTTGCCATTTTGGCCTTCGGACAGTGTCCTTTGCTTTGCAGAAACTTTGTAATTTTATGAGGTCCCATTTGTCGATTCTTGATCTTAGTGCGTACGCTATTGGTGTTCTGTTCAGGAACTTTTCCCCTGTGCCCAAGTCCTCCAGGGTCTTCCCAAGTTTCTTTTCTAATAGTTTCAGTGTGTCTGGTTTTATGTGGAGGTCCTTGATCCACTTGGAGTTGATCTTAGAGCAAAGAGATAAGAGTGGGTCAATTCGCATTCTTCTGCATGTTGACCTCCAGTTGAACCAGCACCATTTGTTGAAAAGGCTATCTTTATTCCATCGGATGGTTGTGGCTCCTTTATCAAAGATCAAGTGACCATAAGTCTGTGGGTTAATTTCAGGGTCTTCAATCCTGTTCCATTTATCTGTTTGCCTGTTGCTATACCAATACCATGCAGTTTTTAACACAATTGCTCTGTAGTACTGCTTGAAGTCAGGGATATTGATTCCCCCAGAAGTCCTTTTATTGTTGAGAATAGTTTTAGCTATCCTGGGTTTTTTGTTGCTCCAGATGAATTTGAGAATTGCTCTTTCTAGATCTATGAAGAATTGAGTTGGGATTTTGATGGGGATTGCATTGAATCTGTATATTGCTTTTGGCAAGATGGCCATTTTTACTATATTGATCCTGCCAATCCAGGAGCAAGAAATATTTTTCCATCTTCTGAGGTCTTCTTCGATTTCTTTCTTCAAGGACTTGAAATTCCTGTTGTACAGATCTTTCGCTTGTTTGGTTAGAGTTACGCCAAGATACTTTATGTTGTTTGTGGCTATTGTGAAGGGTGTTATTTCCCTAATTTCTTTCTCAGCCTGCTTGTCCTTTGAGTACAAGAAGGCCACTGACTTGCTTGAGTTAATTTTATAACCTGCCACTTTGCTGAAGTTGTTTATCAGCTGTAGAAGTTCTCTGGTGGAGTTTTTTGGGTCGCTTAGGTAAACTATCATATCATCTGCAAATAATGATAGTTTCACTTCTTCCTTTCCAATTTGTATCCCTTTGACTTCCTTATGTTGTCTAATTGCTCTTGCTAGAACTTCAAGTACTATATTGAAAAGATATGGAGAGAGAGGGCAGCCTTGTCTAGTCCCTGATTTTAGTGGGAATGCTTCAAGTTTCTCTTCATTTATTTTGATGTTGGCTACTGGTTTGCTGTAGATTGCTTTTACTATGTTTAGGTATGGGCCTTGAATTCCTGCTCTTTCCAAGACTTTTAGCATGAAAGGATGCTGAATTTTGTCGAATGCTTTTTCAGCATCTAATGAGATGACCATGTGGTTTTTTTCTTTCAGTTTGTTTATGTAGTGGATTACATTGATGGATTTCCGTATATTGAACCATCCCTGCATCCCTGGGATGAAGCCTACTTGATCATGGTGGATGATCGTTTTGATGTGCTCTTGGATTCGGTTAGCAAGAATTTTATTTAGTATTTTTGCATCTATATTCATCAGAGAAATTGGCCTGAAGTTCTCTTTCTTTGTTGGATCTTTTTGTGGTTTAGGTATTAGCGTAATTGTGGCTTCGAAGAATGAGTTGGGCAGTGTCCCTTCTGTCTCTATTTTGTGGAATAGTTTGGAGAGTATTGGTGTTAAGTCTTCTTTGAAGGTCTGGTAGAATTCTGCACTAAAACCATCTGGTCCCGTACTTTTTTTGGTTGGGAGGCTTTCTATAACCCCTTCTATTTCTTTAGGGGTTATGGGACTATTTAGCTGGTCTACTTGATGCTGATTTAATTTTGGTATTTGATATCTGTCTAGGAAATCGTCCATTTCCTCCAGATTCTCCAGTTGTTTTGAGTATAGACCTTTGTAGTAGGATCTGATGATCTTTTGAATTTCCTCAGTTTCTGTTGTTATGTCTCCCTTTTCATTTCTAATTTTGTTAATTTGTATACTGTCTCTGTGTCCTTTGGTTAGTCTGGCTAAGTGTTTATCTATCTTGTTGATTTTCTCAAAGAACCAGCTCCTGGTCTTGTTGATTCTTTGTATGGTTCTCTTTGTTTCTATTTGATTGATTTCAGCCCTGAGTTTGATGATTTCTTGTCTTCTACTCCTCCTGGGTGAATTAACTTGTTTTTCTTCCAGGGCTTTAAGGTGTGCCATTAAGCTGCTAGTGTATGCTCTCTCCAGTTTCTTTTTGGATGCACTTAGAGCTATGAGTTTTCCTCTTAGCACTGCTTTCATTGTGTCCCATAGATTTGGGTAGGTTGTACCTTCATTTTCATTGAATTCTAAAAAGTCTTTGATTTCTTTTTTTATTTCTTCCTTGACCAAGGTGTCATTGAGTAGAGTATTGTTCAGTTTCCATGTGTATGTGGGCTTTCTGTTGTTTTTGTTGCTATTGAAGACCACTCTTACTCCATGGTGATCTGATAAGAGGCATGGGATTAGCTCGATCTTCTTGTATTTGTTGACATCTGTCTTGTGACCAATTATATGGTCTATTTTGGAGAAGGTACCATGCGGTGCTGAGAAAAAGGTATATTCTTTAGCTTTAGGATGAAATGTTCTATATATATCTGTTAAATCCAATTGGTCCAGAGTTTCAATTAGTTTCACTGTGTCCCTGTTTAGTTTCTGCTTTCCTGATCGGTCCATTGAGGAGAGTGGGGTGTTGAAGTCACCCACAATTATTGTGTTAGGTGTAATGTGTGCTTTAAGCTTTAGTAAGGTTTCTTTTACGAAGGAGGGTGCCCTTGCATTTGGAGCATAGATGTTCAGTATTGAGAACTCTTCCTGGTGGATTTTCCCTTTGGCCAGCAAGAAGTGACCTTCTGAGTCTCTTTGGATGATTTTAGGTTGAAAGTCAATTTTATCTGATATTAGAATGGCTACTCCAGCTTGTTTCCTGAGACCATTTGCTTGTAAAATTGTCCTCCAGCCTTTTACTCTAAGGTAGTGTTTGTCTTTAACACTGAGATTTGTTTCCTGTATGCAGCAAAATGTAGGGTCCTGTTTCCGTATCCAGTCTGTTAATCTATGTCTTTTTATTGGGGAATTGAGTCCATTGACGTTAAGAGATATTAAGGAATAGTAATTATTACCTCCAGACATTTTTGAAATTATATTTATTTATCTTATTTATTTTTTATATTCGAGAGGTTATCTTCTTTTGGGTTTGATGAGAGGAGGTTTCTATCTTGCTTCTTCCCGGGTGTAGTTTCCGTCCTTGTCTTGGTGTTTTCCCCCTATTATCCTTTGTAGGGCTGGATTTGTGGAGAGATATCTTGCAAATTTGGTTTTGTCATGGAATACCTTGATGTCTCCATCAATGGCAATTGAGAGTTTTGCTGGGTAAAGTAGTTTTGGCTGAAGTTTGTGTTCTCTTAGAGTTTGCATGATATCTGCCCAGGATCTTCTAGCTTTCATGGTCTCAGGTGAGAAGTCTGGTGTTATTCTGATAGGTTTTCCTTTATATGTTACTTGGCCTTTTTCTCTTGCTGCCTTTAGTATTCTTTCTTTGTTTATTACATTTGGAGTTTTGATTATTATGTGACAGGATGTATTTCTGTTCTGGTCCAGTCTGTTTGGGGTTCTATAGGCTTCTTGTATATTCATGGGCATCTCTCTCCTTAGGTTGGGGAAGTTTTCTTCCATAATTTTATAGAAGATATTAGCTGGCCCTTTAACTTGTAAATCTTCACTCTCGTCTATACCTATAATCCTTAGGTTTGGTCTTCTCATAGTGTCTTGGATTTCCTGGATGTTTTGGGTTACCACCTTTTTGCATTTAGTATTTTCTTTGACTGTTGAATCAATGGTTCCTATGTTATCTTCGGCTTCTGAGATTCTGTCTTCTATCTCTTGTATTCTATTGTTGATACTTGCGTCTATGGCCCCTGATTTCTTCCCCAGGTTTTCTATCTCCAATGTTGTCTCCCTCTGTGATTTCTTAGTTGTTTCTACTTCTGTTTTTAGTATCTGGATGGATGTGCTCAGATCTTTCGCTTGCTTGATTGTGTTTCTTTATGATGTATTTCTTTAATAGATTTTTGTGCTTCCTCTTTCATAGCTTCTACTTGTTGGCCCACGTTCTTCTGTAGTTCTTTAAGTGACTTTTGTCTTTCTTCCTTATTGTCTTCTTCTCTTTGATCCATCTTCTCCTGCATTTCTTGAAGTGATTTTTGTATTTGCCTCGTAAAGGCTTCTAACTTTTGATCCATTTTCTCCTCTATTTCTTTACGAGATTTTTCTATGTGTTCAGCTACCAGCATCCTGACCAGTGATTTTATATCCAAGTCTTGTTTTTCTGGTGTTTTAGGGTATCCAGGGATTCCTGTTGTTGGAGAACTGGGTTCAGATGCTGTCATGTTGCCTTGATTTTTGTTAGTAACGTTCCTTCGTTTTCCTTTTGCCATCTGGTTATTTCTGGTTTTAGTTGGCCTTGTTGTCAGTGGCTGGTGTTTGAATCTCCTGTGAGGCTGGGCTCACCTGTTGTTTCTCTATTGGTGAATATGTGTGACTGCTGCTTTAAGGGATCATAAGCTGGCTGCCACCCATGCGATTGTAGCCCCTGTTGGAGTCTGTCTACCTGGGCTTCTCCAGTTGTGTCCTGGTTGCAAGGAACTCCGAGAGCCTAGGAGATCCCCCGTGAGGGTAGCCCTGGAAGGGGTGTTTACCTGGGCCTTTCCAGCTGTGTCCTGGTTGCAATATGGAGGCCCGCTGCTACACCGCTGGTCTAGGGGCCGGCGAGCTGGTTGCAGAACGCAGCCTAGGTGCTCACCAGAGGGCGGGGATGTCCCACAGAGCCTGGGCCCTTCCAGCTGTGTCCTGGTTGCAATATGGAGGCCCGCCGCTACACCGCTGGTCCAGGGGCCGGCGAGCTGGTTGCAGAAGCAGCCTTGGTGCTCACCAGAGGGCTCAGGGATGTCCCACAGAGCCTAGGCGGGACTCCGCCTGCTTGGCTCCGAGACCCTAGCAGATACCCCCGTGAGTGTAGCCCTGGAAGGGGTGTTTACCTGGGCCTTTCCAGCTGTGTCCTGGTTGCAATATGGAGGCCCGCCGCTACACCGCTGGTCTCTTTGCATATTATAATATAAAGTATAACACAAAAGCCTAAAGGAAAAGCAGTTATATAAAGATGCAGTAATACTTTAAAATAAATGCTTATATAAAAAAGGAGGAACCCAGATGTCCCTCAAGGAGGAATGAATTCAGAAAATATGGTATATATACACAATGGAGTACTATTTTTCCTTTAAAAACAATGGATTCATGACATTCTTAGACAAATGGATGGAACTAGAGGCTATCATCTTAAGTGAGGTAACCCAATCACAAAAGAACACTCATGTATGTACTCACTGATAAGCAGATATTAGCCTAGAATCTTGGAATACCCAAGACACAATTCACATATCAAATGATGCCCAAGAAGAAGGAAGGAGTGGCCCCTGGAAAGGCTCAGTGCAGCAGTGTTGGGGAATACCAGGACAGGGAAGTGGGAAAGGGTGGACTGGGGAACAGGGGGAGGGAAGAGGGCTTATGGGACTTTCTGGGCTGGGAGGAGGGCTTTCAGGAAAGGGGAAATCATTTGAAATGTAAATAAAGAATATATGAATTTTTAAAAGGAAGAATAAAGAACCCCAGGAATAGATTATGAAATGCTTTAACTTTAAATTTTCTCAATGTTAATGGAAGTAATAAAAACAAACACAAGATGCTGGGTTATAGGAAAATGTGGAATTAAATCAGCATATGTACTATAAGGATGCACTAACATCAGTTTGAGAGCCTGCAGTAGTTTTGTGTTAGAGACGTGGTTTTGTTTGTGTTTCTTTAAAGAATGAAAAAATAGGGATTCCATCAAAACTTATAAAGATTATGACTGAGCAGAAAAACCTTAACCTCTAATGTGAAATATGTGTAGATCATTGATAATATCTCTGTTTAAATTTTCTCACTAAATGCAGTGCAATAGTTGCTTAAAATAAAAAAAAAAGGAAAAAAGTAGTGAGAATTTTAGTTTCGTTAAAAAAAAATAGTTGTCATGTGAATATATTTTGTTAATCTTGGGTATGTGATATGGGACTGCTTCAGGTTGTACACAGCAGCTAATTGATTTTTTTCATGCTGTGGCAGGGGCAGGATTCTGCCAGCTGTAGAAAGATGACATTTATAATTCTGGAGACTCTTGAGAGGGAATAAAAAGGCTAGAGCTCAAAGAGGCAGTGACTGATTCTCCTCTTGCTGCTGCCTGTGCTGCTGTTGGTCCCTGCTACTCCTGATGTCTTCAATTGTTTTTGCTCTTTTGCTGAATTGCTGTTTTGCTGCATTGCTGGTTGGCAATATCCTAACCATGAAGACTGGACTTGTCCCTAGGAACTAGATGACCCAAATCAACAGGAAGTAGCATAAAGAGATTTTTACACACACACACACACACACACACACACACACACACATGTTCCCTTCTAACCTTTTTTCTTGCCTACCTAGTGTTAAGAGGTTGGAAGGGATTGGAGTGGAGAAGGGTGCTAGAACAAAGAACCCCCAAAAAGTAACCAAAAAGAAAGATTGAACCCTGTGTTGGTTGATTTTATTTTCACAGTTCCTTTACACAATCTTCCATATATGTAGTATATATTAAAATGTACTATGTTTTCTCTTTTTATCCATCTTCCTCCTTGTATACCTATCTATTAGTTAAAATATACTTTTTGTTTGTTCACACAGAAATATGCTCTAGATCATAAGAAGTGTGGATTGTAAGAGAAACAAGAACCAAACACGTTTATAGCTTGTGGACAGCTGGTGTTAAACACAAGTAGACTTACATCTTTAAATTATTAGATAGTAGGAACAGGTGACATAAGAGACATAAGTGAGTTCTCTAACACCCTGCCCTCTCTGTTTTTTGTTTTTGTTTTTGTTTTTCAAGACAGGGTTTCTTTGCATAACCCTGGCTGTCCTGGAACACATTCTGTAGACCAGGTTGGCCTCAAACTCAGAAATCTGCCTGCCTCTACCTCCCAAGTGCTAAAATTAAAGGTGTGTACTACTGCTGACTTTATTTGCATATGAGTATAGGTGTGTATGTGTACACTATGCAATAGTGAAGATGAGAGAACTATGTCTAGTAAGCAATATAACATGTAAGTGGAGTTCTTAAGGATGAGCTTTACTTATCAAAAACAAAAAGCCATTATCTATAAATCAATTATTATGGACTAATCTGAAAGATATAAAACATTATATCTATAGTACATTGAATCAACACACAATACAAGAAAATAAACACAGTATAATGCCTAGAGAATAATCCTGGCTTGAAAGATATTATTGTACTCTCATCTTTGCTGGTAGTAAAGTTTAAAGAGCTGGTAATATGGAGTCCTAAGCATAGCAAAGTTGCAGCCAAAATGTGGAAAGTCTTCAGGGAGGATCTAGGAAAAGAAACTTTAAATGGCGTACAGAGAAATGAGTTTATAAGGACTGAGGAAGAAATCCAGCAAAACAGAGATCTGAGGCTGTAGAAAACAAAGGGCTGGGAGAAGTCAAGATTGAACCGGCTGTACATTCTGGTCACTGGAAATGTTCTATACATGTCCAGTCAACAGAAGTAACTAAATAAGGTCACCTTAGCTTGGATTTTATTACTGTGAAAAGGCACAGTGACCATGGTCACTGTTCTAATGGAAAGCATTTCATTGGGGCTGGCTTATGGTTCAAAGAAAGTCTAAGTCATTATCAGCATGACAGGAACTGGCGGAGTTGAGAGTTCTACAGTTTGGTCTGAAGGCAGCAGAAGGTGACTTGCATCACACTGGGCATGACTTGAGTATGGTAGATTTCAAAACCCGCCACACACTAACACTCTTCTTCCATCAAGGCCACAGCTACACCAACAGCCCATTCTTTCTAACACTGCACTCCCTATATGCCAAGCATTCAAACACATGAGTTTAAAGGGGTACATGTCTATTCAAACCACCACAAACGTCAATAAAGAAGCTGGAATTTCTCACACTCCTACCTAAGAGATACCCTAGTCTATGGGTTTTACACTACGGAAAAGCTTTTGGCATTTTAAGACTAGAGTTGGCAGTAAGAGAGCTGAATTAGGCCTATCACAATAGAACAAGAGGAACCTTATACAATTAGAAAAAAATCTTATGAAAACATATCCAGTCTAGCCTTTCTTTACTACCCATTTCACATGCCTAAGAAAGATTCTATTCATGGATGAACTAGGAAAATATTATTTATATTTTGCTCTTTTATAACCCCTTATCTATTAAATTGTTAATTGCTATTAATCTTTCTTCCCGAAAGCATTCAAACCCTTTCTAATATTTTAAATCTCCACAGGAAACCCCTTTAGTGAAAAATATGAATGTTTTATATATTGATCACTGCAACATATGCTCATTTTTTAAAACCTTTTCTATGTTAGTTTACCAATACCATGGACCCAGAATTCTTCAAGAAACAGAAATCTAATTAAGCCAAACAGGTGTCTTAGTTATAGTTTCTATTGCTGTGATAAAGAACAACATCAAAAACAATGGTAAGAGGGAAGGATTTATTTCACCTATTTCATCTTTCTGGGTTAACATTCCAGGAATTGGAGCAGAGGCCATGGGGAGGAACGCCATGTTTTTCAAGTATAAGGGCTGTATCCTCAAGCTTGTAGCACCCGGGACAAAGAGCCCACAGAAAGCTGGACTCTTGCATGTAAGCTTACATTTTTCAAAACCTAGTTTAATAAGGGTACCCAAATGCTTTAAGTTCCCTTCCAGCCTACCACCTACCAGGACTAGTGGAAAGAAAGGTTAATAGGGCAAAGAAGAATGTGGACCTGTTTAGAAATAGTTCTTTGGAGCAAATCCAATCTGTGTTGTCAGAATATCAGCAGTTCAGTACATACAAATCAGCAGTGGCATCCTAATCCACTCCCAAACACCATTCATGAATCAGCAGCCATAGTTCAATCCAGAAGAAACCACGAAGTTCTGCCAATTGGCTTGAGTCAGCTGAAGTGGAAACAAACCGTGGAAACACTTGAAGTTATTTGATGTGTTTCTTTCTACAAAGTCGCAAAAATGATGACCAGCAAAGAGTGGCAAACCAAACCAATACCACACAGTATCATCCAGTCTATTGGGTTTTATTTATATTCTTTCCATGCAACACATGTTTTCTCAAGTTAGTGCATTAAAAACAATAACATGCCCCCTTTCCAGGTGTCTTTCAAAAAACATCACATGTCTGTTCTTACACCAGTCAGAATGGCTAAGATTAAAAACTCAGGAAATAGCAGGTGTTGGGGAGCATGTGGAGAAAGAGGATCATTCCTCCACTGCTGGTGGGACTGCAAGCTGGTACAACCACTCTGGAAATCAGTCTGGCGGATTCCTCAGAAAACTGGACACGATACTTCCAGAGGACCCAGCCATACCACTCCTGGGCATATACCCAGAAGATTTCCCAGCATGCTCCACTATGTTCATAGCAGCCTTATTTATAATAGCCAGAAGCTGGAAAGAACCCAGATGTCCCTCAATGGAGGAATGGATACAAAAATATGGTATATATACACAATGGAGTACTATTCAGCCATTAGAAATAATGAATTCATGAAATTCTTAGAGAAATGGATGGAGCTGGAGAACATCATCCTAAGTGAGGTAACCCAGTCTCAAAAGAATGCGCATGGTATGCACTCACTGATATTAGCCTAGAATCTTGGGACACCAAAGACACAATCTATATACCAAATGATATCCAACAAGAAGGAAGTAGACCCTGGTTCTGGAAAGGCTCAAAGGATCAGTGTAGGGGAATACCAGAACAGGGAAGTGGAAAGGGGTGGATGGGGGAACACGGGGAGGGAAAAGGGCATGTGGAACCTTTGTGGGGCAGGGAACCAGAAAAAGGGAAATGAAATGTAAATATTAAAAAAAAATCTTCCCACATGTCTTCCTCAGCACAAACATCCTCCTATAAGATAGTTTCCAGAAAAAAAAAATTATGGACACAACTGAATCTCCAAAGAAACAAGAAATTTCTACTTCATGTGTACATCAATTATTTATCAAGAAAATATACCTCACTTTTACCCATGGAAAATCTGGTGGCAATATTGTCACAAATGTGTTTTCCTCTTTCAAGATAACTCTAGCTTCTGCTAAAATTGACATACCTGTAGCCAAAAAAGTCACTACCTCTTGAGTCAGGTGCTATTTTATTATTTGAAACTATTTCACTACACTTGAAGCAATTAAGCCTGTTGACTGTATATAAATTAATCATGTTGCCCAGATCTCTAGATCTTTAAATTCATTTCTCTAAGCACAAATTGTCAGATGCTCATGCCTTCTTACATTCCAGAGTGTTTTCTGACTATCTTCATTTACTCAAATTTATTTTGCAGTTCTAGGAAGTTTTGACTTGAAGCACATCTATCATTTGTAAGATAATAGGAGGCAATATTCCACACTGGGCCAGGTACTACTTTTGAGGTCCTAGGTATGTAGGCTAAGATTTTCCAAATAATATTACAAGATAGAAATGATTGCAAGAATTTAGTCACAGAACAAAAAAAAAATTTTTAAATATGCATTTAATACCAAATATACCGGGCATTGCAACAGAAGGTAGATCAATTACAGAATATAAGAAAAACTCTATTACACATTTATAATATTGTCCATTAATTATTTTTTTACCTTTGGGTTTGTGGAATAGAAAGATTCCTATAATATATTCAAAACAGTTTACCTTGTAGCTGAAGAAATCTTAGACTATATACAAAAAGTAAGCATTAAATTTATTAGTGGTGATAAAGGTATGTTCTGCATCTGAAACATAATTCTGATCCCACTAGAGCTAGACTTAGAGGTACTTTTATTCCACCATGTAGGTGATGGCAGGGAAACATGAGTCACCTGAAAGAACAATATGAACTTTTAGCCCCTGAAGTATCACTCTTCCCCTGATATGAAAACTGTTTAAAAGTAGAAGGAAGGCTGAGTAATGAGTAGTTGTAACAAAGACATGATTAATAATGCAATAATTCTTTATAAGATGATCATAAACATTTTGTATTGGAGTTAAAATTAAGTTTATATACAGATGAATTTTTGACATGGATCTGAGAATATCTAATATTAATATTGCTCAATAAAGAAATTTGAAGCCATCCCACACCCAGAGAGCCTAACTCAAGGGAGGTCTGTCATAACCAAGCTAACAGAGACACATCTTACTTCTGGTCTGAAACTCTGCCTGGGGCAGATTGAGTGCTCCAGACCTCCTTCAACACCCAAAGCTGTCTGTCATAACCAGGCTCACAGGTGAGACCGCCTCACTTCCAATAACTGAACTAATTGGGACCTTCACGGAGCCCAGCAGACTAAGAGCCTATTTGCCCTACATGAGACACATCTTACTTCCTGTCTGCAACTCCAGACCTAAAGAGATTGTCATAAAGGTACAAGAAACCATCAGAACACCAAATATATTTGACCAGAAAAGAAATTCCTCCAGTCACATAATAATCAAAACTCTAAATACATAGAACAAAGGAAGAATATTAAAAAACAGTAAGGGAAAATGGTCAAGTAACATAAAAAGGCAGACCTATCAGAACTATACCATACTTCTCAATAGAGACTCTAAAATCCAGATCTTAGACAGATATCATAAAAACCCTAAGAGAAAACAAATCCCAGCTGAGGCTAATACACCCAGCAAAATTCTCAATAACCATAGATGGAGAAACCACATTTAAACATCTTTCCATTAATCTAGCCCCACAGAGGATAATAAAAGAAAAACTCCAATGTAACAAAACTATACCCAAAGAAAACTGAGAAATTAATCTGCTCACAACAAACTCAAAAGAAGAGAACCACAAAAACATAATACCACCTCTAACAACAACAACAAAAAAAAAAACCAGGAAGCAACAATCATTGGTCTTTAATATCTCTCAACATCAATGGACTCAATTCCCCAATAAAAAGACATAAGCTAAGAGAGTGGATACATAAATAGGACCCAAAATTTGCTGCATACAGGAAACATGCCTCAGTGACAAAGACACATACTACCTCAGAGTAAAAGGCTAGAAAATAATTCCAAGCAAATAGTCCCAAGAAACAAGCTAGAGCAAACATTCTGATATCCAGTAATATTGTCTTCCATGCAAAAATTATCAAGAGTTGAGGAATGACACTTAATACATATCAAATAAAAGAACCACCAAGATGAACTCGAAATTCTGAACATCTATGCCCCAAATGCAATGGTACCCACATTTGTAAAAGAAACATTGCTAAATCCTTAAACACATATCAAAACTCATACAATAATAGTAGAGGCTTCAACATCCCACTCTCATCAATGGGCATATCATGGAAATGGATTTAAGATATCTACATTTCACCACAAAATAAAAGAATATACCTTCTTCTCAGCACCTCAAATCACCTCCAAAATTGACCGTATAATCAGACACAAAAAGCCTGAACATATATAAAAAGATTTAAATAATTCCATTTATTCTAGCAGATCACCACAGACTAAAGCTGGTCTTCAATAACAACAGAAGCAGAAAGCCCCCACATACTCTCTACACAATGAAACCTGAACAACTCTCTACTCAATGAAAACTTGGTCAGGAAAGAAATAAAGAAAGAAAATAAAGACTTTCTAGAATTTAACAAAAATGAAGCCACAGCATACCCAAATTTATGGGACACAATGAAAGCAGTGCTAAGAGGAAAATTCATAGCACTAAATGCATTCATAAGGAAATGGGAGAGATCCTATGCTAGCAACTTTACACTACATCTGAAAACTCTAGAACAAAAAGAAGCAAACATACTCAGAAGAGTACAAGGGAAATAGTCAAACTCAGGGCTGAAATCAACTAATTAGAAACAAAAAGTATACAAATAATCAACAAAACTGAAACTTTTTGTGGATGATATGATAGTATACATAAGCAACCCAAAAAATTCTACAAGAGAACTCCTGCATCTGATAAACAACTACAAAAAGTGACTGGATATAGTATTAACTCAGACAAATCAGTAGGCATCTACTATGCAAATGATAAATTGGTTGAGAAAGAAATCAGGGAAACAATGCCCTTCACAATAGTCACAAATAATATAAAACGTCTTGGTATAAATCTAACTAAGCAAGTAAAAGACCTGTGTGAAAAGAACGTCAAGTCAATGAAGAAAGAAATTGAAGAGCCTCGGATGATGGGTAGATCCCACATGCTCATTGATCTGAAGAATTAACATAGTGAAAATAGCCATCTTACTAAAAGTAATCTATATGTTCAATGCAACCATCAGCAAAATTATAACTCAATTTTTCACCAAGAAAGAAAGAGCAGTACTCAACTTCATATGGAACAGCAACAATAAAAACAGAAGAAGGAAAACCATTCCCAACAATAAAAGAACTTCTGCAGAAAGTTCCCTGATATAATAATGCTGTACTACAGAGCAATAGTGATGAAAAGTTACATGGCATTGGTACAGAGACAGACAGGAACACCAATAGAATAGAATAGAATTAAAGACCCAGAAATAAACCCACACACCTATGGTCACTTGATCTTTGACAAAGAAGCCAAAACCATACAATGGGGAAAAAAAGAAAGCATTTTTTAACAAATGGTGCTGGTTTAACAGTTGGTCTGCAAGGAGAAGAAACCAAACTGAACCATTTTTACCTCCTTGGAAAAAGCTCAAGGTCAAGTGGATCAAGGATCTCCACATTAAACCAGATTTGCTGAATCTAATGGAAGAGAAAGTGGGACATAACCTCGAACATATTGGCACAAAGGAAAATGTATTGATCAGAATACAAATGGGTCAGACTCTAAGATAAACAACTGACAAAGGACACTTTTAATAGGACAAAACAGCAGCATACGGCTTGAGAAAAGATCTTTATCAACCTCACATTTGATAGAGGGTTAATATCCGAAATATACAAAGAACTCAAGATGGTAAACTCCAGAAAACCAAATAATCCAACCTAAAATGGGATACAGAGATACACAAGGAATTCTAAGCTGAGGAATCTTAAATAGCTGAGAATCACCTAAAGAAATGTTTAACATGCTTAGTCTTCAGGGAAATGCAAATCAAAACAGTCCTGAGATTCCACTTCACAGCAGTCAGAACAGCTAAGATCAAAAATTCAGGTGACAGCAGATGCTGATGTGGATGTGGAGAAAGGCTAACATTCCTCCCTTTTTGGTGGGATTGCAAGCAGCTACAACCACTTTGGAAATCAATCTGCCAATTGCTCAGAAAATTGGAAATAGTTCTACCTGCAGACCCAGCTATACCACTCCTGGCCATATACCCAAAAGATGTTCCACCATATCACAATAATACATGCTCCACTATGTTCATAGCAGCTCTATTTATAATAGCCAGAAACTGGAAACAACCCAGATGTACTTCAACAGAAGAATAGATACAGAAAATGTGGTACATTTACATAATGGGATACTTCTCAGCTATTAAAAATGACAACTTCACAGTTGCAGGGAAATGGAACTAGATAGATAGACCTAGGAAATATACTCCGTGAGGTAAACCAAACCCAAAGCACATGCATGGTATGCACTCTCTGATGAGTGGTTATTACCCTCAAAGCTCAGAATATCCACAATACAACTCATAGACCATATGAAGATAAACAAGAGGGAAGGCCAAAGCGTGAATGCTATGGTCCCTCTTAGATGGGGAAATAAATAATCACAGGAGGCAGACAGAGGGAAGAACCTGGATGGAAAAGTGGAGAGGGATGAAAAAGGGGGTACAGGATCTGTTATGGGAAGAGACAGGAAAGAAGTCCAGAGGGTCAGAATAATGAATAGAAATATGTAGCAGAGGGGCATGGAGGGGGGGGAACCACTAGAAAGTCTCAGATGTCAGGAATCCAAGAGGATCCTAAAACCCAATGGGGATGACATTGGCCAAAAAGGTGAAAAGACCACCTCCAGTAAATACACGTGGCCCCCCAGTTGAGGGATGGGGCTCTCTACCCATTTAAAAACATTAACCCAAAATTGTTCCTTTCTTTTTTTCTATATTCTTTGTTTATATTCCAAATGATTTTCCCTTTCCAGGTTCCCCCCTCCCCATAAGTCCCATAAACCCTCTATCCTCCGCCCATTCTCCAATCAACCACCTCCGACTTCTCTATCCTGGCAATCCCCTACAATGCTGCATCAATCATTTCCAGGACAAGGGACCTCTCCTTCCTTCTTGGGAATTATTTGATAGGAGAGTTGTGTCTTGGGTATTTAGAGCTTCTTGGGTATTTAGAGCTTCTGGGCTAATATCTACTTATCAGTGACTGCATTCCATGTGTGTTCTTTTGTGAATGAGTTACCTCACTTAGTATGATATTTTCCAGTTTCAACCATTTGCCTAAGAATTTCATGAATTTATTGTTTCTAATGGCTGAGTAGTTCTCCATTGTGTATATATACCACATTTTCTGTATCCATTCCTCCACTGAGGGACATCTGGGTTCTTTCCAGTTTCTGGCTATTATAAATAAGGCTGCAATTAACATAGTGGTGCATGGGTCCTTACTGCATGCCAGGAATCCTCTGGGTATATGCACAGGAGTGATATAGCAGGGTCCTCTGGAAGTGTCATGCCCAGTTTTCTGATTTCCAGAGTTGTTGTACCATCTTGCAATCCCACCAGCAGTGGAGGAGTGTTCCTCTTCCTCCACATCTTGACCAACGTCTGCTGTCTCCTGAGTTTTTAATCTTAGCTATTCTGACTAGTGTGAGGTGAAATCTTGGGGTTGTTTTGATTTGCATTTCCCTAATGACTAATGATGTTGAACATTTCTTAAGATGCTTCTCAGCCATTGAAGTTCTTCAGATGAAAAAAAGATTGAAACACTTCTGTTCATATGCTTCTAACACCTCTGGAGTTTTTTTTCACATTATTTACAGGATTTTAAAGTAACTTTTGAGTCCTGTCATAACAAATGATCCCAAAGTTACTAAACAAAGGTTATACAAGATTCCCATCTTATAGTTATGTAAGACCCCTGCTGTGGGAGTTACTGGTCTAAAACAAGTTTGTCAACAAGGAGAGTTCATTCATGAAAACTCTCTAGTAAGGTCTAATTGTGTTCCCGGGCTGCTGACAGTTCAGTTCTTTGAAGTGACAGGAAAAGACCTCATTTTCCTTGTTCCTTACTATCTAAGAACATTTTGTAGAGTCTGTAGGATGTTTATTCTTGGAGGGTTCTTTTCGACATCTTCAAAGCTGGAGTGAGGTATTGAGGGTTTATTTTTGTCTTCCATTTCAGAACTTACCAATAGCTTTTTGCTTATCTCTTTTATTTTGTAATTTTTCCTTTTTATTACATCTTATTTATCATAGTAGGGTCATGCATGCTGTCGAAGACATGCAGAAGTCATGAAAGAACTGCAGAAATCAGTGCTCTCAGTATTCTAAGAGCATGCCAAACACAAGCTTGAGAGAATGTTCCTTTAGTCTTTATCCATTTCACTTGACTGTCTTTCACTCTTAACAGACATGGAATTACTTCTAGCTAAGCAACTATAGGACAACCCATCCATTGCAAACCTCAACTTTAATTGTATTTATAATTCACAAATTACAAAGATTGAGTTATTAGACAATATGATGACAATAAATAATAATATGATGCCAAATGTTTATTTTGAACTTTAATCTGAGGATCTAATTCAATCGAGAAAAAACTGTAAAGTGTGCTTTTATAATCAGTTAATAGTTTTTGTCTTGATAGATATTGTATTTTTACTTATTTTGAAGTTTAGGTAAAATTACTAGTATTATATGTTTTATAAAATGCTAATGAAACAAAAATGCTATATATTTAATGAATTTTATATTTTCCAATAGTTAAGTAAATGTCTACCAAGCATTTTACTTATATAAATAATATTTATCTTCACTTTATATTTTATATGTATATATTTTTATTCCACAGACCTAATTTATGCAAAAAAAATTAAGTATGATATTTAAAATCTTAATCATAATTCTATGTGTAATCTTGATTTATATTGACTAGGTTACATTAAATAAATTATATCAACCCTATGTGATTATACTTTACAGAAGATGTACCCTTTGGTCAGCATGCTGAGCTAATGGTGATTATTGAAATTCTAAGTTTAATTGCTGAATACAGCAATGAGGATCAAATTCGCTGTGTCCTGTCACTAGCCACCAAGGCTCCCGAGTGTCATAATTCATAAACATACTTAGGGCACATCACACATATCCTTCAGGTTCTATTTATTTAGTACTATAATTGTTTCCATGTCAAGTCTTCAATGAAAATTTAGTTACAGGTAAAATGGAGAAATAAACGGAAATCATTTCCCTTGCGAAGATTCTTTTAATGAATACAGAAGAAAAAGATCACAAGCTTAACAAATGAGGAAAATTGATTTCATCTGAATGTATAGTTGATATTGAAGTTAATGTGTAGGGACCAGCTCTAAATCTTGCACTGTGCCAGGACTGCTCAGATTTATGTGTTGGATTTGTGTGGTGCTTGCTCTTACCTTTCTTCTATTATTTTTCCACATGGGCTACTTTATTGATAAATCAAAAGAAAAGGGATCAAATAGCTAAAGCAAGAAAGCAATAAAATGCACACTTCAGGGTTGTAGCCAATCTAATTAATTTTTCATTTGGTTCTTATGTATTAGCAACGAATCAATTTGAGATTATGTTTACAGAGTTATAAAAGGAGAGGAGTCCAGACCCTCCATTTGTTGTCTAGGTTGTCCAAATTAGTTAGTTAAACGATCCCCAAGGATATCATAAAGTATACGGATAGGTAGCTGTAAGAACCTTCATGTTTAATTACAGACCAAGTCATCAACACTTCCTGCACACATTAACTCTGAAGGAAGTGTGAAATTGTCAGATCAAGCAAATGAATTCCTACTTTAGTCCTTTTTCTTTTCCTTTTCATTGACATATTTTACCTAAAATGTCCTCAGAGAACTATTTTAGCAGCAGGGGATTTCGACCACAAAAATGACTACCCTTCAATGAAAAGAGTTCTTACTCAAATGAAAGGTGATATTAAGATTAATGGTCTTTATCCTATAAGAATTCTCAATTGTAGGTATATAATGAATCACTCCAGAAAATAGAACTGCCTGAAATAAGCAGAAAGCATATTATAGTTCATAAAAGTGAAAAGCGGGATAAACAAATGATATTTTTGTAAAAATAGAATTCTCAGTATATTAAAGAAAAGCATTGTGTTGTGTGTAGATGAAAGTTCAAAGGTTCATCACAAGGTTTAAGGTGCATTTATAAACTGAGAAACCAAATTTCTGGGAGTTTTAAGAAAGTAAGGAGAATATCAAGCAACCTTTAGAATCATCTTTAAATTTTACCTATTTAATTTGTCTTCAACATTCTGACTTACCTGTGTTTACAATGCTCACCACTTCCCTGGGTTTTTAGAGCCTTTCTAGCAACTGTGCCTAATCCCAGCTATGATTAAAGCAGAATCTACTATTATATCACGTTACCACATACAGTGCTGTTAAAGTTATTTCAGAATCTATAAAAATGCATTCTATTCATCTGTGCCTACAATTGTATAACTTTCCTACAACTTAGGAAAAGGAATCATGGTCTCGGAGAAGGTCTGCTGAGGCTACCACTTCTCAGCCTCCTCGGACTTATGAGAATGTTGCGCTCACTTGTCCATGAACTCCCTTTCGCCCTCCCTCACTCTGGCCCTCACTTAGTCACTCATTCCCCCTTTCCTATCTCATTTGACTGCTCTGGTCAATTTCACATTTTCTTTATTATTACCCTAATACTATAAACAAGGATGGAACTTTAAATTTCTTAATTAAAGAATTATCTTGATTAATTAGAGCTTTTAATTTTGAATATTTATATTCCAACTGTTGATCTATGAGGCACTGAGAAAGCTGAAATGAGCAAATGAGGAGAGAGAGAGAGAGAGAGAGAGAGAGAGAGAGAGAGAGAGAGAGAGAGAGAGAGAGAGAGAGTTATTCAGGGTAACTAAAACATAATTTACACATTTTAAAATTCACTGTCTTAGGATAAGGTCTGACATACTGAATTACTGAATTGACCCTATGACCACATTAATATGTAGTGTACTTAAATTTCCCTGAATAAGGCCATGACTATCACTATCATAGGCAAAGAACCTTCACCCCCTCATCTCTGAAAGTTTTGATGTAATTTCTGTTCTTTCTTCTTTGCCTTTCTCAGAATAAACCTTAAGTGAAAAAAAAACATTATCCTTTGTGTGCTATCTTTTTGCCCTACAATGACTGGTTTTGAGATGAAAGTCACATTTAATTTTAATCATACTTAATTGTTTATAAATTCAATTTTCAGATAGATTCTATTGTATATGAACCCACTTATATTTGACAGGTGATGGATATTAGTGAGGCTTTAGAACATCAACCCCTTTCTAAAGTTCTTGTAGCACTCATTTTCCCCTCAGGATATTCAGGACTTCTCCACATATTCCAATGGTAGCAAGTGAAGTTTGAAAACCAAATCTCTTTTGTTGGTTTGCACATAAAGGGTGAGCTACACACCACTCAATTTCACATTTTCTTTACTATTGTTATAATATGTTAAACAAGAAGAGAAAGTCAGAGCTTTTAATTTTGAATATTTAAATCCCAACTGTTGATCTATGAAGCATGGAGAAAGTTGAAAGAAGCAAATAAGCTCCCCAAGCATGTCTCCTCAAATGTAAAACATCAGTTGTGATGCCTCTTCCGACACTTGCTTAGTGCACTATGGGCCAAAGAAGAGAAACAAAACAACATTAATTGTAAAAACTAGAGTGATTGTAAGGAGGGGTCAGTCTATGCGCCATTATCTATAAACCATTCTCAGAAAGGGGGAATCTGACAATAAGTGGAAATGACATTTTAAATATTACTAGATAAGGTGACAAAGCATATACAGCCAAGCCAAAAGCAATAGCAGTATTGGAGAAATTATCGAATGCCTCAGTTGACAAAGGGACATTTTGTGCATTTGGGAAATTTTTGGTATAACTTTAATATCCACCAAAATGTTGTGTGCCTAATTTGTGGTATTCAAAAGAATATGCTATGTCATTAAAATAAATTAACAAGAGCTAAATACTCTAAATGAAAATATTAAGAATTCATTACTGGATTTGGAAAGTTACATATATATATGTGTGTGTGTGTGTGTGTGTGTGTGTGTGTGTGTGTGTGTAAGATTTGTATATATATGTATATGTATATATACATATATATATATAAATCTTACATATATATAATATCTTACACATATATATACATATATATATTTATATATATACATATATATACATATATATATATAAAAGATTTATGTTATTTTACCAGCTCAAGTCATTACAAGAGTAACAAAGAATATATGAGAAAAGAAGACTGCCAGTGGAGTATAGGCACAGGAAAATTTAAATTTTGGATAAAACTAATACACTTTTACTAGATATTTTCCTTTTCAACATTAGAATAAAATTACACACCTGGCAAACCCAGCAGCCACGGAGTCTGCCCTGTCCCCTCTGTACTCCGTCTTCTTTTTTTCTCTATATTCTTTGTTTACATTACGAATGCTTTCTCCTTCCCCAGCCCCCCCCATATGTCCCATAAGTCCTCCTCCCTCCGCCCATTCCCCAATCACCCCCTTCCCATTTCTCTGTTTTGGTACTCCCCTATAATACTGGATCAAGTCTTTTCAAAACCAGGGCCCTTTCCTTCCTTCTTCTTGGGAATCATATGATTAGATAATTGTGTCTTGAGTATTCCATCTTCTGACCCACACCTTTAACCACAATCCCAAAGGTCCATAGCCATCAGGTACCACACCAAATGAGGTCTTTACCCCAATTCATTGCCTGTCTGCCCCTCTGGGTAAGCCCAGCAGCAGCAAGCTCCATCCTGCCCCCCTCTGAACTCTATTTCCTGGGCCATAACTCTGCCTATATCTCTGGATGCCTGTGGTCCCCCAGGACAAAGAAATAAGACAACTAAACACCAATCCTCTCCAGCTGGATCTCCTAGCAAGGCCAACAGCTATGAAGTCTGTCCTCCATCATGGACTTGTCAGTGTCTATGAGACCCTATGAGCCCTGCTTAGTTCATTTTGTGGGCCATGTTCTCTTGTTGTCCTCGGTCCCTCTGGCTTGTACTATCCTTCCTCTCACTCTTCTGTGTGGTTCCCTGAGTTCTGTCTACTGTTTGGCAATGGGTCTCTGCACCTGCTCCCATCAGCTGCTGAAGGAAACCTCTCTGATGATGATTCAGCTAGACACCAATCTGTGAGCCTAGAATACCATTAAGAATATTATATAGTAGTAGTAGTAGTAGTAGTAGTAGTAGTAGTAGTAGTAGTAGTAGTTGTTGTTGTAGTAGTAATCTTTTTTTCCTTTTGGGTCAGTCATGATTGGTTGTACTATAGGACTCTGTGCCATACAGATTCCAATATCAATGACTAGTCAAACTTGAGACCCTTGCCAGGAGAGGGAGCCCATGCGTAACACTGCCTGTATTACCTGGAACCAAAGGATGGATGCAGTATCTTCACCTATGAGACAAATTTCACAAAGTTAGTCCCTACTTTATTTCATTTCAGAAGAGCCGAATATGGGAATGAGAGTTAGGAGATACATTTGCCTTCCTCTACTTAGAGTCAGAAGGTAGTCACAACTGTGCACTAAAATGACTTGGAAATTAAAATGATGTGGATGTCTGGGGATTAATGCAAGTGTGTCTAACTTAAATGCCCTGTAGTAAGAAGCAGTCATTAGTGTCCTTTAAAGCTTATTAAGACCAGGAGAGATGGCTCAGTAGATAAAATCACTTGCTGCTGAAGACTGAGTTTGATTACTGAATCCCAGAGTAGGAGAGAACTAACTCTTCTGGCTTCTCAACTCCATACATGTGCCATGGGACATGGGCACCAATATACACACATGCATTTTACATGCACACACTTTAATAATAAATACAAATATTTTTGTATTAATAAAACCTTCTGAAGGCTTTATTAATATATGGCTGGGACTGAGACATATTGTACTAAAACTTGAGAAGTGTACACACTTGGGTGGAATATAGAATAAAGCAAAATAATTTTTGCCCTGTGGATGTAGGAGGTATATGTTTAGAGAATAAAGTAAAAGAATTCTCAAATCAAATTGGCTATATAGCAATGGCTTATTTAAAGTGATGGTAAAACAGGAGTTAGGGGACTGCCACCTTCACCTCAGCAGTACTGAGTAAACCTATTGCACTGAAGTAAATGATAAACATATATGTACACACATATATACATCCATATATTATCCATATATTATCCATATTTTATCCGTATATCCATACATCCATATATTAATATATAATATATTTACATATATTACATGTATATGCATTTATATTATACATATACATATATGTATATATATGTAATAAACTCTAAAGACAACCCATGAAACACTAAGAAGCAGCAGGAAGATCCAACTTCAACACATCAAGGATGAGTTGGCAGTTTTTCAGATTTGGGGATGCAAATGCATCTGTGTTTCCTAGCAACCACTGCCTTTACCACAATGAGAGAGATTTAAAGCAGTCACATTTTATTTCTACTTGAGTAACACGAGCTTTGGTTTATGGCCCTTTTTCCTCTAGCCCCGTAATTAAATGACTAAATCCTATCCACGGCATTATCTACAGAACATGATTGGAGAAAAATTACCCATTAGAGAGAAGGGGTATTGCTATTATTGCTTTTGAGGCCTATAACCACCCACTCTCTCTAAGAACCCTATTATGGTTGAGCATTCGTGTTATTGGTATTGCAACTCAATTCACATATATCACAGGGTAGACTCCATTTACTGTCAGTCCATATTTCTTAGTCTCTTCTAATAACTTATTCATTTGTGTGTTTCGCTTCATAGGAAGTTATGTTTCAGGATCTCCATCACTGCAGATGCCTATGGAGACGATTCGCATAGGACAATAAACTGTATCACACTTCCAAGAAAGTCCACGCATTTGCTGCTTCACCTTAGATTTCAGCCAGCGGTTCATCAGTCCTCTTCACAGTGATTGATGGCATTCAGATATTTACTCTCGGTTCAGATGAGCAGCAATAACATAAGCAATCACTTCCCAGTAGACACAGACTCGGAAAGAACCATCATAAATCAGGGCAAGCCGACTATGTGATCAGATGACTTACATATTTATTTATTTTAATTAAAGGCAATTATGCTAATAGTTTGGGTCCATGCCTTTAAGTTCTTCTCCCAAGAAAAAAAGAGCAGGTAAGCATACATATTAGGCAATGACAATGTGCTCGTCAAGTATATTTAATTGACAGAATAGCTTTAAGTGTCCAGTGAGCCTTCACTTTCTTTCCTTCCATCATGCTTGCCTAAGTATAAGATTTCCCCCTTTCCATGTTTAAATTCATTTCCTTGACAACAAGCATTGCAAAGCCCTCAATGATTTCTCTGTGCCAAATGAATTTCTGTCACAAGGCTCAGATGAAATCTGTCTACTCCTGGTGACCAAATTGATCCAGCTGCAGCACAAGATGAAACAGATCATTCATCTAAGTTTGGCTATGCCAAAGGTTGTTCTCTCCTCCTCCACAGCACAGTCACTGAAACGTGGGCTACGGACTTTATCTCACAGCCTGAGCTCTAAGACTGGTGAGTGTTTTCATTACCTGTGGCCATCAATGGCTTCGGGACACAATTAATCAAGGTGGAAATGCTTCATTATTTTAATGAAGGTATTCACTTTCCTTTAGCTAGGATAAAAATAAAGTCCAGGGCAAAGAAATTTTTTCTCATTATTTTTGAATATAGGGAGTGAGGGAAATAAATGGAAAAGGAAGCCTGCTGTGCCTTCCGCAGCTACTTTCTGGGATCAGCACAGAAGCCCGAGACACAGAAGCTCTTTACTCTTTACAAGGAAGCAGGAAGACAACATGGCTGCCAAGATTACATTCTGGTCTTCAGATGCTTTTTTATCCTCCATATCTTAAGAAAAACCTTTTTTGTTTTCTGTCAAGAAAAATGGGAAATTCTAGGTATTATTGCAATGATATAAAAATGAATGACCTTAGTGCTTGGAAATAAGATCAGATCTCTGCATTCTACTAAGTTGTTGCTAACGGGTATGTTTTGCAGGTAGGAAAAAAAATAAGATAAGCAAGGCACGTATCCATAGCCTTCAAGTTAGAATTATTTTTACTTAAACGGTGAGCCTCAATAGGTAGTGTATATCGGAATAACCAACATTGTGGATTGCTGGGCCCACCTACGGAAATATCTAAAAAATTCATAACAAACTAAACCTACCATGGAGATTGAATAATGAGTAACTCAGTTGAAAAGACCATTAGAAAGGCTCACACTTATTCAGCACATATTACAGTTTAGGGCATTAGTTTATAGCTTAGATGAAAATAATTTGCCTTTACATGGCACTGCACAAAATGAAACATTGTTTAATATCATATTAGATAGAAATAAAAAGAAATGTGTCTGATGCTACTGGACAGAATAAATTTTAAGGTTGGTGAGAACAATTCCCAATCCCATAACTTTCTCATGAACTCTTCTATGAGGCCTATCTCAACTTGGGTATAGCACCAATTCTGTCTTATGCTTTCCAATCCATGGCTCTTGCATATTCAAAAATTAAATTCTATCTGTTCAATATCCAAATATTGTCAGTAAGGAGCTACTTTTCTCTAGGAGAAAAATTCTAAACTTTTAGAAAGTTATTTCAGGGCAAAAGGTACAAATGGATGAGTACAAGAGTACTAACTATGTGACTGGTGGACTTCCCAGTAGATGAAAGCATCCACCACTCACCATTTCTCCAAAGGACCCAGATTCAATTGCCAACACTCACAAGGCTGCCCATAGCCCTCTCTGCAACCCCAGTGATAGGCTATTCCACACCTTTCCTGACCTGCAAGAGCGCCAGATATGCTCATGGTGCACAAATACATGTGCCGTCAAAATAATAATACTCATAAAATGAAAATAAATTAATCCAAAAATAAAGAGTCCGAAAGCTTTTACCTCATATCACCAGTGCTCAGTTCTAAATACTTCAGGGCCATTCTTTCTTTCTTTCTTTCTTTCTTTCTTTCTTTCTTTCTTTCTTTTTCTTTCTTCCTTTCTTTCTTTCTCATATCATTATGAGCTTTACTAGTAATGGAGTCAAATGGACACATAGGCAGAACTTGCCGTCCTTGGAGAACCACAAACAAAAGTACTATTTCAAGAGCATTATTTTGATAAGAAATGTTTCCGTCAAGATGAATAGAGTTGATAAGCTCAGAGTCCCTAAAGAGTTTCTCAAAGTTGCACTTTCAAAAAATTAATAACACAAAGGAGAGTGCTTTAGGAAATGAAGAGTACAGTAACTACATTCTGTTTTATTAGAGAAAGATAGGCTTCCTTCCCAGGGTAACAAGATTTTTCACAGCTATCTGCCTTCCAGAATGATTAGATCTATTTAAACCCATCATGGTCACAGTGTGTCTGTTGATTCCATGCATGTCATGGGACTCTGGGGGAAAACAGCCCTGTGCACTGGAAAGGCATTATCCTGGCAGCTGGAGGATGCCTAACTCCAGACTACTTCTGTGTTACTTTGCTTTTCTGACAATGCCACGAGGGACTCTGAGTTTGAAGAACCTCCAGAGAGTAATAATGCAGGCGTTAATCGTTAGCATCTCCCAGAATTCTTGTAGTTCTCATCTCCTCCAGATTTTCAGGCTGCTGTTTGTGTAATTGAAGAAAACGACATAGCCAAAGGGAGGCAATTTATCTTGTGAACCTCTCCACGGCACAGCAACCTAACGGGGTTGAATAACAAAAATCCAGGCAAAAAAATAATAATTGATCATCAGAGGCCCGTGTGTGTGTGTGTGTGTGTGTGTGTGTGTGTGTGTGTGTGTGTGGCTTCTCCTATTTTAAAACCACGAACTTGTAGGCTGAAAATAAAATAATTTCAAGATGCAATAAAAACTGTAGAATTTAAAACAAACCCAAAGAAATGGGAATCTCAGTGAAGAGATGTGGAAGAGGATAGGCATTTATATTCAATCCCAATAAATACTGAGACATGACAGCCTGGGCTGTACTATCTGCCTGATACTCACTGGCTTTGCAATTCCAATTTGAAAAGATGTTTAGAGATCATTATTCTAATGCAACCAGTTATATTCATGACATAGAATATAGTACAAGTGTCTGGACATTTTCTCAGTATTTATTCTTTTATTTCTGTTATATATTTCAGAAAAAACTTGCACTGAATTTCAGGAATAAAAACACACACAACTGCCAAACAGAAGAATCTACAAAATTTTAAACTGGTATCCTAGAAAATCTATAGTTCTCTCTCAATCTCTCTCTCTCTCTCTCTCTCTCTCTCTCTCTCTCTCTCTCTCTCTCTCACACACACACACACACACACACACACACATCTCCCCTCATCTATCCCTCTGTGAGTATGTATGTTTTTTGTTTGTTATGTATGTATGTTTGTGTATGTGTATGTATGTATGTATGTATGTGCACGTATGTGTATGTGGTTGTGTGCCCATGTGGGTGAGTGTTTCTGTGGTCTAAGAGTATTTTAAATTTTTCAGTTTAGCTGGTACCTGAGACCATTAGCATATGCAGAAGAGCAAGCAAGAAAGAGGGAAATGGTAGATAATTATCTATGAATGCCAACAGTTTCTATAAAACCGAACTTTGACCTTACCAAATCAGAACATACAAATTATCTGGGCCTTTTTTTTATTGGTTAGAATTCTAAAGAGTCTAAGAATCTTGTCATGTCCCTCAAACTATTTCAATAACTTAGAGAATCATATGGGACATATGGTGGTGGTGGGGGAACTGGGAAAGGGGAAAGCCTTTGGAATCTTTGGAATGTAAACAAAGAATATAGAATAAAAAATTTTAAAAATTTTTTAAAAAAAGAACATAGTAAAGAAAATCAAACAATGAAGAATTAAAAGCCACTGAGGTCCAAAATGTTGTGAATGCAATAGAAAACCCCTTAGTCAGCCTAAAAGCTTGCTCACAAGCTTTTTCTGCTTCTCTAGGTAGTTCTGGCCATCCTGGATCTAACTCTACAGACTAGGCTAGCCATAACTCAGAGATCCACCTTCCCTTGTCTCCCAAGTACTAAGGTTAAAGGCATATGCCTGGTGCCACGATTTCTTTATATCTTTCACCACTGCTTTCAGCATCTTCCAATCTAAGCCTTTTAGCATAGCCTGCTGGGAACTTGGCAACTCCAGGCCCAGCTGCTTTGGTATTGTAGGTGGCCATTGCTGCATCTCTCCATACACCACTCCTTAGGAGCTCTCTTTGCTATTCTTTCATATCACCTTCCTTCTCCATGGCTGCATTAGGTATTCTGATGGGAGAATGAGACTATATCAAAATGACTGACTAATCATGCTGACTGAATGAGTAGAAAGGAAAATAAACAAACTGGGCTTTCAATCTGCTGAACTAATTGTAAATGCTACCAAAGCCACAAAGGAGATAACTGGGATCGGACAACAGTAAAGATGCTACCAACAAACCCAGTTTCACCTCTGAGTGGTCCCACCACCTGCCAACATCAATGCCGTGAGGACCAAGTTTCTGACACATAAACTATGAAGGGGCACACAAATCATATACAAACATAGCACAAAACTTCTGAGGAGTACTCATGCGTCAATGCATGGCAGGTGACATAGTGAACTGACAGGAAAACAAAGAATTAAAACCGGAGAAGGAGTAAATTATAAGTCCGATTTCAAGAATCCAAATTAAAGTAGAAAATTGCGTAAAATAATGAGCCCATGCTCAGTCCAATGGTTGGCTGCAAGCATTATTTGTCAGGCTCTGGCAGATATCCTGAAGCAAAACATAGAAATGCAATGTATTCAATGCATTTGACAAAAATGTAAAGAGTGAATATTAAGGCAAATTCCCTTGAACTCTGTAGGACCCCCATGGGCTTCTGCATCTTTGTGGAAACTTCCTGGCTTCCTCATTTCACATATTCTCCAGTAGCATTTTATTTCTATGAAAAAATACATTGCTATCTACTTTTTAACAACTCCTTCAGCTAGTGGGACTGTCCTTTGAATGTAACACACACATGTGCACACACACACACACACACACACACTACCCATTCATACTCACACACACAAACACGAGCCATACATACATACACACAGGCACACACCACATAGGCACACAAGCCACACTCACACACACCACGTACACTCTACGTATCATACGTGCACTCCACATACATTCCCTCACACACAAATGCCACACACACTTATCCTCATACACACAGACACATACACACAAAGGCACTCATACCACACACACACACTCGCACACACACACACAACCATATGTACACACACACACACACACTCATACCACACACACAAATACCACACAAAGTCATGCTCAAACTCAAAACACACACACACACACACACACACACACCATACATATATGCATGTAGACACGGGCACACACACACACAGACACACACAGCATCTGCTGTTGTCATTGACAAAGCTAAAGCCTTATTCCTCTGTACCGTTAACACATAGTACCCTTAGACTCTAATATTCAACTTCCCTGGTTCTAATTGCTTACTGTCCAGCTGCATCTAGCTTTGCTCTTTCTTTTTTTTTAATTAGATATTTTCTTTATTTACATTTCAAATGTTATCCCCTTTTCTCATTTCCCCTCTGAAAACCCCCTATCCCGTCCCCCCTCCCCCTGCTCACTAACCCACCTATTCCTGCTTCCCTTACCTGGCTCTTTCTTTCCAAATAGGATGGGATTATCTACTCTGAAAAGAGTCTGTGGGTATCCTCATTCTGGACAAATTCACTCTCTGAAATGTAAGCATTCCTTTTGGATCTATGTCACATACCTGCCTCTCTTACAAGAGTCACACATACATGCATGTCCTTAACTGAATTTCATCTATGCCTTTTCTGCAAAGGAATATTTTGTTTAAATTTTACCTTAAAAACCTAAGTTCCCTCAGTGTGGTTGAATTCAGAGGCACTAAAGAAAATGACATACTACCTACAAATTGATAAATCTCTGCAGTAATTTATGTTGGAAGCCAAGATTAACATTTATATACAGCAAGGGGCCAGAGGCTAGAGAGAAAGGGAGGAAGTAAAGGTCAAATGTATAGGTAAATGTTGGTGTCTCAGTTTTTTAACATCTAGTTTGTAGATGGATTAACTAAAGATTAATTTTTTTAAAACAAAACTGAGGAAGATTTGTATGTGAAACTTCACCCTTGTGCTTTTAGTGAGAGAATTCCAAGCCAAATAGAAACAGGTTAATTATTATGTACATAAATACATAATGTTACACAAATAAATGTTAATACACAAATTTATATAAATCTTTACACTGAACTCCAATACTAAATATGACGAAGTAGCCAGCATAACATTGGCAAGAATGACAGACATAGAAGGTAAGGTTCACTACATCCTTGTTATTTCCCTCTTTAAATATCTTACCAGACATAATTATGAAATTGTGAATGGATTTTCAGAGTTTCTATCCTGAAATGATTTTCCTTAGCACATTAAGAATTTCTCTTTACCGTTGATGTTGCTCATGGAAAGAAATACTAAAATACAAAACTGGAGAAATTCAAAAGTGAAGTGATAAGCAGTCTTCGAAAGGGTGTTTTACCTTCAGAATATTTCCACTTGCTAGCATTAGAAAGCTCTCATATTGTGTGATAACAGTTTCCTCTGACACCTTGCAATACAGGCAAGCCACCCTGTTGGGCTCCAGCAAGCTATGAATGAATCATTGCCATTCACTGCGGCTGTTCTCGGAGAGTCACAGGGCACATCTTCACACGCTCAGACTTTTTTCTTCTCATTCAGCTCCATCCAACACAGCATGTCTGTCTTAGCTGTCTGTGCTCCAGGCAGTGGATTGTTCTCAGCATATGTTTCACAGAGCTGCTCTTGCTGCTCCAAAACACAGTGATCTGAGTGTTTGTTTCTTTACTCTTCCTTCCTAGGACTGCCACAGAATTAACACTCATTTAATCTTCCACTCTGGAAATTCTGTGAATGTACAGCAGCGTTCGTACTACCCCCAGCCTTTTCTAATCCATCTGTCATCCTTCAGGAAACTGCTAATGACATCTTTCCTCCTTCTGTAGATGTTCTGTGCAGTGTTTTCAGCTCCAGGTGATCTATTAGGCAAATGTATGTCTTTTATGTCTGAATATCAAAGTGTTAGTTTTAAATGAGAATGGCTAGGCAAGCCATCCAGATAATGTAGTTTTCCATGTCCTAGGCACTGATCAACCAAACTCAAATCAAGTCTAGGCTTTGACAATGGAGCGAGCGTATTATTTGAGGACAGCATTAAAAACTCACATTATTTCAAACACTTCCCCTGCAAGAATCAACTATTTCGTCTTTATTTAGTGGTACCCTGCGATCCTTAGTAGGCTATGGGATGTTCAAAACATGTTAGGCGCACATATGCTGCCAACTGCCAGATGATGCTGTTGCACAGGACACCATGTGTGGGAGTAGGGTGGGAGGGAGCCAGACAAGGACTGATGCAGTGCTGACAGACCTGAGGGGAGCAGATGGCCGTGAATACGCACAAAGCTTTAAAATACACAGCATCTCTCATTCCAATTACATGGGGACGTCTTCTATGCCAGAGTTTTGAAAACTAATTGCCTTGGGTAGCCATGACCATGACTGTGTTTGTCCAAAAGGGAATCTAGAATGGGTCGTACAGAAAACAAAGTGACATGAATGTTCTGACACTCTACTAACTCATTTATTCAGCTACTCATTAATTATATGATTTTATAGTTCATAGGTTTCAGAAGAGGCATGCAAGAGTATGTCAGATGCCCTTTGATCTTAAATGGTAGGAAAAAAATAGAAAAGGTCAGAGGTCAGAAATGCTTATGCGTAGTACCATCAAATGGAAAAACTCCAAATTATTTAGATATTATTTTTACAAAAACCCATTAATATCTATAGTTTAGCTTATGCAAAAAGAAGGGGATTGAGTGAGGATTTCGGCTGAGTAAGTGTCCAAAATAAATAAAAAATAAATGTGTCTCTAACACTTTTCCAGTGAGAAAGCTTTGTTTCTAAGAGTCATCTCTGTAGGATTCTGCTTCACACCTTGAGATGTGAATCCCATCTGGAATGACGGGAGCAAATAAAAGATAGAAGAATGTGCTATGTTCATTGTTAACTAGAGAAACAGGGTCAAAAGTATGTGCGTGTACATGTACATATATGTATGTGTACATGTATGTGTATGTGTATGTGTATGTAAATGGGTATGGGTATGGGTACGGGTACATATATGTGTGCATGTATATGTTCATATAGATGTAAATGCAGATGTGGATGCATATGATATACGTGTATATGTATATATGTATGTGGGTATCTGTATGCATGTTTATATATCTGTGCATATATATATCATTTATGTATATGTGTATATATCATGTACATATATATGTGTATATATATGTGTGTGAGTATATATATGTATATCAGTGTGCATATATATTAGCATATACATGTGTGTATGCATATATATGCATGTGCATATAAATATATGTGAATGTGCACATATATGTTATATGTATATATGTGTTAATATGTGTGTATAATAATGTGTGTGTATATATGTAGGTATGTGCATATATAGGTATATGCATGTGCATATATATGTATAGATAGATGTGGGGGAGTGTGTGTGTGTATGTGTGTGTCTGTGGTGCCTGTGTGTATGTCCATGTTGGGGGAAGATTAAGGCATTCTATTACACAGTTGTTAAGGCTGCTAATTCCACATCATCAGAAGGTACTCACAATCTCAGGAACCAGGTTATTTCTGAAGTAAAAGTCTGTAACTCACCTGAAAACACACAGAATTCAAACTAACTCAAGTGATCTCACGTTACTTTTACTGTTTTGTTTGATTGTTTGTCTTAAGATTTCTGGAACTTATTGGCTGAAGAATGTCATAATTCTTCAGTGGGACAAACATATTTACTTTATTAAGATAGGGGTTTGTTATGAAGCATAAGCTGACCTTGGAACTCAAACTGCCTCCCCTGACTTTGACACTTGAGTGATGGGATTACAGGTTATAGAAATACTTTTGTAGTGCTGTATAAAATGATACTCGATTGAATACTTTAATGATACATAAATTAACCCACAGATATTCATCTACTACAATAAATATAAAATACAATTTTAAGTTTTGTAAATACAGTTTCTGAAAGCCACTTTTCCCCCATTCTTTAACACTCTTTTTTAATTGAAAATTGATTTTTATACAATATATTCTCATTATGTTTGCCCTCCCCCAGCTCCTCCTCTTAGAACCTCCATTCTTCCTCATTTATTTAAAAAATATAATAATTTTGAGATATCAAAAATTCTACCATTTCAATTTCCTTTTATTAAAATCCCCAATCCCTCTTAACTTATTTATTTTTAGGAAACAAGTTAACATATCAATCAACTAGTTTCCTTTCCTAGATAGCATGATATTTAAAGTTCTAAATTTTAAAAAGTTAGAAGAATTGTAAGTGTGCGTGTATGATGTATAAGGAATAAAACAGTTAGGTGGACTTCCTGGTACTTTAATCAGTATTCCAATTAAAGCTGTCTTTGGTTCTTATCCACTGAAACTTTTTTTTTCTTCTTTTGGAGATTCTGATTGAGAAAGAAGTGATCTTACATTACTTTACCCAACAAACCTGAATATTAAAGGAATACTTACATTTTTTCAAAACCTTATTTAATAAGGGATCTTAAAGGTTTCAACCTCCCTTATAGCTCACTGACCAAAGGCAGAGAAGGAAAATGGCTAATAGACAAGGAGGGCATAGACCTGTTTAGAAATAGTTTTTTGGGGTGATTCCTATCTGCACTGCACTATAAGCAGTCCAGTCCAATAGCAAAACACCAAACATGAATCAACAATAGTCCAATCCAGAAGAAACCTCTAGAATCCACAGATCTTCACGTCTTCTGAGAAGTGGCAAGAAGCAACCAGAACACCACAAGAAGCTCTTTGGTGCATTTCTCTCTATGAAGTCATAACATACAAATATCAGAAAAGAAAGCAAGGATAACCAATGCAACAGCATCATCAGGAAAGACCAGTGTCAGCAAAACCAAACAAAGCTAGCAAGATAAACAAATTCCAGTGTGTCTAATCCACTGTTGGGTTATCCTTATACTCTTCCCAAACATCACATATCCTTTCTATCATGTGCTTCAGCAAAACACCATATGCCCTTTTACCAGCCAGCTAGCTTCCAGAAAAAATATCAAGTATCTGCTCTCCACAAAACATCCTTTCACATGTCCCCTTTACCAAAACCTACTCTCACATTTCTGCTTCCGCAAGGCATTCTCTTATAGTACAGGAAAAAAAAAATCACATGACACAACTGAGTCTCCAACAAAATCAGAAATTTCCACTTCAATTAAATATGCAAAGAACAATTTATTTTATGCTTTCGTGTTTGAAAGGGGCCTCTACTTGATTTCTAATTTGGCCTGAGTTGTATGTATTCAAAAACCCATACAAGACAATATTGTGATTGGACAGTATGAGTTAAAATGATTAGGAAACCTTCTGTCAGGAGCTAAAAATGGAATTTAAACATTATCTCTCTCATTCAAAGGAATTTACGGGTCAAGCAGCTCATTACTGAGTTCCAGATGCATACCTCAATCTGTTCTATAGTATAGAAATCAAAGAATATTTCACAGACTTTCTTGAAGATCCTGTGCAATTGACATGGCAGGGAAAGACATGAGCATAGTATTAGGATATGGAAGCTACTGGATCCTTATGCACGTTCCATCACTATCAAAGAGCCCCAGATCCTGCAGCAGAAGTGGTTTGTTCTGTATGACAAGCTTCTCAGATGCACGAGTAACCAACTGAGTGAAGTGCAGTGTATTTGTCATGGGGCACTATTTCTGCTTAGTACAGCAATACACATGATTAGAACTCCCTATTGTCATGACACAAAATGCTAGCAAAATGAGGATAACAAGCGTGAATCAAAGTAACTGAGACAGTACAGGTCAGTTAGAATAACTCTTATAGGAATCATGCACACTGTAGTAGCTGTGGGTAATTCTGCAGCTAGGATGCCCGCATCAAGTCCTGGATCTTAGTAAATCTTTGTCATGTGATGTCTTCCTTATAACTTGCCACTTGGTCTATTAATTCTAAGAATAGAAATTTACTATTAGAGCAAAATAGTTCACCACTTAAACTGATGCTAGACAACATAGGCAACTCATATTGCATATCATTTTTCTGACAAAGCATTTTATAAAATGTGATCACATATCCCAAACTAAATCCTCAAAGGCAAAGAGCCTCCACCTATAGAGAAACCAAGATATATAAAATTTAATTAAGTTTATTTAGCTTTATCAATCATTAGAATCAAAAAATGATATTCATATTACTTGTCTATTCAATGAACAAAAATTCATGATTTATACTTAAGAAAGAATAATAAATCAACCTAAATTTTCTTCATAATCTCTAGGTAATATAACTCTAGCATTTGAAAATAAAAAAAACTTAGATTAAAACATCAATAAAAGTGTCTTCAGAGGAATCAAATGAAATATTAAATCCAAAAGAAGTTTGTTTATTCTGACAGGTTCAGAGAAAAAATATCAATGTCTGTTGTCTGAGCAATAATCTGTAAAAATCAAGATGTCAGATACAAATGACTATAGGTGACTTTGTCTGCTACTCTGCTCCTGCAAAATACTGATAGCAACTAGAAAGTGCATTTCAAAAATGTGACATAGGATTCATCATACTAATTTTTCCTCCTACTTCTTTTTAAAGTTAATTTGTATATCTCTATGTATATGGCTTTGGAAATTAAGACTAGGGTCTTGTGCATTTTGGAATAGTATTCTACAATGAATTCCCATCCTTAGCCCCAGTTACCCTTCATAATCCTAAAAATAAAGAAGACAGACTCCTAGTGTGTATGAGCACGGACATAAGTAATTGGACACTAGATTTTTTTAAGTATTAATTTTAAGTACCCTAAATAACTGAAGGTGGCTCTTTTTTAACATATCTCATGTCATGGATGGATGCCATTCCTTCAGCAACAAGACCAGGGTATAGTAAATGCTTGGGCACTGAAATGCAAATTCTCCCTCTTTTGTGAAGAGTTTTAATTTTTATGACAAATTTGGTCAGACATATAATCAAGTCCCTTCCAGTGGGTATGCAAATATTCAGACTTCAAATAGCATTCTAAATGGGAAAAGATCCATGTGTTATTATGAGCACGTTGAAATCTGGTCATAGAGAAGCATCCTGCATTATGCCTTTAGCCACTCAGAACTAACAAGGACCATGGAGCAAATATACTTTATAATATTTCATGAAACGTCTCAAGAGAGTTTTCTACAAGACACCTATAAGAACAAAACGTGTGTATTTTGATCTCATAAAATTGAATCATGGTGGAATTTATTCCACTATCATCATTAGATCATCATTAGTGAAGTTATCAATTGCTACCTCAGTACTTGGAAAATTGAGCACTGCATTAGTAAAATGAGTTTGACCTCACAGAGTTTAATACATGTGCACAGATAGGAGTCATAAACCCATAATATATCCCGAAGGGTGGCTTAGAGCATCTCATACCCCACCATGCTGTACATTTTACTGATGATGAATCTAGGGGAGAACCAACCTGCATCTTTAGTAGTGAAAAAATAGGCTTCAATGGATAGTTCAGATCCCATCCTCATGCACTGATAACGCTCAGTGAGTAATAAAACAAAACAAAAAGGGTTGGATATGATAACGGGACTTGTAGGGAGACTGGGATGTTTGACAATAGAAGAGGGTGAGTAGAGAAACCATAGGTACTTTATACACATGCCATTTAGCAAAGAATAAGTCAAATAAAAGCTAGAAGCAGTTAAACACTACTAACACCATTAAGAAACTACATTCAATTACTTGTAAACTATAGGCTGAGACAAAAGTGCTAGAAGTTCATAGGAGAGTGAGCCGTTTTCTCCCAGATGCTAATTGCCAATAGTTCTCTAATGAGAGATAGAATTTCAAGTCAAACCTTCCTCTTCATGCTGGGATTTTTTCCAGCAGTTCTTATAAAGGTCTCAGAAATACTGTCCTAACTCGCAGAGTTCCTATGTGCAGCAGTCTAGCTGTGTCCAGGAGTACTTTCCTTATAGTCATCTACCACCTCTATTACACTGCTTCTGTCCTCCTGCAATGAGCCAGGAACACTTTCATGCTAGACAACTGCTCTACCAGGGAGCCAAAACCTTATATTATACAATTACTCTCCCTGTGTGTGTTTGTGGTATAACGTGTGAATGGGACAATGTGTGTTTAGACATGGTTGTGTAATAATTGCAAGCTATACAGCATGGCAGTCAGGTAAGTCTAAATATGTTGGTGCAAGCAGTAGCCACAGACTAACTTTGATTTTTTTCTTCCTCTACTGTTGTCTGCCTTCCTGATTGGAGAAAAAGTCTTTCACCAAACTGGAAGGTCCTTGCTGGGAATAATTAAGCTCTGCCTTTTCTGCTCCCCAATGCTAGAGTTACAAACACTGATAAACACACACATTTATGTAATGAATTTCAACCATGCTCACTACCCACTACTCTCCACTATCTTCCCTTTTTCTACTGCTGAAACCCTTAATCTTCTTACCAACTACTAGTATTTTATTGTATTTTGTATTTGTGTGTCACCTACTGAATTGAAACAGACATACATGACCATGTGTGGGAAGTTATCTTCTCAATTAGAGACGAGTCCTCAGGAGCTAAAAAAAGTAACTTTATTTTCTAATGTTAGTAAACACGGTAACACCTTCCTTAGCCACTGTTAATATTCCCTCAATAAGGAATGGGGCTTCATGGGCCCTCTCCCTTGCATGATGAAATTATGACAGACCAAATCTCTATCAGGTCTTACATGGCTAACCACACCTGCACTGAGTTCATGACTGGAGGAGCTATGTCATGTCTACTAGTCTATCTGTTCTACACCTCCCCATCTTCCAGTTTTTAATTATTCTATGACCACATTTAAAAGATTTCCAGAATCCCTGAGGGTATGATGTAGGTGATCATTTTAGGGCCAAATTGCTTAATGTTTTATGTGGGATGTAGGGATATGAAATTTCTAGAAGATACCAGGTACCAAGGTACCAGGTACCAGGTAACAGTCCCATAACCTCTAAAGAAATAGAAGCAGTCATTAATAGTCTCCCAACAAAATGAAGCCCCGTACCAGATGGATTTAATGAAGAATTCTATCAGGCCTTCAAAGAAGATCTAATTAATACCAATACTTTTCAAAATATTCCACAAAATATATACAGAATGAACACAACCCAATTCACTCTGTGAAGCCACAATTATATTTATATCTAAACCACAGAAAGACCAAAGAAAGAAAGATAACTTTAAACCAATTTCACTGATGAACAATGATGTAAAAATACTCAATAAAATTCTTGCCAACTGAATTCAAGAACACATCAAAACAATCATTCACCATGATCAAGTAGGCTTCATCCTAGGGATACAGGGATGGTTCAACATGTGAAAACTCATCAATGTAATCCACTACATAAACAAGCTCAAAGAAAAAAAACCCACATGATCATTTCATTAGATGCTGAAAAGCATTTGATAAAATTCAGCATCCCTTCATATTAAAAGTCTTGGAAAGAAAAGGAATTCAAGGCCAATAACTAAATATAGTAAAAGCAATATAGAGCAAATCAGTAACCCATATCAAACTAAATGGAGAAAAACTTGAAGCAATCATACTAAAATCAGGACTAGACAATGCTGCCCACTCTCTCCCTATCTATTCAATATAGTACTTGAAGTTCTAGCTAGAGTAATTAGACAACAAAAGGAGGTAAAGGGGATACAAATTGGAAAAGAATAAGCCGAATATCACTATTTGCAGATGATATGATTGTTTACTTAAGTGACCCCAAAAATACCATCAGAGATGTCCTAAAGTTGATAAACAACTTCAGCAAAGTGACTGGATATAAATTTAACTCAAACAAATCAGTAGCATTTCTCTACTGAAAGTATAAACAGACTGAGAAAGAAATTAGGGAAAACAACACCTTTCACAATAGTTATAATTAATATTACATACCTTGGTATGACTCTAACCAAGCAAGTGAAAGATGTATGACAAGAATTTCAAGTCTCTGAAGAAAGCCAAGCAGGCCAAGTTCCTTGCAACCAGGACACAGCTGGAGAAGCCCAGGTAGACAGACTCCAACAGGGGCTACAATCGCATGGGTGGCAGCCAGCTTATGATCCCTTAAAGCAGCAGTCACACATATTCACCAGTAGAGAAACAACAGGTGAGCCCAGCCTCACAGGAGATTCAAACACCAGCCACTGACAACAAGGCCAACTAAAACCAGAAATAACCAGATGGCAAAAGGAAAACAAAGGAACATTACTAACAAAAATCAAGGCAACACTACAGCATCTGAACCCAGTTCTCCAACAACAGGAATCCCTGGATACCCCAAAACACCAGAAAAACAAGACTTGGATATAAAATCACTGGTCAGGATGCTGGTAGCTGAACACATAGAAAAATCTCGTAAAGAAATAGAGGAGAAAATGGATCAAAAGTTAGAAGCCTTTACGAGGCAAATACAAAAATCACTTCAAGAAATTCAGGAGAAGATGGATCAAAAAGAAGAAGACAATAAAGAAGAAAGACAAAAGTCACTTAAAGAACTACAGAAGAACGTGGGCCAACAAGTAGAAGCTATGAAAGAGGAAGCACAAAAATCTATTAAAGAAATACATGAAAACACAATCAAGCAAGCGAAAGATCTGAGAACATCCATCCAGATACTAAAAACAGAAGTAGAAACAACTAAGAAATCACAGAGGGAGGCAACATTGGAGATAGAAAACCTTGGGAAGAAATCGGGGGCCATAGGTGCAAGTATCAACAATAGAATACAAGAGATAGAAGACAGAATATCAGAAGCCGAAGATACCATAGGAACCATTGATTCAACAGACAAAGAAAATACTAAATGCAAAAAGGTGGTAACCCAAAACATCCAGGAAATCCAAGACACTATGAGAAGACCAAACCTAAGGATTATAGGTATAGACGAGAGTGAAGATTTACAAGTTAAGGGGCCAGCTAATATCTTCTATAAAATTATGGAAGAAAACTTCCCCAACCTAAGGAGAGAGATGCCCATGAAAATACAAGAAGCCTATAGAACCCCAAACAGACTGGACCAGAACAGAAATACATCCCGTCACATAATAATCAAAACTCCAAATGTAATAAACAAAGAAAGAATACTAAAGGGAGCAAGAGAAAAAGGCCAAGTAACATATAAAGGAAGACCTATCAGAATAACACCAGACTTCTCACCTGAGACCATGAAAGCTAGAAGATCCTGGGCAGATATCATGCAAACTCTAAGAGAACACAAACTTCAGCCAAAACTACTTTACCCAGCAAAACTCTCAATCGCCATTGATGGAGAAATCAAGGTATTCCATGACAAAACCAAATTTGCAAGATATCTTTCCACAAATCCAGCCCTACAAAGGATAATAGGGGGAAAACACCAAGACAAGGACGGAAACTACACCCGGGAAGAAGCAAGATAGAAACCTCCTCTCATCAAACCCAAAAGAAGATAACCTCTCGAATATAAAAAATAAATAAGATAAATAAATATAATTTCAAAAATGTCTGGAGGTAACAATTACTATTCCTTAATATCTCTTAACATCAATGGACTCAATTCCCCAATAAAAAGACATAGATTAACAGACTGGATACAGAAACAGGACCCTATATTTTGCTGCATACAGGAAACACATCTCAGTGTTAACGACAAACACTGCCTTAGAGTAAAAGGCTAGAAGAAATTTTACAAGCAAATGGTCTCAGGAAACAAGCTGGAGTAGCTATACTAATATCAGATAGAATTGACTTCCAACCTAAAATCATCAAAAGAGACTCAGAATGTCACTTCTTGCTGGCCAAAGGGAAAATCCACCAAGAAGAGCTCTCAATACTGAACATCTATGCTCCAAATGCAAGGGCACCCTGATTCGTAAAAGAAAACTTACTAAAGCTTAAAGCACATATTACACCTAACACAATAATTGTGGGTGACTTCAACACTCCACTCTCCTCAATGGACTGATCAGGAAAGCAGAAATTAAACAGGGACACGGTGAAACTAATTGAAACTCTGGACCAGTTGGATTTAGCAGATATATATAGAACATTTCATCCTAAAGCTAAAGAATATACCTTTTCCTCAGCACCGCATGGTACCTTCTCCAAAACAGACCATATAATTGGTCACAAGACAGATGTCAACAAATACAAGAAGATCGAGCTAATCCCATGCCTCCTATCAGATCACCATGGAGTAAGAGTGGTCTTAAATAGCAACAAAAACAACAGAAAGCCCACATACACATGGAAACTGAACAATACTCTACTCAATGACACCTTGGTTAAGGAAGAAATAAAAAAAGAAATCAAAGACTTTTTAGAATTCAATGAAAATGAAGGTACAACCTACCCAAATCTATGGGTCACAATGAAAGCAGTGCTAAGAGGAAAACTCATAGCTCTAAGTGCATCCAAAAATAAACTGGAGAGAGCATACACTAGCAGTTTAATGGCACACCTTAAAGCCCTGGAAGAAAAACAAGTTAATTCACCCAGGAGGAGTAGAAGACAAGAAATCATCAAACTCAGGGCTGAAATCAATCAAATAGAAACAAGAAGAACCATACAAAGAATCAACAAGACCAGGAGCTGGTTCTTTGAGAAAATCAACAAGATAGATAAACCCTTAGCTAGACTAACCAAAGGACACAGAGACAGTATACAAATTAACAAAATTAGAAATGAAAAGGGAGACATAACAACAGAAACTGAGGAAATTCAAAAGATCATCAGATCCTACTACAAAGGTCTATACTCAAAACAACTGGAGAATCTGGAGGAAATGGACAATTTCCTAGACAGATATCAAATGCCAAAATTAAATCAGCATCAAGTAGACCAGCTAAATAGTCCCATAACCCCTAAAGAAATAGAAGGGGTTATAGAAAGCCTCCCAACCAAAAAAAGTACGGGACCAGATGGTTTTAGTGCAGAATTCTACCAGACCTTCAAAGAAGACTTAACACCAATACTTTTCAAACTATTCCACAAAATAGAGACAGAAGGGACACTGCCCAACTCATTCTTCGAAGCCACAATTATGCTAATACCTAAACCACAAAAAGATCCAACAAAGAAAGAGAACTACAGGCCAATTTCTCTTATGAATATCGATGCAAAAATACTAAATAAAATTCTTGCTAACCGAATCCAAGAGCTCATCAAAACGATCATCCACCATGATAAAGTAGGCTTCATCCCAGGGATGCAGGGATGGTTCAATATACGGAAATCCATCAATGTAATCCACTACATAAACAAACTGAAAGAAAAAAAACCACATGGTCATCTCATTAGATGCTGAAAAAGCATTCGACAAAATTCAGCATCCTTTCATGCTAAAAGTCTTGGAAAGAGCAGGAATTCAAGGCCCATACCTAAACATAGTAAAAGCAATCTACAGCAAACCAGTAGCCAACATCAAAATAAATGGAGAGAAACTTGAAGCATTCCCACTAAAATCAGGGACTAGACAAGGCTGCCCTCTCTCTCCATATCTTTTCAATATAGTACTTGAAGTTCTAGGGAGAGCAATTAGAAAACATAAGGAAGTCAAAGGGATACAAATTGAAAAGGAAGAAGTGAAACTATCATTATTTGCAGACGATATGATAGTTTACCTAAGCGACCCAAAAAACTCCACCAGAGAACTTCTACAGCTGATAAACAACTTCAGGAAAGTGGCAGGTTATAAAATTAACTCAAGCAAGTCAGTGGCCTTCTTGTACTTAAAGGACAAGCAGGCTGAGAAAGAAGTTAGGGAAATAACACCCTTCACAATAGCCACAAACAACATAAAGTACCTTGGTGTAACTCTAACCAAACAAGCAAAAGATCTGTAGAACAGGAATTTTAAGTCCTTGAAGAAAGAAATCGAAGAAGACCTCAGAAGATGGAAAAATATTTCTTGCTCCTGGATTGGCAGGATCAATATAGTAAAAATGGCCATCTTGCCAAAAGCAATATACAGATTCAATGCAATCCCCATCAAAATCCCAACTCAATTCTTCATAGATCTAGAAAGAGCAATTCTCAAATTCATCTGGATCAACAAAAAACCCAGGATAGCTAAAATTATTATCAACAATAAAAGGACTTCTGGGGGAATCAATATCCCTGACCTCAAGCAGTACTACAGAGCAATTGTGTTAAAAACTGCATGGTATTTGTATAGCAACAGGCAAGCAGATCAATGGAACAGGATTGAAGACCCAGAAATTAACCCACAGACTTGATCTTTGATAAAGGAGCCACAACCATCCGGTGGAATAAAGATAGCCTTTTCAACAAATGGTGCTGGTTCAACTGGAGGTCAACATGCAGAAGAATGCAAATTGACCCACTCTTATCTCTTTGCACTAAGATCAACTCCAAGTTTATCAAGGACCTCCACATAAAACCAGACACACTGAAACTATTAGAAAAGAAACTTGGGAAGACCCTGGAGGACTTGGGCACAGGGGAAAAGTTCCTGAACAGAACACCAATAGCTTATGCACTAAGATCAAAAATCGACAAATGTGACCTCATAAAATTACAAAGTTTCTGCAAAGCAAGGGACACTGTCAGAAGGACAAAATGGCAACCAACAAAGTGGGAAAAGATCTTCACCAACCCCACATCCGACAGAGGGCTAATATACAATATATACAAAGAACTAAAGAAGTTAGACCACAAAGAACCAAATAACCCTATCAAAAAAATGGGGCACAGAGCTAAACAAAGAATTTTCACCAGAAGAAATTCAGATGGCCAAGAAACACCATAAAAGATGTTCAACATCATTAGTCATCAGGGAAATGCAAATCAAAACAACCCTGAGATTCCACCTCACACCAGTCAGAATGGCTAAGATTAAAAACTCAAGAGACAACAAGTGCCGGCGAGGATGTGGAGAAAGAGAAACACTCCTCCACTGTTGGTGGGATTGCAAAATGGTAAAACCGCTCTGGAACTCAGTGTGGTGGTTCCTCAGAAAATTGGGCATGTCACTTCCAGAGGACCCTGGCATACCACTCCTGGGCAAAATGGTAAAACCGCTCTGGAAATCAGTTTGGCGGTTCCTCAGAAAATTGGGCATGTCACTTCCAGAGGACCTTGGCATACCACTCCTGGGCATATACCCAGAGGATTCCCCTGCATGCAATAAAGACACATGCTCCACTATGTTTATAGCAGCCTTGTTTATAATAGCCAGAAATTGGAAGGAGCCCAAATATCCCTCATAGGAGGAATGGATACAGAAAATGTGGTATATTTATACAATGGAATACTCCTCAGAAATTAAAAATAATGAATTCATGCAATTTGTAGGTAAATGGTTAGACCTGGAAAATATCATCCTGAGTGAATTAACCCAATCACAAAAGAATGCACATGAAATGCAATCACTGATAAGTGGATATTAATGAGCCCAGAAGCCCTAAATACTCAAGACACAAATAGCAAGTCAAATGATTCCCAAGAAGAAGAAAGGAGAGGACCCTGGGCCTGTAAAGATTGCATCCAGTTTAGTAAAAAAACCGAGGGGGGAGTGGGAATGATTGGGGAATAGTTGGGGGGGAGAGGAACTATGGGAACTATGGTGGGTGGGAACTGGGAAAGGGGAAAGCCTTTGGAATGTAAACATAGAATATAGAAAATAAAAATTATAAAAAACAAAAAAACAATGAATTTATTAGGCAAATGGATGGAACTAGAAAATATCATCGTGAGTGAGGTAACCCAATCACAAACAAACACATATGGTAGGCATTCACTGATAATTGGATATTAGCCTAAAATCTCTGAAAACCCAAGATACAATTCACAGACCACATGAAACTCAAAGAGAAGGAAGACCAAAGTGTGGCTGCTTCATTCCTTCTTAAAAAGGGGAACAAAATACTCACAGGAGCAATATGGTGGCACCGTTTAGATCAGAGACAAGGGAAGACCAACCAGAGACTGTCCCACATGGGGATCCATCTCATATACAGTCACCAAAGCCTGGCACTATTATGGATCACAAGAAATGTTGTCTGAAAGGAGCCTGATATAACTGTTTCCTGAGAGGCCTTGTCAGACCCTTACAAATACAGGGGCATATGCTGGCAGCCAACCATTGGACTGAGCATGTGATCCCCAGTGGAGAAACTAGAAAAAGGATTGAAGGGGCTGAAAAGGTTTGCAACCCCATAGGAAGAACAACAATATCAACAACCAGACCCCTCAGAGCTCCACAGACTAAGCCATAAATCAAAGAGTACAGATGGCTCCAGCTGTATATGTAGCAGAAGATGGTCTTGTCAGGCATCAATGGAAGGGATAGGTTCTTGATCCTATGAAGGCTCGAAGGATGCCTCATTCCCAGTGTATTGGAATAAAGGGCAGAGAGGCAGGATTGGGTGGGTGGGTGGTGGAACACCCTAATAGAAGCAAGGGAAGTGGGGATGGGATAAGGGGTTTCCAGTAGGGGGGAACCAGGAAAGGGGATAACAATTGAAATGTAAATTTAAAATGTCATCATCTGAACAACAGTGTGCTACTCAACTTTTTCACAAGTCAGGCATGAGGAAAAGAACTTTAAAAACCAATGAAATTCAACCTGTGAAGCAAAGAGAAAAATGTCAATGGATATTAAAACACCTTTTAGTTTTTATCATGTCTATAATGTGAAAACAGACAGCATGAATTAGAAAATTATAGTCAAACTGCCCTTAATCTTAGAAGCAATTTACGGATAAATTATCTTTACATTGATTTAAAATTTAGTTTTCAAGCTCATCATTCCAATAAATGGTCCCCAGAGATAAAATTGGAATATCATGTTTTATAAAACGTATAATTTCCCTATTAAATTTTTTCTGATGTTTTGGCAGAGAATTGGAAATCTTATTATAGTACAGAGGTTTCTGAGCGGTGCACTCATTAAATGTAACAAACAATCAGCTTTTATCCCATAGAAGTACCTTATCTTGTAACTTCTTTTGTCTTGCTGAATTCAACACATATCTACCATCTACACTCTAGACACTATTAATTCAAGGACCTCTCTGAGCTACATAATCAGATGCTTCAGCTGAATTTACAAAGTATAAGTCTTTTACTTTTTACTTTATGTTTGTATGGAATTGAAGATATCAAAGTGTTCTACAATCAGACATAACATACCTTAGGCATTAACTAAAAAGTAGAGGGTCATTTCAGATATGTTCAGACACCAATTAAAATTTGTTCATAAATCAATATACTATAAGTTTTATACAAATAGGTATGATTAATAAAATTGAAAGCCCAGATGCCACCAATGTTCCATTAGACTGAGTATTCTGCTCTCAGTATAATCATCTTTACAGATACTGGATTTAATAATGAAGGATTAACCAGTTTGTTAAAGCTGTATTTTCTATTTTGCTAAATAGGAAAAACCAAGACTTCTATTTTGAACCATACCAAGACTTCTATTTTGAACCATTTTTTTTCTTTTTAGATACACAGAGTATGAACACATTGCTTATAGACATTCAGGTTGCCCCTTAATAATCAGGAGAAACTTGGCTCCATGACAGAATTTCAATATTCCTCTCTGTTCTATGTTATCTCTTTTTATTTTATAAGATACATAATGGAGAGAGCTTCTCTGTGTGAGTGCTAGCAGACAGAAACCTACTAACACATTTAAACTGAGTGATGAGAAATAAAATATGCTGCTGTGATCCTTTGAAATTTCACCTAGTCTTCTAAAGCCAGGATGGAATGAGATTGCTTGGATAAGAACTTGTTAGAATAAAAGAAATGATTATCAATAGCACTTTTTTAATTTTATTTGATATATTCTTTATTTACATTTCATATGATTTCCCCCTTTCCATGCTCCCCCCTCCCTGGAAGTACCATAAGCCTTTTTCCCTCCCCCTGTTCCCCCATCTCCCCTTCCCTCTTCCCTGTTCTGGTATTTCCTTACACTGCAGCATTAAGCCTTTCCAGAATCAGGGGCCCTTCCTTCCTTCTTCTTGGACATCATTTGATATGTGGTATTCCAGTCTTCTAGGCTAATATCCGCTTATCAGTGAGTGCATCCCATGAGTGTTCTTTTGAGATTGGGTTACCTCACTTAAGATGATGTTCTCCAGCTCCATCCATTTGTCTAAGAAGTTCATGAATTCATTATTTCTAATGGCTGAATAGTACTCCATTGTGTATATAGACCATATTTTTTGTATCCATTCCTCCATTGAGGGACATTTGGGTTCTTTCCATCTTCTGGCTATTATAAATAGGGCTGCTATGAACATAGGGGAACATGTATCCTTATTACATGCTGAGGAATCCTCTGGGTATATGCCCAGGAGTGGTATAGCAGGGTCCTCTGGAAGTGTCATGCCCAGTTTTCTAAGGAAACACCAAACCGATTTCCAGAGTGGTTGTACCAACTTGCAATCCCACCAGCAGTGGAGGAGTGTTCCTCTTTCTCCACATCCTTGCCAACACCTGCTGTCTCCTGAGTTTTTAATCTTAGCCATTCTGACTGGTGTGAGGTGGAATCTCAGGGTTGTTTTGATTTGCATTTCCCTAATGACTAATGATGTTGAACATTTCTTAAGATGCTTCTCAGCCATCCAAATTTCTTCAGGTGAAAATTCTTTGTTTAGCTCTGTACCACATTTTTTAATCAATAACACCTCTAAGGAATTAGATTAAAATTTTTTTATAAAAAAGGAACTCTGTTTTATAAAATAGCAATAGTTCACCAATTCTAATCCCAGTTGAAATTTGTTTTCTCCTAAAAGTTGTCATTCTTCTAGCATTTATTTATTTATTTATTTATTTATTTATTTATTATTTATATTTATGTATTAAGGATTTAAAGAGGCCTTCACACATTCTTAGCACATGGTATCCCATCCAGTGATATTACTTACTTCCATTTATATTCTAAAATAGGTGTCTCTTCTGATTATCTCCCCTGTTGCTTGGTGATACCATTCAGATTTCTTTCATACATGCTTATACTTGAAGATATTTCTATAGAGGTAGGTTTTCAGTGTCAGTTGTTCCTCCTGCGCCCCCTCCTTAACCCTCTCTTCCTTTCTTCTTCCCAATTTAACCCACCAGCTCCAGTCTCTCCCCTGTCATGCCATAACTATCTATTCTACTTCACCTTCTTTGGGAGAGCCTCACCTCCCCACTGGTCCCTTACTATACATTTAACCATTGTGCTAACTCAATTATGTCATTCGTGTTTGCTTTATTAGAAAGAGAGGAAAAACTCCAACTACTTGATTGATATTTAGTGGGTGGAGAGTTGGGGTATATCTGGATAGAATTGGGAGACAGAACACAGTGATCAGAATATATTGTTTGCAATTCTTAATAAAAGCATATTTAAAATGTATATATTAAAAGGTATTTTAAAATGTATTAATCATTTTGCAGGGGTACTCTCTATACTTCTACCTGCAAAAAAATATTTATCAGAAATAAATAAAAGATTGTAAACTAAGTATAAAACCACAATTAAGCAATGGTTACTTTTTAATGACCAAAATCCTTATAAATTGGTAACTGTAAAAAATAAAACTAAATTATTTGTAACAAATCCATTCTACCTGAATTTATAAAAGTTTTAAAGCTCACATGATCTCAAATCCATACATTTCTTAAAATTAATAGTATTTCCATGTCACAACAAATGATCTTTTTAGGGAGCAAAAGACAATACAAAAGAAAAAGTACTAGCTTTCAGTGAGTGTGAGTAATGGAGCTCCAGAAAGCAAACTCAAACAGCAATTATGACTATAAATTGAGATGCCGTATTATTCACTCTAGGCAACCACACATAAATTTTAACTGTTCCTTATAAGTGGGTGGCTCCACAGTGAGATCATATAAATGCAGTTATTTGAGCAATGTATCAGCAATATTAAGTAGTGTTATTTAACACACAGCAGAATACTATCAATTGCACATGGTAGCACTCTCTTGAATTAGAATATTAATCTGTGCACTAATGGGGCAATGATTTTATAAGAAACGGAAAGCATTGTGATAAAACCTACTGGTCCTAAGCCCATGCTTAATTTGAATTTCCACAGAGAGCATAATAGTCACTGCTGCCAAAACTGTGTGCCTACGATTGACACAGTAGTATGCAAACATAAAAGACAAACAGAAAATGCTAAACAAGGTTTGAAAAATGTACACTGAGAGTGAGACAGAGACAAAGAGAAAGAGCTTATATTTTTAAAATGTACCTGTGGGCTTGTCTATATAGTTTCCAAAAAAAGATTTAATTTAAATTCTTCATGTTACATGCAACCATAGTGCTTATGAATGCGACTTAACACAAAATTATAACCATACTTAAAATATTGTCCGAGTGTTTGGTGAGTTATTTATTTTCTAATGTGACCTGAGAGCGAAGACAGGGAGGTGATATGCATGCTAGTTGGCACAGTTACCTATTCTATAATGTACCCATTCTTCAAAATGACATGTTGTATATAATAGTAAACGTGCAATCTGTCTATTAAAAAGAGACATGGGGTAAATATGTCAGTGAATCAGCACCCATAATCAATACCTTAATCCATTCTCTACTTCCCGTTCTGCTCTAAAGCCAGAACTGGTTTGGTTTGGTTTGTCAGAATTACAACTGCAGTCCCTTCTGCCACAAAACCTACTGCTTTCTACCTTCTCTTCCACAGCGTTCCCTGAACCATGAGACATTGTTTAGCACTGTGTGTTCCAAGACCCCCCCCCGCCTCTCCATGACATCTGGTTATGGATCTCTGTATTGGCTCCCTTCTGATGCAGGAGGAAGCTTCTATAGTGATGGCTAAATAAAGCAATTGTAGAATAGCAAAATATAATTAAGTCACTTTTCACAACTTTTAAGGCAAGTAATATTTGAGTTTTCCCTTTTTTTTTCTTTTTTTCCCGTTTTTATTGGTTACTTTATTTATTTACATTTCAAATGTTATCCCCCCTTCCAGTTTCCCCTCCACAAATCCTCTATCCCCTCCCCTTCTCCTTCCTCCTGTCTCTATGAGGATACTCCCCCCAGGGGAATGCTAGGGCTTTCCCCTATTTCTCTGAGCTGTCTAGTTTCTGGTTCTTGATCACTCAAGAGATTTCAGCTGTGGGTTCCATCTCATGGAGTGGGCTTTAAGTCAATTTGGTTGGTTACTTCAATCAGATTTGTGCCACCATAGCCCTAGCATATTTTGTAGGAAAATCTTAATTGTAGATCTAAAGGTTTTTGGCAAGTTTAATGTTTAACCTACACTTTAGGTGCTCTGTAGAGTACTGCCAATCTAACATAGGGATATAGGGTCTATATAAGCACCAGTTCTATCTCTTCATGATCAGTAAGTTGTGTGGGGTCAATCTTCAGCAATGGGGCCTTGTTATCAGTCTTAGAAGACCAACATACTTCCCTGGAAACAGCTGGGTTGTTTGGGGATTTTTTTGATTTTTTTTTTAATTTTCTATTTTTTGGTTACATTCCAAAGGCTTTCCTCTTTCCCAGTTCCCCCCTCACCATATGTCCCATAAGTCCTCTTCCCTCAGCCCATTCCCCAATCCCCCCCCCCATTTCTCTGTTCTGATACTCTCTTACAAAACTGGATCCAGTCTTTTCAGGACCAGGGTCCTCTCCTTCCTTCTTCTTGGGAATCTTTTGATTTGCTAATTGTGCCTTGAGTATTCAGAGCTTTTGGGCTCATTAATATCCACTTCTCAGTGATTGCATTTCATGTGTATTCTTTTGTGATTGGGTTAACTCACTTAGGATGATATTTTCCAGATCCAACCATTTGCCTGCAAATTGCATGAATTCATAATTTTTAATTGCTGAGTAGTATTCCATTGTATAAATATACCACATTTTCTGTATCCATTCCTCCTTTGAGGGACATCTGGGCTCCTTCCAACTTCTGGCTATTATAAATAAGGCTACTATGAACATAGTGGAGCATGTGTCTTTGTTGCATGCAGGGGAATCCGCTGGCATATGCCCAGGAGTGGTATGACAGGGTCCTCTGGAAGTGTCATGCCCAATTTTCTGAGGAACCACCAGACTGATTCCAGAGTGGTTGTACCATCATGCAATCCCACCAACAGTGGAGGAGTGTTCCTTTTCTTTATATCCTCGCCAGCACCTGTTGTCCCTCGAATTTTAATCTTAGCCATTCTGACTGGTGTGAGGTGGAATCTCAGGGTTGTTTTGATTTGCATTTCCCTGATGACTAATGATGTTGAACATCTCTTAAGGTGTTTCTTGGCCATCCGAATTTCTTCTGGTGAAAATTCTTTGTTTAGCTCTGTACCCCATTTTTGATAGGGTTATTAGGTTCTTTGGGGTCTAACTTCTTGAGTTCTTTGTATATATTGGATTTCTATGACACTCCTTTGACCAATAAGTCAATGGGATGTAACCAAGTTCTTGCACTGGAATCTTCATTTGGTTCTAAGAGAAGGACAACTGTGACTTCATCTCCACCATTATTTTAGAGACTTTATTAGGATTACCTTTGAGGGTTTTAGAGAGTTTCCACTATGCTAGGTTTCCATGCCTCCCCTCAAATGCTCCTCAATTTTAGCTATCTCTCCCCATATTCTCTTATCTACCTCATCTCCACTCTCCATCTGTCTCTGATCTTACATACTACTGCTTCTGGAGATTAAAAAGTTCTGACATAAAAATTTCACTCTATTTTTATGTTTGTCTACTGACAGCTTTTAAGCTATACTCTTCAGTGTTTTCTGATTGACCTGGTATCCACATTAACTAAGTTGAAAGACTCAGTTCTTGGCTTAGTACAATAGAACAAACTCAGCACTCTTTATTCATGAAACACCATCTAAATCTCAAAGTACCCCCCTGTGTGTGTGTGTCTCGTTGTCTTACTATGTGCCTCTGTGTGTGTGTCTCTCTGTGTGTCTCTGTGTGTCTCTGTCTTCCTCTCACACACACCCTTCTCCATCTCCTCCTTCCTTCTCTCTCTGTTTATTTCTCATATTACATATAATATATGCATGCACATACATATATACACGTGTGTGTGTGTGTGTGTGTGTGTGTGTGTGTTTGTATGTGTCTAGAACTGGAGTTACAGATAGTTGTGAATATCGCATGTAAATACAGTACTTTGTAGTCAGGTTCTCTGGAAAATCATCTGAACCATGGAACCATCTCTCTAAACTGTTTCCTATTAATTCTAACCATCATCTTTTATTAGATGAAAAGACTGTCACATATGTAAAACATGATTTTGTGAGCAGTCATAAGTCTTTAAAGCCCCTAATACAGTGATTTTTAACTTCCCTAATGCTGCAAGCATCTAACACATTCCTTCATGCTGTGGTACACCCCAACCATAAAAGTAACTTCATTGCTTCTTCATAGCTGTAATTTTTCCAGTTATGGATCTAAAGGTAAATATCTGACATGCAGGATATATGATATGGGACACCAGTGAAAGGATCAGTTGACATACAAAGGGGGTCAAGACCCACATGTTGATAAACACTGCTCTGATACACATGTGGGATTACTTGTTTCAATATTCAAGCCAAATGAATGAAAGCTTTATGCTGATTATTAAAGTAATTGCCATAAAGGATTCACCCTGCCTCTTAATGAAAGGATTCTTTTTTAAAACTATTCTATTTGACTCTAACACTTTTGTGCTTTATTGTACCATGCAGTCATCTAAACATTACTTAACATTGTGCAGTGTAGCATCTATGCCTTGTGTCCTTTCTTGGGAAAGAAAGAGGGCATATTTACCTTCTTGACTGTAATTATAATAACAACTGTCAAGCTCACAAATATGTTTATTCTGTTATGACTATTTTCTTCAGGACAAGGGGGTGGTTCCATTGGTAAATTACTTGATGCACATGTATGAGAAACCAGGTTGGATTTCCACCTACCAGGTAAATGCAGGCAGGTAATGGCAGTCTGCAGGTAATCTCACTGTGGGTAGAGAATACTGGGAAAAATGGCTAGTTGGACTAGTTCGATTACCAAGTGTTGAAATTTTTGCACATTTGAACACAGCCCTAGTGTGTGTTGAATCTATGCTGGTCTTGCACTTATTGTCATAGTCTCTGTGGGTTTACATGTGCATTAGCCCATTTGTGTATAGAGAACACTATTCCTTTGGCATTGTCGACCAATTTGGCTTCTCACAAGTTTTCACCTCTTCTTATGCATGGAACCCTGAGCCTTGGGGAGCAGAGTGTGACAAAGACATCCCATTAATTCTTAAATGTTACAGACAGACTCCATCATTCTCTCTCTGTATATTGTATAGTTGTGGGTACCTGTGTTAATGACCATCTATGGACAGAAGCTTCTAACTAAGGCTTGAGCAAAACACTGACCAAAGGGTATCATAACATGCCATTGCAAGTATTTGTCTTACTATGCTCATTATGTTCATGTAGCAGAATAATGATAGCATCTTTGGCCATAGGATTCATGACCTATCTAGAGGCAAACCAGATCCAGAAAGGCAAGCTTTGCACATTCTCCCTTTTGCAGGTGGTAACCTCTTAGCTATAGATATGTGATTCATTTAGAATATCCAGACATTAGGTCTCATTGTATTCTCTACTAAAAGAAGCATTTCTTACTAAATTTCATGTTTATTTTGTAGAAAAGATATGAAGGAAATTGAAGATGAACATAGGTGCTAGCACATAGAAAACTTTCCATTAATTATTGATTCAAAATTAGATGTCTAAGAAGAGGTTCTCAATTGAAGATCTGCTCTGAAAATTTGATCAAAACAAAACAAAACAAAACACTTTTATTTAACTTACCAGTGAAGTATGTCAAATTTGTGACTCAGAGAATATATCTGAAATGATTTATTTTGATGATAGTAAGTACTTAATTATTTTATTAATGAAAATTCAAGAAAAATAATAAACAATAACTGAATAAATAGAATTGCCAATTAAAAGTATTTCAACTCTGGAGCTATGGAAAACAATTATATAGAATATTTATCTTTAAGATTCTGGAAGATCTATGAAAATTATTAAAATCTTAAGCATAAAATAAATGAAAACTGTAATGATAAATTCTAAAGTATATTTGCAGAAATAATGTAAGATACCAAGATGAGTTAAAAACATGCATACTATAATCAGAAAAATGGTAATTGAGGGCTAAGCTTTTACCAATACATTCTATGAAGAAAAGCTAAGATCATCCCCAGACATGTTGATACTATCTTCCTATCCAAAAGATAAAGTGGATCTACTCGATGACTGATTATCTTTCCCTTCTTTTTTTATTGATTTAGCTTTTCCTCCCGAACACAGCCAACAACAAAATAGTTTGGAAGCAGTGATATAGGCAGAACTGATAACACAGTAGCAGAAAACTGGTTTTCAATGCATGAAAAGATGGATTTCTTCATTTATAATAAATTCAAACTCAAATATATGCACACAATACCTACCATGTGCAAGATATATCATCATGCATAAAAAGAGTCCAATCTTAGATTTCACATTATTTCTATAAGGCTTCTCAAAATTAAAATACATTTTCAATGTGTAGCAAATAGCTTGTTATTCCAAAAGCAAATCTATTGATTTGTTCCAGTGAAACATTAAATGTGCCTCTTTGACGTTTACTGTCCCTTAGTTTATATCTTCAATCTATAGAATGATTTACTTTTCTGATATCATCAGCAACTAATATATATCCTGCTCTATTTCTATCACCATATGAATAAAAGACATTTATCACTGTGCCTTGGAATGCAGGTATTGACTGTTCATCCTATATCCGTGGTACCCACAACAATGTCAGCTAGCAAGCAGGTATACTGAAAAGTACTCTTCTCTGAAATCTTTCTTGCAGATGAAAATGAAATGAATTCTAAATTAAAATAATGATTTAACCTAGCACAATTCCAAATGGAAAATTAGAATGCCTTTGGTAATGTATTGAAAGAAAATATAAGAATAGCAAAGATATTTTAAGTGGTGATATATGATGTTTTCTTCCACGCTAAAAATAAATTTAGTACTATGAAAAAAATTGATATAAGACTAATAACAGAACAAGCATATATTAAGATATATATATAGTACTAGTGATATATGGATGACAAAAATGTTATATTCTGACACTTAGGAAATATTAAATTCCTTTGCAAACCTTGCTCCTAAATAACTTTCAAGCAAACTAAACAAACAAATATTAACATTGAAACATTTAGGTATTTGTTAAACTCTCAAAATTAGCAATGGCGTGGATAGGGTGCAATAATAAATTAGTATATGGGGTATAAAAATCATAAACACGGTTTGGGAGCTAAGAACTAAGGTTCTTGGGATCATAAAGAAGAGCTAGGAAACCCAGAAATGATAAACCAGGAATATCTCTTCAGCAAGAAAGGTATATAAACTATGCTTCAATCCAGAAGGCTGGGAATAAAGCTGTTTAATAGTCTATATGGCCTTTACACTACCTGTATGGCCAGGGAATTTTCCAAGTTCCTATAACCAGAACTAGAGGTGTCAAGTAGCTATCTGAATGACTGAGACCACACCAAATCTTCCCATAGGTCCTTATGATTTTGCATCCTATTTCTAGAAACCATCTTCATGGAATAAATGATATGTACTTTGAGAAGAGTTTCAATTAACTGTGCATTCTTGTGCACAGGTCATACTATTATACCAGGAAACTATTTTGTGTTAGACTTAAATATGCTTACAATATACTGTCCAGTGTCAGGCCCTATAATATTGAATCAATACCAGCCAATTACATTGCATTGAATATGATTTCTTTCTTGCCTCAATTGGATTATAGTTCTATTAATCCTGGTAGTCACAGAGGCATTCTCAATCATGTAGATACTATAGGCTATTATCTTGGTTACTTCAGAACTTGATATTAAAAATCTATTGCTGAAAATATCACAGTTTAGTTATAGAACATCGAGAAATCAGGCTGGTCTCAGATTGAAATATCATCCCTTCTGCATAACTTTCATAATGTTGGAACGTCATATACAAGCTAACAGAAGAAGAGAGTAATCATTAATGTTACACAGACAAGGATTCCACAAGTAACACATGTAGACTATAGTAGTATTAGTAGTAGTACTGTTGTATGAGTAACCAAACTCCTGATCAGATCTAAGACCCATTCCATGATATAGAACCTATACCTAGCACTACTAACTGGAACCTGGACCCTGTTGATAGGTAGTTTCTAGGCCCTAGGATATAATCTAATATCATTATTTTGTTAAATGGACATAGAATTAGGCCCAAATCATTTATCTACATCCATAGATCAGTGTGTGTCTCTCACTCTCTTCAGAGATACTTCTTGAAATATAACTAACAGACACGCTGAAGTGGTCAATATGCTGAGTATAATGAAATCTGAAGTAGTCAATACTAAATGCGACATGTCCTAGTTAGGGTTTCCATTACTGTAAAGACACGCCATGACCAAGGCAACATTTATAATGGAAAACATTTAATTGAGGCTAGCTTACATGTTCTGGGGTTTAGTCCATTATTGTCATGGTGGTAAGCATGCCAGCATCCATGCAGGATGCACTAGAGGAGCTGAGTTCTACAAGTTGCTCCTAAGGAAAATAGAAGACTCATTTCAGGCATCTAGGAGGAGGGTCTCAAAGCTCACCCCAACAGTGACATACTCCTTCCAACAAGGCCATACCTCCTTATACCAGCCATACCCAAACCATCACATTCCACTTCCTGAACTCTATAAGCTTGTTCAAACACATGGGTTTTTGTGGACTATACCTAGCTATAGCATAATGCAAATCCCATAGTCTATAACAGTCTTTACATTGTTAAAGTGTTAAGTTCAAAGTCTCTTGATATTCATGCAAACTCTAATCTGTAATCCCTTGAGAAATCAAAATCAAAAAGCAGATTACATATCTTCAGCATCATGCAGGGTATATATTATCATTCTAAAATATCATGGTAGAGAAATGCTCGAGCAAAGCAAGTCAGAAAGGCAGCTGGGCACACTCCAAATTCTGTCTCCAAGTCTGATGTCAAAGCACTCTTCAGATCTCTAATTCCTTTCATCCCGTTGACTGCTGTTGGCATTCAGCAGCAACAAACATTGTTCTCTTGGACTGGTTCCACTTTCAGTTAGCAGCATTCCCCATCAGGTACACCGTAGTATCTGGCATCTTTAATATTTTGAAGTATCCACGGCAACTTCCATTTATAGTCTCTTTTTCCAATGACTGAGATCTATTGTGATCTTCTGAGCTCCTCCAAAGTGCTTGGGTCATATCTCCAACTCAGCCCTCTTTAGCACTTCAGAATCTGTTTAACTTCGCTCCACTTCTGCTGTTGTTCCTGGTGGTTATTCCATGGTATTGGAATTTTAAACCTGCTGGTGTTTCTCACTGCAACTAGGCTTTACCAATAGCCTATAATGGACTTGCTTTACAGAACTAAGCCTCAATTTCTATGCATGACCGCTTTAGTCCTTGGCAGTCAATTTCAATAGAGGCTATACCTTCACCAATGGCTTTCCCTTGCCTCTCACAGTGCCAAGTTTCAGCTGCTCTCTATGAAACCTTCATGCCCTCAAAACGAGTGATCACCTGGGTAATTCTTACACATCACCAAATCTAGCTGCAGCATGAGATACAACTGGCTATCTCTGGAACACAGCTTCTTTGTGGTCTCAGAAAACACTTCACAGAAAAATTCACCTCAGTAAAGCTGATCTCTTCTTAATCACTGCTAATTTCTTAGCTCCAGCTAACCAGCATCAAATGTCCCAGTATTCTTGTCTCTAAATTCAGACATACATAGCCAAAGCTGCCAAGCTCTGCTGCTTGCTGAAGGTGAAAGATGGTACCCTTGTGCTATTACATTATTGCCAGCTTTACATTTTCCATCTCCTTCACTACCTAAGTTTGGCTGTCCTGGAACTTGCTCTGCAGATTGACCTTGAACTCAGAGATTTGCATGGTTCCGTTTCCTTAATCCTGGGATTATTGAGTGTACTATCATACCTAGACTTAAGTTTTTCTTTACCTGGAACTTGCTCTCTCTCAGGCTGGCCTTGAACTCAGAGATCTTCTTGCCCTCATCTCCTGTGATTAAATGTATGTGCCTCCATGCCTGGGTCAAAGCTTTTCATGGATACTATTCCTCAAGACACAATCAAAATCCTCTGTCTTCTAGTCTCAACAGCTGGATCACGAATGTGCCCTCCATTTCTGGATTGTATTCCATTCCACATTAAAAGACCAATTGAAAAGAAATCCAGGCAATAACACCTAACATGACACATCAATTCCTTGTTCAACTACAAACACACACACACACAAATAAGCTTAGCTAGGTAGCTTGCCCTGAAATCACCACTCTATTAATCTGCTTTTCACCTTGAACATAGAATTCAGCTCCATTTCACTTCCTGATGACACTTTATTACTTGAACTATTGAAATATATGAAAAATACATTTTGCACATTTTCTTTCTCAGCTTGCTCTATTTCATTATAACCCTCTCAAAAGAGTGATTTTTAGCATGCACATAACACAATTTTTACCACGCTGTTTTTGAGATCTCCTTTGTCAAACCAATTAATCTAAATCTCTTCAACCTAGCCTCAGGCTATCTCCAGACAATAACAAAAAACAGCCACATTCTGCACCAAAGTATCACAAAAACAGTCTCTGGGCCACATACTAACATTTTTTTTCCATTGAAAATTCTCAGGCCATGTTTGCCTGAGATTATACTTAGCCTCAATATATATATATATATATATATATATATATATATATATATATATAAATTATATACATATATATATATATGTATGTATATAATTTGCCTCAAATTATACTTTGCACTAATATCTTAAATACTACTGCTATGATGGCCCTTTAATCCCCACATAAACCATTCCATTCCTTCACAAATTCCAAGTCCCAAAAGTCACATCGCTCTAAACAAAAACATGGTCAGGCCTATCAAACCAATACCCCACTTCTGTCTTAGTTGGGGTTTTACTGCTTCAAATAGACACCATGGCCAAAGCAACTCTAATAAAGGACTGTATTTAATTGCTGGTTCTTAGATTTAGTCTATTATCATCAAGGAAGAAAGTATGACAGCATTCAGGCAGGCATGGTGCTGAAGAAGCTGAGAGTTCTACCTCTTCATCTACCATAAGCTAGTAGCAGACTATTTTCAGACACCTAGTAGGAAGAGCTCAAAACTTACCCCCACAGCTACATACTTCCTCCACCAAGGCCAAATCTACTAATAGAGCCTCTCCTTGGGCCAAGCACATTCAAACCATCGCATTATATATGTTAAACTCTTTATTCAAAGGTTCATGTGTATAATCAAGCATGGCAAGTAGAAAGATTGTTAAGAGCTAAAAGGGAAGGATTACTTCCAGAAAACAATGTTTTCTTAACACAATAGGACAACTGTACTTATATACTCACAATCATTGTGACAGCAGTTACATTCATTCTTACAGTTCATTCTTAGAAGCATGGGGATGTTCAAAAATATCTGACCACTATTTGAGAAGCTATTGGCATCTGATAACTTTTGGGAGAGAGAAAGTCATTATTATTTAACTGTGTGAAACTTTCAGGTGGCCTATGACATATGGGAAGCCCCACTCCTGACAATACTTAGGTAATAGAAATTGGTCTCAATAGATTTTAAAATAAAAAAGGAAACTCCAAGTTTGATTGGTAGGAAGTGAGGATAAAGCAGGTGGTTCTAGGAAACTTTTGGAGAGGGGTAAAACAATGATCAAAATATATTGTATGAAATTCTCAAAGACTAAATATGTTATGTGTGGTTTTAACATAGGTCTACAGAGTATCTAGTCTCCCGTTCTTGGCCTCCCAAGCACTGTCAGGAAAGAGTTCCATCTTGTAGAGTAGATTTTAAGTCAAGTTGGATGTTGGATTATTATTCCTACAGCTTAGTTTATATCAGGTCTTCCACATATAGCTTTCAATTTAGTATTTTGATTATACACCAAAGTTTGTGAACAAATGGATCTCTGATGTTTGTGCCTTCTGTTAAGTTCTGTTTTTTTTTCCTGATTGTTAACTTAGGTGTGATGGCTTTGTTTTATCTTATTATACTTTGATTTATTATCTTTTGTTGTTATCTCTTAAAAGTTTGTTTTTTCTAATGAAAGACAAAAGAAAGATGGATCTTGATGGGAGCAAAAGTAGGGAGGAACAGGGAGAAGTAGTTGGAGAGGAAACTGTAATTGGAATATATGATTTTAGGAAAGAATCCATTTTCAATAAATTGGAAAAAATTTTAAAAAATTCAAAATGAAAGAAAAATAACAATTGGGTTAAAGGCATGAAGTTTTAAGATCTTTGGCATTCACTATCCACAGTTACTTGCATGGCCAGATTGAGAACTAATTAGATGAAGACAATAGGAACATGTCCTTCAGACTTCCCCAGTTTCATCTTGTAACCCACTCCTACTCCCAGACCTCCCTATTGATTATAAAGTGAATAATTTGCTCTCCTCAGGTTACCATTACTTTATGATCAACCAGCATATGACGCCATGTAACTAAAGTTTGCCTCCTCTGAAACCTGGAAACAAAATAAATATTTTTGTCCTTAAATCATCTGTTTAGATATTTTAGTCAACATGATGAAAAACAACTGTTTATAACATCTATATATAGATCTATATAATTAGTACCTCTAAAAGCATATAAAACTGTTCCATTTCCATCGGGTTTGGTTCTAAGATCTCCAAAGAATGCCCCAATCAATTAATAATAATATTGTAGTATTTGCATAGAATCTACATACACTTTCTTGTACATTTTACATCATCCCTATATTATTTATCAAACTAGTATAATATAAAGGCTACAGAAAGAGAAAATATGCTATATCTTTCAGAGATTTTAAATGAATGTGATTGTTAGCACATACAGCTATCATTTTTCTGTGAACATTTCCAGTCCATAGTGATTTGATCATGCAAATGCAGAACCATGTACATTCCTTATATATAGTCAATAAATCCTGAGAAATAGAAATAAATGAGTAACCATTTACTATGTTCAACTCATTCTCACATTGCCATTGAAATAAAAAAAAAACAAAGATATCATTCAACTCCACTAATTAGTAAACCAAACAAAATACTACATGTCTTATAACCAACAAATTTACAAATATATTAATCATTGATGCCAAAATTCTTCAATCAAACAGATTAAAACATATGTTCCTTTTCATCCCTAAAAACATTGTCATAACAGAAGGAAATTTGCTTCTGTGTTTCCTCTTTGTATGTAGGCTTTTATAATACCAGGGATTATTACTCAAATACATTATGTTAAAGCGGTATATTAAATTCCCTAAATGAATGATTTATAATTTACCTAATTAATCATCTAATTCCAGACATAGCCTTTGAATCCAGTGTTGTTGGACATTCCACTGAGTGCTTTCTTTGACTGGCAGACAAAATAAGAGCTTGTGGTATTTCTAAGTCTTTCATCTACTCTCCTGAAAGATATCCATGCTTGACTGGTTTGAATAAGAATAGCCACCACAGACGCATGTGTTTAAATGCTTATCCCATAGTGAGTGGTACTATTAAGAGGTGTAGCTTTGTTGGAATACTTCTAACCTTATTGTAAGAAGTGAGTCGCTGTCGAGGCAGGCTTTGAGTGTATCAGATATACACTCAAGCTAAACCTAGAGTGGCAATCTCCTGTTACTCATGGATCAGGATGTAGAACTCTTTAAGCTCCTTATCTAGTGCCATGTATGCCTGCATGCAGTCATGCTTCTTACCATGATGATAACGGACTAAGCCTCTAAATCAATAAGCCAGCTCCAATGAAATGTTTTCCTTTATATGAGTTGCTGTGGTCTTGGTGTCTCTTCACAGAAATTAAACCCTAAAACAATATTTTACTTCTTCAGTTGATTTTGTTATTTCTTTTGACTTTTCCTTCCTCCTATGCTTCGAGTTCACTACATTTATTTTGCATTACTTCACTGCCGTAGAACTGGGAAACCACAGAGGAAGCATAGAGGAACCCGAATCCCCATGATGAGGATAGAGAGAAGCGGTGTTTTCAAAGAATGTTAAAATGGAAGCTTTCCTTTTTGTTTTTTCATTAATTAATTTTTCCAGATCATAGTCCCTCTCTCATTTCCTCCCCCTTACACAGTCCTTCCCTCTAATACCCTTCCCCTTCTCCTCTGGGAAAGGGGAGCCATCTCCCCAGCCCCCAGTTATTATCCCACTATGGCACATCAAGTCACTGCAGGGCTAGGTCATCTTCTCCCACTAAGGCCAGACAAAGTGGCTCAGTAATGGGAATGAGATCAACAGGTGGGCAACAGGTTCAGGGAAAGCCTCCGAGCAGGACTCCACCAAACTGCATAACTGCTACATATGTGTGGGGGCCTAGATCCAGCCCATCCTCCCTCTTTGCCACCAGAGGTGGTTCAGTCTCTGGGGTCACCATGGGTTCAGGTTAGTTGATTCTGTTGGTCTTCTTGTGGCATTTCTATCTCCTTTAGGTCCCTCACTCTCCTCCAACTTTTCAACAAGACTCCCACAGCTCCCTCTAATGTCTGGCTGTATGTCTGTATCTGCGTGTCTATTGGTTGCTGGTGGATCTTTCAAAAGACAGTTATGCTAAGCTCCTGTCTGCAAGCATAACAGAGTTCCAGTAACTGTTTCAAGGATTGTTTTTTGTCCATGAGATGGGTCTGACGTGGAGCCAGTCATTTGCCATTCCCTTCATATCTACTCTAATTTTGTCCCTGCACATCTTGTTAACAGGACACATTTGGAATCAAATTTTTTATGGGTAGGTTGGTACCTTATCCCTTCACTGGGAGTCCGGCCTGACTACAGGAGGTGGCAACTTTAGGCTCCATATCCCCCATTGCTAGAAGTCCCAGCTAGAGTCACCCGCTTAGGCTTCCTACAGCAGCCTTAAGCAAAATAGCCAGAAATGAGAAACAAAGCAGATATCACTCAACTGAAGAATGGATAAAGAAAATTTGGTTTATTTATACAATGGGATAATACTTAGCCATTAAAAACAAGGACATCGTGAATCTTGCAGGCAAATAGATGGAACTGGAAAATATCATCCTGAGTGAGGTAGTCCAGACCCAACATGAAATCCATGGTAAGTAGTCACTGATAAGCCATAAATTTTAGGACACCCTCAATACACACCACAGACCCAATGAAGCCAAATAACAAGGAGGACCTAAGGGAGGATGTTTGACTCTTACTCAAAAGGGGAAATAAAATAGACATCAGAAGTAGATGGAGGAAGAAAACTCAATGGGACAGGGAACAGGGAATTGAAGGGGCAAGGGGAATCAGGTGTAGGGAGAGTGGTTGAGAAAACAGAAATCACAGGCAGCCAAGGAGGGTATCTCACCATCATGTCAGGAACCAGGGAAACTCTCTTTATCAGAATAAAGGAATGAAGAGAGAGAAAGGGATTTTAAGGTTTTACTGTCTATAGCATGAGTAACTTTCTAAGATTGTTGTATAAATAAAGAGCATTGTCTTTGAAATTAATTTTTGATTGTATCAATGCTGTTTGGATCAGAACATTATTCTAAAGGTAGAAATTGTATAGCATACAAGGCCTCAGAAGAAAACACCTCGAAATATCAACAATTGTGTTTTTTTTTTCTTCTGGTACTTTATATGCTATGTATTTTCTGCAATTCTAAAAGCAAACACATTTTATTTTTATATTCTTTTCCAAAAGTGAAGTGTAAAGGGAAGTGATTGTTTATAAGGTGGGATGTTATCTCTATCTCCATAATTATTTTGAATTGAAGGTGAACAATTGACAGTCTTTCTGAGTTGCTGATATGTTACAGCAATAAATTCCCATCCAGTATTTTGGTCCAAGCATTCACATTCCTGTTGTCATGTTCTCTACTGTGAAGTGGAAGTTTCCGGATATGTGATACATACTCATGTGATGTTTCCTTAAGACAGACTTTTGTGGTGTTTTGCTGAGGCAAGACCCATGGGAGGACAAATGATGTTTGGAGAAAATATAAATACTACTCAATGGACAGTGACAGCACCCTTGCATAGCTCGATTTATGCTTAGCACTTAGTTGGCCTTGCATCTTCATCTTCGCTGGTCTTTGCTTTGTTGAGAAAGGCATGGCAGAGAACTTCTGGTGTCCTGGCAGGTCCTGGCCTCTCCTGTGGACTCATGCAGATTCAACAGAGGAGGACTGGCTGTTTCTGCTAGATCACGACACTGCTGCTGATTTGTATTAGCTATTCTGACACTACAGAACTGTACTGCTGGTCTCCTGATAATGAAGATTAGAATCCCCTCAACGAACTACTCTAAACAGGTCCACATGCCCTTGTGCTACTTACCATCATTGCTTTGGACGAGGGGCACGAATGGAGCTCAAATTGTTTGAGAACCTTTACTAAAAGTAGGTTTAAAATATCTAAGCATACAATCTTGTTATAAGATCCATGGTAGAAAGTGGCTTAATCACGAATCTAAGCTTGAGATATGAACTGACAATAAGTTGGTAAAGGGAAACTCATTTTACCTAGATGAGGTTAAAGAGAGACCATAGGACCAATTTATCTTCTGACGAAGTCCCAGTTCTAATGAGGGGAGAGACACAGTACATTAGTCTATGTCTCTCACATCACAGCCCTAATTTAACACATTACTGAGAAGATAAATCTTTGCATATGCCCTTCGTAAGTGGCATATTGTTATGACTGTTAATAAGGCATGAACACCTAGCCATAGAATTGCTAATACACTTTTTAAAAATGTTATTCTTACTATATAGTAGGTTGGTGCAATTATTTAGAGACTGTGTTTAAGGACAAAGGAACCAACCCATGAGAATTATCAGACATCTTTCAGTTCTCTTTGGAATTATCCATGACTGCTGTGACTATATTTCCTTAAATTTTGTATTTACTATAAGCTAATTTTTCTTACTATATATGATTATATCTCTAAAATTTGTGCTATTTGTTTTTTCATGTATCTGAACTTTCCAAATTTAGTTTTATAACTATTCTCCCATAATCTTTTCAATTAGACTTTATATTCTATAAAATATTTTTATATTTGTACTAATTAAAAAATTGACTTAAGACAAATATGGTACCATACACCTTTAATCCCACCACTTGGAAATCAGAGGCAGGCAGATTTCTGAATGTGATGACAGCTTGTTCTACAAAGTGTGCTCTAGGACATACAGATTTCTGAATTTGATGACAGCTTCATCTACAAAGTGTGCTCTAGGACATACAGGGATACACATAGAAACAATATCTAGAAGGAAAAATGTTGTCCTCTTTATCAGATAGTATTTCATTTTAAGATTATCGCATGTCACCTAAGCTGCGATCTGCGATCTGCAACCAGCTCGCCGGCCCCTAGACCAGCAGTGTAGCGGCGGGCCTCCATATTGCAACCAGGACACAGCTGGAAAGGCCCAGGTAAACACCCCTTCCAGGGCTACACTCACGGGGGTATCTGCTAGGGTCTCGGAGCCAAGCAGGCGGAGTCCCGCCTAGGCTCTGTGGGACATCCCCGAGCCCTCTGGTGAGCACCAAGGCTGCTTCTGCAACCAGCTCGCCGGCCCCTGGACCAGCAGTGTAGCGGCGGGCCTCCATATTGCAACCAGGACACAGCTGGAAGGGCCCAGGCTCTGTGGGACATCTCCGCCCTCTGGTGAGCACCTAAGCTGCGATCTGCGATCTGCAACCAGCTCGCCGGCCCCTAGACCAGCGGTGTAGCGGCGGGCCTCCATATTGCAACCAGGACACAGCTGGAAAGGCCCAGGTAAACACCCCTTCCAGGGCTACACTCACGGGGGTATCTGCTAGGGTCTCGGAGCCAAGCAGGCGGAGTCCCGCCTAGGCTCTGTGGGACATCCCCGAGCCCTCTGGTGAGCACCAAGGCTGCTTCTGCAACCAGCTCGCCGGCCCCTGGACCAGCGGTGTAGCGGCGGGCCTCCATATTGCAACCAGGACACAGCTGGAAAGGCCCAGGCTCTGTGGGACATCCCCGCCCTCTGGTGAGCACCTAGGCTGCGTTCTGCAACCAGCTCGCCGGCCCCTAGACCAGCGGTGTAGCGGCGGGCCTCCATATTGCAACCAGGACACAGCTGGAAAGGCCCAGGTAAACACCCCTTCCAGGGCTACCCTCACGGGGGATCTGCTAGGCTCTCGGAGTTCCTTGCAACCAGGACACAGCTGGAGAAGCCCTGGTAGACAGACTCCAACAGGGGCTACAATCGCATGGGTGGCAGCCAGCTTATGATCCCTTAAAGCAGCAGTCACACATATTCACCAATAGAGAAACAACAGGTGAGCCCAGCCTCACAGGAGATTCAAACACCAGCCACTGACAACAAGGCCAACTAAAACCAGAAATAACCAGATGGCAAAAGGAAAACGAAGGAACGTTACTAACAAAAATCAAGGCAACATGACAGCATCTGAACCCAGTTCTCCAACAACAGGAATCCCTGGATACCCTAAAACACCAGAAAAACAAGACTTGGATATAAAATCACTGGTCAGGATGCTGGTAGCTGAACACATAGAAAAATCTCGTAAAGAAATAGAGGAGAAAATGGATCAAAAGTTAGAAGCCTTTACGAGGCAAATACAAAAATCACTTCAAGAAATGCAGGAGAAGATGGATCAAAGAGAAGAAGACAATAAGGAAGAAAGACAAAAGTCACTTAAAGAACTACAGAAGAACGTGGGCCAACAAGTAGAAGCTATGAAAGAGGAAGCACAAAAATCTATTAAAGAAATACATGAAAACACAATCAAGCAAGCGAAAGATCTGAGCACATCCATCCAGATACTAAAAACAGAAGTAGAAACAACTAAGAAATCACAGAGGGAGACAACATTGGAGATAGAAAACCTGGGGAAGAAATCAGGGGCCATAGACGCAAGTATCAACAATAGAATACAAGAGATAGAAGACAGAATCTCAGAAGCCGAAGATAACATAGGAACCATTGATTCAACAGTCAAAGAAAATACTAAATGCAAAAAGGTGGTAACCCAAAACATCCAGGAAATCCAAGACACTATGAGAAGACCAAACCTAAGGATTATAGGTATAGACGAGAGTGAAGATTTACAAGTTAAAGGGCCAGCTAATATCTTCTATAAAATTATGGAAGAAAACTTCCCCAACCTAAGGAGAGAGATGCCCATGAATATACAAGAAGCCTATAGAACCCCAAACAGACTGGACCAGAACAGAAATACATCCCGTCACATAATAATCAAAACTCCAAATGTAATAAACAAAGAAAGAATACTAAAGGCAGCAAGAGAAAAAGGCCAAGTAACATATAAAGGAAAACCTATCAGAATAACACCAGACTTCTCACCTGAGACCATGAAAGCTAGAAGATCCTGGGCAGATATCATGCAAACTCTAAGAGAACACAAACTTCAGCCAAAACTACTTTACCCAGCAAAACTCTCAATTGCCATTGATGGAGACATCAAGGTATTCCATGACAAAACCAAATTTGCAAGATATCTCTCCACAAATCCAGCCCTACAAAGGATAATAGGGGGAAAACACCAAGACAAGGACGGAAACTACACCCGGGAAGAAGCAAGATAGAAACCTCCTCTCATCAAACCCAAAAGAAGATAACCTCTCGAATATAAAAAATAAATAAGATAAATAAATATAATTTCAAAAATGTCTGGAGGTAATAATTACTATTCCTTAATATCTCTTAACGTCAATGGACTCAATTCCCCAATAAAAAGACATAGATTAACAGACTGGATACGGAAACAGGACCCTACATTTTGCTGCATACAGGAAACACATCTCAGTGTTAAAGACAAACACTACCTTAGAGTAAAAGGCTGGAGGACAATTTTACAAGCAAATGGTCTCAGGAAACAAGCTGGAGTAGCCATTCTAATATCAGATAAAATTGACTTTCAACCTAAAATCATCCAAAGAGACTCAGAAGGTCACTTCTTGCTGGCCAAAGGGAAAATCCACCAGGAAGAGTTCTCAATACTGAACATCTATGCTCCAAATGCAAGGGCACCCTCCTTCGTAAAAGAAACCTTACTAAAGCTTAAAGCACACATTACACCTAACACAATAATTGTGGGTGACTTCAACACCCCACTCTCCTCAATGGACCGATCAGGAAAGCAGAAACTAAACAGGGACACAGTGAAACTAATTGAAACTCTGGACCAATTGGATTTAACAGATATATATAGAACATTTCATCCTAAAGCTAAAGAATATACCTTTTTCTCAGCACCGCATGGTACCTTCTCCAAAATAGACCATATAATCGGTCACAAGACAGATGTCAACAAATACAAGAAGATCGAGCTAATCCCATGCCTCTTATCAGATCACCATGGAGTAAGAGTGGTCTTCAATAGCAACAAAAACAACAGAAAGCCCACATACACATGGAAACTGAACAATACTCTACTCAATGACACCTTGGTCAAGGAAGAAATAAAAAAAGAAATCAAAGACTTTTTAGAATTCAATGAAAATGAAGGTACAACCTACCCAAATCTATGGGACACAATGAAAGCAGTGCTAAGAGGAAAACTCATAGCTCTAAGTGCATCCAAAAAGAAACTGGAGAGAGCATACACTAGCAGCTTAATGGTACACCTTAAAGCCCTGGAAGAAAAACAAGTTAATTCACCCAGGAGGAGTAGAAGACAAGAAATCATCAAACTCAGGGCTGAAATCAATCAAATAGAAACAAATAGAACCATACAAAGAATCAACAAGACCAGGAGCTGGTTCTTTGAGAAAATCAACAAGATAGATAAACCCTTAGCCAGACTAACCAAAGGACACAGAGACAGTATACAAATTAACAAAATTAGAAATGAAAAGGGAGACATAACAACAGAAACTGAGGAAATTCAAAAGATCATCAGATCCTACTACAAAGGTCTATACTCAAAACAACTGGAGAATCTGGAGGAAATGGACGATTTCCTAGACAGATATCAAATACCAAAATTAAATCAGCATCAAGTAGACCAGCTAAATAGTCCCATAACCCCTAAAGAAATAGAAGGGGTTATAGAAAGCCTCCCAACCAAAAAAAGTACGGGACCAGATGGTTTTAGTGCAGAATTCTACCAGACCTTCAAAGAAGACTTAACACCAATACTCTCCAAACTATTCCACAAAATAGAGACAGAAGGGACACTGCCCAACTCATTCTTCGAAGCCACAATTACGCTAATACCTAAACCACAAAAAGATCCAACAAAGAAAGAGAACTTCAGGCCAATTTCTCTGATGAATATAGATGCAAAAATACTAAATAAAATTCTTGCTAACCGAATCCAAGAGCACATCAAAACGATCATCCACCATGATCAAGTAGGCTTCATCCCAGGGATGCAGGGATGGTTCAATATACGGAAATCCATCAATGTAATCCACTACATAAACAAACTGAAAGAAAAAAACCACATGGTCATCTCATTAGATGCTGAAAAAGCATTCGACAAAATTCAGCATCCTTTCATGCTAAAAGTCTTGGAAAGAGCAGGAATTCAAGGCCCATACCTAAACATAGTAAAAGCAATCTACAGCAAACCAGTAGCCAACATCAAAATAAATGGAGAGAAACTTGAAGCATTCCCACTAAAATCAGGGACTAGACAAGGCTGCCCTCTCTCTCCATATCTTTTCAATATAGTACTTGAAGTTCTAGCAAGAGCAATTAGACAACATAAGGAAGTCAAAGGGATACAAATGGGAAAGGAAGAAGTGAAACTATCATTATTTGCAGACGATATGATAGTTTACCTAAGCGACCCAAAAAACTCCACCAGAGAACTTCTACAGCTGATAAACAACTTCAGCAAAGTGGCAGGTTATAAAATTAACTCAAGCAAGTCACTGGCCTTCTTGTACTCAAAGGACAAGCAGGCTGAGAAAGAAATTAGGGAAATAACACCCTTCACAATAGCCACAAACAACATAAAGTATCTTGGCGTAACTCTAACCAAACAAGCGAAAGATCTGTACAACAGGAATTTCAAGTCCTTGAAGAAAGAAATCGAAGAAGACCTCAGAAGATGGAAAAATATTTCTTGCTCCTGGATTGGCAGGATCAATATAGTAAAAATGGCCATCTTGCCAAAAGCAATATACAGATTCAATGCAATCCCCATCAAAATCCCAACTCAATTCTTCATAGATCTAGAAAGAGCAATTCTCAAATTCATCTGGAGCAACAAAAAACCCAGGATAGCTAAAACTATTCTCAACAATAAAAGGACTTCTGGGGGAATCAATATCCCTGACTTCAAGCAGTACTACAGAGCAATTGTGTTAAAAACTGCATGGTATTGGTATAGCAACAGGCAAACAGATCAATGGAACAGGATTGAAGACCCTGAAATTAACCCACAGACTTATGGTCACTTGATCTTTGATAAAGGAGCCACAACCATCCGATGGAATAAAGATAGCCTTTTCAACAAATGGTGCTGGTTCAACTGGAGGTCAACATGCAGAAGAATGCGAATTGACCCACTCTTATCTCTTTGCTCTAAGATCAACTCCAAGTGGATCAAGGACCTCCACATAAAACCAGACACACTGAAACTATTAGAAAAGAAACTTGGGAAGACCCTGGAGGACTTGGGCACAGGGGAAAAGTTCCTGAACAGAACACCAATAGCGTACGCACTAAGATCAAGAATCGACAAATGGGACCTCATAAAATTACAAAGTTTCTGCAAAGCAAAGGACACTGTCCGAAGGACAAAACAGCAACCAACAAAGTGGGAAAAGATCTTTACCAACCCCACATCCGACAGAGGGCTAATATCCAATATATACAAAGAACTCAAGAAGTTAGACCGCAAAGAACCAAATAACCCTATCAAAAAATGGGGCACAGAGCTAAACAAAGAATTTTCACCAGAAGAAATTCGGATGGCCGAGAAACACCTTAAGAGATGTTCAACATCATTAGTCATCAGGGAAATGCAAATCAAAACAACCCTGAGATTCCACCTCACACCAGTCAGAATGGCTAAGATTAAAAACTCAAGAGACAACAAGTGCTGGCGAGGATGTGGAGAAAGAGGAACACTCCTCCACTGTTGGTGGGATTGCAAAATGGTAAAACCACTCTGGAAATCAGTTTGGCGGTTCCTCAGAAAATTGGGCATGGCACTTCCAGAGGACCCTAGCATACCACTCCTGGGCATATACCCAGAGGATTCCCCTACATGCAATAAAGACACATGCTCCACTATGTTTATAGCAGCCTTGTTTATAATAGCCAGAAATTGGAAGGAGCCCAAATATCCCTCAAAGGAGGAATGGATACAGAAAATGTGGTATATTTATACAATGGAATACTACTCAGCAATTAAAAATAATGAATTCATGCAATTTGTAGGTAAATGGTTAGACCTGGAAAATATCATCCTGAGTGAGCTAACCCAATCACAAAAGAATGCACATGAAATGCAATCACTGATAAGTGGATATTAATGAGCCCAGAAGCACTAAATACTCAAGACACAAATAGCAAGTCAAATGATTCCCAAGAAGAAGAAAGGAGAGGACCCTGGGCATGTAAAGATTGCATCCAGTTTAATAAAGAAACCGAGGGAGGAGGGGGAATGATTGGGGAATAGTTGGGGGGGAGAAGAACTATGGGAACTATGGTGGGTGGGAACTGGGAAAGGGGAAAGCCTTTGAAATGTAAACATAGAATATAGAAAATAAAAATAACTAAAAAAAAAAAAAAAAGAAAAAAAAAGATTATCGCATGTCTATCCAGCTAGTCACCAGTTTGAGCATAACAGGATATCATTAAGAATCATTGCATTGATTTATTTTTCCCCATTAGTCTTGTTTGATTGTTCCCTATGTCTCTAGGCCATCTGACAATTCAGAAGTTGATTGGAACAGATATAGAGACCTACAGGCCAACATTAGGAGGAGCTCAGTGATCCCTGAAGAAGATGAAGGAGAAAGCAGTCGGAGGGACCAAAGATACCAGTAAAAGAAAACCCACAGAATCACCTAAGCAGGACTCATAGGGGGCTTACATAGACTGAACCTGCAACAACAGAGTCTGCATGGGTCTGCACTAGATCCTCTGCATATGTGCTGTTTTGTACCTTGGATTGTTTGTTGGTCTCCCAATAGTGGAAGCTGGGTTGTCTCTGACACTTTGGGCTGTTCATGGGACCCTTTTCCTCCTACTACATTGCTTTGTCCTTGATGTGAAGATTTATGCCTGGCTTTATTGCATCGATTATGCTGAGTTCATTTGATACCAATGATAGACCTGCTCTTTCTTTGGAGAGAGGGAGAGGCAATGAGTGTGGACAAGAGGAAGAGGGGCACTGTGAAAAGACAAAGGAGAAGAAACTGTGGTTGGGATGTATGATAGGAAAGAAGGATAAAGAGGAAAATGAATACAGTATGTACATATTTTATAGCATCTTTCCTATAATTGAGAATTTTGATTTCAGATCCAAATCTTCCTTATCCTTCATCAGTGCTATTTATTATCTCCCACATGTTCATAGGGTATTCTAGTTTCAACATGCTCCTCTGGGAGTGATACTGTCTGCTTCAGTAACATTGTCAAGGCATGTGTGTCCTTGGCAGCGTGTTTTGTAATTATTGTTTCATGTTCTCATTACATTGTTCAAATCCATGTTCTTAAAACTTCCCATGTGTCAATACTTATAAAAATAATGCAAAGCTATATTATTATGTAGATAAATTTCTTAATGTCAATTTCTGTGCTCTTTATTAGATATTTCATCTAAATTTTAATTTATCTGATACATCTTTACATCAGATTTCTTTTATTTAAAGCTGACTTTATCAAACATTTTTACAATTTTTTCCTTTCCATGTATCTATTGGATTTAATTTAGATCAAGCGCCATTTAAACAAACTGTACATCCTTACCTAATAAGGCATAGTTTTACATTAACACTGATTTTCTGGTTTTGTTTCTGACTTGACTGTAGTTTGTCATGTTATTTTCTTCTGACTTTTATACACTTTTTAGTTTTTCATGTGTGTTGATTGTTTTCTTTACTTCCATTTACTAGATTGACTGTCCAATAGTTTTTCACATTTACAGGTTAACTTCAACACTTTAATGTGAACTAATTCTAAAGCTCCAGGTATATAAAGAACAATGAATCAATGAATACTAAAACAATAGATTTATCTAAATAAACAATAATTATGTAAAATAAATATGTAATATATATTAATATATATTAAGCAGAAGCACAAAAGTGTAATAGTATACAACTGGGAAAGGAAGATTATATAAAGGTAATTATTATTTGTAATACAGTTTTTAAAAATTATACATGTACATATAAAATGTATAAGAGAACAAGTCATACGTGAAGGCAAAGTTATGTGAAGCATAATACCATGTAAGGAGGAGACTTTGAACTGAACCTTTCTGAAGAAGTCTTATCTATACAGGAGAAGTGCAAGAAGATCTAACTGAAGTGGAATAGTGCAGATTTAGAGTCACATTTCTTTGGACTTTCCTTTAGTCTCTTTTCATGGGTATTTGATATCAATATTTATTTGAAGTATCCTCATAGGATGTGTAAAAATCTTGAAATGTAAAGTTTAGCACAACCATAGCCTCCAACAGCCCTAATGGTAAGAATGCAGAAACATAACATCCAAATATTGCATCAGAAGACATTTCCTTGTTCTGTGATAGCCCACCTGATTTATGCCTTTCATATATTCTGTGTGTAAAAGTTGATGCAATGTCTTTGATAGTGGAATTTGTCTTACAAGCCAATGAATTTGTGTTTTTGAGACAGAGTCATTCATATTAGGCTCAGAATAAATTCTTTTAAATTGTTTTACAGCACAGTTACTTTATAACAAAATTACCAATTAAGGAGGCACACCAGAACACGGGTGTCACAATTTCCATTGGAACATGAATGACACTATCTTTTGTTATCTACAGACCATGTAAGTATCTATGGAAGAAGTCTATAGGAATGTTCTATTGATGTTTTAGATTAATTATATGACTATTATTTGCTAGCATAATATTTAAATATAAAAGTATGCAACTTAGAATCTGTGTAAGTATTTAAAAATACATTTTAATATGTACTTGTCCAAGACTTTAACAAGATGATTGAATCAGAATTCTCTGATTTTAGTCCTCCAATGAAAATCTAAGTCACTAGAACCTGGCTTCTAGAACAAGGATTTAGGCTACATTTCTCTTATAATAAATACCATACAAAAGAACTTATCCCACAGCATTTTCCCTCAACAAGTCTTTCTGACTCTAGTTTTAGCCAGCTTCACCACATACCAGGGAAACCTTTATGCCTTTCAAAGTTACATGGGCTACTGGAAGCCATCCAATTCTGAGAAGGGAACATGTTAAACAGGCTAATGCTTGGACTCAACAAATGAAGTCTGGGGCTGGAAAGATAGCAGTTGAAAAACATGTTTCTTTTCCAGAGAAGCCAGGTTCAATGGCCAATGTTGGTAGGCTCACAGTAGCCCATGACTGCAGGTGATCTGTCAATCACTTCTGGGTTCCACAGATAACTACACTCAGATTCACATATTCCCACATAGACAAACATATGAATAAACAATTAGAAGTTAGGTAAATGTTTAAGAATAAATAAGTAAATGAAGTCAATGAAAAGACTCAAGGTAAATATATCAGTTGTGGTTGTGACAAAATGAGAATCTTTAAAATATTATTTTATTCTCATTCCAAAGCACAATATAAATCCATCAGGTTTGGGATAATAAAAGCTTCCTAATTATATTTCTAGGTATACCTGAAATTTGCTTTTAAATACATCAAATTATGCTTTATTTATATATAAAATATAGCCAACTCATGGTGATTTTTTAATAAAAAATTGTTTAGTTTAAAGTTCTACTTAAGAATAATAGCAAATTGCTGGGAATATAAAACTGTATCTATTATAGATATTTCCATATTTCCATATATTTTATGAAATAAATATGATAATCTGCCTATTTCCTCTGAAAATCCTGAGAAGTAATATGTAGTGAGAAATTCAAAAGGCCTAAAACATTCTTTGCTGGTTTTAATAACACTTAGAACAGATCTATATTTCATACACTGAAATAAAATTATCATTGTAAGAAGCTGGTGCTTACACTAAATATGCTTCTAAGTACTTCGCAATTATTTTTATTCTGGTAATTTATATAAATAATGGGAAAACTTAATAAAGATTATCAAACACTATATTATAAATTAATGAGAGGGCAAAGAAATAACTAAAATTCTGAGTTGTAAGTGTGCTTCGTACATTATTCTGGGTACTAGATTTAACAAATGAGTGTCCTTTTAAAAGTGTAATTAAGAAGAGAGTAGAAATATGTCAGTGGAGCATGGATGATAGAATCAGATAGATTACTCATGCTTCATAAAGTAATTGTGAACTTTTATTAAGGAAAATCATGCAGAAGGGTCCAACTGAAACTATGTCTTGCATGAACATTTTCATTTTGGAGTGTTGATCATTTAAATGAATCAACTTGGCTATATGCTATTATCTTCATGTATACATTAATTGCATCTGTGTGTGTGTGTGTGTGTGTGTGTGTGTGTGTGTGTGTAAAATCATCAACTTCACGTGTGAACCTAAAATCAATGTTCTCAGTACTTTCAACTCATTTCCAAACATGCTCAAGATGAAAGATTTTGTATTACTTGATGTGCATACATTCAAGCAAAGTTGAAATTTGCTATCCAGTATAGTGATTCTCTTCCTCAAACATCTTCAATGACCAGCAGATGCAAGAGTGGGAGGAATAAGTCACCACTCTGTGGCCAGCAAGAGATTGTGAATGTGCACCTGTTAGGACAGCAGCCTCAAATCTATCCCATAACACATTTGAACCTTGTTTTCCCTTCTGTAAAATAGAAAATTGAATTTACTAGGGTTAGTAGCACTTAAGATAATAGTTTAGGTGGGATATATGCATGCTTACACGGTGTTTAGTATTTGCTGAAATAATATTAGTATTCACCTTGCTGAATGCAACTACCATTAATAACCAGACCAGAAACATGCAAAACAAAACAATTATTTAAAATGGTGAGCTATGTCGGTTTCTTAAGATGCATCAAACTCCAATGTCCCTTGATCCTGTTCCACATTTTCTGGGAAAATCCTACAGTGTACCTGAAAGTTGTATTAACATGGATCAAACAACTATCTACTATTCCTGCAAGTGCATCTGAAACATCTGTTTGAAAACAAACTTTTAGTTGTAGTTATTAGACTATAGTTGAAGAGAAAAATATACTTAGAAGAGCACAATACACATTATTTTATTAACATATTTAGCATACTTCTGAGAATTCTCTGGAAGTTCATTCTCAAAGGTTCCATGCCTTACTTAATTTTCTGTTGACCAGACTATTACTAGACAATGACTAGAACAATACAAATGATTGTTTCTGATAGCAATGAAAATAAAGAGTACAAATAGCTGATAGATATTATGTATTAGAGCCCCCATTTCATTCACTTCTTATCAGTGTGAAAGAAGTTAGAGCTTTCTATAGCTATTAAGTTAGAACTCTTATTACATTCATTTCCTATGTCACAATGAGAAAGTTGCCCAATGAACATGCGTGAGAAACTTCTCATGTATATCTCTCAAGATTATTATGATGACTAGGTGAGACAAATAGGAGTAAATTTTTTGTGAAATTATCACTGTACAAATATTAACTTTATATTTACAAAAGTTATGGGAAGGGCTTTTGTACCAAAAACATAATAGGTTTTTAAGATATTGTGCTACCCTTTTTTCTGTATGCTAAAATATTATGATATATATTCTTTTATTGTGTTTTATTAATTATAGTAACTGCTATTCCAGAAGTATTATCTTTGTTCTCTTTAAAATCAGCATATCCTGAAGAATAGTTTCTTCCATATATATAAAATTAAGCTAATAATGTAAGACCTATATTTGCTTCTGACTATATTCTAACTTAAATTTTTCTATTTTTATTTATTAGGTCATCTTCGATATTGGCACTAAGAAAAAATTGTCATTGATAATTTTAGCTTGATTTTATAATAAAATATTATATTTGAATGCAGAAGGTACTATACAAATGGAATACACTCACATTTTCTGACTGAATTTTAAGTAGTATATACTTACCTTGAAATTTTTAGGTCTTCATGTAAAATGCTGTTAGAAAATTTGACTGATGTTTGTTCTTTGTCTATTCAATGTCCATATCTCATTAAAAGCAATATGGAGCAACTGTATACCAACTTGTGATGTTATAATTATTTGAAAGGGCTTGAGTGTTCATATGCAATTAATTGATTTCACTTCCAATCAACTATCATCCTTAAGTATTTTCAGGGAATCTCGAGTATATTGCTTCCTCTGTAATAACACTGCATTATGACATGCCTAATATGAAGTATCACTTTATTGTTTGGTCTGCAATTTTCACCTGGTGCTAATTTTCCAATCTACAGTATATGTTATTGCTTTATTTTTAAAATATATTTTCAAATAATAGCACAAACATCTATAAAGTAAATGTAATCTTCCTTTACTTGGAAGTGAGAGAACTTAACTTTTCCTTCTAACATATTAAATATTTATTTTAAAGGGAAAATATGTCTTTGGAAAGATATCAAAGCACAACACTCAATATCTAATTATACTCACCCAAATTTACAACCTATTTTCAACTAAATATGAATCAATGATGATTAAAGCATTATTATAGTTTGTATAAGGGCAATATTGGGGGAAGAGTTTTAACTAAAGAGGGAAAAGAGAGAAAACAGAAGTGGTGGGGTGGGAAGAAGGACAAAGATGCTTGAAAAGCCCATGGAGATCCCTACTGTTTGATAAATTTGCACACACACACACACACACACACACACACAAACACCAAACACAATACTTGAATTGGTACAAAGACTCTTCCCATAAACCATAGAGTGGCAAATAAAAAGCACAGATGTGGGAAAACTCCCCTTCCCAGAACTATATAATCTAGTAACATTGTTCTTGTTTGCTCTATAGAATGTGTTGGCAAAATTCTATTGTTAAAATATCATATATATTTTTCATAGGACATAGAGAAATCAAGTTGATACTCACCAAAGTTCTGTACTTTACTTTCTAGCTTTCACTGTACTAGGAGGCACTATGTATGTGGCTGAAGAGAAATGTTATTGATAGTTTTACCCAACTATGACCTACAATGATGACTGGCAAGTGGATATACCAAGCATGTTATAATTGGACTTAAACACTGTTCTACAGAAACTCATGTCTGTAATCTGTAATATGTATATCTGACCAAAACCACATCACTAGGAGGCTCACACAATCTATATGAGAACCTTTAACTATTACTTTGTAAATGGACACAGTATCATATTGTGGTTGCCTGCATAAGATCTTAGCCAGTTAAAGCACCATCTTGGATATAGAGAGAGGCATGACCCTCCAACCCTAGGTGAGGAGCTATTGGTGGCTATTAATATGGGGAAAGTCAGTTTTCTTTAATAGTATGGTGTCTAGTAAATTAGCCACCCTGTAGTGGATGACTGCACATACATTAATATATAGGCATCACAAATCTGACTCCATGACTTTTTCATGGAGAAAACATAGTAGGGTATCTAAGAGAAGATAGGGATAGGAAGTTGGAGATAGAAAGTAGGAATATGACTGAAATATATTCTATACATGTAAGAAATTTCTAAAGAAAAACTGAAATTATCATATATTTAAAACTTCTACACTGGCCATAAACAAGATTTTACAGATGAAGCATGCTACCAGTTTAATCTTCTTCTCTCTATAAAAATTAATTTACACACACACACACACACACACACACACACACACACACACATATATATATATATGTATATATATAAAGCAAATTATTCACATGCTATAAAGAGACATGCTTATTGATACTGTTGCCAGTGTTTTGAGGCCAAAATTCCAGCTTTGGGAATCCTAACAAACTGAGAATATTTGCTTGTCACAATAATCTAAATAAACAGAAGAACAATGTTGAAAATAGAGAAAACAGATTTAATTAAAATGGCCACTGATAAAAAAGAGGATTGAGGAATATTGTGATATTGGGAAGAAAAAATGAAGGGGTGTAGTACCCTTGTCCACCTTTTGAGTATTTACATAGACTAAGTATATAAACAGAGGAAGAATTCATTAAGAGGCAAAAGTTTTACAAAATAGGCACTCCAGGTCAAGGAATACTGTCATTGAACATTGTATCAGCAGATGTTCTTCAAGTTGTTCTGAAGAAGTCAAATTGTTGACATCAGTTAAGGGACATCTTTCCAGTTCCTAAAAGATCATTTCTTTGTTTCATGGCATACCATTGACTTTTTGAGTACTTGCTCTTATCTGGAATATAGTACATTCTGAAAAGTTTTCACCTTGCTGAAATCCATGGAAATTTCAGGACAACTAATTCTTTCTGAGCCTTCATTCTTTCAGCCCTTGAATGACTAACACACTTATACATATTAAAGCTTATACATATCTAACCCATCATATATAGGATATACCATAACATGTAAGAGATTACGAGATATAGATGAAGATGAGGTGCTGTATAGATAGATGATAGATAGATGATAGATAGATAGATAGATAGATAGATAGATAGTAAGAAAAATAGATAATAGATAAATATATAATAGATAGACATATGATAGATAGAAAGATGATTGATAGATGATAAGTAGATAAATGAGAGATAGATAGATAGATGATAAACATATAGATGATAGATACAGATAATAGGTAGATAGGTAGAAAGATAGATAAGTAAATGATTAATAGATGATATGTAGATAGATGTTAGATACATACATAGATGATAGATATATGATAGATTATAGATTATTGATAGATGATAGATTTTATATATTTATATGTGATAGATAATATATAGATAGATGATAGATATATGATATACAGAGACACAGAGAGACATATAGATGATAAATATAAACATCCACCCAGCTAACTTTGTCTATTTTCTATTGATCTTAGGTACATATGTAAATGTGCTTTGGATGTTTGGATTCATTATCATGGGGTTCAGGTCTGGAAAAAAATAATTCTTCATCCCTCAGCATTTAATAATTGGCTACTTCTCTTCAATTAGGAGTGAGACCTTATGACATTACTACACTGGCACTGGCACTTTAACTGGAATGGACATTATAAGGTTCTTGTTTAGATAAATATACCATTGAGCTTTCATGGCTACAGCTTCCCTCTCAGGTCCTGAAGTAACTGTCTGGCAGCAGAGGTCTTGGTCTTCTGGATTCTACAATCTTCCAGGCCCATTCAATTCCAGCTCTTCTTGGATTTACACAAGTCAAAATGAGGATATCAAAAATAGGGAGATAGATAACTATCATGTGTGCTAACTGCCAGAAAATGAGTGCTTTTGAAATGAAGTTTAAAGTGTTCATTTTTCCATAGAAATTTTGTACGGTTTGGTTTGCTCTTAATTTTTTTTTGAAACGGGGGCACATTACATAACCTTGGCTGGCCCAGAACTCCATATCAACAAGGTACACCTTGAATTTACAACAGTTTTCCCGTTTCTGCCTATCTAGAAAATTCCAAGCACATACATATTGTTTTATTTATTTTTGTTTTGTTTCTTTTGAAGAAACATTTGCTTTTATTGCCTAAGTTGACCTACCACTCCCCTTCACTCTTCCAAATCCTGGAATTGCAAACATTCAATAGCACAACATGGTGGAGATTTTAAAAATAAAAGGTAAGAAAAACAGAGAGATCTTTTGGTGGCTGAGGGCACTTGCTTCTTGTAGAGGACCCATGATCAGTTTCCAACACTAACGTGGTGGGCCCACAACTGCCTATAACTCTGGCTCCAAGAGATGATTACCTTCTTCTGGTCTCTGTAGGCACCTCATGATAGACTTTCACATGCTGGCATACACTCTGATGCATAAAGTAAAATAATATTTAAAGAAGAAAAGTTTATAGCCACTCAGTTTTCCAATGGTTAAAACAGCATAGCTTGTCAATGGACAACACAGTACACTGGTTAGCAGGTACTTACTCTGGTAAGAATTAGGATCAGTAGGAAAATGTCTTAACTATTATCTGAACTGTGCATGTTGCAGAAGTCTACATGCTACATCAGAATTGTCTCAGAGTCCACAATCTCATGACCCCAGTTTTTCTTGTTTTATAATTTTGTACTCTCTTTTCTGACATTAATTTTTTAAAAACTTCAAATGTCTCTGGTGTCATTTTGTTTTTCCTGTTGGCGTTGCAGCTTTCTCAGCAAGTGCCTGACCCAATGCTCTTTTGGTTAGAACTGCTGAAGCAATACCGAAGGTTCACGAGACAGCGTTGAGTTAAGAGAGAACATGCTCTATCTATAATCTCTAAATTGAAATACCTTTGAATAGGCCTGTCATGGAATCATTTCACATTCCCATGTGTTTCTCTTCCTCCTCCGTAAATGTTGGTTCTTTTTCCTTTCCAGCCCCTCAATCCTGTAATTGACTATTCCTAGTCTGAAGGAGAGATCTATGGAATTCTGTGGAAGAGAAGGAAGAAGGATTGTAGGACCAAAAGTGTCAAGGACACCTTAAGAATACAGCCCACAGATTCAAGTCACAGGCTGATAGGAGCTCACGGAGACTTATTCAACTACCAGGAAGCCTATATGGGTCTAACCTAGGTATTCTGCATATATATTATGATAATATAGCTTGATGTTCTTGTGGGACTTCTAACAATGGGAGCAAGGACTGCCTCTGAATCTTTTGCTTGTTTTATAGACACTTGATCTCCTCCTGGGTTGCTTCTTCCAGTCTTAATATTAGGATGAATATCTAGTCTCATTGTAACTTGATATGCCATGTTTGTTAAATATCCCTGGACGTCTTGCTCTTTCCTTAAGGGAAATCCAGGAGCAATGGATCTAGGGGCGGAGAGAAGGTGGTGAGGGCTTTATTGAAGGTGTGGCCTTGTTTGACAAAGTGTGTCACATGGGGTGTGCTTTCATGTTTCAGAGTCTCAAGCCCAACATCTCTCCCTTACTGCTTGCTGCCTGCTGATCCAAATGTAGAACTCTCAGCAACTTCTCCTGCACCATGTCTGTCTGCATGCTGCCATACTTCCTGACATGACAATAATGGACTAAATGTCCGAAATTGTAATCCAGTCCCAATTAAATGTTTTTCTTTGTAAGAGTGGCTTGGTTGAAGCATATATCCAGAGCAATAAAACCCTACTTAAATTATGACATGATTTCCCATTGGTAGCCATAAAAGTATTATGCATCATATGATAGTGCACATGGTATCATACAAAGGAGAGTATGACAATTATTTGGTAAATTAATATTTGAGAAACAATACATGTAAGTAAGCCTGATCTTAAATTTAAACCATTTTTGGACTACTAAGTTTAAGTAAAATCCACACATCTCAGAGCTCCAATGTAATTCAGGAGACCAAGCCAGGGGTTGAACTCTTATCAAATGGGTCTTTCCAAGACCATTCACATTCAAACTGTAACAATTCCTGTACTTCAGAAAATATGTCCAATAATACTTTTGTTTATAGAGCTACATGCTTATATTTATAAGCTTTTAGTATTACTACCCCATCAATTAATTATCTCCCCTCTAACAAAGTCACCAGTGATTTATTTTCAGAAGGATGGAAATAAAAAAAAAAACTTTCAAGTGTTTCAATTTTAAAGTGATTGATGATTTACCACTTATGAGTTTATTAAGAAAGAGAGTGAGAAACAGACACTTGAGTCACTAGAACCAGGTTGACACCAGCAAGCAGCTTCTCTAGACTTGAAATTGGGGTGTTCTGTCATGCAATGATGCTCTTTCAAAACTTCCTTGGCAAGCCTATCTGACACAGGCTATGAGAAACAAGAAGCCAAAGAGGAAAGAGAAAGATTTCAAATGTTCAGCAACTCTGTTGTCTATGTCTAACGTTCTTCCTGTAGCAGGAGTTATAAGCTTCACCTTTGAATCATCAGTGGATTTATCTGCATTGCGAAAATAGTTTGTCTTGCCTTGGTAGGAAGAAATTTATTGTTCATTTACAAATATGCAGATTGAACATGATTAAAATATAATGTAGAAATTTTTTTCAATCAAAACAAAACAGAGTAAACCAATGAGATTTCTTCTGTCTTTACTGACTGAACTTTCTATGACAACTCTGTGATCCTTGGAAATCCTCTGTAAGATGATTCTCTAAATTTCATATGTTGGAAGAAATGTCCTGTTCAAGTAATGTACTTTTCTTATACCAAAAATGTATGAGATCAAGGACTCATTTTCATTTTGAGATTTAGGGCAAGCACATAGATAGCATTAAGATATGAATAAACATCAGTGATAGATTGAGTTGTCTAACAGCCAGCCTCGAGCAAGGAAACCAACTGACTTGAACACAGGGACTCAGCACAGGGAGATTTATGTTCTTCAGCTGAATTACATTCCTTTATAGACTGCTGCAGATGGGCTTCAGGAAAAGCAGCCATCTATCCGATTTAAATAGACTTTGTGCTAGTACTATAGACATACCATTAATTCATTGCTGTGAGTTGCTGTGGGCATAGATTTGGCTTTGTTCTCTGACAGTCTCCACCATTTGAAATAGAAATGCCATTTACCAGAGTGTCAAATAAGTAGGACCCATATAACACTATAATCAAGTTGAGGTGGCAATACATATTTTAGCCTCGGTATTGAAAATGGTTAAGTCAGCAGAGATTTCCAATCTGCAGAACTCTGCTGACCACTGAAAGCCACTTGTAATTTATCAGGTGGTAACTGTCTTCAGGTTAAATAATAACTTGGTGTCTTTAATTTGTTCAGTGTATCATAGTTACATTGTGGTACATTTTTTTTACGGATTCTTTACATTTTTGCAAGTATGTGTAATAAATGTTATTATCTTAACTTTAGAGAAAGAATATTTCACAGAAGTAGTTTAATTGAATCTCCCACCATTATATAAGTAGGAAGTGAAATGCTGGCAGTTCTAATATTCTTTCCTTGGCACTCTGAAAGGTCTTTTAGAGTGGGTTAGAGAAAGGGAACTATTCTGTGGATCACTTTATATTAAAGTTGTGATTGAAATATGTGTATGGTGCCTAATAGGGAATAATGTAGACAACAAGTAAAACTAATTTCTTGAATAATTTCTAGGATCTTAATTATGCAAGTGATAACAGAAAAACATAGTGATGCCCTAATATAATCCATGGGTAAATATGTAAACCATGATAGCTTGGGATAATTAGTCAAAGATTTAACCTTATATATTAATAAATTCATGTTTGATCCACAAAACATATACAGCATCCTTTGCACACATCTCTGCATCCATGTCCTACTTTACATATATTTATTCTGAGAAGATTGGGAACATATTTAGTGACTGTATTTAAACACATTAGTCAATGAATTTGAATTGCTTCAGAGGTTTAGACGAAAACATTAATTTCTTGCTAGATGAGACATATTGTTTGCTGAAATGATCTCAAGGAGCAGAATGAAGGTCTGATATTCATAAAAGAAATTCCTAAACTTAGATCAGACACTTTTCATTGTAAGGCATTTAATGATTCAGTATCTGCATTTCCAATTCAATTGGTAACACTGCCATTCCCCCATTTTCCCATTACAGAGAGCCTATCCATCAGGATTTAATTCCACATGCACACACCTCTCCACCTGTGATTTCAGCTTCAAATGACTCTGTACTAATGAGTAAGGACCAACACAGTTGAGTGCAAAGCACTGTTTCAGAGGCACAGTACTAGAATGATGAAATAATTCTTTTTTTAGCTAATCAATGAATTGGAAAAGGAAAAAATAGTTGTTCTGCCCAGTTAACTGAGAATCCCTACATCACCAGATGCTTGGCTATTAACAGACTTGATAGTGCCTAATAAGAACATACCGTCTGTTTTGAATTTCATCTGAATGACAAAATTTCAAAACAGGCTTTTCCTGAAATCATAAAGAATGAAGATTTGTTCCCCTCATATAATTACTGTGCATAAGCCATGCCTAACAAAATACATATCTTTGGTGTTCTATTTGGCATTAACAAAAGTTCTTTAAATAAAGACTATTAAATGGAAGAAGTACTTTAAAATAAACATACCTGGCCAAATTTGAAAGAAATAGAAAAATGGGGGGAAAAAAGGTCCAACAAACTTTTCATGTCCCCTTCCTTATAACTGAAATTATTTTGGATTTTTAGCTGTAACTTATTACTAAAGCAAGACCCAAACAAATTTTCTTGAGGTGTTTTTTTTTTAATTTTCAATTCAGCAAGTATTCAAAAAGTATAATGCTTTTAGTTTTTCCAGACATTTGTGATGTGACATTCAATTATATATATATATATATATATATATATATATATATATATATCCTACAAAAGTGCACAGTAATACAGTAATTTTGCAAACCATAGGTACATCATACAACACAAGTCAGAAAGAAAAGAAGTTGCATTTGTGGCAGAAACAGCTGTTGAAATGAAAATTGTTCAAGAGGAAGGTGAAATAATATAGATCATTTTATTCCTAAATTAAATTATCTTACTGTTTTCTATTCGCTATGCACTTTCTTTACTACTCACATTAGGCATACATTCAAGAAAAGGAATGGCTTAAAGACCTTTTTAAATTCTAAAAGAGTAACACATTGCTTTGCCAACACAGAGACACAGACAATGCATAGAAACACAACATTCTATACTTAGATGGATGCAGTTGGGTTGGAAAGACTACAGAGTTTGCAATTCACAAGTACCAGCTCACCTAGTTACCACACAGAAACATGATTTTCCTCTCATGTAGGTAAGATGTTTTAATAAAATGAGATTTAGTCTCAAAATACCTTATTTACTGGAATTTCTTTTTTTTCTCTCTCTTTTTTTCTTTTTTTTATTTTCTATATTCTTTGTTTACATTCCAAATGATTTTCCCTTTCCTGGTTACCCCTCCCCATAAGTCCCATAAGCCCTCATCCCTCCAACCTTTCTCCAACCAACCCCCTCCTTCTTCTCTGTCCTGGTACTCCCCTATATTGCTGGATCCTTTTCCAGGACCAGGGACCTCTCCTTCCTTCTTCTTGGGAATCATTTGGTATGCAAATTGTGTCTTGGGTATTCAGAGCTTCTGGGCTCATTCAGTGACTGCATTCCATGTGTGTTCTTTTGTGATTGGGTTACCTCACTTAGGATGATATTTTCCAGTTTCAACCATTTGCTTAAGAACTTCATGAATTCACTGATTTTAATTGCTGAGTAGTATTCCATTGTGTAAATATACCACATTTTCTGTATCCATTCCTACATTGAGGGACATTTGGGTGGCTATTACAAATAAGGCTGCTATGAACATTGTGGAGCATGTGTCCTTATTACATGCTGGGGAATCCTCTGGGTATATGCCCAGGAGTAGTATAGCAGGGTCTTCTGGAAGTGTCATGCCAAGTTTTCTGAGGAACTGCCAGACTGGAATTTCTTAAAAGATGCTTACCCTCCTTAAGTTTTTATAGTCTACACAACATATTTTATTAAATTGATTATATATACAAATATATACAGACATGTTTTCACTTAAATATAAACATATTGTTTTATTGTGGTATGTTAATTCTCAACTTTTCCCTAGAAAAATTGGTTACATGTAAAACCAAAAAAAAAAAATTCAAAATAGTAGCAAATGTATAACTGGCAAAATGTCATGTCATGGGACAGCTTTCATGACTAGTACTTATCAGCACAAGAACTGTTGTAATCACAACCATCTCTGATACAACCTCCACTTGCAATGAACTTCAGAAGTAAAAGGTAAAACTCTCCTTTCTTTGTTGTTCTCTGGTATAAGCAAGTCTTTAGAACTGAATTAAGTAAACATGAGCCTTGTGCATTTGATAAATATGTATGTCTTATTTCCCCTTTCCTGTTGCTTTTCACCCAGTTGAAGCTAGAATCCAAGCAATAAATACTATTTATTTATTTTAATAGCATGCTCAGTGGAAGTATCACCAATATTTTCTAAGCTTAAAAACACCCCCAAATGCATTTTCCTGTTAGCCTCAGCATTTTCCCAGTAATTTACAACTTAAAACGGATAAACCCTATTACTCTATGTCAAACCAACAACTGGGTAAGTGCAGAGCACTGCCCTATGAAGTGTGACCAAATTTATTGCTGCATCCATTACTACACATTGATTCTGTTTATAGCAATCCAAAGGGAATAGAAAGCCTGTTATGCCGGTGCTCGGCCTCTCTGTGAGACAGACACAGGGCTGGCTATAGCCAAGTTCTAAGCAGCATCCAATTAGTCAATTAGTTCAGAATCCACTGCTCATTTTCTTTTGTGTATTATTAATATGACTTCTCAGCGACATGAACTTGAGGACTTTAGTTGTGCTATATAATCAGATATAAACAAAGTTAATGGTTTCCCCTAACTTTAAAGAAACTTTATTTTATGACTTATTGAAGTCTGGTTTATTTATGTTTATGTTTCTGTTTTGTATTTTGGAAGAGAGGACAGTCAAATGTATGATACTTTTAGACAATAAGTAATTTCTTCGAACCTGTTTTATTGCTATGCCCTACTCTTTAGCACAGCACACTCACATTCATTTCAGATTCCCACCAATCCAGGCGAAGGTATTTGGGAGTTAATTTTAATAATCTAAGTTTTCTTCATGTTGGAAGGTTTAATTGTAGTCCTTTGAAGAAAAGACAATCCCCGTTACCACTTTCCCCACTTCCCCCGTAAAATCCTCACTTGGCTTTTGGTCTACATTTAAGAGTAAATATAAAGGAGTGTCACTTGACTGCTGCTGTCACTTGGGGTTTTGAGTTTAGCCATTCTGACAGGTGGGAGGTAGAATCTCAGGGTCAACTCACTTAGGATGATATTTTCCAGATCTAACCATTTGCCTACACATTACATGAATTCATTACTTTTAATTGCTGAGTAATATTCCATTGTATAAATATACCACAATTCTGTATCCATTCCTCCTTTGAGGGACATCTGGGCTCCTTCCAGCTTCTAGCTATGATAAATAAGGCTGCTATGACCATAGTGGAGCATGTGTCTTTATTGTATGCAGGGGAATGCTCTGGGTATATGCCCAGGAGTGGTATGACAGGGTCCTCTGGAACGGTCATGCCCAATTTTCTGAGGAACCGCCAGACTGATTTCCAGAGCAGTTGTACCATCTTGCGGTCCCACCAACAGTGTAGGAATGTTCCTCTTTCTCCAGATCCTCGCCAGCACCTGTTGTCTCTTGAGTTTTTAATCTTAGCCATTCTGACTGGTGTGAGGTGGAATCTCAGCCTAAGTGAGTTAACCCAATCACAAAAGAATACACATGAAATGCAATCATTGATAAGTGGATATTAATGAGCCCAGAAGCTCTGAATTCTCAAGGCATAATTAGCAAATGAAAAGATTCCCAAGAAGAAGGAAGGAGAGGACCCTGGTCCTGATAAGACTGGATCCAGTTTTTTAGGAAGTACCAGAACAGAAAAAAGGAGGGGGTGGGGGTGATGGGGGAATAGGTGGGAGGCAGGGGCGGGGTTGGGGTGGTGGTGGGGGTAGGGAGGGGGAAGAGGACTTATGGGACATAGGGTGAAGGGGAAACTGGGAAAGGGGAAAGCCTTCGGAATGTAAACAAAGAAATAGAAAATAAATAAATAAATAAATAAATAAATAAATAAATAATCTGTGTCATTTTGATTTGTGTTTCCTGATGACTAAGGACTTGAACATGATTGTAAGTGCTCCTCAGCCATTCGAGATTCTTCTGTTGTCAATTTTCTGTTTACCTCTGCACTCTATTTTTCAAATGGATTATTTGGACTTTTTGGAGGTTAACTTCTTGAGTTCATTATATATTTTGGATATTAGCCCTCTGTCAGATGTAGGGTTAATAAAATTTTTCCCCAGTCTGTAAGTTGCTGATTTTTCCTATTGACAGTGTCCTTTGCCTTACAAAAGCTTTTCAGTTTCATGAGGTAATGTTTATCGATTATTGATCTTAGAGCCTGGGCCATTGGTGTTCTGTTCAGGAATTTTCCCCTGTGCCAGTGAGATTGAGGCTCTTTCCCATTTTCTCTTCTATTAGATTCACCGTACCTGGTTTTGTATTGAGTTCTTCAATCTACTTGGACTTGAGTTTTTTTCATGGTGACAAATATGGATCCATTTTTATTCTGCTATATACAGACCATCAGTTAGACCAGCATCATTTATTGAAGATACTTACTTTTTAACATTATATGGTTTTGGATTTTGTCAAAGATTGAGCATCCATAGGTGTGTAGAATTACTTCAGGGTCTTAGATGCTATTCCATTGATCTTCCTATCTGTTTATGTATCAATACTATGTCCTTTATATCACTATTGCTTTGTAGTACAGTTTGAGATGAGGGATGGTGATCCTCCTGGAATTTCTTTTATTGTTGAGAATTGTTTTGGCGATCCTGGGTTTTTTGATATTCCAATAAAGTTGAGAATTGTGCTTTCCATGTCTGTGAAGAATTGTGTTATAATTTTGATGGGGATTGCATTGAATCTGTAAATTTCTTTTGGTAAGATGGGTATTTTCACTTTGTCAATCCTACCAGTCCATGAGAATGGGAGACCTTTCATCTTCTGAGGTTTTCTTCTACTTCGTTTTTCAAGTATTGTCAACTTTCACTTGCTTGGTAAAAGTTACACCGAGATATTTTGTGTTATTTGGGCTATTATGAAGGGGGTTGTTTCCCTAATCTCTTTCTCAGACTATTTATTATTTTTGTAAAGGAAGGCTACTGATTTGTTTGAGTTAAATTCATATCCTGCCACTCGGCTGAACTGCAAACTCGTACAACTCTTCTGGAAACCAATCTGGTGGTCGGCAGAAAACTAGAAATAGTTAAAGTTCCAATGAATGATCTAGTAATTTAATAAATGCCCATATATGAATTAATATGCCATAATATTTTTAGCGAACATTTTAAATTTTGAGAGATAAAACTCTGCTGTAAACTGGCATATCTTTTTGCCTTTTTCTCTCCCGTCTTTATTTTTTCTTCATTGTTCTTCTTTATCCACTACTCTCCACTCTTTCCTTCCTTCTTGTTCCTTCTCACTTGTCAAGCTTCCTTTATTCCATTTGCTGATAAAAAAGAAAAGATTCGTCAGCAAATACCTTCCTTGGGGTTGAGCAAATGAATGAGCATCGCTCCAACAGGCTCACCTTTTTTCAAACCTGTCAACAGAAGATCCTCCCAAGGCAGGCCTCTGAGACGTGTTCCAGACTGTTCACATACATCCTCCTATGCATTAAGAATAGATCATTATATACACTGCTTTCCCATCCTAGTTACTGGACGATTTGTGCTGGAGTCTGAAGAAAGCCTCTTTAAGTGTGAATCCTTCATATTGTTATTTTCATGAACTCCTAAATATTTAATTCACAAAGGTGAATATTGTATAGATAATTGTGCTGACTCAAAATGTTGGCTCACATTCAATTTAACATTTCACATTAGGAAACCCTGGCTAGATTTTTTTCATTGGAGGTTCAATAAGGAATAAGTAGATCTAAAATAAGATTGAAATAAAGCAGATAAGAGCCCACAATTAAAACTAATAACAATCTTAATAAGACTAAGATATGCTATAGATATACTTGTTTTAATTATCTTTAAAAATAATAGGATATCATATCATAAAATATACCAAAATTGCCATTTTTAGCTTTTGAGTTAAATTAACTCATAACTAAATAGTTTTTCTCTGCTCCATCATCTGGATATTTATTCCCAAGGTAGTTCTACTAAATTTTTAAGTCATTCAATTTTGAATAAACATATTGTGTCAGCCTTCATTAATGAAGTACTTATATATATCAAAAATAACTAAAATTAAACCAAGAGTAATAAAACAGGCAAATCCAAATGGAATGCTAAGTAAAGTCTCATCCACAGTTGATTTGAAGCTGAAACACAAACATCTCAAACATGAAAGAGCAGCCCTGGTATAAACACTGAAATCATGCATTCACAGTTAGATTTTATTTACCTATTCCCCTTCCTGTACTCATCTGATTTTTTTATGAGTTAATGTATTTTCAATGTAAAATTGTCCCAAGAGGCTGATGGTGGTGGTGTTGCATGCCTTTAATCCCAACGCTGGGGAGGAAAAGCCAGACAAACCTCTGTGAGTTTGAGGCAAGGCTGCTCTACAGAACAAGTTCCAGGACAGCCAGAAAGAGAGAGGGGGGGGAGGGAGGGAGGGAGGGAGGGAAGGAAGGAAGGAAGGAAGGAAGGAAGGAAGGAAGGAAGGAAGGAAGGAAAGGAAAGGACAAAAGAAATCCTGTCTTGAAATACCAAAAGAAAAAAATGTCCCAGAAGTACTCATTGTTAGGTCTCAGACTCCATGTGTCTAGAAATGCACTCAAGATGGATATGGGATTTCTGCTGATTAGATATTCCTCCTGCACTTGTAAAAAGGAGTTTCCATTTACAAAAGTTTCCCTTCCCCAGCTACTCCTCCGCCTTTAATCCAAATGATTTGTCCATCACATGCTTTTTTGTTCCTAGCTCACCACTTTCAAATCATGATACTGTATTCTCTTCTCTTTCACACAGATGGCCTTGGCTACACCAGGTTATCTCCCTTTTTCTCTGCTCTGGACTGTTCCAAATGTCTCAGGCTATTTTCTCTGTCTTAACCAAAATAAAGTCCTTTCTCTAGTAGAGCAGTCCTGTTGGAAGTTTCTTTCTTGTGCCCCTCACATATACTTGTAATGTCATAAGCAGACTTAAATTACAGTAATTTAATCAATGTCTTCACAATGGGTAAAAATTAACATGTTTAAAGTGTAAGATATGAAAATGGCATCGTTAGCACTCTTTTGAAAGCTGATGCATGAATAGTCTGATACCAAACTTTCTCCACATCTCAAACACTGCCTTCATGGTCATAATAACCATTGAAACCACGGGACTCATGCACCAACTGTGCCTGCTTTGAATTGGGTGGTGGACTCGCAAAGCACTTGAAATGAGAAAGGAAGAAGGAGCAAAATTATCATTCGCTTTCTTAAGAACACCTTTCATTATTATATAGAAAGTCAGAATTCAAAGTCAACATATTTCTGCCATGAAATTGAACATAATCATGATTTGAGCATACATATTATCAAATGTATATGTATCAAATATATAACATATATTTGATATATACATTCAAATGAAAAAAGTATATACTGTATTATTTATTCCAACGTTCTGTACAAAATACTATGAAAAAAAGAAATAATATATATGCATACACACAAATATATGTACACACAAAAATATATACTCATTTGTATGTGTGTACGTCTGTGTAAATGTGGATGCAGTTATAGATAAATATTGGATCATTAGTTCCTTATCACCTTTAAGTTTAGTGGGTCTATTTAAGCTATTTGAATTTATATTCTATATACATTGATGGAACCCTTAAAATAACAACAGTATGCAGAATAACAAACACAGCATGTTGAGAATACATATGACTCCCCTCTGATTCTCCTTTCTAAGGACTCCATATATCTTACAGCTTATAATTAACAGTTGTATCCATTAGTTGTGTTGCTATGATAAAAACATTGCACCCAAGGCAGCCTATAGAAGAGTTTCTTTTGATTTATAGCTCCAGGGTGTTAAGAGTCTATAATGGCAGGGTAGAGGTGGCAAAGAGCAGGAAGGAGGTATGAGAGCAATGACGGTGACATGTATGATGCTCAATGTGGAAACATAAGAGAGACAGACAAACAGACACACCAACAGAGACAGAGAGTGCAATAAGAAAGGCACGTGGTTTGGAACCTCAAAGTTACCTCTATCATGTTTGCACCAGTGAGACCTCCACAAACATTGCCTCCAACTTAGGATCAAGTAAGTGTTCAAGTACATTAGGCTATGGAGAAAATTCTCATTCAAACCACCATCATAGTACCCTGAATGTTGACATGCCCTGTACATCTGGAAGAAGCTCTGCTCTATGAGCCAATTTATCATTTTATTTCTATGATATATATCTGTTCTAACCTTAAATAAATAAGCATGTAAGTGTAGATTACTTTGTGTTACCATGTGCGAATTGAATCATAGATGAACAAAGCTACCATAGAATTTTTTTTTTTTTGGAGTTGATCTGTTTCTGCTAAATTACACAATCATTTTAGAGAACAATTACCTGTAATTAATATTCTCTCTTTTCCCAAGGATAACAGAGATGTGACGATAACAGTGCAAATGGCACCAGGTATAAATTTTGCAGTGATTAGCTAATAGGGTTGCCAGACCACCAGTATTAATTTAATGCTTATGAGGATACAGGGTGAAAGAGGAGGAGATGTTTATTGGTTGATAAGCAATGCATAAAATTATCTTTCCCGTTAACTGAGAAAAACAAGCTCATAAACAATGAAAATCAACTATGAAATCAAGGTCCTCAACTCCGTGACGTGCTTAAGAAAAGCAGGAGAGCCATACAGAGAGACTATCTTAAATATCTCAGAGCTAATTTTGATGACTGCTTTGGCTGACATTGTACCTTAATCTACAAAGAAGATAAAATGCTATGAGGACAGAGTAAAATCCTTCATAATATTTTCCCAGTAGTTGTCATATAAGTAAATACTTATTCTGTGAAATATGCCTAATGATCATGAAAAATGAGGTTATACTCACTGAGGCCCAGCAGACTAACTGAAGAGACTATTATGAGTGATGAAATACTAAATCCCTTTTTTATTTGAAAACTTACTTTTCATTTTCCTGTGGGCTCTGTATTAACGTGTGCACAAATTTTAATATATTACCATCACCAAATTACTGAATACATTAATGGTTTGAAAGTCTTATCAAATAATCCTGACATTTCAAATACAACCATCTACATTGTTACATAGCCATAAGAGTTCAAATACAATACATAAAACACACATCTACATGATATTATATCACTTGGTAGATTTGTTCTCCTTATTCACTGGCTTTCATGCTACATTCATAATGAGTTTTGTATCTCTGAGGAAATATATGATGACTGATCACAAAACGCCATTATGATTTGTTTCATTTGTTCCTACATTGTAAAGTGAACATTTATGGAGGGTCCACTGCACTCTAACCTCTACTGTAGGTTTAAGTCTATAAGTCAGGAGAGAGATGTATTAATAGTAGTGTACAAACCCTGAGTGTAATGAATGATTGATAAAAATAATATGGTAACAATATAAAAAAGACAAAGATGTTCATCCAACCTCTCTAGCAAGTCAAATCCTCCATATTGTTCAAAAGATCTACCTGGTCTTTGGCATTCCACAAATCCCAAGATCTAGCCCAGGTATCACATCTGGGCATCATCTGCACTGGAACCACAGACTTCCATCAAGACCCATCCCATCTGCTTCCAACACACAGGATTTCCCTATACCTCATTCCAACCTTGTCCCCAAGTCAGACCTTTTATAACCTTCTCTACAGTCTAGCTATGTGAGTCCATATGATCCTATTACTCCAACCCCCAGATCTACCACCAACATCCAAGCTTGTACCAGGACACAGTTCCTGAGAACAATCTTGGCCCCCTATATCCATACCTGATTTTATTCCTCTAACTCCTCCACTGGGGACCCCATGCTCAGTCCAATGGTTGGCTGCCAGCATCTGCATCTGTATTTGTCAGGCTCTGACAGGGTATCTCAGGCGACAGCTATATCAAGCTCCTGTCAGCAAGCACTTCTTGGCACCTGTAATAGATTTGAGATTCCTCAAATTTGAGATCCAGATTTGAGATCTGTGTATGGGATGGATCCCCAGGTGGGGCAGTCTCTGGATGACCTTTCCTTCAGATTCTGCTCTACAGTTTGTCCCAGTATTTCCTCCAGTGAGTATTTTGTTCCCCCTTCTAAGAAGGACTGAAGTATCCACACTTTGGTCTTCCTCCTTCAGCATAATGTGGTCTATAAACTGTATCTTGGGTATTCTGAGCTTTTGGACTAATATGCACTTCTCAGTGAGTGCATACCATGTGTGTTCTTTTGTGACTGCATTACCTCATTCAGGATGATACTTTCTAGTTCCGTCTGTTTGCCTAAGAATTTCATGAGGTCATTTTTTAATGGGTGAGTGGTATTCCATTGTGTAAATGTACCTCATTTTCTGTATCCATTCCTCTGTTGAGGGAAAGCTGGACTCTTTCCAGCTTCTGGCTATTATAAATAAGGCTGCTATGAACATAATGGAGCAGTTCTCCTTGTTGTGTGTTAGAGAACCTTTTGTATATATACCCAGTAGTGGTATAGCTGGGTTTTCAGGTAGTACTATATCCAATATTCTGAGGAACCTCCAGAATGATTTCCAGAGCAGTTGTACCAACTTGCAATCCCACTGGCAATGGAGGAGTGTTGCTCTTTCTCCACATCCTTGCCATCATCTGCTATTACCTGTGTGTTTGATCTTAACCATTCTAAGAGGTGGAATCTCAGGGTTGTTTTGATTTACTTTTTCTTGATGGTGAACATTTCTTTAGGTTCTTCTAGACCATTTGATATTCCTCATTTGAGATTTCTTTGTTTAGCTCTGTACTGCATTATTAAAAAGGGTTATTTGGTTCTCTGGAATCTAACTTCTTAATGTTTTTTTGTATATATTAGATATTAGCCCTCTCTAGGATATAGGCTTGGTAAAGATCTTTTGCCAATCTGTTGGTTGCAGGTTTGCTCTATTGACAGTGTCCTTTGCTTTCCAGAAGCTTTGCAATTTTATGAGGTACCATTTGTTGATCTTTGAGCATAAGTCACTGGTGTTCTGTTCAGAAAATTTGCCCCCGTGCCCATGTGTTCGAGGCTCTTCCCCACTTTCTCTTATATTATTTTCAGTGTATCTGGTTTTATGCGGAGGTCCTTGATTTTAATCTGAAGTCATGTGTACCTTGTAATTGCCAGATAAGAGTTCTGGAAGATATTTAAGTAAATCCAATATATATATCCTGTCTCTTGAAACTCCAAAACAACTCTAAATTGATGTGTTATTTGGCATGGATGCATATGAAGGAAAAAGACAATTTTCAGAAACATTAAAAATTCTCATCCAACCACTTAACTAATGCCTTTTGTGGAGAAAGTTAAGATCCATGCGCTGTCCCTGAACCACATTGAGAATTTTGCTCAGCAACGACCTGAAGACAGGGATTTGCACTCTGAAGGGGAATTGCCAGGGTTTTTAATCTGACTGGTTTTCTGACCGGGCAAAATATAAATCATTTAATCAGCTCCCGACTGAGCATCAGATACAACTAGTATAAATTTTCCTTCATAAAAGTTTCATCAAAGCAGGAGATAGCTGCACTGCCTTACCCTTTGCTAGAGAAATTACAGCCAACAAAGATTGGCTGATAGTCATATATGATTGATAGGCTTGGGGTGAATGGCCTTCATGCAGAGAAGTTGAGTTCTAAATGGCCTCTGCAGGTGCTTTCATCTTCCCCTAAAAATAATGCCTTGATTCATTTACTGCAATGAAAAAAAAAAAAACAGTCAACAATTGTGGGCTACTATTTGTGACAATAATTTTGCTTCCATCCATTTAGAACTACATATAATGAAAGAAAAAGGCTTCTGGTAATTGTTCAAGTTAACACAGCTATCTGAAGAGATAGAAGACTATAAAGCTGTATTAAATTCACTGTTTTATACAAAATTGATGAAATTAAAATAAGTGCTCTTACTGGATCTTCTATGACTGACAGAACATGTGTGATTTTTTTTAAGTCAAAAAGCATTCCTTAAGCTTCCGGTTTCCATCTGTGCCTGAGCTGACCCTGTACCACAGCATACCCAAATTTCTCCTGGATAGAACTGGTCTCCCAGGAGTACTGACACACAGGCTTGTCCGAGGAACAAGCTACAGTCAGAGACAGCAAGACCGGATAACACCAGAGATAACCAGATGACAACAGGCGAGGGAAGGAAAATGAGCAACAGAAACCAAGGCACAGCAAGCCCTGCTATACCACTCCTGGGCATATACCTAGAAGATGCTACAACATGTAATAAGGATACATCCTCCACTATGTTCCTAGCAGACATATCAATAATAGCCAGAAGCTGGAAACAACCCAAATGTCCCTCACCAGCGGAATGGACACAGATAATGTGGTACAGTTACACAATGGAATATTATTCTGCTATTAAAAACAATGACTTCATGAAATTCACAAGCAAAAGGATGTATCTAGAAAATAGCATCCTGAGTGAGGTGATGCAGTCACAAAGGACCACACATGGTATGTACTCACTGATAAGTGGATATTGGGCAAAAAGTGTGGAATGCCCACAATACAACTCATGGACCACATGAAGCTCAAGAGGAAGAAAAAACCAAAGAGTGGACGCTTCAGTCCTACTTAGAAGGGGGAATAAAATAATAAAAAGAAATAGATGGTGGGAGGGACTTTGGAGAAAGAGAAGGTGGGAAGAGGGGAAGAATCAGGAATAGGAGGAAATGGAGGAGATGTACAGAGGGTCAGGAAATTGAACAGAGGTATGTAGAAATGGGGGATGGACAACTGGGGGTAGCAACCAGAAAGTCCCAATGCCAAGAAAGCAAGAGCCTCTCAGGTAACCCATGGGGATGACATTAACTGAAATCTGTTGAGACCATATCCTAATGTTAGGCATGCCCGCCCCCACCCCAGTTGAAGGGTGAGGCCAAAATTTTAACCCAGAATCATTCCTGTCTAAAGGAAATATAAGAACAAAGAGTGGACAAGAGACTGAAGGAAAGGGCATCCAGAGACTGCCCCACCTGAGAACCCATCTCACATGCAGACACCAAACCCAGGCACTTTTGTGGATACCAAGAAGTGCTTACTGACAGGTGCCTGATACAACTGTATCCTGAGAAACTATGCCAGATCCTGACCAATAAAGATACTGAGGCTGGCAGCCAACCATTTGACTGAGCACAGGGTCCCCAATGGAGGAGTTAGGGAAAGGACTAAAAGAGCTGAAGGGGCCTTATCTGACATCAGTGGGAGCGGGAGCAGGGGTGGGGGCTTGGTCCTGTGAAGGTTGATGCCCCAGTGTAGAGGAATGCTAGGTCAGTGAGGCAAGAGTGAGTAGGTGGGTGGGGGAGCATCCTTATAGAAGCAGGGTAAGGCAGGATAGGATAGGGGGGTTGCAGAGGGAAAACCGGGAAAGGGGATAACATTCGAAACATAAATAAATAAAATATCCAATTAAAAAATAATAAAAGGACAGCTAGTAAAAATAATAAAATATAATTAAAATAACACTCCTTAAAGCAAATAAATAGCACATAATTAGAAACATTCTTGCTCTTTTAAATCATAGGAAACCATAACTTTCAAATAGCATGCGTAAAATATTTTAAAGCATCCAGTAAAGAATGAGAATTCCTCGATGACTAAAGACTTATAACTAAGAACCATAGAAAAATAGAAGTACCATCTGCATCGTATCATGTACTTAATGGACATAACAAGAACGAAACTGTGATGTAGCACTTATATGTAAACATATAAACTCTCCTGTGGAGTTCACTCTTCTTATATATGAAAAAGTCCATTTTAAACAAAAAAATCTGATCAGTTTCCCCTTCCTCAATTGCTTCCAGAGTTTCTCCAGCTCCCCAACTTAATACACTTAGCCAGAAAGGAAAAGAACAAGGAAAATATATGCTCTTTGAAGGTCTCTGTAACCTTCTCCCTCGAAGTGCTACTATCTAACAATCCTGTCAACAGAAAATTCTGAGTGGAACCATTTCTTAATTTTTTAAATATTTCTTAGATGCATGAATGACACATATGCTTTTCATACATATTTACACATTATGTATGTGTCAATGAGGTACAGTAATTCTGTCCTTAAATCTTTCCATTTCTTGAAAGCTGTCATTGTAATTAAATGGCATCATTGCACAGCTGAGCTCACTTATGTGCATACAAATTAAATCATAACATTATAACAAGGAGTCCTGGTTATCCCATTCCCTACGTGATACATCTACAATACATCATGTCACTCCCAAAAAAACAAGGCAAGACATTTTACCGCGTGCATCTAGCCTTCTATAGCTTGGTCATTGCCTGTAATTTCACTCGTGCCTCTTGTACTGATGATAAACCACTTGTTATTACTGCTTTCATTCATCCTGCACACCCCTCCCCTCCCCCATGCAGTATTCTTTCGAAGGAACTTCCCATACGCCATCTTCCCAATCTATAATATTCTTTCCAGTCACCCTAACATGAACACTGATGCATACTTCACATTTAATTTCCAATATAATTTCCCAGGAGACGACTTCCCATTCTTTTTCTCTAAGATCACATCAAAATATCACAGTAAAGAAAGAAAATGTCTCATTTTCCTCAGTCACTTGCCATAGATGAATTTTACAATATCACTGTTTTTTTATTAAAACTATTTTCCTTAAAAAAAGATAAAAGTTATTTTTATTTATAAAAGTTCTGAGAAAATAGCTGGTCATCTAATATTTGTTGAATATGCAGATTACTAAGAGGCAGTCTTTTGAAACATGGGCAAATATTAAGTGACTCCAAAAACAGAAAGTGAAGTAAACTCAAACTGGCACTTTAAATGAAAAAGAAAGAAAAATAAGTCTAAGAAGGTGACATAAAATTCCAGTGTAAGGAGCCCTATGTACTTAGGTACAGAAAGTTCAAAGGGGCATAGATCTGCTGGGATTTACCCTGTCCTCCGCAAAAACTCTATATGAATGGATATATTTATTTAGAAAGCCGTATTAAAAAACATAAACAAATGAATCCAATATGCGTTAGTGTTTATGAATATTTAGCCAGCTAACTATTAAAACTGCATATTAAATGAAATATTTATTTGGAAACCCATAAAAATAATATAAATAAAACAAATCCAATATGTGTTAGTATAAATAACATACTTTAATGAAACAAAACTGTGTATTTCTTCCAAAGCAAACAGAAATTAGTAAGAGAAGTGATTTTGTTTTATGTTCATAGAGTTTCTTTGGTATTTGGCTTAATAGAAGACAGCTGGATTCTCAGATTTGCTTCTGCATTCAATCTGTTGCAATATCACACATCACATACCCTTTGAAAAACTCACTCATAAGAAAATGAGAATGTAAAAGAAAAGGAAACTCAGAATAGATTATGAAAATTACTTTGAGCTTTCTGACATTGTGAAAATATTTCAGATACTGTCAAGGAGCCAAGGCCTCAAACATAAATACAGAGATAATTCCTTTTTTCAAATAAGGAAAATTTAGATAACAAAGTACATTATAATACTTATCCTAAAACGTCAAAGTTTAAGTGGGAACACATTGTGCTCATGAACAATTATAGAAATACTTTAAACCATCTTAAAATTCCAAGTAAATTTTTTTACTTTATTTTTTTACACCCCATATTTTTTTCCTGCCCTGTCCACCCTCCAATTGTTCCACATCCCATACCTCCTCCCCACCCGAGCCCCCTGTCTCCACATGGATGTTCCCACCCCCTACCCCACCGGACCTTTAAAGTCCCTGGTGTCCCCAGTCTCTTGAGGGTTAGGTGCATCATCTCTGAATGAACATGGAACCGGCAGTCCTCTGCTGTATGTGTGTTGGGGCCTCATATCAGCTGGTGTGTGCTACCTGGTTGGTGGTCTAGTTTTTTAGAGGTCACTGGGGTCCAGATTGAGACTGCTGGTCCTCCTACAGGGTCACCCTTTTCCTTAGCTTCTTTCAACCTTTCCCTAATTCAACAACAGGGCTCAGTCACTTCTGTCCATTGGTTGTGTGCAAATATCTGCATCTGACTCTTTCAGCTACTTATTGGGTCTTCTGGACTGCCATCATGCTAGGTCCCTTTTTGTGAGTGCTCCATAGCCTCAGTAACAGTGTCAGGCCTTGGGGCCTCCCCTTGAACTGGGCCCCACTTTGGGACTATCACTGGACCTTCGTTTCCTCAGTCTCCTCTCCATTTCCATCCCTGTAATTCTTTCACCCAGACGATAGTATTAGAAAGAGAAATGAAGTTTCAGATATAGTCCTTCTTCTCAATTCTTGATTTTCTTCAAGGACTTGAAGTTCCTGTTGTACAGATCTTTTGCTTGTTTGGTTAGAGTTATGCCAAGATACTTTATGTTGTTTGTGGCTATTGTGAAGGGTGTTATTTCCCTAATTTCTTTCTCAGCCTGCTTGTTCTTTGAGTACAAGAAGGCCACTGACTTGCTTGAGTTAATTTTATAACCTGCCACTTTGCTGAAGTTGTTTATCAGCTGTAGAAGTTCTCTGGTGGAGTTTTTTGGGTCGCTTAGGTAAACTATCATATCGTCTGCAAATAATGATAGTTTCACTTCTTCCTTTCCAATTTGTATCCCTTTGACTTCCTTATGTTGTCTAATTGCTCTTGCTAGAACTTCAAGTACTATATTGAAAAGATATGGAGAGAGAGGGCAGCCTTGTCTAGTCCCTGATTTTAGTGGGAATGCTTCAAGTTTCTCTCCATTTATTTTGATGTTGGCTACTGGTTTGCTGTAGATTGCTTTTACTATGTTTAGGTATGGGCCTTGAATTCCTGCTCTTTCCAAGACTTTTAGCATGAAAGGATGCTGAATTTTGTCGAATGCTTTTTCAGCATCTAATGAGATGACCATGTGGTTTTTTTCTTTCAGTTTGTTTATGTAGTGGATTACATTGATGGATTTCCGTATATTGAACCATCCCTGCATCCCTGGGATGAAGCCTACTTGATCATGGTGGATGATCGTTTTGATGTGCTCTTGGATTCGGTTAGCAGGAATTTTATTTAGTATTTTTGCATCTATATTCATAAGAGAAATTGGCCTGTAGTTCTCTTTCTTTGTTGGATCTTTTTGTGGTTTAGGTATTAGCGTAATTGTGGCTTCGAAGAATGAGTTGGGCAGTGTCCCTTCTGTCTCTATTTTGTGGAATAGTTTGAAAAGTATCACTTTTTGGCCAAGTATGTTCTGAAGTAAACTATCGAGCAATGATATGTAACAGTGGCGGTTAAGACTAAGAAATAATTACAATAATGCTATTGTTGCTTTTTCACAATGGTTTAAATAAATGAGGCTGAATTTCCTTGTAAATGTTGGAGGATAATCTGAGGATTGAGTGAACTACTATCGCATATGTGCCTGAACACAAAAACACACAAATATATACAGATGTGAGTTAAAGGGGTTTGGGCAGGAGCAGATGGTGATTAAACGTGAGAATAGAGGAAAACTCTAGAAGTCAGCAATGACTGTCAAATATCAAGGTGTCAAATAGGACACACTGATATTGCAGTGTTTTTCCCTAGTAGGGGATATTTTTCTTAATCCTCCTCTGCTCTGTGGGAATCCTGTAGCCACCCCCACCCCCACCCCCAGGAACCCACTTTTAGTGGCCTAACTCTACAACAAGGTCAGCCAAAATCAATTTTCTGTTAAAAAAAATCATCTAACAAGAAAAGACTTAGAAGAAAGAAGGGAAGATTTAACAAAGACTTATATTGAAGTCTTTCTGCACCTTATACATTTTAGGTCTAGAAATGGAATAACTGTTTGCTATTTTCTCTCCTCTCAGCGAAAGCAGAAAGATGAGAGCAAAATGCATTCTCTAAAATATCCTTTATCAAAGACACTGATATTATAGTATAAATTAAGAAAGGTGCTGTGCTTTCAAAAAACAATTCCACCAAACCCATTGATTGTTTCCTGCCCATAGATAATCCTTAGTAAGTACGTTCATTGATTTATGTCACTTCTAAAAGCCCCAATTCTCCTGAATTATGCTGTTGCATTTCAAGCCAAGCAATGCTAATTCATCTCTTTAGCCTGTGGACTGCATAAGAAAGTTTCAGTTGTTTCAATAGAATTTTTAAGGAGAATTTAGGTCAAGTGTATATATATATATATTTTTTTTATTTTACTCTTTTATAATTTTCCTCTTGTGCATTTGGATAGCTTGCTGAGCTTTTAATTTACAATTTTCCCATTAATAAGAACATAATTTCATCACATTCCCTTAAAAAAATAATAAATTCTAAGTATAATTGGCCACAGTAATTTGATATTGGTTTGGATTCCAAATATGTATTTCTACATCTTTTTGAACTTCAGGATGCTAATGATTATAGAATTTTAATTACCTGTACTATTAGGGTTTTTATTTTTAGTTATCCTACAAAGTAATAGGTTTTATTGAGACATTTTCACATGTATTTTGTTTTTCTTTGTTATCCTCCTCTGTCTCTGCATCTTGCTGATATGCATTTTAAATGTCCATATCTTCTCTAACTATTTCACATCTTAAAATGATCTTGTGACAGACCCCTCAGCAAGTTAAAGCGCAGTAAATATATGTGAGCTCATATACAAAGATGTGACAAGGATCTTTAGTGTATCTGACAGCACTTAAAGGTTTGATGTGGGCATTTGTCTCTGTGTTGTCTCCAGTGGTAACGCTCAATCAGCATAATATTCCAGAAGCCATTTGCCTTTAGATAATAACAGGTGTAAATCATCCCTGTGGCACAGGGAAGTGTAAGCTCTTCTTTACATTGGCATGATGCTTCTTTAAAGTTGATCATAAATATCAGCAATTGACAGATCTTATTTTTCTATAGATTCCCTACAGCAAATTTATGAGAAATGATAGCCCAAAGCACACTTCTAGTGGAGACATTAATGCAAATAGAGAGACTTTTACAATGGTCTGCATTTGCCTGCTTCTATATATCATGGGTAAATAAATTGATCATGTTAAAAGATTTCAAATACATAAGCTCAAGATACATAGAAGGTTTAAAAAACGCCCTGTATTTCACCTTTCTATTTGCCTTCTCATCCTGGGGAAACAGCATATCAGTAGGCTATCAGATACCAAATGGCCATCTCTGAAAACCAAAATGCAATTAACATTATATAAACTAAGCAGGTTGTATTGATGTATTTAGGAGTCTTCTCTCTCTCTCTCTCTCTCTCTCTCTCTCTCTCTCTCTCTCTCTCTTTCTGTATGTGTGTGTGTGAATAATTAATAAAAAATAATAATGAGCTTGAAAGTTGGTTTGATTTGGATGGAAAAGAAGGAATAAGGAAGGGGAAATGATCTAATTATACTCTAATTTAAAAATAAGTGTCATCTAATATCAAACTGAAGGAAACTAGATGAAAAGATCTAGTGTTGACTTCTTCCCATCATACCCTGCGTTTTTTTTCCTCTATGGAAAATGTGACCATATGATCCATTGAATAAATCAATGACTGAGTGGACCCTTTAATTTTCTACAAATGATTATCACAGGGAAACTATATAACCACAAATATGTGCCTTCTGCTTCTCACAGAAAAAAATAGAAATATGTAACTCTTTTGAGAAAATTAAAGAAAAACCTTGAGAGAGAGAGAGAGGGAGAGAGAGAGAGAGAGAGAGAGAGAGAGAGAGAGAGAGAGAGAGAGAGAGAGAGAGAAATATAGGGAACACAGTATGCTTGCTCATAAATGGACACTTGAAATTGTCAATAGTACATGTCTTTAACATATTTTGTAATTACAGCTTTGCATGGTAAAGAAATTCTTTTAGGTGTAGTAAGTGCCTTAATTTCAATAGTTAGGAAGATTCTATAACACTAAAAGCTAGGTTTAGAAACCATGCCTGTAGCATTCTGGCCCAGTTTCCAAAACACCCAGTATGCTGTCTCCATGGCAGTCTCATCTGTGTCATCTGTCTCTGTTCTTCCAGGCCATGGCTCCCGGTTCACATTCATTACTAGTGCACATCTTTTTGTTGTGTTCAGTGGGATTAGAAGGGAGGGCAGATCGAGAGCTAATCTTCATTCATTTTACAAGTGAAACTCATTTTCTCTCACCTGTACACTCTTTTGATATATCCAGGTGGTGCTGGTAGATTTTTAACATAATCTTTTACCAATTGGCTATGAGGTTTACAAGGAATGAACAGGACTCTGACAAATGATATTTGAATTGGTCTATTTACTTGAAAATAATTCGGATGTGCAATTATACTCCCTGCGATTTAAATTATTCAAGAAAATGTGATCAAATTCCTCAAGAAGGAATAGCAGAACAATAAAAGTTAAAGTTTTTGTTGATATTTAAGGCCTCATATCCCTTTAAAATTTTGACTTACGCTTACCAAAGTCTCTTTGATTTTTAAGTGATAACTAAACAATCCCTGTATGGTGCTAATTAGTGACAAGAGAACAGACTGACTTTCTCAGGCTTGTTCTTTCTTGAATATGAAACTCAGAGAGTGGAAAGCCAATATGGTTGCCTGAAATAAGGCCCTGTCCATGCTGAAAGCCACAACAAGGCTTCAAGACAGCCCAGGAAGCAGTTCCTCACCATTTCCTCCATTGGACATTCCTACCCCTTTGATTCCCTAACCAAGTCTCAGATATGTCACAGATGTAGAACCCACATTGCTTAGATCCATGTTTTGTATCCTGCCCCACACTTTAGAAGAACAAAAAGTACTCATACAGTCCAGGAACAAGTATCCATCAGCAGTTTCCAACCTTCCTAATATTGCAATCCTTTAAGACAGGTCCTCCTGTTGTGGTGACCCCCAATCATAAAACTATTTTGTTAATACTTCATAACTGCAATTTTGTTACTGTTATGATGCACAATGTTAAAAATCTGATATGTGACCCAGAAAAGGATTGCAACTCATTTTTAATTTAATTTTTATGTTCTATATTCTATGTTTATATTCCAAAGGCTTTCCCCTTTCCCAGTTCCCCCCCCCACCATATGTCCCATAATTCCTCTCCCCCCAACTATTCCCCAATCATCCCCCCCACGATTTCTCTGTTCTGGGTCTACAAAACTGGATCCAATGTTTACAGGCCCAGGGTCCTCTCCTTTCTTCTTCTTGGGAGTCATTTGACTTGCTAATTGTGCCTTGAACATTTAGGGCTTCTGGCCTCATTAATATCCACTTATCAGTGATTGCATTTCATGTGTATTCTTTTGTGATTGGCTTAGCTCACTTAGGATGATATTTTCCAGATCTAACCATTTACCTACAAATTGTATGAGTTCATTATTTTTAATTGCTGAGTAGTACTCCATTGTATAAATATACCACATTTTCTGTATCCATTCCTCTTTTGAGGGATATTTGGGCTCCTTCCAATTTCTGGCTATTATAAACAAGGCTGCTATAAACATAGTGGAGCATGTGTCTTTATTGTATGCAGGGGAATCCTCTGGGTATATGCCCAGGAGTGGTATGCCAGGGTCCTCTGGAAGTGACATGCCCAATTTTCTGAGGAACCGCCACAGTGATTTCCAGAGCGGTTTTACCATTTTGCAATCCCACCAACAGTGGAGGACCACACAAACTTCATTGGGCATATACCATCAGCAAAAGTATAAATTGTAAACTTTATCCATTTTGCCACACTGTTGTCCATTGCTCATTGAATTTAATCTTGTTTTGAGTGTTTTGTTTGTTTGGTTTGGTTTAGCTGTTTGAGATGGGGTTTCTCTATGTAGCTCTGGCTGTCCTAGAACTCTCTCTCTGTAGACCATACTGGCCTGGAACTCAGAGTTATCCTGGACTCTTCCCCACCCCCTGAATACTGCCAGAGGTATGCCACAACCCAGCTTGAGTGTAATCATAAAACATGCAACTTTTCATGATTCTACTGGTCAGTTTAGAAGGCCATATTACTTGAAACTTTTAATAAAAAAATGATGCAATTTTTTCTTAGCTATCTTCCTGTTGTACAGAAATGTCAACTATGATACTTACAATGAGTAAGAGAAGTTACATTTTTCTTTATCCCTACAAAAGCTAAATAAAAGTGTACTCTGGGAACTCTTAGGAAGGATGACCAAACCTTCCAACTTGACTTATTCTCTTTTTCTTTATTCTAACTATTATACATATTTTATATCATGTTTGCATTTTATCAGTTTTGTCTTACTATGTGAATATAGCATAAATGGAAACAAAGTTCTCTGGTTCAATCATGTGTCCCAAAAGTGGAAAATATTACATCTCAATGTAAGCCATACAAATACATGCATGCTTAAAATAGACACATTATCTTTGCAAGCATATCTATGAATGTAATTACATACATATCTGTGAATAGTCATCTTATATTTCTTTCCATTCTTGTAGCTTTGTAAAGTCTATATAGTAGCCCTCAAACATTCAATGCTTTTTAAGTACATATCAAACTATAGGAGACAGAAAAATCCTTGACAGATCATATTTAATAAGATCTATTCAAAAATCCTTAAAACATTTTTAAAAGGATAAGTACAATTCTTGAAAATTTCATGACACATTAAAATGAACTGTTAATGGCCAGATAATACATACACAGTAACATCATAAAGATATGTCAAATTTTAATATAAAAATAAGCATTATTTTTATGTTTTTTAGTAATCATTTTATTTCTTTACATTTCAAATAATACCCCCCTTCTCAGCTACCCCTCCACCAATTCACCCATCCCACTACCCCTCTTCCCCCTCCCCTTTGCCTCTATGGGGGTTCTCATCCATCCATGCACTCATTCCTGCCTTACCCTCTAGCATCCTCCTACACTGGGGCATCAAGCCTCCACATGACCAAGGGCCTCTCTTCCCATTGATGTCAGAGAAGGCCAACCTCTCCTTCATCTGTGGCTGGATCCATGGGTCCCTCTATGTGTACTCTTTGGTTGGTGGTTTAGTCTCTGGGAGCTCTGGGTGGTCCAGTTAAGTTGATATTGTCCTTGTTATGGAGTCGCAATCCCCTTCAGCTCCTTTAATTCTTCCCTATATCTTCCACTGGAGTCTCCAGGCTTGGTCTGATAGTTGGCCTTTGAGTATCTACATCTGTATTGGTCCAGTGCTGATAGATAAGCATTCTTTTATCCCTGCAAACATAAGATACAGTCTTAGAAAATCATAAATTTCTGCAGGTATTCCTTGCACATTCACCCCATTTCTCTGATGTGGGCAAATGCAATGGTACTAAATCTAGTTATGAACACAGTTCATGGGTCCATCACTTGCTTAGGAAATAGACAGTCCTACAATAGACCAATTGGCCACAATGAACATAATCAGAACTTTAAATACAATACATCAAAAGACATGTTGCTTTTAAGTTTATATAAGCATTACATAGAATAAATGCTAAGTCATAAAACAAGGGTTAACCAACTAAACAATGCTGAAATAATAAATATATCTTCTAACAATAGCAGCATAGCTGGAATAATACAATAATATAATTCTAGAAATTTACATAGCTTAAAATAAAAACAGGATGTTCATGTACTGTCAGTGAGTCACAGAAGATATTAACTTAAAGAAAAAGAAAATTGAGACACAACTGTCAACAGTGAGAAAATAGAAGATATCAATTAAGTAGATGTCAAATAAATATTGTAATGCTACACTCAAAGAAATTACAAAAGGCCCAAATATGAAAAAAATAAAAGATCATAACAGACTCATGGGCAATTGAAGCTAGAAATCCAATAAAATCGTTGAATTTTTAAATGAATGTTTTGAAAACAAAAGCAAAAGGCAAAAATAAATCTTTATGCCTAACTAACAAAAGGTATACAACTCAAATAGAGAGAGAAAAAAAGTTGTAAGAGGCAAAATCATAATTCATAGTCAGGCAAAGCCTTTCATAATTGGTCCATAAAGCTCTGCTCCTGTGTTACTTTCTAACAGTGTGCCTATTAATCCACACTACTTTATTTTGAAATAAAGACTTGTATGACAAGAACTTCAAGTCATTGAAGAATGGAAATGAAGAAGATATAACAAGTTAGAAGATCTTCCACTGGATAAAAATGAAACAAACCTATCAAATTTTGTTAAGGATAACTTCTTCAACTAACTTTACCTAGATACTCCCATGTAATACCTACAGAAACTAAACTATGTATTGGAATCCCACCATACTGACAACATGCCTCATAAGTTCCTTTTGTTCTCAGAGTCTGAAGGTTACCATATTTTAATACTATTGTCTAGAAGCCAAGCAAAATTCAAAGGCAAAATCTATATCAGGGTATAAAATCTTTGCTAATTCTTTGAAAAGATAATGTCACAAAATGGGAAAGAATTCTGAGTCCAGTATTCAGCAAAGATTGGAAAACATAAATAGGTAAGAGAAAATTGACTACGTGAAATCTGTGCTGGACAGAGAGACAGAGGGAAGAACAGATTGTGTGAGTAAACATGTGTATATTATGAAAATGGCTTTGTTTCTTATAGTCTTCAGATGATATGTACAAAGAATACTATGACCATTACAAATCCAGCAGTATTAAGTTAAATGCTAAATACAAATACTAAGAAATTTAGAAGATTAATCTTTAACTTAATAATTAATTATATATTCCAACTCTTAGAAAAATGTTGTACATTGTATGTGCAATTTAAAAGAAAAGACTGTTTTCCTTTTTTTTTCTTTTCCATTTTTTTTATTTTCTATATTTTTTGTTTACAATCCAAAGGCTTTCCTCTTTCCCAGTTCCCCTCTCACCTTATGTCCCATAAGTCCTCTTCCCCTTGCCCATTCCCCAATCACCTCCCCCCCCACCATTTCTCTGTTCTGATACTCTCCTACAAAACTGGATCCAGTCTTTATCCAGTCTTTTTGGGACCAGGGTCCTCTCCTTCCTTCTTCTTGGGAATCTTTTGATTTGCTAATTGTGCCTTGAGTATTCAGAGCTTCTGGGCTCACTAATATCCACTTATCAGTGATTGTATTCTTTTGTGATTGGGCTAAGTCACTTAGGATGATGTTTTCCAGATCCAACCATTTGCCTACAAATTGCATGAATTCATTATTCTTAATTGCTGAGTGGTATTCCATTGTATAAATATACCACATTTTCTGTAACCATTCCTCCTTTGAGGGACATCTGGGCTCCTTCCAACTTCTGGCTATTATAAATAAGGCTGCTATGAACATTGTAGAGCATGTGTCTTAATAAAGAATGTTTTCGAAAGGTATGAATTATTATTCCTAGTTATTTAAAATATCCACAAAAGGAAGAAAATAACTAAAAGTAATAAACAATAGTTGGTTAGAGTTGCTTATTTATTTTTGACAGGGGACATAGTCAGTTATGGGTGAGATCTCATCAGAAGAAAACTTTAGTGTTGGCTTGTTTATATAAAATTTCAGTTACTCCATGTAATTCTTTTTGAAAATTAAAACAATACAATGTATCCAAGCTACACCTTTGTGTTAATCTGAGGATACTGTATTTTCATATTAGTATTTTAAAGAAATTCATCTACATTAACCAAAGACTAAAAAGAACTGCTATCCAACTGCGAATTTCTCTTTTTAAATATATTCACTGCCCTAGAATAATCAATCGACATTTGGCAAAATCTTGTTTACAATAATTCAACTCAGCAGCAACATAATTTAGATTCTGGCCATTAGGCATGAGCTACTAATGAATCAAATCTATATCTAATACAAACTCATAGACAAAATCATTATATTAAAACCAACAAAGATAAAATATATTATTATGCTCATACTACAGACTTTAATTAAAAATAATAAAAGCAAATGATATAAAAAGTATTTTGAATTAATACAGATTTTATAAGTGAAAAAAAAGTGACTTGTATTATAGACTTTCTTCCGATGATGTTTTTGTTACATGTGTATGTGTAAGGTTAGAGTACCACTTAGCCACAGTGTTCGCATAGACTCATTGGCTAATAGATCAGAGCCTCGCATCTTTCCCAGCAGTCACATCTTCTCACTATTTATGAGATAAATGAGTGTGTTTTGAAGCTCAATTTTCACTAGATGTTTTAAACATTTGTTATCATGGTTAGAAATTCAAATCAAAATAGCGAGTTAAAAATGTTTTGTTTCCTATATGTACAAGCTCCTAAAGAGAACATCAGCCTGACTATCATAAATATTTGACCCATACCTAAACTTAGTAAAAGCAATATACAGCAAACCGGTAGCCAACATCAAACTAAATGGAGAGAAACTTGAAGCAATCCCACTAAAATCAGGGACCAGACAAGGCTGTCCCTCTCTCGATATCTTTTCAATATAGGACTTGAAGTTCTAGCGAGAGCAATTAGACAACATAAGGAAGTTAAAGGGATACAAATTGGAAAGGAAGAAGTCAAACTTCTTGCATCTGCAAACGATTTGCAGATGATATGATAGTATAATTTAATGACTCAAAAATTCCTCCAGAGAACTCCTACAGCTGATAAACAACTTCAGCAAAGTGGCTGGTTATAAAATCAACTCAAGCAAATCAGTAGCCTTCCTATACTCAAAGGATAAGCAGGCTGAGAAAGAAATTAGGGAAATGACACCCTTTGCAATAGCCACAAACAATAAAAAATATCCTGGTGTGACTCTAACCAAGCAAGTGAAAGATCTGTATGACAAGAATTTCAGGTCTCTGAAGAACGAAATGGAAGAAGACCTCAGAAAATGGAAAAATCTCCCATGCTCATAGATTAGCAGGATTAATATAGTAAAAATGGCCATCTTGCCAAAAGTGATATACAGATTCAATGAAATCCCCATCAAAATCCCAACTCAATTCTTCATAGTTAGAAAGAGCAATTCTCAAATTTATCTGGAATAACAAAAAACCCAGGGTAGCTAAAACTATTCTCAACAGTAAAAGAACTTCTGGGGGAATCAGTATCCTGGACCTCAAGCAGTACTACAGAGCAATAGTGTTAAAAACTGCATGGTATTTGTACAGTAACAGGCAGCTAGATCAATGGAATAGAATTGAAGACCCAGAAATGAACCCACACACCTATGGTCACTTGGTCTTTGACAAAGGAGCTAAAACCATCCAGTGGAAAAAAGATACCCTTTTCAACAAATGGTGCTAGTTCCACTGGAGGTCAGCATGCAGAAGAATGCAAATCAATCCATTCTTACTCCTTGTACTAAGCTCAACTCCAAGTGGATCAAGGACCTCCACATAAAACCAGACACACTGAAACTAATAGAAAAGAAAGTGGGGAAGACCCTGGAGGGCATGGGCACAGTGGAAAAGTTCCTGAACAGAACACCAATAGCTTAGTCTCTATGATCAAGAATTGACAAATGGGACCTCATAAAATTACCCAGTTTCTGTAAGGCAAAAGACACCGTCAAAAGGATAAATTGGCAACCAAGAAATTGGGAAAAGATCTTCACCAACCCTACATCTGACAGAGGGATAATATCCAATATATACAAAGAACTCAAGCAGTTAGACCCCAGAAAACCAAATAACACTATTAAAAAATGGGGTACAGAGCTACACAAAGAATATTCACCTGAAAAATTTCAAATGGCTGAGAAGCACCTTAAGAAATGTTCAACATCATTAGACATTAAAGAAATGCAAATCAAAACAATTGTGTGATTTCACCTCACACCAGTCAGAATGGCTAAGATTAAAAACTCAGGACATAGCCGGTATTGGCAAGGATATGGAGAAAGAAGAACACTCCTCCACTGCTGGTGGGATTACAAGATGGTACAACCACCCTGGAAATCAGTCTGGTGGTTCCTCAGAAAACTGGGCATGATACTTCCAGAGGACCCTGCTATACCACTTCTGGGCATATACCCAGAGGATTCCCTGGCATGCAATAAGGCATGCTTCACTATGTTCATAGCAGCCTTATTTATAATAGCCAGAAGCTGGAAAGAACCCAAATGTCCCTCAATGGAGGAATGGATACAGAAAATGTGGTATATTTACACAATGAAATACTATTCAGCAATTAAAAACAATGAATTCATGAAATTCTTAGGCAAATGGTTGGAACTGGAATATATCATCCTAATGGAATGCAGTCACTGATAAGTGTATATTAGCCCAGAAGCTCTGAATATGCAAGACACAATTCACATATCAAATGATTTCCAAGAAGAAGGAAGGAGAGGGGCCTGGATCTGGAAAGGCTTTAGGGGATTACCAGAACAGAGAAGTGGGAGGGGTTTGATTTGGGAAAGGGTGGAGGGGAGAGGGCTTATGGGACTTATGGGGAGTGGGGAATCAGGAAGGGGGAAATCATTTGGAATATAATCAAAGAATATAGATAATAAAAATATAAATAAATAAATGTTTGAGTGTAAAATATCAATAATAAGCAAAAAATGCATATTTGAATGGGGTTAATGAAAAAATTTAAAGATTATAACAAAAGTATGCACAAGATATGTAGATTCTGATTCTAACTTCACCACTAATCCTATGGGTTAATGATGGCCAATGACCCCCACTGTTGTTTTGGACTTATCTGTTTTAATATTTGTATTTTATTTTGAGATTATAATATAATTATAACCTTTCCCCATTTCCTTTCCTCCTCACAAACCTCATATGCCTGCCTCTGGTCTCTTTCAATTTTATGGCCTCTTTTGTCATTGTTATTGAATGTATATAGATAGATTACATAGCTATACATATATATAATACTTACATGTATAATACTAAGTACATGCTATTTAGTCTGTATTATGTTACTTGTATATATGGTTTTAGTGCTGACAGTTTGGCACTGCATAACCAATTAGTGTGCTCTTCTCTGGGAATGATGACCTTGTCCAATGCCAGCTTTCCCCCGTTGTCTGTATTACTTTGTGTAATGTTTAGGCATCTTGGGTTTTTCTCTGGTCACTTTGCTTGGCCACTGATCTTCCAAATTCCCCACTGTTCCTTTTTCTGTGGAGCCTAATTCTTTAAGCTCTAAAATTCTATGCATTTAAATTTTTAAGATATATCAAAGGAGGCTGCTTCTCTGTCTAAGATGTTTCTTGTTCATGCATTTCATGTATAAATGTATGTGAAGAATAAAATCAAACTATCAAGGCACCCCTTAAAAGGACCCTGATTTCACTGATTGGCCATGTAGGGAAATGTGATTGTGTCTGTTCATTCGCTTATCTCATAGCACTTTTTCCTCCTATCAATCTTAGGGAAAAAATTCAGGCATAGTAGAGGGCAGGGCATCATTTAGCTCACAATAATATGCCTAACATCGTTCATTGTACTGGCTGAATAACCCTCGCTGGAGTATCCCTCTGGTAATGGTGCAATGTATGTTTGTGTTCAAATCTTGTACCATTAAATTAAGTGGCAGGTAAATCTACACATTTAGAAAATAGCTGAGCATTCTGAAGAAAAGCCCAGAGATGAAATTTCACAAGTCTCTGTAACTAGGCAGCCAGTACCAACCAAATACAACCATTAGTTAGTCTGTTCTAGAGTGGACATTTTTAAATTGATGAAAACAAGATGACTGTCAAACCGGCTTCCTCAACCAGACTGTTCCCATATATGGTAAACGTAATGTAATGAACAGAACTCATCTCTTCAGTACACGTTTATATTACTTGCAGAGACAGAGAAATAAGAAAAATGTCTAAGCAAATAACTCAGACAATGAAGACTTGCTGTGTTTGTCACTGATAGATTTCTCTACACCAGCAGCATGACCAAGGCAACGCTTAAAAAATAAATCATTTAATTGTGAGCTTGCTTACATTTCAGAGGCTTAGTTCATTATCATCAAGGCAGGGAACATGGTGCATGCATGGGATTGGAGTAGTAGCAGAGAGTTCCAATCTGATCTACCAAGAGACAGAGTAAGGCATTCACCCAACATGGGCTTTTAAAACCCCAAAGCTCACTCTTGGTGGCACACTTTCTTCAACAATGCCCCAACCCCTCCAATAAGGTCATGTTTCCTAATCTTCATCAAATAGTGCCACTCTTTGATAACTAAGCATGCAAATATATGAGCCTATGAGGAACACTGTTATTCATACACAACACTTTTCATACAGTATAAGCCTGAGGACCTACATTCTATCTCTTACTTCCAGGTTAATAAAAAACCCAGGAGCTATAGCCTCACCTTGTTATCACAGGGGTGTCCCTAAGTCTCATTGGCCATTTAGGCAAGCATAATCACTAAGCCCTGGATACTAGTAAGGAACCATTTCTTCAAAACTAAGGTAGTTGGTTCCTGAGGAAAAATATATGCTGTTGATATCTCCTCCTCACAAAAGTAAACCTTAGAATAATTCTTTAATTTTTTTTATTTTGGACTTTGTGTTTATGTGTGCATCTACTTAGGGGTATGTGCACATGAGTTTGAGTGTCTGCAGAGACCATAAAGTTATCAAATGACCTGGAACTGGAACTGTGAGCAGTTGTGAGCTGTACAAGGCAGGTGCTGAGAATGGAATCCCTGTTCTCAAACACTCTTCAAAGAAGAGCTATCTCTTTAACTGTCTTCAATATCCCTGACCTCAAGCAGTACTACAGAGCAATTGTGTTAAAAACTGCATGGTATTGGTATAGCAACAGGCAAGCAGATCAATGGAACAAGATTGAAGTCCCAGAAATTAACCCACAGACTTATGGTCACTTGATCTTTGATAAAGGAGCCACAACCATCCGGTGGAATAAAGATAGCCTTTTCAACAAATGGTGCTGGTTCAACTGGAGGTCAATATGCAGAAGAATGCGAATTGACCCACTCTTATCTCTTTGCACTAAGATCAACTCCAAGTGGATCAAGGACCTCCACATAAAACCAGACACACTGAAACTATTAGAAAAGAAACTTGGGAAGACCCTGGAGGACTTGGGCACAGGGGAAAAGTTCCTGAACAGAACACCAATAGCTTATGCTCTAAGATCAAGAATCGACAAATGTGACCTCATAAAATTACAAAGTTTCTGCAAAGCAAAGGACACTGTCAGAAGGACAAAACGGCAACCAACAAAGTGGGAAAAGATCTTCACCAACTCCACATCCGACAGAGGGCTAATATCCAATATATACAAAGAACTCAAGAAGTTAGACCGCAAAGAACCAAATAACCCTATCAAAAAATGGGGCACAGAGCTAAACAAAGAATTTTCACCAGAAGAAATTCGGATGGCCGAGAAACACCTTAAAAGATGTTCAACATCATTAGTCATCAGGGAAATGCAAATCAAAACAACCCTGAGATTCCACCTCACACCAGTCAGAATGGCTAAGATTAAAAACTCAAGAGACAACAAGTGCTGGTGAGGATGTGGAGAAAGAGGAACACTCCTCCACTGTTGGTGAGATTGCAAAATGGTAAAACCACTCTGGAAATCAGTTTGGCGGTTCCTCAGAAAATTGGGCATATCACTTCCAGAGGACCCTGGCATACCACTCCTGGGCATATACCCAGAGGATTCCCCTGCATGCAATAAGGACACATGCTCCACTATGTTTATAGCAGCCTTGTTTATAATAGCCAGAAATTGGAAGGAGCCCAAATATCCCTCAAAGGAGGAATGGATACAGAAAATGTGGTATATTTATACAATGGAATACTACTCAGCAATTAAAAATAATGAATTCATGCAATTTGTAGGTAAATGGTTAGACCTGGAAAATATCATCCTGAGTGAATTAACCCAATCACAAAAGAATGCACATGAAATGCAATCACTGATAAGTGGATATTAATGAGCCCAGAAGCCCTAAATACTCAAGACACAAATAGCAAGTCAAATGATTCCCAAGAAGAAGAAAGGAGAGGACCCTGGGCCTGTAAAGATTGCATCCAGTTTAGTAAAGAAACCGAGGGGGGAGGGGGAATGATTGGGGAACAGTTGGGGGGGGAGAGGAACTATGGGAACTATGGTGGGTGGGAACTGGGAAAGGGGAAAGCCTTTGGAATGTAAACATAGAACATAGAAAATAAAAATTAAAAAAAAACTAAAAAAAAAAATCATTTTGCCAGTAAAAGCAGAAATTTACATGTGAGATCTTGATTTAAATAAATCCCTTTTTACCGGAATTATCAAGCACTATTTATCTGATGAGGAATGCACCAGAACATCATGAAATGATACTTACTGTTTATAGACTCACCACAGAGATGGATTATTAGAATGGTTACTCTTCAAGACTATTTCCCTTGAGTCTATTAACTCAAATTGTTTCTCTATTTTCAAGTAACAGGAACATTTTGCTTGTATTATCAAATCATCAGCACTTACATCTTATTGTATAACTAACATCTAGCACTTATAAATAATATTTGTCCTTCTAAGAGTAAATTCATCTCATATGAATATCTCCAGTTACATCCATTTTCCTACAAATGGCAATGGTCCTGGGATTTTGATAACTGAGAAAAGTTCATTGTATATATAAACCAATTTTTCCATAGCCATTCCTCTGCTGTTGGATGCCTAGGCTGGTCCCAGAAAAGCTTTTGTGAATACTATTCTGAAAAACCTTGATATAAAACTGAATCATTGACATGGGATCTCTGGGGCAAATATTGAGAAAAGGAACAACTAGGTCATATAGTTGGTCTATTTTTTTTTAGAAACTTCCATAGTGATTTCCATAGAAACCAGACCTGTTGACATTCTAACTAGCAGTGTCTAAATGTCCTATTTAATGGGCATCCTTGGGGGTATTTGTTATGCTTTTTTATTACTGTCGTTATGATTGTAATGAGGTTGGATCTCAGAGAAGTTGCCATGTGAACTTCTCTGATGGCTACTTACACTGAATATTCTTCATATATTTATTGGCCCTTTGTACTACTGCTTTTCAGAATTTTCTATTCATTTAGTTAATCCACTTATTGATTATGTCATTTGATTTCTTCATCTTTTGTTGCTTTTTCATTTTTCTTTTTAAATATTTATTTATTTATTTTAGGTGCATGAATACATTGCAGTTCTCTTTAGACACACCAAAAGAGGGCATCAGATCCCATTACAGATATTTGTGAGTCACTATGTGGATGCTCGGAATTGAACTCAGGGCTTCTGGAAGAGCAATCAGTGCTCTAAACTGCTGACCCATCTCTCCAGCCCCAGTTTTTTGTTGTTTTATAGTCTAAATATTGGCCTCCTATTAGATGTATAACTAGCAGAGATTCTTCTCCCATGCTGTAGGTATTATCTTCAGACAATGTTTTTCTTTGTTGTACATAAACTTTTAACTTCATGACATCTTGTTAGTGAGTTTTTGTTGTTATTTCCTGAACAATAAGAGTCTTGTTCTGAAAATATTTGTCTATATCTGTATGAACAAAGGAAACTAATATAATCAGGTCTTGGTGAGAAAAGAAAGAATATTGGAGTATGGAAAGAATATATGTAAATGTAATATATATTTGAATTAAAATAGCCTTGTATAGCTGATATAAAAATCAAAATACCACAAACCTGTAAATGATATCATGAAAATAATACTAAGTCATCAAAGGAGATAAGATATTATTCACATTTACAAATTAATAGTAAACCTTGTTATCCCTGCTACTAAAAAAAAGAAAGCACTAGTAGAGAACTGCATAACCACAGGGATCAACAGGCAACATTCTTAATTGAATCTCCCCCATATAGGGTGAAGGAACAGGATTAGAGTTCAATATGAATAATTATTTTTCAAAATTGAAGAATAAGCCTTTAATTTTAGAATTATTTTTAGAATTGTATGAAGAAGCAGGTGTATAATCACTCAAGCATTTCCAAATAAATTTACTTGCAGCAGGTTTTTTGTTGTTGTTTTTGTTTTAAACATTTGTTCCCAACCAGAAACTAAGATACACACAGGGGATCCAAGGACTGCAACAGCTACATTAAAAAAAATTAGAAAATAAATATATAATATACTTACAGTAAAACAATCTATTTATAAATCAAAGTAATCACCTTTGCAAATACATCTTCATGTATTATTCAATACATTTCTGATTTATCTATGATGCATCAATCACCGTGAGAGTTGATTACCTAATCAAGCAAAACCCAAAACTGATCCTTTTTGTTAGTGGGCCTCTCTATTCATGGAGTTAATTCTAGGGCATTGACTCATCCTATCCTATTTATTAACCAAGTTTAACATTTATCAGAAGGTTGGTATATTCTCTGAAGTAGTCCCATAGAGCTTTTACAAAATTTACTGTCAACCGGATGACTTAAATAATGTTCCAATATTCTACCTGAAGCATGCCCTTGGAAGGTCATCACCCTTGACAGGGGCATTAGGCTCCTTTCTTACACCAGCCTCAAGGATATGCACTTCTTATCTTGAGTAGATACAGACTAGAAAGTAGCTACTGCTATTGCAGTACAGAAATCAATAAACACATTTGCTGCAATGAACCACAGACCACCTTACCTTTAGTATGGAGGGAGATCTTAGTTCAGTCTCTCTCAGTCGCTCCTCTCTCCATCCTTCCTTCTCTCCATCTCATGCTTACCCCCTCCTCCACCCACCTATTTTAGCAGGATTGCTTGGCTGTATACATTGACTCATACAGATGGCTTTCTTCATTTTACTCAATAATCTCATTCATTTGCTTTCGAACAGCAAACATTTGGTGAGAAGCTATTTTAGATTCCTCTGTGGGGATTTAACAACTGCAGAAATAATGAATACAGTGTTGGACTTGCTTTTACTAAAGTCCACCAAAACTTCTGTTATCACACCTTCATTACTCACTTAGAGGGTACATTAAAGAAACAGAGCTTCAAGTTATATTTCTCTTGATTTAATAAATGAATAACAATAAAGATATATTTTGATAAATTGTAATGACTCCCACGAAACCACTGAAATAACACCATGGATTTCCTTAACAATATAACAGAATAATAATAATAATAGCTTTGCATTTTTAGGAAAATATTGCAACATTGAGCAAGTATTTCCCAAATTACACATTGCTTTAGATACAGAGTGTTCATTTGATGAATGTAAATCAAATAATATAACAGATAAATTGACTATTAGGGATTATTTTTATTTAATGCCTTGTTTACATCATTAATCTTTAGTGTCACTTTTAATAAAATTAGAGGAACACTCAGTGGTTTTCCAACTATCAGATGGATGGAGACAATCTCTATATTAAATTTGGAGCGTGGTGATAAAGATTATTAAAACTTTTTTACTTATTTTCTATTAATGTATTTGTGGTCCTTGGACTTCCTTATTACCTTTTGTTATGACAATAAATAGGTGATACTCAAAGAGTTATGGAAAAGCTGTTGTTAGTTATGAAAACTTCATCACTACTAAGAACTCTGTTTAGGAGTCTGATGTCATTACAGTCACTATTCCAAATCCTGGAACTTTTGAAATAATCTCCTTAAAATGACCTGAAAGAAAATTATACCTTCACATCAGCTTATTCAGATGTTTGACTTTACATTTCAGTCTTTGTCTCAAACTGCATTTTGGAAATTTTTTCAATTCCTTCATGGTATTGGTCCTCCTTTCCATTGAAGTAAAATACATAGTGACTTTTATCTTTGCAATGAGGGATTACCTTCTCTCTTTTTTTTTACCTTTGAGGTTTTTTTTCCAAGTTTTTTTTAAATTGGATATATACTTATTTATATTTCATTTCCCTTTTCCTGGTTCCCTGCTCCCCAAAGGTCCCACATGCCCTTTTCCCTCCTCCTGTTCCCCCATCCACCCCTTCCCACTTCCTTTTTCTGGTATTCCCCTACACTGATGCTTTGAGCCTTTCTAGCACCAGGGTCCACTCTTTCCTTCTTGTCGTACATCAATTGGTATGTGGATTGTGTCTTTGGTGTCCCAAGATTCTAGGCTAATATCCACTTATCAATGAGTGCATACCATGAGTATTCTTTTGAGACTGGGTTACCTCACTTAGTATGATGTTCTCCAGCTCCATCCATTTCTCTAAGAATTTAATGAATTCATTGTTTCTAATGGTTGAATAGTACATTCTCTTTAAAGAACTTTTACTTATTGTGATGGTTATGCTTGACTCAGGGAGTGGCACTATTAAGAGGTGTGGACTTGTTGGAGTAGGTGTGTCACTGTGGGTGTAGGCTTAAGATCCTCATCCTAGCTGTCTGGAAATCTGCTAGTAGTCTTCAGATGAAGATGTAGAACTCTCAGCTCATCTTGCAACATACCTTCCTGGATGCAACCATGTCCTGGCCTTGATGATATTGGACTGAACCTATAAGCCTATAAGCTAGTTCCAATTAAATGGTGTTCTTATAAGAATTGCCTTGGTCACATTGTCTGTTCTCAGCAGTAAAACCCTAACTATAAACAATGATATAAAACAAATTTTATTACATAATCACAAAATCTAAACATGTTGAGGTGGAATTTAAATAATTCAAATATATTAAAAAAGAAAAACATTTTCAGACCTCTAATCATCAGCATTTTACATGAGGATAATATTTTAGAGGGAAACTTAAACTTCATATAATTAACTTAATCATAAATGGTTGTATAGTAATAGAAAAGTAAAGAAATAATTCAAATGTTTAATACATTTATAATTTTACAAGGTAATTATAAGTTTATGATTATTCTGTTATTTTGGTTGATATTTAAGACACTTTTTAAGATATTGCATTGTGGAAATAGTCATTATGATAGGAGATAAAAAAATAAATCTGCTTCAAAAATACACAACAGATTTCAGGAATGGTTCTTGGCATTAGGAGGAAAGAATTATATTCTAACTGCAGTTTTTAGTAATTATTTCTTTTGTTAAGAGCAAGGGGTTTTGGGGGGATTTGTTATCTACTAATATGTATATATCAAGAGCCAAATGACTCAAGAAATAGATAAACATAGGTGAAAAAAACGTGAGAATCTTTGAAATGATTGGTTGTACTTCTAGTTATTTCTGAAAAATCAATTAAATGTAAGACCATTGTTAGTTTATAATCAACTCAAAGGAAAGGAGTGAGAAAGGAAAAAGAGAGAAGGGAGAAAGAAGGGAAATCTGAAGATAAAAGGAAAGATTACTTAGCCTTTTAAAGTTTTCCCTGAATATTAAGGCCAAATTTCCTCTGCCACTGATGACACATCTACTACAAAAGTACAGATAGAGGGCCAGATTGGTAACTAGGTTTCTGGGATGAGAGACATTGTAATATAAGCATACTACCTCACTTTATAAATTGTTATATTTAAATCAGCAGAGAATACAGGCAGTACTGCAGACAATTAGTGTTTCCATATGAGCACAACAACATGGTAAATTGAAACTGGTAAAATGAAAACCAATCAAATCAAGGCCCACACGGGGGCATCTATAGATTCCTGCAATGATTCTCAATTCCTTTTACATTTTTTTACAGTTCACTTGTTTTTGTAACTCAGTGTGCATTAAGCAGCCACTAGTTTCACTAAACTAGATGATGTGAGCACATAACCGGATGTGCCCAAGCGTTGAACTTGGTGGCCTTTTACTCACGTGATATTTTGCTGAAACTAAAGAATGTAAAAGGCAGAAATGAAAACTGAGTTTCTAGCTACAAGATATACTATATCCCATATACTGACAGCTTCTTGCTCCAAGAACTACCTTCTAAATGTGGGGCTTTCCACCATTTGTTTTAGGGAGAAAGAAAGGGAAAGAAAGAAAGAAAGAAAGAAAGAAAGAAAGAAAGAAAGAAAGAAAGAAAGAAGGAAGGAAGGAAGGAAGGAAGGAAGGAAGGAAGGAAGGAAGGAAGGAAGGGAAAGGAAGGAAGGAAAGAAAGGAAAGAAAGAAGGAAGGAAGGAAGGAAGGAAGGAAGGAAGGAAGGAAGGAAGGAGAATGAGAGAGAGAGAAAGGGAAATAGTGTGTGTGTGTGTGTGTATGTGTGTGTAAGTGTGTGTGCGTGTGTGTGCATGTGTGTGTGTGTGTGTGTGAGAGAGAGAGAGAGAGAGAGAGAGAGAGAGAGAGATTGGTCCAGAACTTTGGAGCCATGAGGCCAGGAGTCAATCTAAGAAATACTTGCTTTCCTTTCTTTCTATAAATACAATAGAGTTTTAAGAAAAAGCATTTCCAGAATTATTATGACCACCTAAAACCTTATTTCTGCATTATGATGTTTTAAAGAATTACAGCAACATAGAAAACATTGCAACTTCCCTTCAGAAAATAATCAAGATATTTCCTGTGCAGTGTAAAGCTTTCCACCCACAGAAACAGTCTTATTAACTCACTATTAACCTTCTCTGTGTTCATCTCCATTGTGCCTGATATATAAAATAAAATAGACACAGTGTGTCATTAATTCTCTAATATTTTAATTAACTTGATATTCTATTAAAATATGAATCATAATAAGAGTAAATTATTTGTTTTGACATTTTATTTTTCCTTATACTTTCCTTCCATTTGTGTGTAGGAGAGTATGTATATATATGAATGTGTGTGTGTGTGTGTGTGTGTGTGTGTGTGTGTGTGTTTACTTGGGTGAGCGCCATAGAGATTGAAGGGAATCCCAGCTTCTTCCTTGGAGTTTGGGAAGAAGACTAGTTCATAATATCATACTGTTAGCTGAGAAACATTAAAATGGTGTCCTAAAGTAGAAGCTAATATAACCCACCCACACAGGGCTTGATTCCCATCTTTCTTCCCAACCTTATTTTATTACACTTTCATAGGTCCAAGCAGGCTACTGGAAGCTTCTAGAGAAATTGCTAGAAATATTTCTATATCCAGAGGCACCACAACCTGATATTTATAATACTCTTTTCTGCTTCATTAAGCTTTTTACTCAAATATCAACACTTACAGAGTTTTAACCACAGAATTAATTACTGTACAATATTATCTTACAGATTGTTGTTGTTTCTTACACCTACTGAATCTTGGTAGGCAGAGAACATAAACTCCTTGAAGCAAGGCTTTGATTGGACGCCTTCCAACATAACCCTATCCCTCAAATAAAGTCTGACATAAAGTTTAGAACAGAAAAAAGCGAAAACAGTTGTTAAGTCTTTACATGACTATATAAGTTATTGAGTTAGTGACTCATTTAAGGAGTTTGTGTTTACTTTGATATTTTCTTCTCAAAGCTGAGAATAACTTCCATGGATTTCATGCAGAGGTCAAAGGACAACTTAGAAGAGTTGATTCACTTCCTGCACTGTGTGGGTTCTAAAGATCAAACTCAGGTCCTTAGTAATGGTATCAGGTGGTTGTTCCCACTAAACTATCCTGGTAGCCAGAAGTGTGGGATTTTTTGTTTTGTTGTTTTTTTTCTTATTTTGTTTTGTTGCTGAACAAATCCATTTAAATGACAAAATTACAAAAAATCAATTTAAAAAAACAGTGTTTTCTTCTCAGAATAATATGGGTAAAAACATTCAGTAGTTATTTAAGCTTTCTATTCAGATTCCCCTGTATTACCTTCTGTGCATATCTGCATTTCTATTAGGCAGATAACTAATAGACAACTTAAGATTCCTAGGACTTAGACATGTTTGGTCCCTGAACCATACACCTTAAAGCACGTGGTCAAGCATGAGCATAGTTAAAGTCTAGAGAAATTAACTGAGTATAAGACATTTGAAGGATGACTGTATGTTCCTTGTCATAAGAAATAATGTTAACTTTCCGTCACTGCCATAGCCACAATGAAGTAATGTTTTATTTTCCTTGTGCATTTGATTTGAGACAAAATCTTAAACTAAGCTTGCCTTGAAATCATGATTTTTTATCTCAGTTTCCTTAGTGTTGAGATTATAGATGCATGTATCTAAACATTTAGTGTGTTTAAATGCATAAGTTCATTGTCTGACATGGGACTCATTGGAGTAAATTCAGGTGCTAGGAAAGCTATGAACTCTTTCTTAGTCTCTAGGGTGAAGCCATTTGCTGACTGTTCTACATTCTAAATGTCACTCTCCTGAGCTCTGATCCTGACTCCACCCAGGATTTTTGACTGGTCTTTATTTAATTGGAGAGTGGAAAGGTGTAACACTGGGAGTCACTCCGATTTTTCTCCATAATCAATTCTAAAAGCTTTCCAGTGATTGACAATATTTCTTGCATCATTTCACCTCATCTTCCTGGTTATAGCTTGTAACCATGGGCTTTTTCCCCCATACCCTAGTTCCTGAGTAATGACTTGGAGGCTTCCTATTCATTAAGAAATGCTTGTGCCACAAGCTAGGCTCATTCCCATTAGCTTGTGATTTACTTAACAAGTTTCTACTATTCTATATCTACAATACGACTAGTTAACGCTCTTCAGTTTCATATATACAACTTCTTTCAACTCAAGCTGCTAAATCCTCCTGCTTTATCTGAATGACCTTCTCTGCCACATGTCACACCTGCTAATCCTGACTCACCTTATTGGCCACCAGGTTTTTATTGATAGGTGACTCTTCCATCCTATACACAAGAGATCATCCCTAAAATAACTAAAAAGATGTGACTTGAAGATTATTATTAAGTTTAGCCCATAATATTAATCAAGAGACTTTCATTTTAAGTTTATTAGTCCTGGTGAAAATTTCCTTTTGTAATAAAAAGTATACATGCAAATTAATATGTCCAGAATACTAGGAATTACAATGGAGGCAGACACAGATATGCTGAAGGAAAAGAAGGTAAATCATTCTGCTCATAAAAATGATGTTGTCACAAATAAGATTTGATTCAAATGTTGGATGTATAAATGACAAATGGTACATATTACCCAACCTTTCAATTTGGAATCACCAACAAAAAATACTTTTTTTTAAGACTTTAATAGTGCTAATAGCTCTTGTAACAAATTAAATTAAGTCATTCATATTTTAAGTACAATGTCTTATGCATCCATATGCTCCCACCAAAGACAGATTCAGATTAACTTTTACACTCTGATACTCCAAAATTACTTTCCTTACTCCAGTTTAGTTTAATCACAGCCATGTTCTCAGATTTGGGTTTGTCATTCAAGATGTTCCTAAGTTTCTTCAAGAATACCTACTATGTTATTCACAATAATTCTGAAGATTTCCTTTTCATTGTCTCCGTAGTACATTCAAGAATCAAGCAGTGATTTTTACAGAATGCATGCTGTGAACCAGAATTATTTTTCATACTCAAACTTTACAGATTTCTGCACAAACCCTTCTATCAAACAACCCTCCAGTATAAAGAGCTCCCCAGCACTCAAAAGCAATATAAAGCATTGGGCTCACCATACTCTCCGATTACAGAAATCCAAACATTAATGTCAGCTAAATATCACCTAGGTATTACCACGCTTCAAACTGAACATCTAAATTACAAGGCAGGGCATGCTCTCTCCCTTGCCCATTTCCTATCTCCTGCCATTCTTACTCTTTGTCCTTTCTCTTTACTGACTCAATATTAACTACACCTGACTGATGTGACGTTGAGGTCCTCCCTGTGAGAGTGTATAAGTTGTCTCTGACCTCATGGAGAGTTGCTTTGAGGACTTGACACCTACAGATAACAAAATCTATGCATGCTCAAGTTCCTCATGTAAAATCGCACATATTTCTAATTTAATCTACATGAATAAATAGTCTAAAACCCAATAAAGATTACTTATGATGGATGGCTGTATACATAAGAATTGTGATATATTGTTGAGAGAGTAGTGACAAGAAAAGGGATACTCTACATTCTTAGTAAAAGTACAGCATGCTTACCCTGTATTTTTGACCTGCAGTTCTTAGGATCAAGGGAAGGTAAAGGCCCTAGGGTCACTGTCTTTGACACCCCTATTAAATAGATCCTGGCCCACTATACTTGTCCTCTCTGTCATGATGCACAGCATTTAATTTCAATTTGCAATTTGTCACTTTCAGTGAATACTTCATGATATTTTGACTAATTAATTAAAACCTATGCATAGGAAAGCTAATGATTATTAATGTGATTTTTAACTATGAAAATTCTGATTGGTAATTAGACTGTATTTCCTGATGTCAGAATTAGAGATTTAATAGAATCACTGAGAAATTTATATTAACTCTTGCCAATTTTGAATATGTAATGTATTCTTAGCTATAGATGCTGTTCGTCTTCACAAAGGATGATTTTGTAAGAAAGAAGCTTAAAGGAATTAGTATTTGCTGCCTTCATTAAATAAAAGACTGATAATCAGGCTTCAAAATAATGAGTAGTTTTGCTCATTAAGTAGGAGATGACTCTGTTCATAAATGTGTCATGATGCCCTCTTTGGTGTTAGCCAGCAGTGAGATGTAGCTTAGTGGAATCATAGTGGGAGGTTCAAAAGATTATAGAAAATTGATGCCTAAAAATGACTTGACAACATTTTAAGTTTGTTATTCTTTGGCAAAAACATTGTAGTCAATCGCTGAATTCTCAGCATGCTGTTTGCCTCATTGAATTATATTCCGTTTGTAGAAACATGATGAGTTTTTGTTCTACAAGGAAAGGACAGAAGGTTTACCAGCTTGAACTGGTTTTTCTCTGAAAAACTGTCTGGCACCCCACTGATGCTAAATGTGTCATTAACCTTCTACCTGGGGTGTTTATTACCTTAACTTAGACAATATTCAGAAATGCCCTTATCAACATAATGAGGTCAAGGCAACAATCAATGTCTGCTGTGTTCTCTCATTTATTAAAAGTGCAACTTCTCTGTAAAATCAAACCTTACTGGAAATGGGAGCTTCACCATACCGAAAGACCAGTGCCTATCATTCTCAAAAATAAAATGGTATGAAAAGATGGACTGTCCTATAATTTATTGTTACAAGGACATGTTACTGTAACAAAGGGGGTACTAAGCATTTCATTGGACTATCTACATAAAACAGGGTCTACCATGAGAAAGCAGAGTATATGGTTTTACTAAGTGAAAAAACTTCAAAGGCCAAATAATCCTTTGATTACTTGAGACTAGATAATCATTACAAGTTCCAAATGAGGCTTTGATTTAGAACTTTGAGCCCAATAGACTTCTCAAAATATATTCAACAACTCATACTAAGATAATATTGTTCTTTTAAATTACAGATGTCTCAAAATAAAAATAAAAGAAAGAACTTGGAAGGATTACCCTAATTTATGAGATCTCAAAATTAATTGAGATTCTTTTGTTGTTAGCTTGTTAGTTTTCACAGTTTGTCTTGAATCTATGTAGTTTTAATCATCTTCTTTGTATTTGCTAGAGGTATTCCGAAAAGGAAGAAAGTTTCAGTGTCATAATTAGATGTCAACGAAATGGTTTAGACATCATATGCTCCACTTAAACTTATCAATTATTTCTTTTTGAAAGCAAAATATTTGTTCCACAAGTACTATTAGAAGAAAATAGGTCCCCTAAAAAGTTCTCACTTTAAAAATTTAGTTTTGGTGACAGTCATATGGAAAGCATATCTATTCTATTTTATTATTGAAAATAGATATTTTTCATAAAGTATATTATTACAAGTTTTATAAAATGAATATTTTGCTTTGACTGCAATATACTCATGCTATATTCAAAACTCCTATAGCCCCATAAAGACTTAGGTACAAGTAGTTTTGAATCTTTGTGTGTTATAATCTCTGTATTAAAGTTTATTTGAGGCACTGGGGAGATTGGAAGGCCTAGGAGCAAAAGGCGTTGCTTTAAGGAACCTATATCCTCAGCTGACAAAAGACAATAAACTCAATGGGGAAAAAAAACTATGTTAATATTGTATAGTAATTAATTCTGTGATGAAAAGCCCAGAAGAGTTGACATTTGAATGGAGAGCTTAATGAAGTAGAGAGAAGCATCCAAATATTAAGATAGCGGAGCCCTTGGATATAGTCCTGTGACCAGCATTTCTTGGAGCTGCCAGAAGAGTGCTTGAGCCAAGGATGTAGAAGAAATTGAGGTTAGAAAGAAAGGTCGGGCTCAAGCCTTGTGCAGATGGGCTGCAGTAATTTCTGTTTCATGGTCCCCTTCTAAAACTTTTCTTTTTTGAGGATGAACAGCATAATCTCATAAACTAATCTTCACAATAACCAAGAGATCCACACTTCATGAAGTACACACAGACTGACCACCTCCTCTTCCAGACTTCCCATGATAATGAAAAATGCATCCTGAAGAATGAAGAACTGTATTTGTCTCTAAAATGACATGACAAACCACAAAAACTGTTTTCTTTTTTTATAAAGATTAATTTATTTTACATATATGAATATACTGTCACTGTCTTCAGACACACCAGAAGAGGACATTGGACCCCATTACAGATGGTTGTGAACCACCATGTTGTTGTCAGGAATTGAAATCAGGACCTCTGCAAGAGCAGTCAGTGCTCTTAATTGCTAAGTCATATCTTCAGCCTCAACTCTGTGTTTTCTTCATGATTATCTGAAAAGGCAAATTTAGCTAAAACTAATCATTTGTCTTTTGACATCAACATTATATTAGGCATTTATATAATTTTGCTTATTTATTATTTATTATTGGCATATTCAAGACTGGAAAAATTAATTGCCTATGGTTCTTTGTCTAAGGATATAACCCTACCAAAACAAAGTAAAAAATATAGCAACTTCCATTTTGTTGTTTCTTATTTTGTTTTATGTCAGTTGTGATCTGTCTGTCTAATATTCGAACAAATACAACTGAATAAGTATCCATCAGCATCTTTTGTGTGTGTGTGTGTGTGTGGATATGTTCTTTATTTACATTTCAAATGTTATTCCCTTTTCTTGACTTCCCCCTGAAATCCCCTATCCCATCTCCCACCCCCTTCTTCTATGAGGATGCTCCCCCACCCACCTACCCACTTCGGTCTCCCCACCCTGGCACAGTGTGGCATCGAGCCTCTACAGGAACAATGACCTCTTCTCCCATTGATGCCAAACAAGGGCATCCTTTGCTATATATGTGGCTGGAGCCATGGGTCCCTCCATGTCTACTCCTTGGTTGGTGGTTTAGTCCCTGGGAACTCTGAGGTGGTCTGGTTAGTTGATATTGTAGTTCTTCCTATGGGGTTGCAAACCACTTTAGCTCCTTCAGTCCTTTCTTTAGACCATTTCTTTGTGACCATTTTTTTGTTTTAGAAATATTAATGATTTGATGTCTATGCTTTTTCACATATATTCAACTGGAATAATCAACATTCTAATAACACACTAATATCTATATAGATTGAAAAAGATGGTATTTGTTAAATGGCTAAATTGAATAGACAAACAGCCAAATATTTGTGTATCTTGAAGAGCTTATATGTTTGCTGGGCTTGTTTACTACTGTAGCAGAAATAGATGCCTGCATGTAAAGGTACAGCTACTTATCTGTTGGATTACTCTCCCCACGTGATAATAAGTATTTTCCACTGTAAATGTTCCACAAAGGAGGCTAATGTCATTCTGATTGCTGTTTAGATTTCACCATTTTGGGTTGCCAAAACCACTTACACTTTTACAGTCTCCTATTTGTGCTAGGCCAGTACAAATTTGATGATCCATCCAAATATACAGACATGTCGCTTTAATGTCACCATCATTATTGGAGCTGTCCTTTCCATGGAAATTCTTAGCCACCACTAGTAAATGACAGATGTGTTAATTAAGAGACTGAGGCAAAGCCAAGGTTGATGTCCTAATAAACAGGTCATTAACTTTGGTAATGGCCAATTTGAGAAGATGATTGTTATTGCAAACTGAATTTCATGAGTTATGAAAGTAATACTGTAAGTTTGAAGTCCATCCAGTATCCAAATTATAACACAAGCATTGCAAAGGGCTGGATATTCCTACTGTGTCACCTTGTCTATGTACAAATCTGTGCCTTTGGAAGATGGTTTTATACAAATCATGGTTTATTAAATTCTTAATTGATTAAATTAATAAATGTTACAATCCTTTCCTTTGCAAGTCAAATGAAAAGGTCTGCCAATAGTCATGTTGAAATTTGCCTAATGTATACTTAACAGATTAACAATTACTTCCAGAGTCTACAAGTGACATTGAAATAAGTAGGGAAAATATAGGGGATGTTAGAATCATGTTCTAAGTATGTTAAAAAACAATTAGGTTTAGAGTATTTTTTCCCTAGTACTAATATAAGAATTCCTTCTATACTATTTTTAACAGTCACATTTCAAGTTGTTTTTTTTTTTTTGAGACAGGGTTTCTCTGTGTAGCCCTGGCTGTCCTGGAACTCACTCTGTAGACCAGGTTGGCCTCGAACTCAGAAATCCGCCCGCCTCTGCCTCCCCAGTGCTGGGATTACAGGCGTGCGCCACCACGCCTGGCACATTTCAAGTTTTTATGCTGGAAGTTCAATCATCAAAATTCTCTTCCATAAGTGTATACAGAAATAAGAAGAGTCAGGTGGTGGTGGCGCAAGCCTTTAATCCCAGCACTTGGGAGGCAGAGGCAGGTGGATTTCTGAGTTCAAGGCCAGCTTGGTCTACAGAGTGAGTTCCAAGACAGCCAGGGCTACACAGAGAAATTACCTAGAGAGAAGCCCTAACTTCTGTCTTCAGGGAGATTTTTCGGTTTCTTGTTTTTGTTTTTTATTACTTTTATTTTTGTACAGTCCACTTGTTATCTGCCTCTCAGTCCACCCTCCCACAATTCCTCATCCCATTCCTCCTACCCCATATGTCTAAGACAATATTCCCAGCCACCCCCACCTGCCAGGCCTCTTGACTCCCTGCGGCCTCAAGTCTTGTGAAAGTTAGGAATGTGAGTTAGGAACATCTTCCCCCACTGAGGTGAGACCAGGCAGTGCTCAGCTAAATGTGTATCCGGGGCCTCAGATTAGCTTGTGTATACTGCCTGACTGGTGGTCCAGTGTCTGAGAGATCTCAGGAGTCTGAGATAGTTGAGACTCCCGATCATCTTATGGGATCACCCTCCTCCTCAGCTTCTTCCAGCCATTCCCTAATTCAACCACAGGGGTCCCCAAGTTCAGTCCAATGGTCAAGTGTAAATATCTACATCTGTCTCATTTAGCTGCTTGTTGGGTCTCTCAGAGGACAGTCATGCTAGTTTCCTGTGTGTAAGCACACACTCTAGCCTCAGTAATAGTGTCAGGCCTTGGAGCCTCCCCTTGAGCTAGATCCGAAATTGGGCTGGTCAATGAAACACTTTTCCCTCAGTCTCTTCTCCATTTTTGTCCTTGCAGTTCTTTTAGACAGGAATAATTCTGTGTAAAAAATTTTGACTGTGGAATGGCACTATTCCTCTCCTTAATGTCTTGTCTTTCTACTGGAGATGGACCCTACTGTAGATGTTCCCTCTCCCCAGTGTTGGTCATTTTTATTGCTGGTGGGATTGCAAACTGGTACAACCACTCTGGAAATCAATCTGGACATCCCTCAAAAATTTGGAAATAGATCCACCTGAAGACCCAGAAATACCACTCTTGGGCATATACCCAAAAGATGCCCCACCATACCACAGGAACCTGCATTCCACTATGTTCATAATGGCCTTATCTGTGATAGCCAGAATCTAGAAACAACCCAGATGTCCCACAAATGGAATAGTGTTTAGCTCTTATGAATGAGGACATCATGAGTTTTACAGACAAATAGATGGAACTAGAAAGTATCATCCTGAGTGAGGTAACTCAGACCCAAAAGCAGATATCTGGAAGGTACTCACTAATAAGTGGATATTAGTCAAAAATATAGAATACCTAGGATACAATACACATAACTCAAGGTTAACAAGCAGAAAGATACAAGTAGAGGATAATTCAATCCCACTTGGGATGGAGAAGAAAACAACCACAGGAGGCAGAGGGAGGGAGGGATATGGATGGGAGAGGGGCAATGGAGGGGGAAAGGGGAAAGTGGTCAGGTACTGGGGGAGGAGACAGAGAAATACTCTGAGGCACAGCAGAATAAATGGAAATATGCAAAGTTGGTGGGTAGAAGATGGGGAGACCCTCTAGAAAGTACCAGAGACCTGGGAGGTGAGAGAATCTCAGAACTCAAAAGGAGGGACCATTAGGGAATTTTTAAAGCCATAATCTGGTTGGCAGTTGCAGTTAACTGGGACCTTGGGAGGTAGAAGTTGCAGGACCCTCTAGAATATACCAGAGACCTGGCAGGTGAGAGACTCTCAGGATGCAAAGGGAGCAACCTTAGATGAAATGCTCTACAGTGGGGAGAGGGACTTGTAGTGTCCACCTCCAGTAGAAAGACAGGGCATTAAGTGCAGTGATGGGATTGCCGTTCCACAGTCAAAAACTCTGACCCAGGATTGTCCCTGTCTAAAAGAACTGTAGGGTCAAAAATGGCAATGAGCCTGAGGGAAAGGAGGTTCAATGACAGTCCCAAATTGGGATCCACCTCAAGGGGAGGCCCCAAGGCCTGACACTGTTACTGATACTATGGTGTGCTTAAAAAGAGGAACCTATCATGACTGCCCTCCGAAAGGTCCAACAAACATCTGAAAGACTCACATGCAAATATTTACACCTAACCAATGGACAGAAGCTGGGGACCCCTGTGGTCAAATTAGGGAAAAGCTGGAAGAAGCTGAGGGAGAGAGTGACCACATAGGAAGACCAGCAGTCTCAACTAACCTGGACCCCTGAGATCTTTCAGATACTGAGCCACCCACCAGTCAGCATATACAGGCTGATATGAGATCCCAAATACATATACAGCAGATAGTCAGGCAAGATGCACCTAACCGTTGAGAGACTTGGGGCCCCAGTGAGTGGGGAGGTCTGGCAGGGTGTGGGTGGGGTGGGGATATCCACATGGAGATGGGATAGGGATGGGTAGGAGGCGTGGGACACAGAACAGGTGGAAGGTGGCCAGGAAGGGCGGTAAAATCTGGACTGTAAAGGAAAATTAAAGAATAAATAAATAAATAAATAAATTAATTAAATATCACTATTAGTATCATGGATAAAAATAAAAAATATTCACTTTAATAGCAGGCAAGTATTGAAAGTATCAGCAGTTGTCTTAGTCAGGGTTTCTATTCCTGCACAAACATCATGACCAAGAAGCAAGTTGGGGAGGAAAGGGTTTATTGAGCTTACACTTCCACACAGCTGTTCATCACCAAAGGAAGTCAGGACTGGAACTCAAGCAGGTCAGAAGCAGGAGCTGATGCAGAGGCCATGGAGGGATGTTACTTACTGGCTTGCTTCTCCTGGCTTGCTCAGCCTGCTCTCTTATAGAACCCAAGAATACCAGCCCAGAGATGGCACCGCCCACAAGGGGCCCTCCTTCACTTGATCACTAATTGAGAAAATGCCCCACAGCTGGATCTCATAGAGGCACTTCCCCAAGTGAAGCTCCTTTTCCTATGATAACTCCAGCCTGTGTCAAGTTGACACACCAAACTAGCCAGTACAGCGGTATAAACAAAAAAATGAGACATTATTAATATAATTAATTAATATAATCAATATAATTAATATAATGTAAATTCTATTTAGTGATATCTAATAAAGTTATGCTATTCTGAGAACCATTTGATAAGGTTTACATACGCAAAACCAAACAAGCCAATTTTAAAATAATGTCCATTATTTTATTCATGGAGAAAAATATAAGAAAGTAATGAGCTGGACCAGAGTCATACAAATAATAATTGGTGGAAACAAACGTTAATTTAAAAATCATTTCATTGAAAAAATAGACAAAAATTAACCGTGTACTTCCCAAATACCTACCATATAAAGTGCCACTGTAGATACATAAAAATATTTGTATTTTAGTAAAAATGATTTCTAATTAGTCAATTTCAAGGCTTTCATCAGAGCTGTATCCTGATCGTTTTCAAATATATTAGCAAGATAGACACGAATAGATGCTGATAACAAATGGGATAGCAGAGTGTTGGCAGGGAAATTCAAAGCATGCTTCCAAGATGCTTGTAGAACGTAGGCTTTGGTGTATTTTCAAACAGTATTAGATGTGATTCAATAAAAGTGGCCTGTTTTCTTGAAGCCACCATGGTACATATAAACACTGTAGCATCACAAACCACTAATAAGACTGATAATACCCTTAATTATTCTCACCTATTCTGCGTCAATGGCATGTGAAGCCCGTGTTGAGAATGAAATCAGTCCAGTAATTACTCAGTTGCTTTTTATTTGACTTAATTCCAAAATATTAGTGTACAACTTTTAAACCAAACTGCCCATTTTAATTAAATTGGCTGGATCTTTTGTTTTATGAAATTTGTGTGCCCATGTAAAAACTTGTCAGTATAAATGCAAAATACTTGTTAATTTATTCCAAATTCGAAAGATGCTCTTTTGGGTGATATAGAAAATATGAAAAATCAGTGATAAACTCGTCAACCTCAGATTAATGTTATATGAGGGAAAATGAATATTTCGAGTTATATAAAAATGGTTACTTCTTTAACAGTAGTGCTATATACCAAAGAAATTCAAATAAGCTAAAAAATCAATTTGGATTGGCAGAGGAGATTAGATTTCATATTTTTGTAAAGAGATATTTAAAAACAGTTCAGTTTGACAGAAAATAACAGGGAGATATAGACAAATGATATTGGAAAGTGCACATTGAGAAGAAATGAGATGTCTACATACTTAGGTATAGTAGAATAATGAAATAAGTCCTAAAAGAACACTAGTAAATGTATACATGAGAGTGGGATGATTTGGGATACCACGGTCCTTGTCCAAAACAGAATCTGAGTAGAAAATAGGAAGACATGAACAATATGTTTGTGTAAATCATCATTAGACTGCTGATCCGTGAAATTTTCTGAGAGAACAAAAGGGTCACATTCTTTGTTATCTCTTGTTGTTGTGTTATGTATTGATTTAACTCTATTACTTCTTAATATAACCCAGGCTAACCCCTCAATCATGGACAGCAAGTTCTAGTGATGTATTTTAATGAGCTTAGCACAATTACTGGGCAATTACCCCTAATCTATTTTTCTACGAACTAGACTAATTTCCAGTGGCACTCCACAAGTTACTTGCTGTTCGATTCTCACCTGGGCTGCCTTTTTGGTTCATCAGCCTGTCCCCTAGACGCAGTCCTCCTGATCATTGTTTATCTCCTATTATGGTGGCCTCCTCCTCCTCTTTGCATCTTTTTTTTTTCCTTTTCTCCTTTTCCTGTTTTTCTCTGCTTCAGGCTCACTACCTCTGACCCCCCATCTGGTAACTGTAACCCTGCCTTCTTACCTCTCTCCCCAGCAATTGGTAGTATCCACTTTCATTTAACCAGTTGGAGAAGATTGGAGAGCGGTGTATATAACATCATTTGGTCTATGTGAGACTACTATCATCAAACTGCAACCAGATCTTAGAGGCCAGTATTTAACATTTGAGTGCAAAGCATCATCACACCAAACCCTGGGCAATCTCTCATGTGGTAGACACAGAGAAATGTAAGCAGTAATATTGATGAGTCAGCTCTTTATATCTAGAGATAACAGTGCCATGAATTTAAAATGGACTGGTGAGATACAAATACTGGTGAGCATGAATTTACTTGGCTAGATTGTTTCTAAGAATTAGTTAATATTACCTTTTATATATTTAAACTTGCCACATCAATAGGGGGTTAGGTTAATGCGAGATCCACAAATCACAAGCCATTCTCATACAGAAGAAATGAAATGGTATTAGACCTTTGGGGGGTGGGGAACCAGAAAAAAGGGAAATGAATTGTAAATATAGAATATATCCAATAAAAAAATAAAAATAAAAAAAGAAAACAATGAAATCACATGAAAAAGAGAAAAAGACACTATCTCATGAAGGAGGAAATGGGTACAATGACATACTTTTTGCTTAAAGGAAAAAAGAATGTTTTTAAAAGGTCAAGAGCATTGAATTTAGGTAAGGAAGTATACTATACATAAGATTTGATATTATTGTCAATTCACTTTGACTAAGAAATGTATAGTAGAAGGCAGAGCAGTGAGTCAGTCTATATATAAAGTACTTGCCTTGTATTTCTGAATATCTGAAGTGAATCAATCCCCACAAACTAATTAATTTAATTACTTAACTAAAGTAAAATAAGCTGGATATTGTGCAATGTGCTTGAAATTCCAATGCTAGGTCAACAGGGACAGGTGGATCCCTGGTTCTCACTGTGTCAGTGAAGGACCAGGCATGAAAGGAAAGCAAGCAAGCAAACAAACCAACCAACAAGTAAGAATTTATAACATGGCTAAAAGATGGGTAAGACCTGGGGAGCATCTTAAGCGGTCTCCTGACTTCAATATCCAGACATACACATGGCTGCTTGTACACAAACACACACACACACACACACACACACACACACACACACACATACACACACACACACACAAACCTGCATACACATTGAGTATGTACACATATATGCAAAGAAAAGTAGAGGAAATTACTGCACATCTGTAGAATTGTGGCATTTCTAGAGACAAGGAAATGATAAGGGCTCTGACATATTGAAAGGATTAGAATTTTCAGGGATTAATAGGCTAGCATTACTGAGAAATAATGAGAGGCAGGAGGCAGAGATAAGGTGAAGGACATAAGTCACTTAGGATGTGTCCTCAAACACTACATTTTTCTTTACTCCTTCCTGTATTCCAGCTCTATTTCCTGACTGCCAGGATTTAAGCTTCTTTGGTCCCCCACGCACCTCTCACAACATTGGGCTAAAACTATATAATCACGAACCTTTATGAACACTTCCTTCTTGCAGTCATTTCTACCACATAGACGGTCTCAAAGAAGAATAAAATAACCAGTGTACCTCCCAACCCCAAAACACTGGAACTGAACATGATTTTAGAACCTTCTTAACCTAAGACTCCGCTCTAAAGCAGAATTCTATGAGAGAAAACTAATCTAGCTACAAACAAATGTTACTGAAGATTCATAGGAATTAGTGACGCAGAGATTTTTATTCAAGTTGGAGGAAGTCTAGGTAAAATGCAAGGATAATCCAAGAGAAGAATTGGGAGATCATAAAAGAAAAGAAAATCAACTATAGCACAAAAGAGGAAGAATGTTTAGTAGTAGTTTGTAGTGAAAGAAGCAGGAGAGTCTGAAGGTGAAGAAAGGTAACATTATTCAAGAAATGGGAGGATCCTGACCAACAGTTAGACCAGTGGCCATATGTAATGGGCAATAACTAATAAGAGTACCACCCTGCCAGGTTTCTGCGCCTCTCCTTCCAAGTATCCGGTCAAGCATGACTCTTAAACTTGAATAGTTAACCAACTATATTTATGTAATTGGCAGTTACATAATGCCAGTTTACAATGATAAAGTCTTAGTCCAATATTTCTAACCTCTCCAAAACACCAGAAATGATGCTGTCTGGATATCCGAGTCTCCCTCTCTCCCTGCTCTGCTCCTGTGGTCCGCCATGCCTCCCTCTCTCTCTCCTCCTCTCGCTGCTCTTAGCTCCGCCTCCTCGCTCCCCTCCAATCACTGGCCTCTCTCTGCCTCAGTGTGAATGGATAGGAAATATCTTGCAACAGCCATATTTACAGATATAGAAGAACGATGAACAAACGTGGTGGAAGCTAGAGCACATTGGACAAATAAATCATTAAAAATAAAAGCAAAATGGGGGAGTAGTCACTAACAGTGGACTCCTAATGTTAGAACACGTCAAAGTATATGGCTTAAAGGTTAAAATAAAAGATTTACTAATATGTATCGATAATAGTTTTTTTTTATGGTGCAAAGGCCCATGCATGGCAATGACAATTCTCATCTCAGGCTCACTTTGTTCTAATGGATGAAAATAAAACAAAACAAACAAACAAACAAAAAAAACCCAAACATACTTCTAAGCAGAGATTTTAAGTGTCCCAACATTTGCCTTATTCTGAATTTTTAAAAATTCAACAAAATATTCTGATGAGTAAGAAAATATTCATCTAAACTGTATTCATTTTATTGTATTTTCTTTATCTATAGAATGCTGAAACAAAAACAATGTGTAAATTATGCAAGGACACATTACCAATAAACAATTAAAAAATGATTGTCATTCACGGTTTTTACTCCCGAATAACGTTGATAGGATGGCAAGGAAATCTGTAGAATAAGCAAAATGTGATTCATTTCGAGAAGCCTCGCCTGTGGACCTTAACTGAGGTGTAATTAGCAGTGCTTGTAAGTACGAAGTAAAAGGTGATGATCAAGTTTATCTAGATGCACACTGAGACTTGCCTGCCTGGTGCTGACCCAGTTATTTCTGTTTCCAGCACCGATCACTTAAAGACATGAGCATTTTGGTCAAGTACAACACAGCAGCTACTTCTTACAATACAGAACTTACAACCAATCACTACAGTCAGTTAACATATCTATAGCAAGGCATCTTTAATTTTTACATGTTTTTGAGTAATTAAACATGTGCATTAAACTGAGATGTGAGCTGTCATGTACTTGTGTGGCCACTGCTTATCACCATTATATTTCTAAGGTAATCTAGAAAGAAGCACAGAGGACCATTTGAGCAAAGTCATTTTAAAGTCTTGCTTCCAAAAAAATTCAACAAGTATTCTGTAAATGCAATAGTTGCTTTTTTTTGTCAAATCACCTGTGGTCTATAGCTTTATTCATCTAAAGATATCATAAACTATATGTAAAAATCTATTCAGTAAACCATAATTATGTCAGGGAAAAGAAAAGATAACTAAAAATGTTGGCTAATGACTTATTAAAATGGATAAATGGATAGTTTTCTTATTACTAAGCAAAATACCATTCAATTCTGCAGTACATGACACTAAAACTGGGTTAATATAACACTTATCATGGTACCTGCTCAGCGGTGACATGCAAATATATCAGCTGCCAAAAATCTTTTAAAAGAACAAAATATAATAAAAAATTTTCCTGTAGTTTCCATCACAAATTTAGTAAAATAAAGCCAAGAATGAATTGGCTCACTGGTTTGCTACACCCCCAAAAATAAAACTACTGTTGAAATATACATGTATTGATTCTTTTGCTTTTAAAAAATATTTATTGACACCTTGCAGAATCTCTTCAGACATAAAGGCCAGTTCTCTTAAATGCTCGTGGGACTGTCTGAATGACTCCTAGAAAATGACATTTCTCAGTAGGTTGATAGCATTCAACATGAGCTTAATTACTACTCTAGCCAATGTTATCAAGCATTCAGTATTTATCCTGTGATTATCCAGGAAGACTTGTGCCATAGATCTTCTTCTGTGTGTGACAAATTACCCACATTAAAAATCTTAGTGTAGAAATGGTTCATCTTAGCTCACAATTCCAGGTTATAGCCCATCCACAGCAGGAAAGCAAGGCAGCAAGAATTTAATACTAGTCATGTCGTTTAAAGCAGAGAGGAGAGAGAGATTCATTCTAAGCCATCCACGCTCGCTTTGGCTCTGCCCTGTATTCTATTTATGCAGTCCAAGTCCCAACCTATGAAAAGATGGCCCCCATTCAGGGTGTATCTTTCCTTCTCAATTAACCTAATTAAGAGAAGCCTTGACAGCCCAGTCTAATTTTTCCTACATTGGAACTCCCTTCATGGTGATTCTAGACTGTTTCAAATTGACAATTAAAACTAACCATCGCAACTCAAATCTTTTATCAACCTGACACACAGATTCATGACTGAGCGGTAGCTTTTCTTCCCTTGTTACCATACATCTTGTGTTTATCAACTAATGTAAAATACACCTTATCTCTAAACGTCCCCATAGTCATTAAAAATGCTAACGTTTTAAGTATTCAAAGTCTTTTAAAACTGTGACTATAAACTGAAAAAGGAAGTAACATGCATCCAATATATAAATAGCACAGAGCAAGCATTACTATTGCAAAAAGGGAAAAGGTAATCACACCAATTTAACCAGAGGTGAGCATGGGAACATCTACAGTGTCAGGATCATGGTTTAGTCAGCTACACCCCGAATGCTAAGGTGCTCTCCCACTCCTGTTCTTCCACCTTCTGTGTGCGTAGCTTCTCTCTCTTGCTAGGCTGGCTCCGCGCCACACCTGCTGCTCTTCTTGGCATACGCCCATGAACCTGACATCTCCGATCTATAGCCCGGTTGGTTTCTCCATTGAAAATGAGGCTTCTCTTTTGCAGTTTCACACAATGGTCCCTTGGAGCTTTAGGAACTGTGACCCAGCCACAGTTTGCACCCTCAGCTGCTCTCTAGAAACCTCTCAATTGTGTTATCATTCAGGATTTCAAAACCAGGGCTGTGCGAATAGTTTGCAACAATGCCGGCTTCCACGCCAGCTTCACATGTAGCCTGCCCTCTATTATCACAGCTACACTGGCATCCGTGTGCTGACCCGGAGAAACCTGTCTTACTGTCCATGTGAAACACAGGCAGTTTCTGTACAATGGTGCTGATCTCTATCACCATAGCTGCCATTTCAGCATCAGCCTGAATACCATCTTCCTTTAACATGTGTTCTGCCAAACAAATCTGTAATTGTAAATATCTCTTTTATTTCCTCTGATGAAGGGAAGAGATGACAGCCTTACTCAAGCTGGGTAAATACATAGTTGGTCTGAGCCCAGAGCATTTCTTTCTAACTATCTCTTTGTCTAACCTTCTGCAAGCCTCTTTGCTCTCTTTCATTCCTACATGAATATATCCATTGGCTTTTAGCACCCTTGATAAGCCAAATTAAATGCTGAATCTTTCAGAAAGCCCTATTTGAAAAGAACAGAATATTTTCTATTTCTTCCTACGACTGTTATACAAACCTCTACTTTGGGGATTGATGTTTCTTAATGGCTATCTCTGTCATCACACTGCAAGCTCCATTATTACTAGTATCCAAATGCAAACATTTTCCATAATAGTGTGCAATACTATTGCTGAATGCACTGGTTGCACTCTGACAAACAAGAGTCAACTACCAAGACAGTGGTATGGAGTATAAGCATGGAGGTGACGCTCTACCATATTTACTAATGTGGTCAGAATCCATATTATGCCACCGTCTTCAAGGAGAGACGTAGATAGAAGAAGATACACTGTAGGCAGAATGACAAAATGGCTAACCTCCTTGTCATTCAGTCCACATGAATACAGGCACTGTTCTAGAGGATTCTAAAGATAGTATTATGAATGATTGGTTGGCCTTATTAGTTATAGGGTGATCACTTACCTAGATCATCTAGATAGGCCCATTTTAATCATGTAAGCTCTTATAAAGCAAAAATTTTCTCTGCTTACTATAAGGATAAGAGATGGAAGAGAAATACAGAGAAGTGAGGCAGAACAGGAGGCAGGAAAGATTGTAACTACAGGTACTGTTTCGAAGACTAACAAAGCAAGCTATGGGCTACAAACTTCAACCATCCTCTCACAACTCAAAATCAACCTGACATCGAGCCAACAAATCTTGGGCCGCAGCCCCATGGGAAAAAGGCCCAATTCAAATTAACAGCTTCAGAGAGACGAGAAAACCTTCTCTCGAGTGTCAAGAGAGCAAACAGAGGCTCCAACAGATGACTATAATCGGACTGGATGATACACATGTGTGAAAATGTTATAGATTGTATAATATATCCCAATTGGTAAAAGAATATAGCCTGCAGGCCCCTCGATTTTGGCCATTTGATACCAGAAGGAGGTTCCAGTTGTATCAGGCTTTCATAGCAAAGAATTTATGATTATGCAGTATGTAGTTTTAGAATACCAAACTAGTGCCAATCTGTACTGATAGAAAATTAATACATATGTAGCAGGATGTGGGGATCACTGGAAGTCATTGTAGACTCTGGTGGAAAACAAGACAAACAGGGTCCTGCGACTTAACTATATGAGCAGACCAAGACTTTTTGCTTCACATTTCTCATAGGTAAAATGGAGATGTTAGTTTTACCACCCAACTCAGATTTGTTGTGAAGAATATACATCAGTTTATGCATGCAAAATGTACAATAGCCAGAATATAAGTACGATATCTAGTATCTGATTGTATCAGTTCTATATTATTATTTATATTTGCTCTGAAAACTGTAGGTATATAGTCATTTTAGAGGTAAAGGAGTGGACTCTATTATCACAAAACTCCATTTCATATTTCTCTGCCCAAAATAGAAGACAAAGGAAGAAATTATATTGCAGAAAAATTTAGCTTTCCTATGTAAATTAGACAATGGATGGTGTACTTGATAATTAGTGACTAGTACATTCACTGGGAAAGCAAGAAACAATGTAACCAGATGTTCCCTTCACCTCTACTAGATCAACTTAGTTCAGCTAACAGCTTATCTCCGGTGAAAAGCTTAGCATTAAAACATTGGCTTGTACTTTAAGTAGGTTTATATCCAACTTTTGGGTGGATTGTATACTTGCAGGGATATTCTGATATGTCCTTCCATCTCTGATTGTTTCGGATTTGATTTTATAGTATTCAGATACACATGTATTTGATTTTTTTAATTTGGAGTCTTGAAGTATATTCTGGGTTTTTACTTTTTAATAAATTCATGTTGTCAGGCTGTCATGAATTAATCTTTTTCCTATTTCAAATTTCTTCCAAAATCTAATTCTTTATTAGACATAATAGCTCATTTCATAAGGTACTTAAAACAAGACAAAGCTATTAATTTGTGAAATTTAAATGTTATACTTCTAGAAGAACTTGTTTTCCACATTCTGAAACTGATGATACTCCATGATTTAAATTTTCTGTAAGACTTCATGGTACATTAATTTAAACTTGTTTAACTCTTTCAGGATATGATAGTGTTGAACTACATAACAGAAAATTCTGATATTCCAGTGTCAACGTTGCAGAAATTACAGGTTTGCAACTCCATGCCCACATTTATCTTGTATCTTGTTCTATCTATCTATCTATCTATCTATCTATCTATCTATCTATCTATCTATCTATTTCTATCTTCTCTATCTCCATCTCTAAGACAATTTCCAGAGTATTATTTGATAATATTTTTTATTCTTTGAGAGTTTTATACATGTATGCCACAATATATTTTCATCATATTCTCTCTCTTTCTCTCCATCCAAGCTCTTCCAAGCCCACCTGTGACACCTTCCTCTTGTTCCGTGCATCTTAGTCCTTCCCTTAGGGTACTCAGACACTGTTGCAAGCCAGGCTTGAAAGGATAATGCTGAACAGGAAGTGTGGGGGATGGGAGGGGGTGCTGCAGAATCTCTATCTGGACAAGTGAGTGCTGTGAGAGGACCTACTTTTGAATTTGTCCAGTAGTCTCCTAAAATATCATAAAATATTGTTATTGCTTGCCCTTCATTATCCTCTAGAGATGGATGATAAGCTGATATTCTATAAGACACCATGCCCTTCAAATGTAGGGACCAGATGACCAAAGATAGCTATTAGCCTCTCAGCTGAAGACTAGATTTCATGGTGCCAGAATGCACCATGTAAACTTCCAAAGGAGTGAAGCTACTAATACTTCTACACTTCAATGGTTCCTATGGACCAGAACAATGATGAGCACATGCAGTAATAGTATGGATACCTACTTTGCAACCAATGGATTTCTAATCAGACTAAATAAGCCCTCAAAGTAAAGGAAAATATGATCATTACTAGAAACCAATATACTGATCCAAGATAATGAAGCCATGGGTCTTGGCAAAGAGCTCACAAGCATGACTTTACTAAACAAGCGAAATCTCTAACTACATTCTAAATATGTATGCTTATACTTACAGATAAGTATAGGTCTCACCCTTCATTAAGAAAACTTCGCTTTGAAACAGATGGAGACCATTACAAAAGACCATAACCAATCAAAATACAGACTTGTAGAGTGAATACATCTACAAAACAACTCCTACACATAAGAATTAGGAAACATTGTGGGGTGGGGGGCAAGGGTACAGACAGATTGTATGAGCCATTGAATCATAGATTTGGCTCTGAAACCATCTCCTAGTGTTGTAAGATAATATATAGTCTCAGCAACATAATTGCCTAAACAGGAACTGGATAAGAACAAGAGCAGGTATACTGACATGGATGGGGAAAAGACCTTGAGGCCTAAGCCTATACAAAGAAATTTAGACAAATAAAGAATACTGAGAATTAGATAAATGGTCTTCCCCAGGGAAGGGCACACCAAGGATTTATTCAGCACCAAATATTAAGGCCTTTAAAACACATATGAGTACCAGACTGAGCAAAGCATACATAGGATTATATATGCATAAACATATAATATATTCATGTAAAAATAATTAATGATAAAAGGTCATGAATGTGAAAGATACCAGTTTTTATTTAACAAAAAGAACATGTCAAACAGGGGCTAAATGAACATATCTAACTGTAGAGAATATCATCAAATGTCCTCTTTGATGTCCAACACATATAGCTCTGTCCTCAGTACCCTCATTCTTTTGTAACCATAGTAATGGTAGGTTATATTTAAAACATTTACTTACATGCTCTGTCTTAGTCAGGGTTTCTAATCCTGAACAAGCATCATGACCAAGAAGAAAGTTGGGGGGGGGCGGCTGGAAAGGGTTTATTCAGCTTACACTTTCCACATTGCTGTTGATCACCAAAGAAACTCTGGACTGGAACTCAAGCAGACCAGGAAGCGGGAGCTGATGCAGAGGCCACGGAGGGGTGTTATTTACTGGCTTGCTTCCCCTGGCTTGCTCAGCTTGCTCTCTTATAGAATCTAAGACTACCAGCCCAGGGATGGCACCACCCACAATGGGCTCTCCCTCCTTGATCACTAGTCAAGAAAACGACTTCCAGCTAGGTCTCATGGAGGTATTTCCTCACCAGAAGCTTCTTTCTTTGTGATAACTCCAACCTGTATCAAGTTGACACACAAAACCAGCCAGTACATGGTCTAAGTATCAGCCAATCAAATATCATTGGAAAAAGAGTTCTACATGAATGGCAGTACCAGTGTGGCCCTTGGTTCTGGAGTCCTGTTGAGGTCCACAAGATAGTTCAGAATGAAGAAACAGGAATAGTTGGGTGGTTCAGTATCAGAAAGGTATTCAGTGTAGATTTATTTAAATGTAGCCAGCACTGGCCAGCTAAATAGCTTGGGTAACATAAATAGCTTAGTAACATGAAGGCTACTTGGAATTTGAATTCTTTCTTCCAATACACTAAAAATATATGTATTTTAACACTTAATGACTGAAAATGTGTTTTAGCACTGTATAACAGAACAAAAGAAGACTAGAATTAAATCCATCTAAGTAATTATACTTCTAGACAGGTTATTTTTTAAATCAGGGATGTTACATGTCTTCATTTAGTACAAACACAGACAGTAATTTTATGCATATATATATATATATATATATATATATATATATATAACATGTGTCTGCTTTAAATAAAAATTTTGTCTCTTATACTCATCCCTGCCTATATGTCACCTTCAGGAAGAAAATACTTGATTTTGTCACTTCTCATTTCCTATTTTCATTTTCAGTAACTTCTTATTTAAAACTAGTCAGAACGTGTAGAGAGAAAAGCGAGTAAAGCAAAACACATTTGTTAGCATGTTTTCTATCAGAGGTGCATGGAAGACACTATTTTAAAGCTTGTTAAGCATGTAAAACAGGTCAGTGAAATTTCCTCACGGATAGTATAGGACCAGGCAGACATGACTAAATAGCAGAGATTTTGGTCTCAGCAAGAAAAGGCAAATTTTAACAGAAATCATATTTCATCAGCAGTGGTCCTAGTAATTGGGGCGCCCAAACAAGTAAAAGAGGCACGAGGATATACAGTTTGTTTTTGAGAGAGATTTGCATTTCATATTTGGAAAGGCAGAATGCATCTAAAGAATTGCAAGTAGATTGAAAAAAAATTCTGTTGAATTATACAGGAGTAACGCAGGCCTTGGAGATATATATATACACATATATGTATATGTGTATACACATATATATACACATATGTACACACATATATATACACATATATGTGTATATATGTATGTGTATATATATATATATGTATATATATATATATATATATATATATATATATATCCTCTTTCTCAGAGCACCAGATATCTGTCAGTTCCACCAAAGTAAACAGAGACTCTCAGTACAGATGTTTTTGTGTAGTCATTCCCTCTAAATTGCAATGTTCCTTCCAAGAAGAAGGTGGAAAGGCCCATAGGGTTCAGGAAGTTAAAAATAATAACAACTTAGAAGGCTGCAAAATTACAAGACCCTTGCCAAGTATTCTAAAAGCAACATGCAATTACTAAGGAGAGAACACTCTGCTTGGCACGCTGCCTGCAAGTCCTATAGGGTCCTTAAGGATACAGTTTTCTGTGATGCAACCCGTGTTAGGGAGATTTGTGTAGAGATGCAGCTGCACTTGAGCCAGGAACCCAGAAAAACTCACTGGTTCACTGGGCTAGACTGGAATGAAGCAGTTCTTGGGTCTTTCCTTGGTCTCTTCTCTGGGGTAAATAGACATTTTTTCACATCTCCTCAGGAAAAGTCATACAGCACATAAATGTGTAGAATATAGTTCATCCTCCCACCACTAACACTTAAAGGATTTTTTAAATTCACTTTTGACACTTATGTCCGCACTGTTCTAAATTGCCTATTTACTGGTCTAGTCACTGCATTGACTGCATTGTGCGCAATGTGAGCAAATGCAGCAGCATTTTTACTTCTTTTTCTAGCTTTGCATTTTACTTAGTACAGATAATCTTCCATTAATACAGAATAAAAAAATTCAATGAACACATTTATAAGTTTAAAACATGCTGAATTCTGTCACTGTATTCCAAAATGTTGGTTCTGCTGTCACACACATTGTTTCTGTGTGTGCTCTAAAACTGTGTGACTTTTCCTGAGGAGATGTGAAAAAATAAAATGTCTATTTACCCCAGAAAGGACACCAGCAAAAGACCAAAGAGACTGCTTTACTCCAGTTTAGTCCAGTGAAATTCAAATACCCTTCTGGACTCCAAACCCTTAAGTAGATAGAGGTGAAGTCTAAGTACTATACACCTCAGAACCAGATAATCCTAAGGAAATTGAGCTATTGTCTTGATCTTAAGATCTCCAACAGTATTCATCTACTAGTGAAACACATCTTGACACAGTCCCAATTCAAATGTGGGTCATGACTTAAGAATTATCTTTGACTAACTCTTTCAAAAATATTAAATAACTTCTCATTCTTATTCTTACTATTACATTGTTTACATACATTTGCCTACACTTCTAAAGACCACACTTGTGGGTATTGAAAGGAAAATATTATAATATACTTAGTCATTTAGTGTATCCTAAAGAGTACTGAGTGCTATATAGTAGGCTTTCAATACTAATCACTCTTTTTTTCTTCCCATAAGACTTTTACACTTGATCTTAGCCAAAAGGCCGAGAAGCGATCCCATAAGACTTTTAATACTATTGCAAGCATTTACAGTTGATATCCTTGTATAAGAATGTCTACTTACTAACTTTGCCTCTGGCATCTCCAAGATCTTATCACAGGATGACTACTATATTTAAACACTGGGTCCTAGTTATTTCTACTTTTTCTAGTAGAAATCTTTTTTATCAGATATCAAGAGACAGCAGATGGCTCCTTTCTTCTCTACTCAAGCTCCCTGTGACCCAGATAATCCTGTTGCTCCCTTTACTGTATGAAAAGCAGTATATTTCTCAGCCTGATTGACAAGAGGGTCATTTTGGTTCATGTTTTCCAAAGAGAATATCAAATGCACCTTTCAAAGAAGAGAACATCGTTGTCTTAAACAGGAGAGATACACTTGGCCATACATGAGCACTTTAGATTTTGCTTGGTTAAGAATTTTATATCCAGAGCAATGTGGAAAAGCAAATTATTTCTCATGCCAAATTTTATAGGACACAACTGACCAATTAAAATTCAAACAAGGGGAGTCAGCATTTGTATGTCCCTTTTGGAGACATCATATCAGCAAAGTTTTTCTTCAGTGCTAAGTTTTAACAAACCATTAGTCAGCATCTGTGGCCAGACTGATGTTTCTGTGGCTCTAGGTGCTACTGTGAGCACCTGTAAACTCCACATCAGCAAAAGAACATCCGTTTCCTGGTGATCAGGCAAAGCAATGAGGAATGTTTTGAAAAGTGCTGACTCTGGCGTTATGTAGTTCATTCATTTGAATGTTCAATTTGTTGAACAATTGGAATGTGACATATTTTTAGGGGAATCCTAATACTAACTATGAAAAAAATCACACAAAGAAGAGACAGATATGAGAACATGTTACTAGATCAATGCAGAGAGAGAAAGATGGCAGAATGCTATATACCAGATGCCCATAGTATTGATGCCTGTTCTGGACGTGACTCATTGAATATTTTTCACTCTTTCATTGTGTGAGTGCTCAGCTACTGGGTGTCAACTAGGTCAAAATCCTTCAGGCACACTCCTCTCATCCTACACAGAAAATGAAGTCTCTCTATCACTTACAGCACAACGATTTTCATTTCGTTAGAATATCATTATATGAATGCACTAGCTATCTGTATTTATAAATTTTTGATAACAGAATTGTTATCTGGAGATAACTGCTGGGGAAATCTCATTATTATTAGCATGTTTCTGTTCATGAGAAATATAAAGTTCATGATCATTTACAATGTTGTATCTGGTTTGATATAAATTCCATGAAAAAAATCCTTTATAAAAAGAACACACATGGAATGCAGTCACTGATAAGTGGATATTAGCCCAGAAGCTCTGAATACCCAAGACACAATTCACATATCAAATGATTCCCAAGAAGAAGGAAGGAGAGGGCCCTGGTCCTTGAAAGACTTGATGCAGCAATGTAGGGTATTACCAGGACAGAGAATTGGGAGGGAGTTGATTAGGGAACAGGCAGAGGGAAGAGGGCTTATGGGACTTATGGGGATGGGGAACCAGGAAAGAGGAAATCATTTGGAATGTAAACAAAGAATATAGAAAATTTTAAACAGTAGTTATAAATCAGACAAAAGACAAATACTTTTACTATTCTCAATAAATAGTCAGTATAGAAATATTACCATAAAAATAAACAAATAGAAATAGTCTAAGAATAATGTTACAAAGAAATATCTAAAACAAACAAACAACATTATCAGTGACTTTAAAAGTCCAAAAAGCAAATCAAATGAATTTCAGGTATTTTTGAAAATACCTGATGGATGTTCAAATCATCCATCTACAACAATGTCAATGTGTGTGAGCATGTGTGCTTCAAGGAGCATCGCACTCCCTGGGGACCTTCCTTAGCAGTTTCTACAAAGCAGAACCCTTCCCTGCATTGTTCTTACATGTAAGTTAATTTTAGGAATTTACCAAAAAGAAACTGCTAATATATAGTAATGGTCTCTTCAAATAATATATCAAAATGAGAGTACTATAATAGAGATGAATGAAATGTATGGCATAAACAGGATACCCGATGATGTAGGGCAATCATAAAATCTAAATGCAATGAAAAAGAGCTAAATATAAGCAAACAAATGTGGGCAGTAAAGAAATGTCATAAATATAGGAAAATTCAAACCTTAATAATGCCTATCAAAGCATGTCTTATCCCTCACTACAGAATCAATAACAAAGGTATTTCACAAAATTATTTTCTAAGTATAGGCTAGAAACAACTAATATGCTTACAATAGAAGTTGAGCAATATAGATGTGACTTTTAAATTAAAGTTGTAACAACATTTGCCTTCCAGTAAACATTTATTCCACACTGAGATAATTCATAAGATATCAGTCATGTGACCAGCCATAACCATGGGAGGGCTTAGAGTTGACGATTTATTGAGAAAATTGCTACCTAATGATTTCAAACCATTGGGCTCTATTTACATACAGACTTGTTTTGAATTTTTGAATTTTAGTTTCAATCTTGAAACTATCATTACCTTTACAAGCTAGATTTGAGGAGACCAATTTTAATAAAATAAGTATGTACGGTCTATGAAATAGAATTGGTGCAAATTTCAACATTTGGAGTACTCTTCTGAAAATAATCATCTTATGCACTTTTTGATTAAAGTAATATTATTAATACATAATGTAATAAAATGATACATTTTAATCAACATGTCACTCTAGTAGACCAAAATTCAGAACAACAAATGAGAAGTTACCTATGTCTTTATTCAACAAGTTATGTCAATTTTTCACATTAACTGCGAAGTAGAACATCATTCCACTGTGGTCACTAGGGGAATTCAAAGAAATTAAGACAGAAACTACCTTAAGTTTCCATAAGAAAGTTGTTTGCTATATACTTGGAGTTCTAAATTGTCGAGTTAGGTTTGATTTTTATACTTCTTGCTTTCATACCATCTCATTGGGTCCATCTGTCCTGTGCCATGTAGGAACTGGGAGAGGGTCAGGACTAGTTCTTCAGTGTCTATTCTTACAAGGCCACTAATCCTATTTAGGGGGAGCAGGCTGATAGTCTCTTCTCATTACCTGTCAATGATCCTAGCTCCTAGTCCCATCATCATATTGTGGGTTGTAGACTCCACACATGATTAATGAAGGGATTAGTTCACAGTATGAGACAAGTCTGGGAAAATATTATAATCTATACATAATATACTTTAAAGTACATTTCCAGTTTGAGAAATAGATGAATATATAAACTATTGTGGTTTTTTTCTTTTTGCAGATTGTTGCTAATTAAAATCAGTGTGCCTATCTCTTTCTCTTTTCATTTTCTCTAATCATGTCTAAACCCCACTCTGTTTATACTCCATTGTTTGAAGATATTGATTACATACAGCATCTCATCTTCAGCCATTATATTGAAGCTAAATGAAAATTATGTTAAAAAATAGCAAACACATCTCGTATTTTCTATATCTGGTCAAGTGTGTTTGAGGATTTATTCTTCACATGTAATGTCCAAGGGCTTTGACAAAGGGATATTGAAGAGCTGATGTCCCATTCATTGTCCCTGAATAGCAATTCAATCAAATGAAGAAAACCACATTAATCATGAGACTTAACACAAGCTAGCGTATGTCACGATACATAGGATACACACCTCCAATGCCAGAGATATTCAGAGTGCCTAGTACAGCACGGAAATGCTGTAGGAATCAGCATTTTTAACAAAGAGGATGCTCTGTGACATCACTTCTGCATCACTAATGATGACAGTTCAAAACTTTCTGAAGCCAAACACAGCTGATCGTGGAAAAAGCCCAAAGGCTTCTGAATCAAATGAAATTAAGCATCAACACTACTGGGAAGTAGATGCCTCTTAATCTTTTAGATTAGAAAAGAGTAAAATGGAGGCTGAAGCATGCTTAATTGAATTAATTAATGAATTGCTGGAGGCCACTCATTAAATGCGTCACTAGCCTTTCTTCAGTACAGTATCAGATGAGAATCAGACTAATTTCTGATTTTATTATACCCATTGTGCTTAGCTAGTAGCTGGCTGGTAGATACTTCCATTTCTCTGGAAAAGTATGTATTAACCACTCTTTTCTTTACATTCTACGGCCTGGAGAACGACGAAATAAAAACCTGTGGTTTTCTCAGACAGTGTTTGAAATGTCGAGAAAAATCCAGATTCTGTTTGTGCCCAACACCAGCAAGGTAGTTTCCAACGTTTTGCTCTTAACTTTAAAGATCAAAGCCTGTCATATTAAATAGGAAAAAAAAAGTGTTCTGAATCTACCATTGCTTTTGTTTCATTGCTCCATTTCCCCATATTCTGGATAGAGGCTAAATTTCTCCTCTATTCTCTAGGAAGACTTTGTAAAGGCCTCACACACACCCATCCTAGATGCAAAATTGTGCTATAAAGGACTCCCAGTATTGAAGCTTCATTTCAATGACGAGAAATGTTCACTTGGGGTTCTTTCTTCACTGTTAAATGGCGTCATAAATGTATATGATTTGCACGCAGTGCTTTCAGCAGGGGCAGCCATCTTGCCCCAGACCCCCTCGCGCAAACAGCGGGCACACTGGACGCAGTGAGCGGCTGGAATCAGGTGCGTGGCCAGAGTTATAGCTTAGCTTAGCTCTGCAGGAGATCCGGGCACAGAAAGCTCAGCTGCGGGTGCAGACTACCGGACTGGACCAGCTCTCTGAGCAGACTAGCAGAGAGGGGCAACCGGGCCGCCTCGGGGCACAGCTCTGCACTCTAGCAGCTGGAGTCAGGGGCCTGGACTCAGAGCGAGCATAGTCCAGCACAGACAACAGCAGCCAGAAGGGAGCAGCAGAGCTGGGTACGAGCAGCTCAGCCAAGGCCACGCGGTGCTTTCAGCAGGGGCAGCCATCTTGCCCCAGACCCCCGCGCGCAAACAGCGGGCACGCTGGACGCACTGAGCAGCTGGAATCAGGTGCGTGGCCAGAGTTATAGCTTAGCTTAGCTCTGCAGGAGATCCGGGCACAGAAAGCTCAGCTGCGGGTGCAGACTACTGGCCTGGACCAGCTCTCTGAGCGGACTAGCAGCAAGGGGCCACCTGGACGCCTCGGGGCACAGCTCAGAACTCTAGCAGCTGGAGTCAGGGACCTGGACTCAGAGCGAGCATAGTCCAGCACAGACAAGCTGCCAGAAGGGATCTGTCTCCTGGGGACAGGCGTGCTGTGCTTTCAGCAGGGCGCCATCTACAATAAGACCAACTAACGCCAGAGATAAAGAGATGGCAAAAGGCAAACGTAGGAACGTTATTAACAGAAATCAAGGCAACATGGCACCATCTGAACCCAATTCGCCAACCACAGCAAGTCCAGGATACCCCAGCACACCAGAAAAACAAGAGTTAGATATAAAAGCACAGGTCATGATGCTCCTAGAGGAACACAAAAAAGACATAAACAAATCTCTTAAAGAAATGCAGGGGAACATCAATAGAGTAGAAGCTCTTACAATCCAAACACAAAAAACACTTAAAGAACTCCAGGAGAATATGGGCCATCAGACAGAAACCAATAAAGAGGAAGTGAGAAAATCAGTTAAAGAAATGCAGGAGAACTTGAAACAACAGGCAGAAGTAATGAAAGAGGGAGCACAAAAATATATTAAAAAATTACATGAAAACACAAACAAACAAATGATGGAACTGAGCAAAACCATCCAAGATCTGAACACAGAGGTAGAAACAACTAAGAAATCACAAAAGGAGGCAACCTTGGAGATAGAAAACCTTGGGAAGAAAACAGGGGTCGTAGATGCAAACATAAACAACAGAATACAAGAGATAGAAATAAGAATCTCCGATGCTGAAGATAACATAGTAACCATTGACTCCACAGTCAAAGAAAACGCAAAATCCAAAAGGCTTGTAACCCAAAACATCCAGGAAATCCAGGACACAATGAGAAGACCAAACCTAAGGATTATAGGGATAGATGAGAGTGAAGATCTACAACTTAAAGGGCCAGCAAATATCTTTAACAAAATTATGGAAGAAAACTTTCCTAACTTAAAGAGAGAGATGCCCATGAATGTACAAGAAGCCTACAGAACTCCAAACAGACTGGACCAGAACAGAAACACCTCCCGTCACATAATAATCAAAACCCCAAATGTACTAAACAAAGAAAGAATATTAAAGGCAGTAAGAGAAAAGGGCCAAGTAACATATAAAGGAAGACCTATCAGAATCACACCAGACTTCTCTCCAGAAACCATGAAAGCTAGAAGATCCTGGGCAGACCTCATGCAGACCCTAAGAGAAAACAAATGTCAGCCAAGACTACTATACCCAGCAAAACTCTCAATCAACATAGATGGAGAAATCAAAATATTCCATGACAGGACCAAATTTACACAATATATTTCCACTAACCCAGCTCTACAAAGGATAATAGGAGGAAAACTCCAACACAAGGAAGGAAATGGCACCCAAGAAAAAGCACGACAGTACACTGCTTCCATCAAACTCAAAGGAAGATAACTACTCAAAAACAAAAATAACATCAAAAATGTCAGGAAGTAATAATCTCTATTCCTTAATATCTCTTAACATCAATGGACTCAACTCCCCAATAAAAAGACATAGACTAACAGACTGGATAAGGAAACAGGACCCTACATTTTGCTGCTTACAGGAAACACACCTCAGAGTCAAAGACAAACACTACCTTAGAGTAAAAGGATGGAAGACAATTTTGCAAGCAAATGGTCACAGGAAGCAAGCTGGAGTAGCCATTTTAATATCAGATAAAATTGACTTTCAACCCAAAGTCATCAAAAGAGACACAGAAGGTCACTTCCTGCTAGTCAAAGGAAGAATCCACCAAGAGGAACTCACAATTCTAAACATCTACGCTCCAAATATAAGGGCACCCTCATTTGTAAAAGAAACCTTACTAAAGCTCAAAGCACACATTGCACCTAACACAATGATTGTGGGGGACCTCAATACTCCAATATCTACAGTGGACCGACCAGGAAAACAGAAACTAAACAGAGACATGGAGAAACTCATCGAAACTTTGGAGCAATTGGATTTAACAGATATATATAGAACATTTCACCCTAAAGCAAAAGACTATACCTTTTTCTCAGCCCCTCATGGTACCTTCTCCAAAATCGACCATATAATTGGACACAAGACAGATCTCAACAAATATAAAAAGATCGAACTAATCCCATGCCTCTTATCAGATCACCATTGAGTAAGAGTGTTCTTCAATAGCAACAAAAACAACAGAAAATCCCCATACGCTTGGAGGCTGAACAATATTCTACTCAATGATACCTTAGTCCAGGAAGAAATAAAGAAAGAAATCAAAGAATTCTTAGAACTTAATGAAAATGAAGGCACAACATACCCAAATCTATGGGACACAATGAAAGCAGTGCTTAGAGGAAAACTCATAGCCCTGAGTGTCTCCAAAAAGAAACAGGAGAGAGCATATACTAGCAACTTAATGGCGCACTTGAAAGCTCTGGAACAAAAAGAAGCAATTTCACCCAGGAGGAGTAGAAGACAGGAAATCATCAAACTCAGGGCTGAAATCAATCAAGTTGAAACAAAGCGAACCATACAAAGAATCAACAAAACCAGGAGCTGGTTCTTTGAGAAGATCAACAAGATAGATAAACCCCTAGCCAGACTTACTAAAGGGCACAGAGACAGTATTCAAATTAACAAAATTAAAAATGAAAAGGGAGATATAACAACAGAAACTGAGGAAATTCAAAAAATCATCAGATCCTACTACAAAAACCTATACTCAACACAACTGGAGAATCTGGAGGAAATGGACAATTTCCTCGACAGTTACCAAATACCAAAATTAAACCAGGATCAAATAGATCGTCTAAACAGACCCATAACCCCCAAAGAAATAGAAGGGGTCATAGACAGTCTTCCAACCAAAAAGAGCACAGGACCAGACGGTTTTAGTGCAGAATTCTATCAGACTTTCAAAGAAGTCCTGATACCGATACTCTTCAAATTATTCCACAAAATAGAAACAGAAGGAACACTACCCAACTCATTCTATGAAGCCACAATTACCCTGATACCAAAACCACACAAAGATCCAACTAAGAAAGAGAACTACAGGCCAATTTCTCTTATGAATATCGATGCAAAAATACTAAACAAAATACTTGCCAACCGAATCCAAGAACACATCAAAACGATCATTCACCATGATCAAGTTGGCTTCATCCCAGGGATGCAGGGATGGTTCAATATACGGAAATCCATCAACGTAATCCACTACATAAACAAACTCAAAGAAAAAAACCACATGGTCATCTCATTGGATGCTGAAAAAGCATTTGACAAAATTCAGCATCCTTTCATGCTAAAGGTCCTGGAAAGAACAGGAATTCAAGGCCCATATCTAAACATAGTAAAAGCAATATACAGCAGACCAGTAGCCAACATCAAGGTAAATGGAGAAAAACTCGAAGCAATCCCTCTAAAATCAGGGACTAGACAAGGCTGTCCCCTCTCGCCATATCTCTTCAATATAGTACTTGAGGTACTAGCTAGAGCAATTCGACAACAGAGGGAAGTCAAAGGGATACAAATCGGAAAGGAAGAAGTCAAACTATCACTATTTGCAGATGATATGATAGTTTATTTAAGTGACCCAAAAACCTCCACCAGAGAACTCCTGCAACTGATAAACAACTTCAGCAAAGTGGCTGGCTATAAAATCAACTCAAGTAAATCAGTAGCCTTCCTATACGCGAAGGATAAGCAGGCCGAGAAAGAAATTAGGGAAATGACACCCTTCACAATAGCCACAAATGATATAAAGTATCTTGGAGTGACGCTAACCAAACATGTGAAAACTTCAGGTCTCTGAAGAGGGAAATTGAAGAAGACATCAGAAAATGGGAAAATCTTCCATGCTCGTGGGTTGGCAGGACTAATATAGTCAAAATGGCAATCTTGCCCAAAGCAATATACAGATTCAATGCAATTCCCATCAAAATCCCAACTCAGTTCTTCATAGAGCTAGAAAGAGCAATTCTCAAATTCATCTGGAATAACAAAAAACCCAGAATAGCTAAAACTATCATCAACAGCAAAAGAACTTCTGGGGGAATCAATATCCCGGACCTCAAGCAATATTACAGAGCAGTGGTATTAAAAACTGCATGGTATTGGTTCAGTGACAGGGAAGCAGATCAATGGAATAGGATCGAAGACCCAGAATTGAACCCACACATCTATGGCCAATTGATCTTCGACAAAGGAGCTGAAAACATCCAGTGGAAAAAAAGATAGCCTTTTCAACAGATGGTGCTGGCTCAACTGGAGGTCAACATGCAGAAGAATGAGAATTGATCCACTCTTATCTCCTTGCACTAAGCTCAACTCCAAGTGGATCAAAGACCTCCACATAAAATCAGACACACTAAAACTAATAGAAAAGAAACTGGGGAAGACCCTTGAGGACATTGGCTCAGGGGAAAAATTCCTGAACAGAACACCAATTGCTTATGCTCTAAGAGCAAGAATAGACAAATGGGACCTCATAAAACTACAAAGTTTCTGTAAGGCAAAAGACACTGTCAAAAGGATAAATCGGCAACCAACAAATTGGGAAAAAATCTTCACCAACCCCACATCCGACAGAGGGCTAATCTCCAATGTATACAAAGAACTCAAGAGGTTAGACCCCAGAAAACCAAATAACCCTATCCAAAAATGGGGTACAGAGCTAAACAGAGACTTTTCACCTGAAGAAATTCGGATGGCTGAGAAACACCTTAAAAAATGTTCAACATCACTAGTCATTAGGGAAATGCAAATTAAAACAACCCTGAGATTTCACCTCACACCAGTCAGAATGGCTAAGATTAAAAACTCAGAAGACATCAGGTGTTGGCGAGGATGTGGAGAAAGAGGAACACTCCTCCACTGCTGGTGGGAATGCAAGCTGGTACAACCACTCTGGAAATCAGTATGGCGGTTCCTCAGAAAACTGGGCGTGATACTTCCGGAGGACCCAGCCATACCACTCCTGGGAATATACCCAGAAGATTCACCAGCATGCAATAAGGATACATGCTCCACTATGTTCATAGCAGCCTTATATATAATAGCCAGAAGCTGGAAAGAACCCAGATGTCCCTCAACAGAGGAATGGATACAAAAAATGTGGTATATATACACAATGGAGTACTATTCAGCCATTAGAAACAATGAATTCATGAAATTCTTAGAGAAATGGATGGACCTGGAGAATGTCATACTAAGTGAGGTGACCCAGTCTCAAAAGAATACCCATGGTATACAGTCACTGATAAGTGGATATTAGCCTAGAAGCTTAGAACACCAAAGACACAAATCACATATCAAGTGATGTCTCACAAGAAGAAAGGAGTGTACACTGGTGCTAGAATGGACCAAAACATCATTGTGGGAGAGTACAAGAACAGTAAAGTGGGAGGGGGTGGATGCGGGAGCAGGGGGAGGGAAAAGGACATGTGGGACCTTTGGGGGTGGGGAACCAGAAAAAGGGAAATGAATTGTAAATATAGAATATATACAATAAAAAAAATAAAAAAAAGAAACTAGATAAAAAGGCCTTGAGTATGTGATCCTGGCCCCATAAAAAAAAAAAATGTATATGATTTAAGAAGCTTCTCCTACTTTAGGTTTCTATATGACCTCTCAAATGGTCCTTAATTTTAGCTGTGCTCCCAATATTCACACCTTAAACCCCTCTAGTTTCCCTTACTCCATTTAATCCTATTTCGGCCCAGATGTTATTCTGAGTGGTCTGCCTTCATATGTTACTTGGGTTTTTTGTTCCCTTGTGGCTTCTAGTACTCCCTTGTTCTGAACATTTAGTGTTCTGCGCATTATGAGCCTAGTGGAATTTCTTTTCTAGTCCAATCTTGATGGTGTTCTAAATACTTCTTGTACCTTCATAGGCACCTCCTTCTTAGGTTAGGGAAATTTTCTTATCATTTTAGTGAGAAATTTTCTGTGCCCGGTACCCATGTTTCTTCTATTTCCTTGTTTTGATCATTGCTAGATTTTGCCTTTTCATAGTGTCTCAGATTTTCTAGATTTTTGTACCTGGAGTATTTTAGATTTAACATTTTCTACAACCAAAGTATGCATTAGTTCTATTTTTCCACTAGTGCCTGAGATTCTCACTTTTGTCTCTTGTATTCTGCTGGTGAGCCTTGCCTTTGAGGTTTATGTTGAGTTCCTACATGTTTTATTTCCAGATTTTCTTTGGTTTGGGTTTCTGTATTGATTCTACTTCCACATTTAGGTCTTGAACTGTTTTATTCATTTCTTTGCATTATACATTGGTGTTTCACATATTTAAAGCATTTCTTCATTTCCTCTTTAATCACTTCTATCATATTTATAAAGGCTCTGTTAAGGTTCAGCTACACAGAACTTCTTAGTGCCTACTGTAGTAAGGTTCCTAGGCTCTAGGGGAGACATATTGTCCTGGCTTTTATGCTGACATCAGGGTTTGGAATAATTGTACTTTTAGGTGGTGATATCCTATCTTGTTCTTGTTAGGTGGTGTACTGGCTGGTTTTGTCTGTCAACTTGACACAAGGTGGAGTTATCACAGAGAAAGGAGCCTTCCTTGAGTAAATGCCTCCATGAGATCCAGATGTAAGGCATTTTCTTAATTAGTGATCAAGAACAGAAGGCCCATTATGGGTGGTACCATCCCTGGGCTGGTAGTCCTGGGTTCTATAAGAAAGCAAACTGAGCAAGCCAGGGGAAGAAAGCCAGTAAGTAACTTCCCTCCATGGCCTCTGTATCAGCTCCTGCTTCCTGACCTGCTTGAGATCCAGTCCTGATTTCCTTTGGTGATAAACAGCAATGTGGAACTGTAAGCTGAATAAACCCTTTCCTCCCCAGCTTGCTTCTTGGTCATGATGTTTGTGCAGGATTAGAAACCCTGACTAATACAAACTGGTACCAGCATAGTGGGGCATTCCTGTGACAACCTGACCATATTTTGGGGAGGAATGTGGAAGGACTTTGAAACTTTGAGCTAGAAGAGCTCCTGGGATATTAAGAGCTCTGTGGAATGTTCTGAAGGAGCTTGGAAAATAATGTTGAGAACAGTGCAGAAAATGGAGGCCTGGTTTGTGAAATTTCAGAGGGAAGATTAAAAACTCTTATCAAGAGTATTACTATCTTGATTGTGAAGATTCTGTGGTTCTAGCTAGCTTGGGCTGAAGAATCAGCTGTGATTAACAAGGTACCAGAACTATTAAATCAAATCTTTGCATTACTGGGACTATAGATGCTGGTTAGCTGAAGCTAAGAAATTAGCTGTGATTTAGAAGAGACCAGGATCATTGAGGTGAAACATTCTGAGATCACAAAGAGGTGTTCCAGAGATAACCAAGGTTTACCTCGTGTTGCAGTGGGACTTGGTAATGTGTAAGAGTCACCCAGATGGTACTGGTTTTGAAGGCATGAAAGGGTCATGAAGAGTAGCTGAAGCTAGGCACTGTGAGAGGCCATGGAAGGCCATTGGTGGGTCAGGATTGAAGGGGTCATAGAAAGGAGTTGAGGCTTGGCACCATGAAGAGAGCCTATGAGAAGCTATTGGTGAAGCCTAGGTGCAGCAGAAGACAGCAGTGTTTTAGAGATGCCAGTACCATAAAATGACCACCAAGAACAGCAGCAGCTGTGGAGTACAGACAGCTGCAGCCTAGAAGACAAGGTATGTGCTACAAAGGACAGAGCTGAGGAAGTGACCCAAGCCCTTGGAGGACCCTAGAAGATCGTGAGTGGATCTCAGACATTGCAGAGTTGGAATTTGATTTTGCTTTTGATTGTGACTGTGCCCTGCTATTTTTCCCTCTTGAAGTAAGAAGGTATTTTAGTGGATCCCACAGTTAAGAGACTGAATTTTTAAAAGACTTTGAATTTTAAAAGATATTGTATATTTTAAAGGGATTGAAATTTTAATATGTAAAGACTGTGGGACTTTTAAAGTCATTTAGATCTTGGGTATGAATAAGAAAGTAAGGGTTGAGGCTTAATTGTGATGTGTTTGTGTGTCACGTTGACAAGGGACCAATAGTACTGGCTATTTTTGTGTGTCACAACTTGACACAAGCTGAAGTTATCACAGAAAAAGGACTCTCTCTTGAGTAAATGCCTCCATGAGATCCAGATGTAAGGCATTTTCTCAATTAGTGACTAAGGGGGAAGGTCTCATTGTGGGTGGTGCCATCCCTGGGGTAGTCCTGGTTTCTATAAGAGCAAACTGAACAAGCCAGTAAGGAACATCCCTCCATGGCCTCTTCATCAGCTCCTGCTTCCTGACCTGCTTGAGTTCCAGTTCTGACTTCCTTAGGTGATAAACAGCAATGTGGAAGTTAAATTAGAGAATATTTAACACATGTGTATCATATGCGTCTCTTATTCTAGATTTTATTCTTAAGCTAATCTGCTAATATATGTGTAAACCTCTCAATGCTTTGTAAGTTAATGTAATTTGTTTGAATATACACACACACAAATATATATATATGTATATATATGCATATATATATATATATATATATATATATATATATCACTTTGCCTGAGTGCATTCATGTGTACCATGTACACGGCCAGTGCCCACAGAGAGGTCACAACATGGCTTTCCACATCTTATGATGTTGAGAAGTCAATAGTAACATGTCTGAGATCAGGCATTTATAAATCTGTAATTTAAAAGTCAATGTCACAGTATTGCAACACTATCATTTGGTTCCCTAAAATAGATGTAATATGGGACATTAATCTTAGAGGTATGAGTATGCAGGTTTTGAAATTTTCAATTTTTCAAAATAAAATTAGAACCTGCAATTCTAATTTTTTTAAAGAAAAACAATACTTAAAGTATTGTGTGTGATGTCTGAATAAATATAATTGATATCTGAAAATGAGAGAAAAATTAAGCTGTCCCCTTTAATTTTGATAGAAGTTTATAAATAGTCAGTACTCCATAGCACAGGTTACCATAGTAAGCAATAACCATACCATTTTCTTTAATTCCCTTTTGCTTTGTATGTAAAGAAATGACTAATAATTTGTCATTCATTCAGAATTTATGTTGAGTGTTGAGCATGTGCTAAGAAGCACTGAATAGAATAATTACACATATTATAAGCCTTCAAATAATAATCCTCCACAATAGAAAACCTGTTTATAACCTGTTTATCAAGAGAAAAATGTTGTTGAAAATATTTGAGTTTTCTTCTGAAAACCAAAGTTGTGAAGGTAAATATCTTTCCTCTTAATAGGTGTTCTGCTCCAAAATACTCCATGAATACTTGAAAACTACAGTTATTAAAATCCTTGGTAATTAGAGCTTGATCAAAATTGCTGATAATATCCACTACCTGCCTTTCAAAGAGGGATATATACATGATCATTGACCAACCATTTACAGCTTCCCTTGGACAGACTGGGTCTAAGCTATGATGATTGACAGAGAAAGGGTGAGGCTGCAGACCTAATGGGAATGTTAAACACAGAGCAACTTCTGTCAACATAAATGATGGGTCCCTCAAATGGCAGCACAGTTTAAGCGTGACATGCTGAATCAGTCCTTAACTAATTGGAAAATTAATTAGTGCCTGTCATTTTAACTCCATATTTTTAAGCTTCCGACCGATTACAGTTAACAAGATGTGTGAAAGAGGACATTCTGTAAATCCAATGAAACTGTTGCTTGACTTTTCCTAAGACATCTCCTTTTGTGGCCTTGGTATATGGCAATGCTGAGAAATTCACCAGACTGCTAATGTCGACCAATGTGGGAAAACTAGCAAGTCAAGTCATTTAAACTTTGAAAATTTAGCTATGAAAGGCTGTCTTTACTGGGGGGCGTTAGCACATTACATGACTGTCAATTCCAGAAAAACAAAATGTCTTTATCTTATTTTTTTCTAATGCTAAATGTTGCATATTTTTCAAGAATCTCAGTATGCAAAAGAACCACAGGAAAGCCAATCACACAGGTACATAAGTACAAACACTAACAATTACATCCGTAGTATATACAGACCATCTTTTTTATTAGTCTTCATTATAGTTCTTACAGTAGTCATGAAATTGAAATGAGGGTTTATTTCTATCAGAAATGACTCAGCACATTCTGAGAATCTGTTAGTTATGTTTATAACCTTCAATGTAGCCCTTTAATAATAATGTTATTTCTATCTCACAAATAAAATAAGAGAATCAATGAAACCAAGCTATTTGTTCAAGGCCACACAGCCAGGATGTAGTAAATGACACCCAGGTCTTCTAAGCAAATGTTGTTCCTACAGCAGTATATTTCATTCTATTGTAGACAGAATATGAGAACAGACAATTCATAAATATGGAAATACAAACAGTAGATAAACCCAGCAAAAAAAAAATATTCATACATAAGATAGATGCATCTTTTCCTCATGCAACATTCATTGGCTTAAATCCTAATAGCTAGACCTACTAAAAAATAAGGCAACATGTGCTTATATTATTAAGCAACAGAAAAGATGAAAAATATATTCTCAATACCTCTAAAGTCATATACTACAGGTTCATCCCACTTACTTCAATGATGTTCTCCTAGAAATTTAGCCTGGAAAAAATAATAATTTATCGTTGAAACAATATAAAGTATAAAATCTATATGTTATAAAGATCTCATTAAACATACTAAAATTCTCACAATCATGAACAACAAAAATGTAAAAGTGGATTAAATGTTGTCGAATCATTACACTCACCATTGCACAAAGATAGAAGGAAAAAGGCATGTAAGTTAAAATTTAAATTGAGTTAATGCTACCAGAAGTTGTATATTTCCAATATATACTATTTTTTTGTAAGGTGAATGCTAAAACTTATCATAAAGCCATATATTTGTCAAACCACAATTGTAGAATGGTTGGGCACAAGTGGTTCTTAAAAAGCAGCCAAAGTCATTGTGTCCTTCAAAACAACTACCACATGTAATTCCTTCCATTTATAATTACAGCAAAGATGCTATTATATCTATTTTTCATTTAGTTTATCATTTTCATGTAATTATATTAAATATATTTATAATATTTGTAATTTGTTAGAATTTCATAAATCCATGCAATTTGTTATATTTTTAGTTGAAACATTATTGCATGAAATTAATTTTTAAGTTTATTTAGTGAGTATTTGATGACAGTTTAATCTTACTTCTAACTAGAAATGATGATTACTAGTAGTTAATATTCAAAGTGATTTTAATACTTACTCTTCTGACACAAGCAAGTTAATTTCCCTCTAAAATGTGGTCCACATACAGTATCTCCAGACCTCCCAGAATGTCTATCTTCTCTCTACCTAACTGTTCTTGTTGACATGGAGGTCAACTTCAGGAAGAGGCAATTTATAAATGAGAGACATATTATCAGAGACTTCATGAAATGGCAGAGAGCTGAGGAGAGGTAATTTGGGGGTGAGGGGCATATGTTGGTTCTGAAATGACTTCACGGCTGGAAAACAGATGGCGTCCTAGCAATTAGAGACGCAGCAAAGGGGTTTTCAACAGATACGGGTAACACTTATGTCATTTTGAGATCTTACTTTTCACACGTTACGAAGCTCTCAAATTGTCTTTGCGTGGCTTTTCTGGAAGTTTCTGGAAGTAAGAGCTCACTAACTTAGCCCATGCCATTCTTTTGTTTTGTTTTTTTGTTTTGGATTTTTCGAGACAGGGTTTCTCTGTGTAGTCCTGGCTGTCCTGGAACTCACTCTGTAGACCAGGCTGGCCTCGAACTCAGAAATCCGCCTGCCTCTGCCTCCCAAGTAGCCCATGCCATTCTTGGTAACTGTTAAAAGATGTACTGTCCCACAGCAATCGGAGACCTCCCCACACTAACAAGCATGATCCAGCTGAGCCAGGGAACGTTAGCAGGGACCCTTTAGAAATGTGAGACAGCGGTAACTCATCATCACTCTGATTTACAATGTTGAGAAGTAAACGTGCCTTCTGTAACCTTAAGTATTAAAAGCAGAAGCACTTCAAATCTCTTTCTTTTTTCTTAGTGGATATATTTATTTACATTTCAAATGATATCCCCTTACCTGGTTCCCCATCCCCCTGGAAACCCCCTATTTCATCCTACTCCCCCTGCTTCTAAGAGTGTTCCCCCACTCGCCCACACACTTTCATCTCCTTCTCCTCACATTCCCCTACACTGGAACATCAAGTCTTTACAGGACCAAGGACCTCTCCTCCCATTGAAGCCCTACAAGGCCATCCTCTGCTACATATGTAGCTGGAGCCATGGGTCCCTCCATGTGTACTTTGGTAGTTTAGTCCCTGGGAGCTCTAGGGGTCTGGTTGGTTAAATATTATTGTTCTTCCTATGAGGTTACAAACCTCTTCAGATCCTTCAGTCCTTTCTCCAACTCCTCCATTGGGGACCCCTGTGCTCAGTCCAATGGTTGGCTTTGAGCATCAACCTCTTTGTCAGACCCTGGCAGAGCCTCTCAGGAGACAGCAGGATCAGGTTTCCATCAGCAAGTACTTCCCTGCATCCACAATAACATCTGGGTTTGGTGGCTGTATTTGGGATGGATCCCCAGGTGGGGAAGTCTCTGGATGACCTTTCCTTCATTTTCTGATCCACACTCTGTCTCCATATTTCCTCCTGACCACCAACCAAATAATACACATAGAGGGATCCATGGCCCTGGCCACATATATGGCAGAGGATGGCATTGTGGGAGGAGAGGCCCCAGTGTAGGGGAAAGGGGAATGCTAAGGTGGGAAGACAGGAGTGGGTGGGTGGGTGGGAGAGCCCCCTCTTGGAGGGGGAAGAGGATAGGGGGTGTCCTAGGGGGAAACCTGGAAAGGGGAAGACATTTATAATGTAAATAAAGAAAAATATCCAATTTTTCTTTTAATTTTTTTTAAGACTGCCTTCCTGTGGTGACAATTTATTACCAGACTGTCTCAACCCACCAGCCATCCAACAAATGACATGGAGACTTTTTAACAATTAAGAAAGCTTGGTCTTAGATTCGCAGACTACTAATTAGCTCATCTAGGTTAACTTGACCACCTAGCACATCCCTGCCCTGTGGCCTGTTCCCTCTTCTTCAGTCTGGACACCTGTTTTCTTCTGGGTCTAGCCTCTGACTCTTTTCCAGAGTTCCTATCTTGGCTCTGAAATTTTGTCTATCCCCCTGTGCTTTGTTACAGGCTGTTCAGCTCTTTATTAAACCAATAAGGAAGGAATGGAAAAGATGTTTACAGAAATTGAGACAGGTGATGCTTCGTAAAGATAAAAATGCCAAAGTCCAGCCTGTACTCAAATCTCTGCCAGAACAGAAATCAGTGTTTGAAAGACAGTCTTTATACAATGTACAAGAGATTATCCCAACAATAATTCCTTATCACCTTGGGGACCAAACTGAGTTTAAAGAATAATGGGGACTTGTTTGGGGGTTTCTATAGATATAATTCATCTTACTATTCAGGAAGCAGGGCATCAGCTGAAATCATGTGTGAACTTGCTCCTATCTGTCACTGAGGGTGACACAGGAGGGTTTAGTAGATGATGACCACATCTTCCTCCTCACTTTCTACCCTGTGTCTGGAGGAGCATTTCTAGTCTAGGACAGAGTGTGACCACAAAGTCTAGTATTTCTCCCCAGTGAGTCAGTCCCTTAGTGCACGCTTCCTCTCTACTACTTCAACTTGTATCCAAGACAGCTCTGTGTCTCCAGTCCTCAGTGTAACTCCTGTCTAACCTCTAATAGCTCCATAAGGGCTAAGTAGACTAGCCTTTCAAGGGAGGGAACTTTATTCATTCTTCCTTGCCAGAGTACAAGTAGTTTAAGTATCTTGCCTGAGATAAATAGTCCTCGTCAAGGAAAAACACACCAGTTGGTTATCTGATACAAAATGATCTGTCCTGAAAATATACACATACAAGTACCATTACAAAGATTGAACAGGTTGTACTTATTATATATAAATGGCTACAAAGGCAGAAACAAAAGGTTCAGGAGTTCAAGGCCAGCCTCCATTCCATAGCAAGGTCAATACAGCCTGACCTACATTAGACCTTATGTCAGAGGGGTTTGGGATGTTGGTGGTGGGGTGGGGGGTCAAAGAGGAAAAGCAGTGAACTTACCTTTTAAGAAGGCAGACAAAGGCATGTCTCCACCTAGTGGTATACTATTGAAAGTGTCTGTCATTGGATCCCATTCCTCTACCTGAACTGCCTGGTTGGGCCTCAGTGGGAAAAGAGGTGTTGTCCTACTAAATGTCCCATAGTGGGGTGGTATTTGAGGGGAATTCAGAAGGAGAGGAGGTAATCCTTGGAGGAACTGGGAGGAGACTGGAGGGAGGGGAGGCTGCAATTAGGATGTAATGTCAATAAAAAAAATAAATAAATCGTGAAAAAAAAAAGAGAAAATACACATTGAATCTCCATTTGGTAATATATATGCGAATGACATTGCAATTGAACAAAACTGATCTGTAACAAAACAATGCCAAGATGGTAGAAGATTGTTCCTGCCTTTCCTATCATATTCTTGCTCTACTAAGTCATGCCAAGTATTTGTAACTATTCCTTATATGTAGAGCAGTGTTGACTATCAGTATACCTACTGGTGCCTGAGTTCTAGTCATCGCTACTGTTACCTCACAACCTCCAGCTACAAACTCCATTAACCCTTCGGAGAAGAAGACCAAATGTGCTCCAGTACTTCAAAGCTACAAAATCAGGAAATCAGGAAACCTAAAGGATACCTCTATGCATGTCATATACTTGCTGTGTAACCTGGGAAAGTAAAATAAATTCATGTGCTCCCTTTAAAATTCATCCCTTATCCTTAAAATAAAAATATTAATAATGATACTCTGAGTTCTGCTGCAAGTATATCATGCAATAAAATCTAATGGAATCCATTACAGTGATTTGAATGTTACTGATTGAAATGGCTCTTCCTGTTATTCATTGGTACTTGTTTTGAATGACAGTTTCTAAACCATTAAAATGTAAGCCATAGGATAGTAGTAATTAATTACCAATGTGCTGTGTTCATTCAAGACAAATTTTGAAAGACGCTCTAAGAGTTTCTCTTCCCTGAAGTATGCATATGTGCTACTTGATGGTTAGGTAACAAAGGAATAATGGTAGGTCAATATCAGATTTACTTGAATTTTTACCTTCTCAAAGAAATGACTAATGAATGTGCAAAAATGTAAAGCTGGTGCAGGAGCATGACTTACCATTAGTAGACACCTATCTTCTTCCCCATTTATTTTAGGTTTGGAAGTCTTTCCTTAACATTAATTAATACCATTGGTTTAGTCCCATAAGCAATACTCTTTTGTTGTATACTTACTATGTGTTTTAGTATGGTCATAGAAACTGCATGAGTATGAAATTAAAAAAAGAATATTGTGGATCCATAATATGGCATAGTATACAGTTACATAAATGACACCTAAAAATCTAAAATTGAATTATATCAATTACATATAGCAAAGATGATACACCTTTCACAAATTGACTGATAAATTCAGCTGAAGCACAAAAAATGGAAATATATTTAATATAAACAATTTATATCTGTGTCACTACTTTGAAATTGTCATTCTCTTTGTCCTCTTGTCTTTGGTAAATTTAATTCAAAACCACCATCACAAAGCAACTGCTGAAGTTAATAAATAATTACAGAGACATTGAATATTAACCTTTAGGTGCTTTTTACTACTTCTTATACAATATAGTGTATGTAAACAGTTTAAGTGATATTTAGGATTCAGCTTCCAGTTAGGACTACTTGCAAGTTTGAGACCAGTAAACATCAAGAGCCCTATTACAGAAATAATGTGGATGAAAACATTCAGAAAAATGTATGTGAGCAGACCATCTCTTCTGTCTTCTATGCCTCTCTATAGACATAGATAGATAATATATGAAAATGTATATGATAATGATAGATGTGATAGACAGATATACAAATACACACACACACACACACACACACACACACACACGCACGCACACATGGCCTAGACATTCTGCTAGTGGTCCTTAGTGACGTCTAGTGATTTGAATTGCTTTAGGATTTTCTGGCATCAAATAAATTATATCCAGATAATCTAAGTATTATTTACTCTCAAAATACTGCCTACTTCTTGTAGCTGGGTGGCTTATGGGTGGACCTAAAATCAAGTCTCTTTTCTTGAATATTTTCCTATATCTGTGAGGTTTACCCCTCTCAGAAAGTCTCACTTTTATTCTGTCTGCTGTCATCTGGATCAGTCTTTCCACTGCCATCATAGCTTCTGCCGTACTATCTTCCATTGTATCTTAGGGTTATATGTTTAGATCATACCTCTACATTCTATGAAGTTTTATCAATAAACTCATACCCACTCTTTTATTGTAACTCTTTGTCAATTTTTTAGTCCATGAGGATGCTGCAGTGTGTGAGTTACCCATGATCTTTAATGTCTATAACTTGATCTCTGTGCTCAATAGCAGCAAACCTCTACTGTGCTGTGCTGACTTGTCACCACCCATAGCTGCTTAATTAGGTTCTGAAACTTTCAAAATGGAAAAAGATTTAATCTCGTGCCATCATTATAACAATTTTCTCATAAACCTTCCTATCGTTTTACCTCTCCAGAACACCCATTAGCAATAAATCTTCCCTTTCACCAGTGAGGACCTCTTGTCCTTTGATCTAGTCTTTCATAAGACCCTTTGGGATTCCAGGAAATCCAACTCAGACTAGCTCAATCATAAAAGAAAAATTTAATATAAGATGCAGGTACAGCTCACAAAATCAAATGAATGGAAGGAACACAGCCTGACTTCAAAAGGTTTGTGAATCAGAAACAGCAGAGACACCAGGGTCTCAGGCAGTATTTCCCTGAGTTCACCTCTGTTCTTTCTGTGTGTTTCTTTTCTGGCTTGAAACATTTTTGTGCTTTCTCAGTCAGTGGTAACAGAATTGCACTGCAAAGCTGCTGTATTTGCATGACCTTATTGCTAGCCAAACCCAGATCAAATGGCTTTCTGAATTCTGATGCACAGAAAAGCTTCGGCTTTCATAGCCTGGCAACATCCCTCAAGCCAGGGAAGCATCACTGAGGCTTGATCTCTAGCCAATTAACTGTCTCTGGGGGTTGATTCCCTAGGCAACTAACTGAGGAATTGAGTGTACAGTCAGATAAATAAGACAACCAAGTACCAAAGAAGGGCATCCTGTGTAAGAATGCTAGACGCAATACAGAATAGAACCCTTTTCTGATTCTCCACCTAGTGTCATTGACATGCACTTCCAGGGTAATGAACTTACATGCTCTGAATTTCAGTGATATTCTAGTTTGGTGAACTGTAAATACATCCTGTGTACCTTAATAATGTTTAGCCCCAGGCCATTGGTTGTAATACTGACTTAAATTTTTTCCTACTTGATTCCATGCCTTGTAGAAGAAAATATAAATTCATAAATTTATAAAATTTAAATGTATGTGTTTAGGGAAAGCTGGTATTAAATCATCTTAATATTTCTTACTTGAATTCATAATTAAAAAGTTCATAATTGCATTCTTTTGCTGTTCCAAATTTATAGCAACTTCCCCAAAATGGCAGGTCTAGTCTTATCATTTCCCACACTGGTTTACTTCATGTGGTGTCATTCTCTCCAGAATTTCAAAAAAAGTGAAATCTGGCAAATAACAACTCTCCACAATTGTCAATGATTACACTCAACTATGATTGGATCTCTAGAACTGGTTTAGGATTTAGCCAATACCTATAAACTATTTATTTTTCTCCTGTGCTTAATAATAATTACTGCTTTTAATTTCAACTTCCCAGATCCAGTCTAAGTTTCTAAAACAACAACCATTGCACCTATTTTTTGTATCCGAATGGCTTTTGTATTTCCAAATGTTTCCCAGGGTATTCAGTCTATCTCCCCACCCCACCCCTGATACTTTGCAGAGTTTACATTCCTTTTGTGCTACATCCTTTTATCCTCCATATTAGACACTTCGTCAGAACAGTAACTTCAGCTTTTACTTTTTAGCTTTCCTATTACTTCTACAAGGCAATGTCAACATTTCATTTTTCAACCGTTTCCCCTCACCCATTCTTTGCCCTCTTTCTACATCTACTTCTTCACTGTCTCCCTTTGCTCTCAATTCTTAAATATTAATTTTATCCAAGAGGAATCCAACATCACAGCTGTTGTACGCCTAATGTCCTTCACTCATTGTCTAATACTTTTGGCCATTAGAAAGGCTTAAAAATGAAAATTATTCCCTTACCAAAACATCATCTAATATTTTAATAGCTACATGGCTAGCTCTTTTTTAATTAGTTATTTTCATTATTTATATTCCAAACATTGCCCTCTTTCCTGGTTCCTCCTCCAGGAGTCATCACCCCATGCCCTTTCCCCTTTACTTCTTAGAGGGTGCTCCTTCACCCACCCATCCACTCCCACATCACCCTTGGGCATTGATTTTCTACAGGATTAAGCTTATCGTTTTCCACTGAGGCCAGACAAGATAGTCATCTGCCTAAGATGTAGCGGAGGCCACAGAAGAGCCTGTGTATGCTCTGATTGGTGACATAGACTCTGGGAGCTCTGAGGGGTCCAGGTTAGTTGACACTGTTGTTCTTCCTATGGGGTTGCAATCCCCTTCAGCTCCTTTAGTCCTTCCCCACCTCATTTACTTCTATGTATAGAATGACTATATAAAAAAAACATTTTTGATAATAAAATTATAAGCGACTCTGCACTCGGCACAACCGCAGCCATCTTGGTGGTAGCTGTTTGGATTGAGCAAGCAGAACCAGATACCCAAGATAACCCAAGCTTAAGATCATCTAAGAGCAGGAGCTTGGCAGAGCAGCGATTCCTGTATTCTAGCAGGGCGTGCCCTGCCCAGTGGGAGACCCTGCATGCAGCACTCCCCACTCTGCACAGCCACTGCTGGCATCCTTGCTGCTGACTGGACTAAGCGAGCAGAACCAGAGAAGACAAGCAGCATCAGGTCCACAGAGATAACCAAATATAACATTGCTTGGAGCAAGATACACCAGGGGTCCAACAGCACCCAAGAGGAAAACAACACATCAGGAATCTGTGCCAGGGGAAACCCAGTCATCCAGTGGTGGGGAAATAGCCTTAGAAGCCCACAGGAGGTTCAAACATCAGCTAATGACTACAGGACCAACTAAGGCCAGAGATAACCAGATGACAAAAGGCAAACGCAGAAACGTTACTAACAGAAATCAAGGCAATATGGCAGCATCCAAACCCAGTTCCCCAAGAGCAGTAAGTCCCAGATACACCAACACACCAGAAAAACAAAATTTGGATCTAAAATCACTGGTCAGGATACTGATAGAGGAACACATATATAAATCTCTTAAAGAAATACAGGAGAAAATGGATCAAAAATTAGAAGCCTTTACAAAGCAAACACAAAAATCACTTAAATTCAGGAGAATATGGATCAAAAAATAGAAACCAATAAGAAGGAATTACAAAAATCACTTAAAGAAATACAGAAGAATGTGGGTCAACAAGTAGAAGTCATAAAAAAGGAAACAAAAATATCTCTTAAAGAAATAAATGAAATACAAACAAGTAAGCAGAAGATCTGAGCAAAATCATACAGGATCTACAAACAGAAGTAGAAACAACTAAGAAACCACCGCAAAGGGAGACAACTTTGGAGATAGAAAACCTTGGGAAGAAATCAGGGGCAAATATCAACAATATAATACAAGGGATAGAAGAAAGAATCTCAGATGCTGAAGATACCATAGGAACCATTGACTCCACAGTCCAAGAAAATGCAAAATGCAAAAAGCTTGTAACTCAAAACATCCAGGAAATCCAGGACACAATGAGAAGACCAAACCTAAGGGTTATAGGTATAGATGAGAGGGAAGATATACAACTTAAAGAGCCAGCAAATATCTTCTACAAAATTATGGAAGAAAACGTCCCAACCTAAACAGAGAGATGCCCATGAATATACAAGAAGCCTACAGAACTCCAAACAGACTGGACAAGAACAGAAATACCTCCAGTCACATTATAATCAAAACCCCAAATGTACTAAACAAAGAAAGAATATTAAAGGCAGTAAGAGAAAAAGGCCAAGTAACATATAAAGGAAGATCTATCAGAATTACACCAGACTTCTCACCTGAGACCATGAAAGCTAGAAGATCCTGGGCAGATCTCACGCAGACTCTAAGAGAACACAAATTTCAGCCAAAACTACTTTACCCAGCAAAACTCTCAATTGTCATAGATGGAGAAACCAAGGTATTCGATGACAAAACCAAATTTGCACAATATCTTTCCACAAACCCAACCCTACAAAGGATAATAGGGGAAAAACACCAACAGAAGGAGGGAAACCACACCCCTGAAGAAGCGAGATAGAAACTCCCTCTCATCAAATCCAAAAGAAGATAACCACTCAAATATAAAAAAATAACATCAAAAATGTCAAGAAGTAATAATTACTATTCCTTAGTATCTCTCAACATCAATGGATTCAATTCCCCAATAAAAAGACATAGACTAACAGACTGAATACGGGAACAGGACCATACATTTTCCTGCATACAGGAAACTCAGCTCAGTGTCAAAGACAAACACTACCTTAGAGTAAAAGGCTGCAAGACAATTTTACAAGCAAATGGTCTCAGGAAACAAGCTGGAGTAGCCATTCTAATATCAGATAAAACTGACTTTCAACCTAAAGTCATCAAAAGAGACACAAAAGGTCACTTCTTGTTGGTCAAAGGGAAAATCCACCAAGAAGAACGCACAATACTGAACATCTATGCTCCAAATGCAAGGGCACCCTCATTCATAAAAGAAACCCTACTAGATCTTAAAGCACACATTACACCTAACACAATAATTGTGGGTGACTTCAACATTCCACTCTCCTCAATGGACTGACCAGGAAACCAAAAACTAAACAGGGACACAGTAAACCAAATGGAGCTTTGGAACAATTGGATTTAACAGATATGTATAGAACATTTCATCTCAAAGCAAAAGAATATACCTTTTTCTTAGCACTGCATGGTACCTTCTCCAAAATCGACCATATAATTGGTCACAAGACAGATGTCAACAAACACAAGATCTAATTAATCCCATGCCTCCTATCAGATCACTGTGGAAGAAAAGTGGTCTTCAATAGCAAGAAAAACAACAGAAAACCCACATTCACATGGAAACTGAACAATACTCTACTCAATGACACCTCGGTCAAGGAAGAAATCAAAGACTTTTTAGAATTCAATGAAAATGAAGGAACAACCTATCCAAATCTATGGGACACAATGAAAGCAGTGCTAAGAGGAAAACTCATAGCCTTGAGTGCCTCCAAAAAGAAACTGGAGAGAGAATACACTAGCACCTTAACAGCACACCTGAAAGTCCTGGAACAAAAAGAAGCTAATTCACCCAGGAGGAGTAGAAGTCAGGAAATCATCAAACTAAGGGCTGAAATCAATCAAGTAGAAACAAAGAGAACCATACAAAAAATCAACAAAACCAGGAGCTGGTTCTTTGAGAAAATCAACAAGATAGATAAACACTTAGCCAGACTAACCAATGGGCACAGAGACAGTATCCAAATTAACAAAATTAGAAATGAAAAGGGGGATATAACAACAAAAACTGAGGAAATTCAAAAAATCATCAGATTCTACTACAAAAGCCTATACTCAATGCAACTGGAGAAACTGGAGGAAATGCACAATTTCCTAGACAGATACCAAATACCAAAATTAAATCAGGATCAATTAGATCAGCTAAACAGTCCCATAACCCCTAGAGAAATAGAAGGGGTTATAGAATGTCTCCCAACCAAAAAAAGTACGGGACCAGATGGTTTTAGTGCAGAATTTTATCAGACTTTCAAAGAAGACCTAACACCAATACTCTTGAAACTATTCGACAAAATAGAAACAGAAGGAACAGTGCCCAACTCGTTCTACAAAGCCACAATTAAGCTGATACCAAAACCACACAAAGATCCAACAAAGAAAGAGAACTATAGGCTAATTTCCCTTATGAATATCAATGCAAAAATACTAAATCAAATCCTTGCCAACTGAATCCAAGAGCACATCAAAATGATCATTCATCATGATCAAGAAGGCTTCATTCCAGGGATGCAGGGATGTTTCAATATACAGAAATCCATCAATGTAATCCACTACATAAACAAACTTAAAGAAAAGAACCACATGGTCATCTCATTAGATGTTAAAAATCATTTGACAAAATTCAGCATCCTTTCATGCCAAAAGTCCTGGAAAGAACAGAAATTCAAGGCCCATACCTAAACATAATAAAAGCAATGTACAGCAAACCAGTAGCCAACATCAAAATGAATGGAGAGAGAGACTTGAAGCAATCCCACTAAAATCAGGGACTAGACAAGGCTGCCCTCTCTCTCCATATCTTTTCAATATAGTACTTGAAGTTCTAGCGAGAGCAATCAGACAACATAAGGAAGTCAAAGGGACACAAATTGGAAAGGAAGAAGTCAAACTATCATTATTTGCAGATTATATGATAGTATATGTAAGTGACCCAAAAACCTCCACCAGAGAACTCCTACACCTGATAAACAACTTCAGCAAAGTGGCTGGTTATAAAATCAACTCAAGCAAATCAGTAGTCTTCCTGTACTCAAAGGACAAGCAGGCTGAGAAAGAAGTTAGGGAAATAACACCCTTCACAATAGCCACAAAACAATATAAAGTATCTTGGCCTGACTCTAAGCAAACAAGTGAAAGATCTGTATGACAAGAACTTCAAGTCTTTGAAGAAAGAAATCGAGGAAGACCTCAGAAGATAGAAAAATATTTCTTGCTCTTGCATTGCAGGATCAATATAGTAAAAATGGCCATCTTGCCAAAAGCAATCTACAGATTCAATGCAATCCCCATCAAAATCCCAACTCAATTCTTCATAGGTCTAGAAAGAGCAATTCTTAAATTCATCTGGAGTAACAAAAAACCCAGGATAGCTAAAACTATTCTCAACAATAAAAGGACTTCTGGGGGAATCAATATCCCTGACCTCAAGCAGTGCTACAGAGCAATTGTGTAAAAACTGCATGGTATTGGTACAGCAACAGGCAAGTAGATCAGTGGAATAGAATTGAAGACCCAGAAATGAACCCACAGAGTTATGGTCACTTGATCTTTGATAAAGGAGCTACAACCCTCCAGTGGAAAATAGATATCCTTTTCAACAAATGGTGCTGGTTCACCTGGAGATCAACAAGCAGACGAATGCGAATTGACCCACTCTTATCTCCTTGAACTAAGATCAACTCCAAGTGGATCAAGGACCTCCACATAAAGCCAGACACACTGAAACTATTAGAAAAGAAACTGGGGAAGACCCTGGAGGACATGGGCACAGGGGGAAAGTTCCTGAACAGAACACCAATAGCTTATGCTCTAAGATCAAGAACTGACAGATGGGACCTCATACTGTCAAAAGGACAAATTGGCAACCGACAAATTGGGAACTGACAAATTGGGAAAAGATCTTCACCAACCCTACATCTGACAGAGGGCTAATCTCCAATGTATACAAAGAACTCAAGAAGTTAGACCCCAAAGAACCAAATAACCCTATTAAAAATGGGGTAAAGAGCTAAACAAAGAATTTTCACCTGAAGAAATTCGAATGGCTGAGAAGCACCTTAAGAGATGTTCAACATCATTAGTCATCAGGGAAATGCAAATCAAAACAACCCTGAGATTCCACCTCACACCAGTCAGAACGGCTAAGATTAAAAACTCAAGAGACAACATGTGCTGGTGATGATGTGGAGAAAGAGGAACACTCCTCCACTGTTGGTAGGATTGCAAGATGGTACAACCGCTCTGGAAATCAGTCTGGTGGTTCCTCAGAAAATTGGACATGACACTTCCAGTGAACCCTGTCATACCACTCCTGGCCATATACCCAGAGGATTCACCTCCATACAATAAAGACACATGGTTCACAATGTTCATAGCAGCCTTATTTATAATAGCCAGAAGTTGGAAGGAGCCCAGATGTCCCTCAAAGGAGGAATGGATAAAGAAAATGTGGTATATCTACACAATGGAATACTACTCTGCAATTACAAATAATGAATTCATGCAATTTGTAGGCAAATGGTTGGATCTGGAAAACATCCTCCTAAGCAAATTAACCCAATCACAAAAGAATACACATGAAATGCAATCACTGATAAGTGGATATTAAAGAGCCCAAAAGCTCTGAATACTCAAGGCACAATTATCAAATCAAAAGATTCCAAAGAAGAAGGAAGGAGAGGACACTGGTCCCAAAAAGACTGGTTCGTTTTGCAGGAGAGTACCAGAACAGAGAAAGGGTTGGGGGTGATTGGGAAATGGGCAGAGGGAAGAGGACTTATGGGGCATATGGTGAGGGGGGAACTGGGAAAAGGGAAAGCCTTTGGAATGTAAACAAAGAATATAGAAAAAATAAAAGGATTACATACCATAAATAAAATAAAATAAAATAAAATAAAATAAAATAAAATAAAATAAAATAAAATAAAATAAAATAAAATAAAATTATAAGCAACTGCTAGCATGGTCTTGGCCTGAGAGTGTGAGTGACCAAAACTAACCTGAAAATATTGTCCTGATCATTTCTTGTCTGTCAGAATAGACTTTCCTTTACTTAAGTCTCTTAAACTTTTTATTATCATCTCACTCTCACACATTTTGTTTTTCAAGCCAATTAGTACTTTGACTTTAACTGTAACATCTCCCATAGAGAACACATGGCAGACTGCCATGCATTGTGTGTGTGTTTGTGTGTGTGTGTGTGTGTGTGTGTGTGTGTGTAGTTATTTTGGTTGCAATCTTCTCTAAAGATATCTATTTCATTTTGAACAACATTCAAGATCCTTAACAGCATTAGGATTTTCAGAAGTCAAATCTGTTCAGTCAAGCATGGTACATCTTTGCCTAGGTGGAGCCCTTGAATTTGGCTTGCCTTCTCATTTTTCAGCTTTCTGAATTTTTGCTAAAAATCAAGTGCCAGCTACTGGGTAGCTTAGCCTTTTACCTAGGAGCTGGTAGGCAGTCCCTCCTCTATATTTCTGGCATCTGTTCATACCTTTATTATAGCATTCATTACCATCCATGGCAATGATTGGTTTACCTGTCTCTCCTCCACTCTGTGTGCCATGAGAAAAAGAACAGTTTCTTAGCTAAGTGGGTCCAGATCCCTGCCCTACTGTCTGGCGTGTAGTTGATAGTAAATTACTCTGTTGAGTAATGAGTCTGGCTTGTTAACTCTGAGAGTAAAAGTCGGGTAATAACCAGATTTTCATGTTCTTTGTAAATCCTTAAAGGATGTCCTAAAATAAGGCATATGGTATGAGATTAGATAATAATAACAGGAACTCTGGCTAAAATCATGCCACATACATATCAGGAAAATACCAGGCTTGGTCTGTGTTGCTATATATCATCTTAATTAACTATAAAAAGTTGCAGTCTTAAAATAAAAGAAAGGGATATTGCTATCACATTACTTTTGTGTTGCCCATACATAAGCAAGGAAAGCATCTATTAAAAATTAGTCTCACTCCTAAGATTAACTTTCTATTTTCATATAGCTTTTTCTCCAGGAAGGTCTCAAAAAGAATTGCTAACTTTCTTGAGCTGAACAGATATCACCCACTTCTTTGTGATATCTTGATTATTCTTTGTGCCAATCACTAGAGAAAAAAGCAATGGCCATTTCGTCTACTATTGCATCTGTAAGGTTCACCTGCCCTGTGGGTGCTCCTCCCTTTCGATGCCTCCTCTGCTTTGGAAGGGAGAAAGAAGCAGGCCTGAGAAAGGAGGGATGCTCTTGGATCTACATCTGTGTCCTAAGAGTAGAAGAGGCCTCTAACTATGCATCATGTTTCAGATGAAAGTCACCACATCAGTATCTAGCTTATCTCAGTGAAGCTTAAACATTCCTACTTGTTTCTAAAAAAAAAAAACCAAACTCAATTTCTATAAGGAAATTCTTTGTATTTTTCCAAAGTCAATACATCTCTCATAATGACAACTAATCTTCTTTCTCAATTCTGTGTTCTAAAGTATATAAAATATTGATCCCATGATAAGGATTACTCCTCACTGTCATTCATTTGAGAAATGTGGGTTCCAGCAGTCTTACGGATCATTACATATCTCTTGCTGAGCACAGAATACACACCGGATATGCTAAGTCATATGTTTCTGTCAAGACATAAATTATGGTTGGATCATCCACGTTGACATGACAATAGAACACTCTTAGATTTCATCAGCATGTTTGTCCACAGCAGCCGAGCACTATGCTATAAGTTGTTAGCCTTTCTAGAAACCTGAAGTGCAGAATCTATTATAGTGTCCAAGGTGACAGCTGTGGTGTTAAACAGATTATATCTCATCCTAAGAACAAATGTCTTTCTGGCTTCTAGCAGTAGCCACCAATCTCTGGTCACGGTTCTAAATATCACTACTAAACCACAGGAATAAATCTGAAAGAACTTTATAGACAGATCCAATCCCATGTGATATTTTGGATTTTTTACTCGTTTTGTTTGTTTGTTTTTATCTCTCAATATTCTATACAATATTTCCTTTGATGAACAGAGTATAAAAGGATTCTTTTGTAATTTACCTATACTATAAAACTATTCATGTTTTTTTTTATTGGATATATTCTATATTTACAATTCATTTCCCTTTTTCTGGTTCCCCACCCCCAAAGGTCCCACATGTCCTTTTCCCTCCCCCTGCTCTCTCATCCACCCCCTCCCACCTTACTGTTCTTGTACTCTCCCACAATGTATTCATGGTTTTAAAAGCAATCATATATTTGCATTTCCTCCACCTCCTGTTAAGGGTTCTCATTACCTAGAACTGTTCTCACTGATGTGCTAATATTGTGTATAGCCAGTAGTCTGCTTCTTGAAAGAAACTTCTCAGTGGAAAAATCCCCATGGCAAGTATGCTGTTCTTCTTTTTATTCTTTATTGTATACCTAGCATCTTAGTAAAACCGCCCTTTAAGCCACCTCAAACTTGTTTAAAAGGAAACCTGAACTTTCAATCAGTCTAGATATAGGAGTTTTTCCAATAAAATTATTTTCTAGCAAGAAAAAGAGGATGCTGAAAACTATACCACTGAATTACTGTATTGCTAGAAAGAGGAAAAAATCCTCTTTCTAGTAACTGTCTATTATGAAGGAAAGCTCACATCACCAATGCCAATTATAGAACTTTAGGCTCAAGTGATTCATATATGTCAGTTTCAACAGAGGACATGTAATTCAACAATCGATTTTTCAAAAGTATTTCACAGAAAACCATCTCAATTATCTCCCAAAACTCTTTGGTCTACAGAGTGGTTCTTTAGCCAAGATTTTGTAAAGATAACCGTTTTCTCCTAAGTCTCCCAGGCTTCAATAGGATGTGCAGTAAATACCACTATATAGCAGTTTCTTTTTTCAGTCAAAATATTCTTTCTTGGGGGATTTTGCATGTATTATATCCAGTATGCAGAAGGTTAAATATTCATTCAGGAAAAATTAAGCATTCTGTGTGTTGGTTTGGTTTTTAATAAGTAATTCTATGTTTGGACTTGGAATAAACTGTATTTTATAGATTAAAAAATTATACCAAATCATTTCAACAAAAAATCAGGGAAACAGACTTCACTACCTACAAAAGGCAAGCCAGGTAAAATAGCTTTTAATTTGTTCTTTTAGAACAATTTTTACATAAGCATATATCATTGGGGTCACTGATTATTAAAATTATTGTCTGAGATTCTATAGTAATGGTATATATTGAATGATCACATGAAAAGAAAGGATTGTAGGAATTGGGTAGAAGTGATGCTGTAGTTTTTTTTTAATCTTTCTATATTTCCACAGGAAAAAATAATTTAGATTAAAAACAAAACCAAGCTCATCTAGTTAGAACAGAAGGTTTATTTTGGCAACTGAGACCCCATATCAAAGAAAAAGTAAATGCAAGCTAAAGTCACCATTAAAAAAAAACAAAAGAAAAAAAACTACTGAGCAATTATTTCCACAAATCACAGATTACAGTAGGAAAGGCAATCTGCCAACACACTCAAGACTATATGATACCAGCATCTCTGTAGGAATAAGAGGAAAATCATAGACACTGTGTGAGAAAGTGTGAGAGAAAAAGAATACTAATTACTAGTACTGCTCATTAGAAAGCAGGAACTGATTTTGGCACAGCAGCAAAGCTACAAAGAGAGTATGTGGCTTCTTCCCCAAAAGAACAGAACAAAGAACCCCTGGTTACTCTAAGAACTGACAGGGGTATACAATCTTTCAACCAAAGGTTATAATATTCAATACAAATTCCTAGTAAGCAGCTATGTCTGCAATACACACAATACAACCCACAAACCATATGCAGCTTAAGAAGAGGGGAGACCAAAGTGTAGATGCTTCAATCCTATATAGAATGAGGAATAAAGTAATCACAGGAGCAAGATGGAGAGAGCAACCTGGGACTGAGAGAGGAGGGGAAGAGGAAAAGGTGGGGCAATAAAGCTCATTGAAAGGGACAAGAAAGAAGCCCAGAGGATCAGAAAATTGAATAGAAATATGTAGCAGAGGGGGATGAGGAACTGCGGGTAGCCATTAGAAAGTCCCAGACTACAGGGAGACTAGAGGCTCCCAGGAGCCAATGGTGATGGCTTTAGCCAAAATACCCAACAAAGGGAGATACAACCTGTAGAGACCACCTCCAATAGATAGGCACATCTCTGGTAGAGGGATAGAGCCACCCACACATCTCAGAAATTTTAAACCACAAATGTTCCTGTACAAAGAAAAGACAGGAACAAAAATATGGGACAGAGACTGAAGGAAAGGCCATCTAGAGGCCACCCAACCTGGGAATCTATCCTGTCTACAGACACCAACCCCCCACCCACACCACCAGTATTGCTAATGCCAAGAAGTGTTTGCTGACAGGAAGCAGATATGGCTGTTAAGAGGTTCTACCAGCACTGGACCACTACAGATGCCAATATTAACTACCAAGCATCAGACTGAGCCAGGGGACCCCAATAGAAAAGCTAGGGAAGGAATGAAGGAGCTGAAGGGGATTGCAACCCCATAGGAAGAAAATTATCAAATATATGGACCACTCACAGCTCTAAGAGACTAAATCTCCAATCAAGGAGTATACATGACTCCAGACACAGGGGTAACTAGGTAGGGGGATATCATTTAAAATGTTAAAAAAATGTAATAAAAAAAAGAAACTGTGTCTGCGGAGACTTATAAATACACACAAATATTTTAAAGGTAGTTTGTTGCTGATGCTATGTCAACTTATCTAAAAGTAACTTTTTTTCTTTTTTATTGAATATCATCTTCATTTACATTGCCAATGGTAAAACCTTTCCTGATTTTCCCCCTCCCCTAAAAGTAACTTTTATTCACCAGATGTGATTGTTATCTTGGAGATGAACTGCTGAATAAGGTCATCCTTTCTAGGTCTTTCTGCTCTCTGGCTGGCTTGCTCAACTCAGCTGTTCTGTCTCAAAGTCCTCTCCGAGCTGACTGATTCAAACTTCTTGGCTTCACACTCTATCAGTCTGCTTGACCTCAAACTAACTCTAGCAACCTCTTCTGATCTTCCGGCTCCTTATTCTCTGGCTTCAGCTGTTTCTTCTGACCTGAGTTTTGCAAACCGAATGGAACAACTGACTTGAACTACACTCAACTCAACTGCCCAGCACTGCACTGAACTTAAACTCAACTGAACTCCACTGGACTGCCCGAACTCAACCTAAACTGCACTCATTGAATGGCCATCCACTCCTGACTCACTCTGTGCTGCTCTTAAGTAGCTTCTCTTTCCTGTCCGTTCTTGTGAGAGTTGGGTATACCCTATCTCTGATTCATTCTGTCACATTTTTCTCTGATTCATCACTTTATCTATCCCTCAATTAGATGTAACTTTCCAACATGACTGCTTCCTCCTTTAACTGAATTGTTAGGAAACAAAAATGTGTACTAACTGCACATCTGTATTCCAGCCAGATCATATTGTAATTCAACATGTGTCTGCATTCCAGCTGGATCACATATACCTAGAAGGACTTTCGGCGTGCTCCCTTGCTACAACAGCCATGTTTCTGGGTTAAAATTCCTCTACAAATTTAGCTGAAGATCAGGAATAATCCCTTAACACACACACACACACACACACACACACACACACACACACTATTTTGTTTCTACAATCTCTATACCCATAAGCTTTTCACCTTGTTTACAGTACCAAGCAAGAACTTCCTTCCATAGAGTGAGCCTAAATTCCAAGCAGAGTATAGTTAGTTGGTTGTGTCCACAGCAGATATGTCATTATTGCACCAGTGGGCTCATCCTGCCTCATAGGGTGGGATTTAGTTAGCAAGGTAAATAGCTAGGTAATTTTTGATTTTTTTCTATGCCCATAATCTACAAAGTACTTTTTAACACTATGAAAGCTAGTTATCATGGAGGAGGTTTCCAGCTCAGTTCCAGCTTGATTACTTGCTGCCAAGATACCACTATGGTCTTAACTAAGACACCTTCTTTGAGACAGGACCTCATTGTCTGTCATCTATGTCAACCTTGCTGTCTCATGAGCTTCCAGAAATGTTCCTGTGTCTGCCACTGCTCCCCTTAGGAGCACTGGGATTATCAATGTTCAGTCATTAGAAAGGATCTGGATACTAAAGCTCAGATCCTTGGCTTATACACCAAGCACTCTGCTTGCTAAGTTATTTTCCTAATAATGTTCAATATTTTCTTAAACATCACACTAAGTTGGTAAATAAATAATTTCAAGTCTAATTTGTATCAAATATCTTTAAATGGAAAAGATACAAAATTTAAATGTGATTCATCGCACACAAATTAAAAAGTCTACCCATAGAGTTGAATATATAATTTATATATTTTTTCCAGAAGAAAATTTCAACCAAGTCCTCCCATCTTTGTCACTTTCCTTGGTGGAGAGAAAATATTAAGAGAGCTGATATGAAGTAAACACAGGAGTGGACTCTGGAGCCAGTATTCTGACTGGACTACTTCTCATTTTTGACTTGGTTGGAATGGCTAGACTAGTTTTATCTCTATTTACAATCTGTGTTCTACTGAGAATAACAGCATATAGCACAAGGTATTCTTACAAAGACCAAATAAAATATCTCAGATAAAATTTTAGAATGGTCTTTGTCTTATATGATATCTTAAAACATTGCAGCATTACATCACAATTGTAAGGCATCCTTGTGGAAAGACACTTCTAACCCAATGTGATATGAGTCAAAATATACAAGACGAAACTTTAGAATTAATTGGCCACATTCACTTAGCCAAATCAGTAAACTTTCTGAATGGCGTGCTGCTGCTGATGATAAACCAGAGGAAACAATGGCATCCTAAAACTAATGTAAACACTCAGTATATCTTAATTAAATTCAGATATTTATATCTGAGTATTACCATGAATGTTTCCAAATTGAATATATGCATACTATGCATTCATTATAACTGTCTTAAAAATGAGTGCTAAGGAAGCTTACCTTCTAGGTTGCTGGAAAACATTAGCTGCATTTTCCTGCCAAAACTCAAAACGCTAGGAGTGTTTCACTTGGCAGCAAGGACTGGAATGAAAACTGGAACAATTTCATTAAGAATAACATGGCCCTGCTTAAGCATGATATACATGCATGCTGTGCATTCTGCGTTTTAAAACTCAGTGAACTGTATACACCTACAAAAGAGGGATGTTACATTGGAAAATTATTTCTTGACATGCCTGTTATGGGGTTTTGAGACTAGAATCTCATTTGGTTTTTGGATTATACATTAGTGCCTATAACTACTCAACCCCTGCCTCACAAAGAAGACCTCCACAAGTTTCCAATGAATTTTATGTGTGAGTGTGTGTGTGTGTGTGTGTGAGAGAGAGAGAGAGAGAGAGAGAGAGAGAGAGAGAGAGAGATCACAAACACATTTCCTCCTGTGGAAATCTACACCAACTGTGCTAAGCCATGACTATTAGTGTCTGTGAGTCATAGACTGTATAACTAACTACTAAAGATGTAGTCATCAATATACTTGGTGATCATATTGAGAGAAAATGGAAATTTCCCTCTATGCTTTTTTTTCGAGTTTCTGGGTGATTGACAGCCATTGCAGTCATGGACTCAAATAAGCTGCTGCTGATAGTGCTAAGTCTATGTACAAATAGACCCACCATCAGATAGGGGTGGATACAAGAGAGCTATCGCATCCAGATAGATGAGTGTAAAGCAGGAGTCATTTCCTTCAGTTGTGTACCCATAGTAACCCACCAGAATCAAATGGATCATGACAATCCAATGGTCATCCATGTAGCCTATGTTAAAACGAATGAGTCACAAAACAATATCAAAAGTGAGAAAGGGCTAGGTAGGAAATAGGGAAGATTGATAGGGTAGGAGATAAGAAAAGATGTAAAGAGAGTGTGAGGAGAGAATGCATTGTATACATGCATGAAGTCACTGAAAAGCTAACATGATAATAAAATAAGGTGTGGCATCCCACCTTTACTGTTCCTTATGAGTAATCATAGGTAACTAGCATAAAATAACTTGTACTTTGAACTCCACCTACGTTAAATGATGTCCCATGCTAAAGCTTGTTGCTGTTTTTCTAGTTATTAAAGAACAGATGGCTATATTCTCAGAAATAAATATATTAAGGACAGATAGCTGAGAGCAGTGTGTTAGACTTAGTAAGTCAGTTCATGTTTTACATCGTGTTCCAGTCATCATATTTTAGTTACATAACACCAGCGCCTTTCACACATGACTTAAATGTCTGGTTCCTGGGCATATTGATGGTGAGTGAGTGGAAGATAGAAGTTTTCAGAGAATAAAGGCCCTGTTCTGGCTTTTCAGTTCATAAGCCATTGCATAAACAAGACAAACAAGGGGCAAAATTCCTTCTTTCCCTGATAATCTACTGGTATTTTGAAGCGATGTTACTTGCACACAGGCAACAGCACATGCACCTATGCTGTCGTCTTACCTCTCAGCACTAGAGCTATATTTCCTGTAAAATAACTTATTCATTAACAGGTCATTATTGGTAGATAATCCTCCATGGAATTTTCTTGCGTACTTGAGTGAAAATACCAATATATGCATTTCATTCCCAAATCGCAATGTAATTATGCTGCCACTAGACGATGGAGTTCTACAAGCCTTAAAGCCTTACCAGGTAAGTTGTTTATGCTACTGCCCAAGAACATAATATTTCTTAAGCTAAGTTTAAGAAGAACTATGGCGTGAATTTTCAGTGGAGGTCATCTGAGCTTCGTGGCAGGAAGTAAAATGACCGCAATATGACAGACTCTTCACCACGCTGTGCAAAGAGTAGAGGGATTTGAACTGCCTGCAGATGGAAGTATAGATGAAACCACTGGCTATGGAGTGCAGGCACCATTGCAAGAAGAAAGCCTGCATGCCCGGCCAGTGGATATTCCCAGCAATAAAGTAACACTGGCAGAAAGTGGGAAGCAGGGGAAGAGGAGCTCAATGGAAGAGAACCACATCTCACAACACTGCAAACTACACCATGATGTGAGTGGTCCCAGCTTAGGAACAAGAATAAAAATTAGCAAAGCCATTAAAAACTTGCCTACTCTACAGAAGAAAGCAGGCTTCGCTTAAATATATTAGTTACTTACTCCTCGCTGGGACAAAACATCAGACAGTGAGTCAAGAAGAGGTTTGCGGGTCATTGTTCCCAGAAGAAACCCACCTAGAAAAGAAAGAGGTGATGGCAGGAGTGTGAGCTGCCATCTTTACATAGCGTCCACAGTCAAGAGCAGAGATGTGTTCTGGTGCTTGTTGGCTCTCTCCTTTAACCCTTCCTCTGTATCCAGCCCAGGACTCCAGGTCAGGAGATGGTGCCAACCACATAAAGGGTACCTCTCCCTCCTTGATCAAATGTCTCTGCAAATGTTCCACCAAACATGGCCAGACAAGTGTGTCTCACAGGTGATCTAATTCCACCAAGTTGACACTGGATGCAACCATACCATTCTGGATATAATTTTTATAAGTAAACACTTTCTGTACATCTGGTATTTAAATTAAGATGTGCTGAGCAAGCATTAGTTTAAGTATATTTTTATCTATTTATCCCTATAATCAAATATACCCAAGTTTAATATGTTGTGTGGAGCCTCACAAACAGTTTTTTGATCAATCATAAATTTCCCTCTGATATTTAGGATCATTTCTGATGAGGTCGACTTGTATCATCAGGTGCTATTCACAGTAACATCAGCCTGCCTGGCCTGCAAACATCAAAAGGCAGGTATTTGAATGCACAGTGATGTTATCTCCATGAAGCTGATTTACATGCCATCAGATGTTGGAGTACTTGCCTCTAGTTTAGAAGTCTATGGAAATGGTTACTAACGTGAAACTGATTTCCTCTACTGAAAGAATCCTTGATCTCTCACCAAAGCATTTATTCTGAATTTTGACAAAGTTGACTCTGAGCTTTCCTAGAGAGATCCTATCCTGTGTGTTTCTGTTCCTTGCTACTGAAAATCCAGGAAAGTCTTGACTTTTTCTTCTTCTCTACAGCCAGTTTTGAATTTAGCTACAAACATGTATTAGTGTAAATTGATTGCGTTTCTAAAGACTAGTGGGTTTATGGCCACTCGGTTCATGGAGAACAACTCTCTGGAAGAGAGTTATATTTAAAGTCTAACGTGTTCTCATAAAAATGGTGAGATGTTTTCTTAAAAGAAAAGAGCTAAGAAGTCAGAGCTAGGAGAATTGAAATCAGGAAGCTTTCAAAATTAAAAAAAAATGACTTGGAAAACTAATAGCTCTAATGTTAAGGAGAATTTAAAGAATAGTTTCCCCCACCCCCCAAAAAGATACTTATTATGGAGTTTGTCCACATCTGCTCACCATCTTCCCTTGGCATTAGATGATCAATATCAAGACTGGGGCTTAGAATCTGGCTCCCCCAGTAAAGTGCTTGCAAAGTAAACATGAACACATGCGTTTGTACTCTCAGCTTCCACTTAAAATAACAGGTGTGGCCTGCACACATCATCATAGCTGCAAAATCATGATAGATGTGTACACATCATCATAGGTACACACATCATCATGGGTACACACATCATCATAGCCACACACTTCATCAGAGCTGCACACTCCATCATAGGTGCACACATCACCATAGCTGCACACATCATCATAGGTGCACACATCATGGATACACACACCATCATAGTTGCTCACATCATCGGAGCTGCACACTTCATCAGAGCTGCATACTTCATCATAGGTACACACATCACCATAGCTGCACACATCATCATAGCAGCACACATCATCAGGTGCATATATCATCATAGGTGCACACATCATCATAGGTGTACTCAACATCAGAGTTGCACATATCATCAGAGCTGTGTACACATCATCAGAGCTGCACACATCGTCATAGGACTGGCGAGGCAGAGACAGAAGGACCCCAGAGATTTTCTAGCACATCCCAGACTAAGTAGTGAGTTCCAGGTTCCGTGAGAAACCTGTCTCATAAATAAAGGAAGACGTTGAACTTCCATGACTATACATGTGCATATATACCAACAGCATGTGTTGTACATCACACAAGTACAAATATATGCATATTTCAAATTCACTGAACTTAAGGTAGACTTATCAATGAGATTTGAAATTTAATTGCTATTATAATTCAGACATTCTGATTTGGTTCCTCAGATGAAATTAAAACGGTGTTTATTTCAATGGCTAAATATACAGAGTACTATCAGAAGAATAATATATTTCCATCCATTCAAGAGGAGACAAATTACTTATTCAGTATCCTTTAGCTAGTTAAACAATGCCAAGTGAATGTCTTTAATGCTTGATCAAAACGGGTTCTAGGTGGCCATTGCTATTAATACAAACTATAGAATAACAAACCAAATTAAAAAAATATTAATAGCTAATTTCTGTGTTTGAGAGAGACAGTCTAAATTAACTAAGAATCAAATTAATGGTTATTTTGCTGTTCTAGTTCATGAGAAAGTATCGTGGAATTGGGTGAAAACTGTGTGTGTGTGTGTGTGTGTGTGTGTGTGTGTATGTATGTATGTGTTTGTATATGTATGTAAGAGAGAGAGATGTAATTCTACTTCAATTAAGACATACTTATACTTAAGGAACAATAAATAAAACAATAGATTCAACCTTAAGAAGTTTAGAGTTTATCTAAAAAAAGATCTTTTAAAAAGCTTCGTGTAAGACCAACTATGTTCTATCTACTCATTTCACGTGGTATTTAAGACATTTCAAATAATAATTAATGAGATTAATATATTCAAAATAGTTTGGAATAACACTGAGAGTCTCTTGAACTGGGTGACAGAGAGCTCAGTTTTAAATTCTATGTGTCACCTGCAAGAGCATTTTAATTAGCCAGGCCTAAGTGGCAGAGAAACATATGCAATGGTCAGTAATCTGGTTGCAGGATGACTGAGCACTTGTGGTGGAAACGAATTAAAGAGGATAATCAACATTAATGTCAATTTTTTTCTAAGCATTAATGACACCTTAGCTCAAAGTGCCACAGCTTCCAGGTGTCCACCCAGATGCCACACATTAAAATTTTCCTCAGGGGCACACCTAGTCAGTGGTGCAGGGCAGAAAGTAGCAGTCAACACAGAAAATTGCACACACTGATGGGACTTTCTTCAATTCACACAACTTCTGATTCCATGAGAGTTAGCTTTTTCCCCCAATATCAGATACTTTTATTAGAAAGATCTTTTGATAAAAACCATTCTGTGCTTTCATTCCACAATCTTCTTTGAACATAATCTGTGAAAAACAGATCCTACAACTGTAACAATGATGTGCACAGCTTATACACATATAAACGCTCTGCAGTACACATTAGTTTTTTAGTCCTGCAAGCTATAAAACATCTGATATTATGCTGATTAAGTCTGAGCTCTGTCTTCAAAAGACTGGAGTTGAAAATGGAAACGTATTTTAGATAGGAAGAGAAGAAAGGCAAATAGATTGTTTTGAACAGTCTCTCTGCATAAGTACTACAATTTTTCATTCTCCATCAGAATTCCTATCCTGATATATAGTTAACATGTCATGAACTAATTGCAATCACTTTCTAGAGAGTATCAGCTACAGTAAGCATAATTCATCTTATTCTTTGGCTTGATATTAATCAATAGCTTGCACTTCTGTTTACACAGTTTAGGAATGGCCTGTCTGTGACCGGTGACCAGTTTCTAAAGTCAGTGGTAGGTAACAAACGTGGACTACAACCAATCAGAGTGATAAATATCTGAATGCCAAGGCAGAGGCAGGAGGATCAGGACTTCAAGACTATTGATTACATAGTACATTCGAGACCAACGTGAACTATGTAACTCGATCCTGAATCAATCAATCAATGAATGAAGTGAAAAGTGAAAAATATCTTTAAAAAGTAAAAAAATATTTTAAAGTGAAATACATGTAAAAGTATTTTAAATAAAATATAATTAAATAAAAATAATATGCCTGCATTATCCCTTAAAATAAAATTGAAATTAAATACATAATACTTCTCTGCCCATGCTTGTATCCTAATGACATCCCAACTCACCATGCTAGTATTCTTTATGCTCATGAGAAATCACAGATCTTTGCCCTAGAGAGTATACCTTGGTGTTTCTTTTTATTTCCATTCCAACCACAAAATGCTTCTCTTATGCAACAACCTGTGTCTTACTACTTTTCAGATTATAAACTCTTCTCTATAGCCTCACAGAATTCATGTTAGATGGAACCTCAGAAGACTGTCAGACTGAAAAGACTTCTAAATACGCTGTACAAACAGGACAGTGTAAAACAGAGTGAAAACCCCTAGAAGTAAATGTCTGCTCCCTCCAAATCTGTATTCAACAGATATGTTAAAAACACATGATAATGATCATCAAAGGTGAGCTAATGACCTGAGGTCCAAGAGGACTTTCTTTAAAGAAAATGGGGGCGGGACTGTGGGAAAAAGCCAACCTGGAAATGAACACTCACATGTACATGCTCAGGTACACACACATGCAGAAATGTGTAAATACATATACATGCATGCACACAGATGCACAAGTGTGCACACACCCAAATTAGAATTTAAGAACAAGGAAAGAAGATCCAGGAGTTAGAGGAAAATATTGTTGTGTAGCAGCTCCCTCTGAGGTTGAAACCTTCTAACTTGGAGGGCTACTTCTTAATATATGGAATATAAAGAGAAACAGCAGGATAATTACCAGGAGTTGTAATATAAGAGACAAAAGATTTTAAGAGAGGAAAGACTTTGTTTTGGTTACAATTTCAGTGTTTCAGTTAACATGATGGCAGGAAGCACATGATAAAATGATACTAGTCATTTCATGCCTTCAAAACATGGGAGAGAAACAGAGACAAATGGGGGAGAAGAAAGATGGGAGAGAAAAAGAAGAAAGATGGGAAGAGGAAGGCAGTAAAATATAGAGGAGAGATGGTGGATATAAGATACACCATGAAAAAATATGAATGGGTACTGGCACTTCCTCCACCTAGTGATCGCTCCATATTGAAGTTGATTTCCTTATATAGTAATTTCCTTTCAGTGACCTGCGTGTTAAAAGCTTTGAAAGTAAGATACCGTACATCCAAATCATGACAAACAAATATCATTATTGTAATTAAGCATTATACTCAATCCTTGGTGAAAAGTACTATAACTCAGGGTATGGCGTAGAGTTTACAGGGATATATTTTGTAAATCAATTGTCTGTATTTTATTGCTATTAATCATAAAGTCAATAAAAAATCTTGAGGCCAAGTAATTTTTCTATAATAGTAAATTACTATTCATATAATTCATGATCATTTTAATGGCATGTTCTCCCTCTCACGGCATAAAACATCTCTTAGGTCTTACTGCTGCCATGATATTTTCATAAAAATATTATGTAGGATAAGTTAAATATATTCAAAAAGGAGTATGCTCATTTTATCTCTAGAACAACAGCTCTCCACCCTTAGACTAAGTTTCCCAAAGCTATAGTCATGATAAAGACACAGTAAAAATTAGTTATCAGCCAATAAACTCTTCTGTACATTTCCCTTACTTAGAAGGATGGCTAAGGGCAACCCATTATCACGTTTGTCCTCATAGTAATAGATAACAGTGCTATCTCCTTTGAACCTGGAGCAACACTGAGACAGAAGAACCTAATGACCATCCCCAGGTCACACATATATTGGAGTCACTAGTCATGGTGTGTTTAGTTAAGAGTAAGCATTGTACCTCAATTGGTAAAAGTGCACACAGGCACATACACACACACACACACACACACACACACACACACACACTGCCCACACTCTGTGTATGTATGTATGTATGTATGTATGTATGTATGTATTTTATCATGTGCTTCCTGCCATAATGTGAACGAAAACCACAGAAACTGTAACCAAAATGTCTTTCCTCCTTAAAATATCTTGTCACAGTTTTGCAAAGCCATCTCTAACATCATTTTTGTCATTTCATCAATATTCTTCACCTTAATTTCACCTCTTCCACCATCCAAATCATATTTTAGACACATAGTTGTTGTGACAGATGTAACCTGGGAGATGCAACGTGTGTGTGTGTGTGTGTGTGTGTGTGTGCGCGCACACGCGTGTGCACACACACACACACACACACACGCACACATCTCATAAATCTCTCACTGTCTCCCCCTCTCTCCCTTTCTCTCTCTCTTTCTCTCTCACTCTCTGTGTCTCTCTGCCTCTCTGTCCCTATCTCTCTCTGTCTCTCTGTCTCTGCCTCTGTCTGTGTATGTGTAGTGTAGTATAGTGTATAGTGCCTATATATTTTTGCTACAAGCTCATTGGCTTTGTTAAAAATCAATCTCATTCAGGGAATGAAATGCCATTTGAAGAAATTTTTGAAAGAAAATTTTGCTTAAATTTGCTTGCTTTTTATGAAAAAAGAAAATGTTTCTTAAACTTAAATGTTACTAAGGGCCATTTTGTTGTGGTTCCTTGACCTGGCTGACTGGCTGTTCCAATCCCCCACCCTCCTCCTCATGTCTCCCTGAGCTCCAACTAATATTTGGCTGTGGGATTCTACATCTGCTCTCATTGGTTGCTGGATGAAGACTCTCTGATATCTATGATGATAATGATGCTAGGCTCTGGTCCCAGCACATCCTGCAGGTCTAACAAACTGTAGCCAGGAGGTTTTGTGGCTAGATTGGTGTACTAATCCCTCCTATTCTGGTTACAGAAAACAGCCAGGTTCAGGGTTCAGGGTTCAGGGTTCAGACTCCTTGTCTCTCATTACTAGTAGTCTTCCTTAGAACCACCTTAACAGATTCTGTTACTACATTGCCCAAGAGATGGTTTTCTGAAGAGAGGTAAAGTGGGTTGATCTGGGGAAAGGGGATATTGGGAGAGACTGGGGGTTGGGAGGGAGGGGAAACTTCATTTGAGATACAATATATGAGAGAGAAAAGTTAATAAAAGTAAATGTTACAAACATTAAAGTTTATTAGACTACTACTAGTTGCCGTGTTTATAATCCAAAATAATATTTTGCTTTGCATTTGACTGACAGAACAAAATAAAGTGATTTAAATTTGAATACCAAGCTGGACAGTGCTGGCAGAGGCAGAGACAGGTGGACCTCTAAGTTGGCAGGCCAACCTGGTCTAGGACAGACAGCCTGTTCCAGGACAGCCAGGATTCCACCAAGCAGCCCTGTCTTGATAGATGATAGATGGATAGATAGATAGATAGATAGATAGATAGATAAATTCAAATATTGATATTTGTTTGTTTGCTCTTGTATAATGTCTACTTGTATACTCTTGTAAAAACACATAGAGTTGCCACATTCCCCTTATGTGTAGTTTGATTAGAGTTAATAGAGGTATAGACTTGTTCCCCATCATCATAAAATAACAAATTTCCTTTCATCACTGAAACACACGCTTGCCTGTCCATACTCCTTCCTCATACCATTCTTTATCCAAATTCTATTCTAGTCATCCCGTAGCCTACCCCAAGCTATCATAAATTAACTTTCATTTTAATGATTTTTATATAAATGAACAAGTACAATATGAAAACTCTACGGTCTAGGTTTATTTCATTCTGCAGTATTATTTTAAGACTTATCCATGTAGTGAAGTTGTCAAAAACTCATCTTTATTTAGAGCAGCATTTGATGTTAAATAAAGAATGCAGTTGTTTACGTATTAATAGGTATTTTTGTTTTTTCCAGATTTGAGTCATTAGAAATAAAGATCTAGCATTGATACACATGCTTGTAGACAGATGCCTTCATTTATCTGGTGGCTATCTTTAAGAATGATGCATCTGTAAGGCAAAAGACACTGTCAAAAGGATAAATCGGCAACCAACAAATTGGGAAAAAATCTTCACCAACCCCACATCCGACAGAGGGCTAATCTCCAATGTATACAAAGAACTCAAGAGGTTAGACCCCAGAAAACCAAATAACCCTATCCAAAAATGGGGTACAGAGCTAAACAGAGACTTTTCACCTGAAGAAATTCAGATGGCTGAGAAACACCTTAAAAAATGTTCAACATCACTAGTCATTAGGGAAATGCAAATTAAAACAACCCTGAGATTTCACCTCACACCAATCAGAATGGCTAAGATTAAAAACTCAGAAGACATCAGGTGTTGGCGAGGATGTGGAGAAAGAGGAACACTCCTCCACTGCTGGTGGGAATGCAAGCTGGTACAACCACTCTGGAAATCAGTATGGTGGTTCCTCAGAAACCTGGACGTGATACTTCCGGAGGACCCAGCCATACCACTCCTGGGAATATACCCAGAAGATTCACCAGCATGCAATAAGGATACATGCTCCACTATGTTCATAGCAGCCTTATATATAATAGCCAGAAGCTGGAAAGAACCCAGATGTCCCTCAACAGAGGAATGGATACAAAAAATGTGGTATATATACACAATGGAGTACTATTCAGCCATTAGAAACAATGAATTCATGAAATTCTTAGAGAAATGGATGGAGCTGGAGAATGTCATACTAAGTGAGGTGACCCAGTCTCAAAAGAATACCCATGGTATACAGTCACTGATAAGTGGATATTAGCCTAGAAGCTTGGAACACCAAAGACACAAATCACATATCAAGTGATGTCTCACAAGAAGAAAGGAGTGGACACTGGTGCTAGAATGGACCAAAACATCATTGTGGGAGAGTACAAGAACAGTAAAGTGGGAGGGGGTGGATGCGGGAGCAGGGGGAGGGAAAAGGACATGTGGGACCTTTGGGGGTGGGGAACCAGAAAAAGGGAAATGAATTGTAAATATAGAATATATACAATAAAAAAAATCAAAAAAAGCAATAGTAATAAAAACTGCATGGTATACATATAGAAGCAAACAGATTGATCAATGGAATTGAATTGAAGGCCCAGAAATAATCCCACACACCTAAGGATATTTTATTTTCAACAAAGAAGCCAAAAACAGCTGGGTGGTGGTGGCGCATGCCTTTAATTCCAGCACTTGAGAGGCAGAGACAGGCGGATTTCTGAGGCCAGCCTGGTCTACAGAGTGAGTTCCAGGACAGTGAGGGCTATACAGAGAAACCCTGTCTCAAAAAAACCAAAAAAAAAAAAAGAATGATGCATCTGAAAGACACAGCACATGAATTTTTAACACATTTGGAAGATGCCAAGCTCTTTTCCATGGTGTCTACACCACTTTACATCCCTGCCGGTAGTAAAGATTTCCCACCTCTTTGCCAGCATTTGATGCCTTTTCAATGCTATCTTGTCTAGTAAGTGTGGGGTAGTGTATCACAGTGATTTAACTTTGTGTTTTTCTCATGACTCATGATACAAACAAGTTTTCGCATTGCCATTTCTATCATTGTATTTTCCTTTTTTATGAATTATCTTTTCCTTATCTGTCATTCTTGGTCAATATTTTTATTGGCTTGATTGCCACCTTATGATTAAAAATTGTTTCTCAGATATATTATTTTTGAATATTTCTTGCAACTAAATGGCCTATGTTTTTAATTCTGATCAGTCTCTTTCAAAGAGTATTTTTTATTCAAAAAAAATTGTGGATTTTACTGTCAGGAATCAGTATATAGCGCCTAAGAAATGTTGACCATCCCTAACTCACAAAGATTTTACTAGTCTATGGTCTTAAGGGCGTTATGCTATATTTGGTTATGGATCTTAGGGAGAAAGGAGGTGGAAATTTCAAGTAAGCAATGGCTTGCATGATTCCAAAGTGGTGGGCTTATGGTAATGCAAGCTAAATATATGAATTCATTCTGGGGATTGTATTTACATTACTATCCCATTGAGTTCATGGGAAATATCTAATAAACAGGGGAAACCTTTCTGGGTCTGTACTTGTATTTTAAGAGTCTGAACATATAGGATGATTTTATGTGTAATTTTATAAGTGTTAGTATTTCAAAACATATCTTAAAACTATATTAACAGTATCTCAAATTTTATTTAAAAGACATAAATGACATCACCAACCACCAACCATTTTAAAAATCTGTTCTGTCCTTTGAGACCAGTTCTTTTTTTGTACATGCACCATGCATGCACCATACCACACATTTAGATTCAGGACACCTGGCAAGGTTCATTGAACAAAAATGAGAGTGTTTGTTAAATTTGTGAGTCACTGAGATATTTCTGGCCAAATGTGGTCTCTTAAGAATTGTTTTCTTTCTGATTGTCATGACTGAAATTATGTAATCTTCTTTCTCATTGCTAATAACATGATAGGTCACTGACGGAAAGTAAATGTGGCTCACAAGACAAAACTGCAAGTGTCATTTAACTTAAATAGTTATCCGCTGTGCAAGCAAATGCAATAACAACACCCACGGTGGTGAGCAATCTCCCAGATACACAAACACATAAAATAGACCACAGATTTTCACAGTGTCAGTTTTCACACTGCTCCATCACTTTAAAATGGAAAGCAGGGCAAGAAATGTCATCATCTTGTTACTTTTTCTCAAATATGTCCAATGGAGGAAATCTCCCTTCTTTTCTCATCCACTTGACCTGAATCCTACACAACCATCTAAATATCACACGATTGCAGAACAGAACCTCAGACTATAGATGAAATGAATAGAGACACTGTATTATTTTTAAAGGAAAAAGGAAAAACCTAAAAACGAACTGAGAATGCACTGCAAATCTGTTAAGAAAATGGTAATTTCAAAGTATTTTTAAGCATGCCATATTCTTTCCTGTCATAAGAACCCCATTGTTATAAAGTAACTTCTCCATAGAGGAAGGCCATAAGAAATAAATAGATAGATAGATAGATAGATAGATAGATAGATAGATAGATAGATAGATAAATAACGTTCACCTGTAAAAACAAAACAAAAAGTCAAAACTAAAAAAACACTTGCTTGGGGCAGGACAAGAAAAATGGAAACATACAGCCTTCATTGCTTCTGAAAATGTGCAGATTTTCAAAAATCATTTTCCTGATCTATCAATGCCACTTTGACTTGAAACTAAAAAATTAAGACATCATCCACTTAAAAATGAAATCCTCATAATAAATGTCCTGTCTGTACTCTTATTCTAGGTATCTCACTGCTGACTCACCTCTTCATAGAATGGAATGCTAGTAGAACTGTGACTTCAGTGCAGCTCACTGGGGTAAAGAATTCACTGTGCCATGTCTAGTATCACCTGATTTGTTTCCACATTTCATTTTCCAATATAATAGTAATGTTCAGAAGTTATCATTAAGGGACTCTCTGCTCACCAACTGGCACTAAAATAGTTTCCAAACGCCTTACTCAAAATGCAGTGTTGATTTGAGGCGGAATGCAGAATTGAGAAATAGCATAAATACTCCACAATGTACATGTGTGGGAAAGGGGAAAAGATCTTTTCTTAGTTAGGGTTTTACTGCTGTGAACAGACACCATGACCAAGGCAAGTCTTATAAGGGCAACGTTTAATTGGGGCTGGCTTACTGGTAGAGGTGTTCAGTTCAGTATCATCAAGGCAGGAGCATGGCAGCCTCCAGGCAAGCATGGTGCAAGCAGAGTTGAGAGTTCCCTTTCTTCATCTGAAGGCTGCTAACAGAATACTGCCTTCCAGGTAGCTAGGATGAGGATCTTAAAGCCCATACCCACGGTAGCACACCTACTCCAACAAAGCCATACTTCCAAATAGTGCCACTCCCTGGGCCAAGCATATTCAAACCATGACACATCTGTTTCTGCCATTGGAAAAACTGAAAATGAATATATAGAAAAAGTATCAAATCACACTGTACATACACACACACACATGCACACATATGTATGTATGTGTGTGTGTGAGAGAGAGATAATATATCCAAATATATTAATATTGGATATTTTTGTCTTTTGGATAAATCAGCTGCTCCCAGTTAGTATACATTCGCTTTCACATATCTTCCACCTAATGCTGTCACCAAATGATTCCATTATAAAATGTCTCAGGTGATTGGTGATCTTTTTAAGCTAATGGCTCTCTAAATCACCTTGCTAGGTAGGTAATAGCAGCTTCCAACTGAGAAGAAGCACAGGGACTCCCCAACATGTGTACACTGTCGGAATGATTTCACACACTTGGTATCTGAGAGTTGAAAACCAAAGTATGGCTTCAGGACATTTTTGGGGTGTTCTTAGTGGCACCATTTTGCTTATTGAGAGGCATGAAAGAATAGTTCCTGCTTGCATGATATCTACAGTCCATCATAGTCAATCATGAAACTTAAATTTATTTGTAATGGGTTGGGGAATAAAAAAACAGAAAATAACAAATGCCTCAATTTATCCACACAAATATCAAAAAATGACATAACTACTTAATAAGGTGATTTTTGGTTAGGGCATGTGTTGCTTCCTTAATCCCAGCATTTGGGAGATCAAGGCTGGCCTATCTCCGCGAGTCTTGGTCTTGCCTAGTCTACATGACAAGTTCTAGTTAAGCTAGCATTACACAGTAAGCTCTCTCTTAAAACAACAAATTGATTTGAAATTTAAGCTTCATAACTATTTACTTCTTTAAAATTTGTTAATTTGATTATTTTAACAAATAATTAACATTTAAATTTATATATAATGTATGAAATATTTAGCATTCAATTTATTATATTTCATTATGAAATTTTCAAATGAGTGCTGAATTTGTTGATTTTTCTCTCCCATTATTTCTACCTTTCTACCCAAGTCATCTTTTTTCCATTTCCTTTAATTCATATTAATTGCCAGTGTTTTATATTTCCACTCCCTTTTAATAAGAGATACTTCTCATTTCTTCCCATAAATATTAATTTTCTAATTATAAATTATTTAGGTATATTTATGATACAGGTGAGAAATTGGAAAAATACCTTTGAATTTAAGAAAGAAGTTTATTCCTTGATTTATGTTTAAGAGTAAATAATAGGGCTGGAGAGATGGCTCAGTGGTTAAGAGCACTGACTGCTCTTCCAGAGGTCCTGAGTTCAAATCCCAGCAACCACATGGTGACTCACAACCATCGGTAATGAAATCTGACTCCCTCTGTGTGTCTGAAGACAGCTACAGTGTACTTACATATAATAATAAATACATATTTTTTTAAAAAAAAAGTAAATAATAGGCCATTATAAAATGGCCCTGCATTTAGTAACTGTGAGAAAACTTTTAAGTTAAAACCAGAAAAATGCTCCAAACTCTAGTATATGGAATAAACAGAAGATTTTCCACAGGAAGACAGACAAATAGAAAAACAATGACAAATACTCAGACAGAGACACAAAAAAGATACAGGTGTATAACACAGACATAGACAGACAGACAGACAGACACACACACACACACACACACACACACACACACACAACCATAGAAACAAGGGTAAGTGACTGGAGCTGAAATTGTTCTATCTCATGTTTCTAAGTATAGAGATGTTGATCTTGTGACTCTGATTGTCTCTGCATCTGTCTCTTCATTTGAGTTAGCATAGAGTTGTAAAATCTTTCCATCAGGAGATGGTGCCCAAACCCCTAGTATAATTAGTTGATACAAATGTTATACGTAGGTATACATTGAACCTTAATACCATGGATTATTTTGCCAAACCCAGGCAATGAATATCCTAGTAGAAATAATACATATACATACATACATACATACATATATATGTATATATATATATACATATATATATATATATATATTCAGTCTCAAGCCAAACTACAGAATGTAATTTGTAACGTAGTCAGTATAATGTTCTGTGAGAGCTAAGCTGCTCAAGAGAAGAGCAGGAATCTAATGGCATAAACAAATATGCTTAAAGAATTAGAAACCAGCATCATCATTACTGTCACAGATACCAAAGAAATATGCTAATAATAGAGCTAGCCCATAACAATCTATCTGAAACATTCAGCGTGTTACTAATGTATTATTAAAACTCCATTTAGCTAAATGTTAAATCTACAAAAGGAGAATATGTGGAATGCTACATTTGATTTATGCCTTATCTTAACATGTGTATCTTTCTATAATGAGAGTATTATTTTAAGTAGGTCAGAAAAAATAAATATGGTCATAAATATTAAAAAAACATAATTTAGTTAGATAAATGCAAGTCATCAATAACCTCCCTGTAAATAAAAAATTGAATTAACAATCACAAACACAGCTGTGAAATATTATGACGAGTCAACTTCATAGTAAAATGAATGATAAATTCTTTAATATATTCACTTTTCTCCATTTTGTGATGTCTAGCATTTACTTTAATTTTATATAATAACATAACCATGCATAGAATAAGATGGTGCTCCAGACGAGGTATTCACTATAGGGAAATATCTAAATAATTAAACAAAGAACACTGTAATTATCCTAAAGCCAATGCAATGAGACAAATATAAACTAGGAAAAAAAAATCTTGCAAATGTGTTGTTCAAATCCCTTGGCATGGAAAGTATGGAGTAAAACCAATATATTGGCAAAATACACCAGGAAACCCCCAAAATTCTCTTCTTCCAATGATCAATGAAGGAAAGAAATAGTTGTTAGAAAAAATTCAGTATTTTTCTAGTTCAAGAGTAACTATTGATATTATAATCTATTAATAGATGTAGACAAAATATTCACAATAATCAACTTTTATATGCCTGTTGATTTTTTCAATTTAGATTAAATTGTTTCCCATTTAGAATATAGCCTTGAGGCCTTGTTTGATTTTAAAACTTCCAGAGGAGTTGTATTCCTTATTTAAAAGAAAACAAATATGTTTTGTAAATACAGGCTCAGTCCACAGTAAAGTGCGATAAATAAACCAATCTTTTGCCTACCATCCAGGAAGGTAAATGTACTTCAGACCCAGAATTTACTAACTGCAAATTATGACTCTAGTTCATGCATGTTTCTTATAATTCTATTTTTCTCAACTTATTCTATAATTTATGTTTATCTAGTGCCAACTTCGCCATAATATTCAGTAGTATGAAATATACAAAGATAATTTGCTACTATTATGACATCAGGAATTTATAACTTACTACTGAATTGAGGATGTGTTGCAGAAGATAGGATGTTGAGTTTTTCACTATTGAATCAGATCCATTCAATTTCCTTTTCCTTCCATTTCTTTACTATCATGAAATACAGCAAATAAGTTTGCAAGATACTTTTCTGATCATAAATTTTACTAATCATAAAAAAACTAATGTTACTTCAGTAGTTTTATACTACCAAGAAATAAAATTAAAATATTAATTATTCTATTTATTTTTAATTTGCCCATCCCTTGTTCCCAAATTCTTTAAAAAGTATTATGCCTTATCCTGTCTCTTTTCTTTTGGTATTCTAGTGCACGTTCCACATACATAGCTATTCTTTAGGTATTAGGCATTCTGTTCTTCTATATCAGTCTCTTATTCTTTGCTTTCAGTTTTGGAAATTTCTGTTTACCACCTCAGGTTCAAAGGTTCTTTTCCCATCTATGGCCAATCTACTAATGGAAATCACAGGTACATAACCTGTTGCAGTGTTTTTATCTCTAGCATTTCTTTTGACTCATTCCTAAAATTTCTATCTCTGCTTGTGTTAGCCACTTTATGCTTGCATATGCTCACCTTTGACTATTGAGGCCCTTAGCCTGTTGATCATGTTTTTAAATTCTTCTAGTGTGATTATTATAATATTGTTAGCACATCTGAGTCTGGTCTGACACTTGTTCTTTTAAAGATGTCTTTCAATACCTCTTGCAATTTCTCACTGAATAATAGCTATGATGAAGAATAGTTACTCCATAAATGTTGTGTTGTGGGAAGGGATAGAGGTCAGAAAAGCACTCTCGAGACTATGGTGGGTCCTTTTCATTTCATTGTGTTCCCTGGTCTGTGCAGCCCCCTCTTCTTGGTGCTAGCTATCTGGGCACCCGCAATGTTCTCTCTTTGTCATTGATTCCTACAAACAAAAACTGTTTCTCATTGTTACTGATCTCTCATTATACTTCCAACACATATTCCCTTCAAGGAAAAGACTCATCAAACCCTCTTCATTTGAACCACTTGAAATAAACTATATTTCTATTTGTAACTAAGTTAACAGAAATAAGACACAGAACAAGAATCCAACCAAGATTTGGCTGGTTGAATCTTCACTACCCAATCTACATTTAAGAAAGCAAGTAGGGGAAAAGTTCATAGGCTTAAAATAATTAAATTTTAAAAATCTCAAATTGTTTGGAGATGCCTAAAGCTAGGTTGGCGGCATGCTGAAGGTTACATGGCTTTTGTCCACTTCACTTGCATGTAGACAACCTCCTTTCTCATGCACTCTGTCTTCAGCTTTATCAGAGACACCTATTATTTCCTCCTCAGAGTAAATCTCCCCTGGCACTCACAGTAGCCATTTTCTCCTGCACTTTGTGATGGGAAGACTTTGCCCTAGCATTTCTTCTCTTTCTTCTTCAGTTAGAGGCCCCTTTAAGCAAATGTGTCTTTCAAACAAAATTAATTACCTAGATACAGATCTGTACATTCAAACTTGTTCTTAACATTTTAATTAATGTTTTATATAACTCAAAGCATGATCCAAAGAGAAAGTTTTATTGTTCCTTTTTAATTTTTTCAATAGCTTCTCAATTTTAGATTTAAATCCCTATTTCTTCATGTTGACTTTACTTTCCTCACCACACCTTATTCACCAAAATCTTTTCCTTGTAATACTAAATCCAAAATATAGGTCAATTTCATCTTATTTTAAAACCATTGACAATGTCTTCATCTATAATAGCAATCCCACTGCACTTAGTTCCAGCAAAGGCTTTGCATGAAAGCTGTATTTCTTATTCCCTTCACACTGATTTTTCACAGAGCATTTTTAAGAATAAATCTTAGAACTCAAACTGGGTAATACTATATGTTTTCAGTACCTTTACATTCAATGTATTCAGTACCTTTACATTAAAGATGGACTAATGACCTAAAGCCTCCTTTAATGGCTTGTAGTCTAGACATGCTAATAACCTTGCGAATTCTTTCTTCATCCTTCTCATTTATAAAATTTCTTGTTCTATTGCTGCCTCATGCTGCTTCTCTCCATTGTCCAATAGCACAAAATACTTCTCAATTCCAGATTGTTTGAACATGATCCTCCTTCTGCTAGAAATATTTTCTCATCTCCTTGCATAGTTTCACTTCACCAAATTTGAAATGTCACTTCCAAACCAGATCTTAACCTCCCTTTGTTTTAAATAAGGTCCAGGTGTTAAGAAATGAATCTTTAAAAAGATATATTAATTTATTATCATCTATCATAATATAATATTTCTTTTCTCAACCATAACTGATTACAATTTGTATTTCATTATGTTTTGTTTTCAAACATTATTGTGTTTTCAATACCAGAATGTAATTTTCTCAAAATATAAAAAGTCATATGCATGTGCATTTTCCGATGGAATGACTAGTTGTAAAAGGGATCAACTATTTTCAAATGACTTTTTCATAGTTAGAAACTCATTCTCTTTGCTTTTCTTTGACTTGTGTAGTATATTAATCTTTCAGGTTGTATTTTTTATGTCAAGTAATTGCCTTTTCCTTCTACCTCAGAGAAATCTCCCCAATGCTTCCAGTAAGTAGCCATATGCAGCCCTTTAACTCATTCAGTATAAATGATGAATGGAAAACATGATGAAAACATTCAAGAACTACCTTTGACAAGTTTACAGTCAACATCATGCTAAGTGAAGAAATTTTTGAAGCAATGCCACTGAAATCTGGAAGGATTCAGGACTTACCCCTATATCCACAGATTTCCATTGTAGTACTAGAATTACTGGCTAGACAAATAACACCAAAGATGGAATTAAATTTATATAATTCAGAAAAGAAGTCAAATGTATCCAGATTTGAAACTGATTAATCTTATAAATATGATATCACTTATTTCTAACAAAAACTAGATATTATCTACAATTTCAACAAAGTTGCAGGATACAAAATTAACTTTAAAACATCAGTAGATTTCTATAAACCAAAGCAAGCATGGTGAGGTTGTGAACACTGAAACACTCACAATAGCCTCAAAGGAAATTAAAATCTAGAAATACATCTCATTGTTGTTGAAATATCTTTATAAGAAAATCTTTAAATCCCTAGAGAAAGATACTACATAAAGAAAAGGCCTCTGACCTCTGATTCACTAGATTGGTAAAATTAATATTGTAGAAATGACCATCTTATAAAAGGCAACTTACAGATTCAACACAATGCTAATCAAAATACCCATGACATCCTGAAAAAAAAACCCTAAAATTTATACACAATCACTAGTGATCCTAGATTGCCTAATGAACTTAAAAAACAATGTTGGAGAGATTACCATTACAGTCTTCAAGCTATATTCTAAGGCTACAATATAAAAAAAGTGAAAAATCAGCATGATACTGGCACAAAACCAGACATGGAAATAAATGGAACATAACAGTTAGATATTAAAAATCAATGGAATAAAATAGAATACCCACACTTGATTTAAGGAAGTTACAGTCATCTAATATTAATAGAGATGTCTATAATATACTCTAGAAGAAAGATGGCACCTTCAAAAAGTGGTGCTGGGAAAACTGGATGTACCAAAGACATCTATGTGAAGCCTGAAATGTTGAAAGCACTAGAAGAAAATATAGGTAGTAACCTACAAGATATAAGTATAGAAAAAGACTTCCTGATTAGATTAGAACTCAGTTTTCTCAGGAATGTTGAACAACAGTTGACAAATGAGATCTCATAAGCCTATAAGGCTTTTGTATATCACAGAAAACAAGTGAGGGAGCCCACAGATTGAGAGAGAATCTCAGCCCACTCTAAACCCAGTCACAGATTAATACACAGAATATATAGAAAAGTCAAAATACAAAGAATCAAGAAGGCAAATGACCTTGTTAAAAACTGGAATACATACCTGAACAGAGTTGTGTGTGTATGTATGTATATTTATATGTGTATGTATATGTATATGTATATGTATATGTATATGTATATGTATATGTATACACATATATATGTATATACATGTATATATAACCAAAACAAGTAAGGTGTGGTTGTTCATGCCTTTAATTAGGAGACAGAGGCATACTGACATACAGGTCTTAATAAATCCAATGCCATTCAGGTCTACATAGTAAATTCTAGAACATCCACTCTATGTAAAGAGGACATACCCCACCTCAATAAATAAATATACAACTTTAAGTGATGAAGAAATAGCTTTAAAAGTATTCAACAAACTTAGCAAGTAGGTTAACTCAAATTAAAACTCCTTTGAGATTTCATCTCAGCCCAGTGAAGATGGCTAAGTTCAAGCAAATAACTAAGAGGAAATGTGGGTGGGAATATGTGGAAACGGGACCCTCATTCTCCCTTGGCAGGATTGCAAACTAGTGGGGGCACTCTGTAAATCAGTGGGGGTAAGTTTAGAGAAAGCTAAAAGCGCATCTACAGTATGACCCAACAATTCCACTTCTTAGTATACAACAAAAAAATTTGACATCCTATTACAGAGACACTTCCCAGTCAGTTTACTGCCACTCTGTTCACAATAGCTAGGAAATAGATGCTCTGGTGTTCAACTGATGAGTGGATAAAAGTAAAATGATATAAATACACCATGTACACGTGGATTTGCTTTTTCTTCTATTGCTCGGAGAGAATAGAGGTATACACATATTCTGAGCCACAGATCTGCTTTATTTAACAGTTTAGAACAAAAATAACAGCTTTTTTCAATCTAACCATGTTTACTACTTATATTACAAAAGATCTTAAACATGTTTATTAAATAGCATGTAGGTATATAAAGAAGTCATGGGAATATCCTCAAACATCTTTAGTGGTTGTATTGCATAGCTGTATATATTCCTTTGAGGATGTCTGTATTTACTTTGATGTGGGATGTTGGCAATGTAAATAATTGACCTGTTAATATACAACTAAATTAGATTATTCAATATTGATATCTTACTATTGATTTCCTACATCAAAACATAGACACTCTATCAAAAATTGGAAAGGAAACAAAACATAGACATGTAGAGGTTTGACATTAGGCTCTTGGTTTGTTTTGTATTGATTTAACTACTTTCCTACGGGATGATCCTTCCCTATCTTGTGATCTAATTCTGATAGTCATGTGTAGTTCTACCTTTGTGTCCCTTTTTCTATTTGATCTCTTTTCCCCACTATGGAAACAAGTCATATTGACCAGGACATAATAGATAATCGTATCTACTAAATTTTTATTCTTTATGTAAATTATAAAGCAAGATGCTTTCTTCAGAGGAGGGATCTTAGGTTTATGACCAGGAAAGGAGTAGAAAGAAACTCAGCTGCTCAGAGTCACTCTCCCCTTCTTACAACTGGGTCCCCAAGTTCTCTGCAACAGCATACTGTGCTTTAGCATCTTTACTGGGAAGCAAAGATGCTGGGATCCTGAAGTGTCAATCTCGTCACCAGCTTTTGCAAGTTTCCCAGGCTCAAGGGTGGAGGAGACCTGTTTTCAAGGCCAGGAGACCTGTTGTCATAGCACAGCTGATTAAAGGTAAGATGAGGTCGGCCTGAAACTAGGGCAGTTTCATCAACGCTTGGTGCAAAATGATATCCTTTGATATCATTTTGAGGATAGGGAGGGGAGTTGTTTGTTTGTTTCTTTATTTGTTTCTCTGGCTTCAGACAACAGCCCCTCTGGACAAAGTTCTCCAAGATGAGAGAGTATACAGATTCCATGTATGTAATCTTAGTCACTTGTACCCAGCCACAGCAGTCAGTATGCTCTGCGCATGAAACTGTCAATTCACAAGTTCCATCATCAGACACTTGTTGGTGATCAAATGGTAGAAAATTCCTTGCATGCCCCAGAGTGGTAATAGGTTGCTCACATTAATGGCGCTAGAGGACAGGACTGTGAAAAAAAGGTGCCTGGACATTGTGCAAGTTTACAGAAACCTCACATGGGCCTTCCAGGCATGGCTTCCCTGGGTTCCACAACAGCCAGTGCCTCCCAATTTCATCTGTTCTTGATAATCTGCCATGACCCTACCTTCCTACAATTTAATTTAAATGTAGTAAAAATGTGGAATTCATTTGTTGGATATCAAAATGTTCTAGGGAATTCTAAAATTCTGTTTATTGCCCATAGCTGGAGTAGTAGTGAAGCTCCCAGCTGCAGCCCTCTCTATGAAATGCACATGAAGTAGATCCTTAGACACTGTAGAAACTTACCAAAATGCACTTATCCACATCATCCAGTCTCAGTTAGTTGTCCTAGTTGAGTACACATGATAAGGGAAATAGGTGAAATGTGTTAATTTAAATGTTCACAAGCCCTTCCAATGATCAGTTGATTGCAATGATGGTTCTTCTCCAAAGTGTGCCTTTCAAAGTATGTAGAATGCAGTCTTCTAGTGTACAAGACGATATGGAGTTTATAATCCTATCCACACCACTATAGACCTTTAAAAGTCCTATTTATGAGGTATTTTTACAACATACCTTATAGTATGGTACTAATTCTATTTTGCATAAAAGTATACAATGCATAAATATACATCTTTAGACTGCACATTCAAAGCTTTTAACTGGTTATACACCACAAAGCCAGGCTTTGAGAAATTGTTGCTGTTCAGGGTATTAAGACAGATAATCATCTCAGCTACCCTATCACGCAGAACTTACTAAAGGCAAACACAAGGATAAGTGGGAGAAGGATTCCTGCTGGACCTGTAATAAAAATGTATTTATGGGGCATTATAATAGGTAACACTGTATATTATGAGGCCTTGAATTTATATCACTAAAACACTTTATACTCCAGCTTCATTATATAATACAGACATTTATTGCTAAACAATGAGCAAACTGCATGTATAAATTTGTTTACTGATAAATCTATGTTCCACTGGTTCATTGTAAAAGAGAAAAATGCAGAGAGATGAGGGGTTTTTTAAAAAACCTATCTTAAAATGAATTAAAAATATAGATTCAAAAGGCAAAAGACAATTGAAGGTAGAAATGTAGGAGTGTGATAGCTTTGTGAAGCACTCCATGGAAGAGAGGAAAGGAAGAAAGAAAAAACAAAGGCAAAAATATTTTCATGCAAGGAAAATATAAAAAAAAATTTAGGCATGAAATTAAAGGTAAAATACCTTTGCTATAAACAATATAGCCTTGCCAATTGTGCTGAGTGAGAATTGGGTGAGATTGATTGTGCCAAAATTAGATAAAGCACTAGCTAAACAAAGCGCTTCTGGCATCCTGAGGCAGGAGCCAGAAAGTACAAAAAAGATCAGCTCAATGGCATCCAGCCATTAGGTACCAATGAAGCTAATCCACACTGCGAACTTCTGAGCGGAGTAGATTTTCCTTGTTGTCTGTTCTCACAGATAATCATTAATTTTAAGTGCAGCCTGTGCAGGTGCAGAGAGTCCCTACTGTTCTGACATTGTGTTGGAGTATTTCCAGACTTGCAAGCTGGTGTAGTCCTTGAGTCCCTTCCACTTCACTGCCTCTCAAATTCACTTACACCTACAGCCAGCCAGTCAGGGGCAGATCAGTTTTCCTGGCATCCAAGCAGGTTCATTATTTTTATATTAAAAAAAAAAGTATGCAGTTAAAACTCCATAATCTTATTCAACAAGTGACAGTAGAAACACCACGTAGCTATCTGTGAAAGGGGCATGATTGATATTCTTCAGACTAACTGATCACTACTCTGGACTGGATCTCTAATACTTTTATGATGAAGGCTATGTGAGATGTGTGCTTTGTGCTGCAAAGAGATAGGAATTCTGCTTCACTCACATCCAGACTTTCAGTATTTTTCTCCTCCTTCTGCATTCTGCAGATATTTAAACACGGAGTTACATTCTTTGAAGTGAAAACTTGAGGAATTGTGGCTGCAATTAGCTCTCTGAGTTGAAGACATTTGTGTCTTGAATTTCAATTCCAATTATACAGCTTGCAAGCAAATGCCGGATGGACCTGTTTTCCTCTCTATTTAGAGAAGGGAGGGGGGAAGGGGACATTGCACATGGCATCGTTGGAGGCAAGCCAAGTGGCAGAGTGTTGGGGAAGAACTGGCAGCCACACCATCTGAGAGATCAAACTGGCAACAACTTTCAATGCATTTCAAAAACAAGATGTAGCACAGGATGACAAGGACAAACTTTCCAACAAAAGTCCGGAAAAACATTTTTCTCCTTCCCCTTCTATGCCATCATCACTCCAGCTTCTAGCTTTCTAAATATTCCAATTTGATTTCAGCTATGTAGCTATTTTGCTATAAATATCGAGAAAATCTTAAAGACTATATATTTTTTTCTAATCTTGGAAGATGCTTCAGGATTTTGTGGGGTTCTTTGTTTTGCTTTGCTTTGCTTTTTTTTTTGAAAAGAAGGATCTAAAAAACAAAGGGAATTTGGAGGTAACATCTTAAAATTGAAAAATATCAGATGTAATCATTACTAAAGAAGAGTGCTCTTGCAATGAAAATACTTTGCAGGCTACTCTGCCTATAATCAAGACCATGATAACTTGAACATAATGACCCTTTTTATGTGACAATCTTGGAACTTGTCCAAAGCAGTCATCTCTTTAATCTCCAAACTATCACCACGCTAGAGAGTAGTACAGTCTATCAAAGCTCCATTTTCCAGATAGTAAATTCTCAATGCAAGAGATTTAAGTCTCACTTAATGATCCAGAAGCAAAAAGTTGGTGCTATTTTGAAATGTCTAAGCCTGGATCTCTGTGTATGGCCCTATCCATCTAGGCTCATATTTTGGTGGATATGGAGAAAACACAGTGACTTGCCCAAGAGGAAACAGTTGTTGACGAAATGTACCTGGTTATTAGAGAATAAAGGACTATAGACAGACATGGCTCTATGAAGACACAGCTCAACCTCATTCAGGTATACATCTGGTATAATCTGTGTCTAGCCACAAATACTTTACTTTGATACAGTGAAAAATAGATTATGAATGGTTTTCCACAGAACGAATAGAAAACTGGAGTTACTGGCATTTGGGGTTGATAAATCTGATCAATGTAGCCTGGATTGGTGAGTACTAAAACTGCTTATTCTATTATCTCCCATGGTTATCTTTGCATTTCACTAAGAAAAAAAAAGGAACTATTCCACCATCACTATCATTGTGTCCTAACACTTAAATCATTCAAAACAGAACAATGGCTTCTTCATAAGATTTAGCCTAGTAGAGACAATACAGGTGCAAACCTGTTTGCTGCTTCAATCTCTGCTAGCCCACAGGAGCACTTTTTAGATGGTTCTGTAAGCCGTGTTCTCTTGATGTGCTCTATCCTCTCTGATTCCTGTCTGTCTTTGCCCTCTTCCATGGGATTTCAGGAGTTTTGAGAAGGACCCAATGTAGGTCTCCAATTCAGACTCTCTCAATACAGTGTCTGGCTGTGGGTCTCTGCATTCACTCCCATTTTCTGCTAGGGGAGGACTCTTACCACAGCTGGGGAGTATAACAGTAAGTAAGTATAACAGAACTTGACTCTTTCCTGTTCTTGGAACTCTCCCCCATTGGGTTTCCTTGTTCAGCTTCCTCAGTGTGAAGGTTTTGGGCTTGGCTTGCTGCATTTTCTTTTGTTGTATTTGGTTGTTGTCTCTGTGGTAAAGGCGTATTTTATAAGAAAAAAAAGTATTTTCGATGAGAAAGAGCTCTTTTAAAAAAGGAAAAAGAAAGGACATTTTCCTTGTTTTAAAATGTGTTTGTGTATGTTTGTGTGATGTGTGTGTGTGTGTGTGTGTGTGAGAGAGAGAGAGAGAGAGAGAGAGAGAGAGAGAGAGAGAGAGAGAGAGGTATAGGTAACAATGGGATTTGAAGAAGGTGTTGGATCCCTGGAGCTGATCACAGGTTGTTAGGAACCATCTGTTGTGGGTGTTGGGAACAAAATTCCAGTCCTCTGCAAGAGCCGCAGCCACTCAACCACTGAAATGTCTCCCCGACACCTTGCACATGTACATTTAAGAGAACTACAGTTCAGTTATTTACCATAGTAATTTTGCTTATTCCAACTGTCATTAAAACACACATTTTCCATTTCTAAAATAAATACTTTTTTTAGTTTCCTATTATTTTAATACAGTTCTTTTAAATGGACCATTCAGTCTTTGAACAGTTCATTAACAACATCTAAAAGCCTTACTTATCATTATATGACAAGATGAAATTACCAAAAGGAGACCCTGGAATACAGCCAGTTAGCCTGCCTGAGATGTGATAAAATACAGGTACTCTTCAGCGTCTTGCACATAATTGGAACTCACTAGATGTGGGCTGATTCAGTGATTGCCGAGTCAGAACTGTGGGGAGGATGGATGTGCACAGGATGTTGAAGCAGCTCACGGGTGGTGAGTGGAGTACGTTACCTACAAACAGGGAGATTAGAAACAAAATGTTTTTAAAGATACCCTGAAGCCTAACTTCAAATGCTCTATCATGGCAATGGATGACTGGAAAACCTGCACAGCAGATGGCAGAAGCTAATGCCCAGCTAAAGTGAAATGGCTGCATTTTCAAAGGTCCAGCTATCCACCCCTCAATGGGGAAGATATGGAGTTTTCAAATGTAGGTCAGTCTTCATTTGTACCAATAATATGGAAAAGGTTACAATATACAGAAAGGATATTTTAAGCTCAAATGTAGGAAAAATAAGCAGGTTCCTTAAATGTTTTTATTTAACTGCATGTAATATGTTTATATAAATAGGCTAATATTCACACTATCAATAATATCATACTTAAATATGTTACAGCAAAATAATTTTATAAATATTATTAAGCAATAAGTCACAAATATAATTTCATAATTGTATTTGATAAGGCAACAGATAAACTCATGTCTTGCTTTGGTTCTATAAATATGTATTTAGTGACCTATTTTATTTTACCATATTAAATAGGTATGATTTTACATTAAATCAGTCATTTCATAATTGCTAACTATGCCTTGCTCACAATAGATGTATCATATTTTTATTCATCAAATAGCCCATATGCCTTTATTTCTTCTTGCTATTTAATAGGCAGGAATATAGAAAGGCATTCTCATTAGAGGCATTTAGGAGAAAAAGAGTAAGCAGACTGGAATGCAAATGGAGAGGAAACACTGGGATCATAAGCAGGTGCATGATTTAAAAACAAACAGGAGTAGTTGGTTCCTAGTGCATGCACGGTACAAATACCCGGGGAGCTTTCTGAATATCATACCAAAAAGAAGTGTAGAGTCTAGACCAAATCACAACTGGCCCCTGGGATATCTAGTCTTAGGTTATTAGTCACCCAAACAGCATCAATATAGACTTTATCTTATGGATTGGGCTTAAATCAAATCAGATATAGGTTGTTTACTCCCACGAGCTTTATGCCAACATTATATCTTGTAGGCAGAACACCATTGTAGATCAAAGAGTTTGTAGCTGAGTTGATGTTTAAATTTCCCATTGGTAGTGTGCAGAGTAGCTGCCTTTACCAAATATGCTAGAACACAGGTGTAAAGTCTCTATGTAGGTGACAGCTCCACTTCTCCATGTTCAATGATTTGTGTAAGTGTTGTCTTCAGCAATAACGCCTAGCTGTTACTCATGGATGGCAAGCCATAATCTTGGCAACAGTCTGTATTTGAGGGGAAGGGATTCCCATGAGACCCCTTTGACCCAACAAGTAGATTATATGTAACCCATTCCTAGTTCATTTAGTGACAAGAGAAGTCAAGCTGGGATGCTGGCACCCCCATTGTTTGACAATTATTTGGCTATTTCATTTAGATCATGTTCATAGATGTATATATTTTAGGAAACTTCTACAATATTAAGTTTCATATTGTCTTGTAAAATGCCCTTGATTTTAGCTGTGTCTTTCTATATTCTTTCCCACAACACTCCTCCGAGCCCCCTTGCCACTTGATCCTCTGATTTCTACACCTACTCATCCATAATTATCTATTCTGTTTCTTTTTCCTATGGAAGTCTATTTGTTCCCTAAAGTTCTTACTCTCTTCCTACTCTTTGTGGTTCTATGGAATACTAGTAATGATTGACTTAGCAGATAGTATCCACACATAACCAAAAACATACCATATTTGTCTTCCTAGCTCTGAGTTACTTCACTCGGGATGTTGTTCTTTCAATTCCATCCATTTACCTCCAAATTTAGTCATGTCATTTTTTTTAATGGCCGAGTATTACTCCATTGTGTATGTATATTACATTTTCTTCATCCATTTTTCTTTTGAGAGACATCTAGGCTGGTTCTAATTTCTGACTAGTATTAATAATACTGCTATAAACATTGTTTGTCCACTGTTTCTGTAGTAAGAAGCACCCTTCAGGTTTATGGCCAAGACAGGTATAGCTGGATAATAAGACACATCAATTCCCATCTTCCTGAGAAAACCTCTACACTGTTTTCCATATTGGCTCTACAAGTTTGCACTCCCACCAGAAATAGAAGAGTGCCCCCCTTATTCCACATGCTCACCAGCATAGGTCATCATTTGTTATATTGATATTAACCATCCTGACAAGTGTAAGATGGAATCACCTAGTAGTTTTGATTTGCATCTCCCTAATGTCTAAGAATGTTGAACATTTCTTTGTTTCTCAGCCATTTGAGTTTCCTCTACCAAGAATTATCTGTTTGGGTTCATACCCCACTTTTAATTAGTTTATTTGTTTTCTTAATATGCAAAGGTTTTGTTTATTGGCTTTTGTTGTTCTTTGTATATTTTGGATATTTGGTTCTATCAGATATGAAGTTGCTGTTTTCCATTCTATTGGCTGATACTTTGTCTAAATGATGGTACAGAAACATTTCAATGTTATGAGGTCCTACTTACTGATTGTTGATCTTAGTTCCTGTTCTAATGGTGATCCATTCAAAATGACTTTTCCTGCCCTAATAAATTCAAAGCTATTCCTCGCTTTCTCATGTATGTGGTTCAGTGTATTTCATATTACATTTAGTTCTTTGATTTATTCAGAGTTAAATTTTATGTGGTGAGAAGTATTGACCTATTTGTATTCTTCTACATGCAGATACCAGTTTTCAATTTGTCGAAGATGTATACTTCTTTCCAGTATGTTTTGTTGATTTCTTCACTATAATTAGGGTGTCCATAGGTGTTTAATTTTATGTCTGTGTCTTCTGTTTAATTTCATTGATGATTGTTCCTTTTTCTGCCAATACCATGCTTTTGCTGTTGTTATTATAGCTCTATAGTACAATTTTTGATGCCAAGATTGGTGACACCTCCAGATCTTTTGTTATTTTGTTATTATGATTGTATTACCTATTATGTTGTTTGGGGGATGTGTGTGTGTGTGTGTGTGTGTGTGTGTGTGTGTGTGTGTGTCTGTGTCTGTGTGAAGCTAAAATGGTCTTTTATCTGTCAAGATATTATGTCAAAATTTTGATGGGGGTTTAACTGAATTGTAGGTTAATTTTGGTAAGATGGTCATTTTTATTGTAGAAATCCCACCAAATCTTGGTCAGGGAAATATTTCCATCTTCTGATATCCTCTTCACATTCTTTTTTAAATGTTTTAAAGATCTTATACAACTCTTTCACTTGCTTACTTAGAGTTTACCCAGGATATTGTATATTATTTGTCTATTATGAAAGGTGCAGTTTCCCTGATTTCTTTCTCAAACTTTCTTATTTGTATATAGAAAGGCTACTGATTTCTGTGAGTTAATTTTGTATCCAGCTACTTCATTTGTTTATTATGTGAAACTATGAAATTGCATCGTCAGGAACTACCTCTATTCTATTCTATTCTATTCTATTCTATTCTATTCTATTCTATTCTATTCTATTCTATTCTATTCTATTCTATTCTGTAACATAAAAAAGCAGAATAGAGAGAAACCAAAGGCATTACAGAGCATCACACTATGGGTAACAGGAAATGAAAACAAGGCCACAGTAAAGACTTCCACTCATAAAACCAGTTTGGAAAATATAATACATATCTATGACTTGGTCAAATTACTTTTGGTAGAATTTTTTCTCCTATCCCTTTCTCTTTCTGTGCCAGCTACTCCAGGAAAACACTGGATCTGTCAAATGAATGTTCTTTAAGTAAAAGGAATTCTAAATAAGAGTTGCTTAAACCAATGAAGATATGTCATTGATGTCTTATAAGAAATCTGAAGATTAACAATGACTAGTATTATTTACTCTTTTGTGTTATTCCAACATTACACCCACAGAAGTTGAACATTATACCCAGCCTTCTATTGTCTTTATTTACTAAGCTATATTTACTACATTCCAGAGAAGAACACTAGAATAGCTCTAGGGAGGGTGACATAGAGGGATAAACATTTGACATTACATCAACAAATTCAAAGCATCCCTGTAAGTTCCACAGCCAGGCATAATTTGCTGCACAGAAGGGGGTCAGTGGGTTAAAGCCACAAATAAACAAAATGGAAGTACAAAAGAAGAACTTTGCTGGCCAGAAAGCATATCACCAATTGCTAAAACACTTCATTGTATCCTGCAACACTTATTGGGCTATGAGTTTTACTGGAAAGTGTAACTTTAGTGGAAAGTTATATTAAAGTATATAACAAACTTGTATTGTACCTCTCTTGAAATTAATCATTCTTCCTCCCATGTAATGAGCAGACATTACCACAATTCGACTCCTCTAGAATGACTAGACATATCCCTTTCCTTGCTGCTTCCTCAATTTACTATAGCTAGGTAGGAAAGTTGACTTAGGTTCTGCTTCTGAATAGTGTCACAAGTCATATGTTCACCTTTTCTCTGCCACACTAATATGGAAACAGAACCAGCTTGTAATACAACATTAGAGAAGATGAAGGGAGCCACAAAACTAACTAAAGTCTTTTCTTCTTTCTTATCTTTATAATTCTTAAACATATTTTAATATGTATTTTATGTGTTGTGGTATTTTACTCGCATGTATGTAGATATATCACGTATGTGCCATAATCCCACAAAGACCAAAAGAGGTTGCTGGTTCCCTGTAACTAGAGTCTCAGACAGTTGTTATCTACCATGTAGGTGCTGGGAACTGAACCTGATCCTCTGCTAAAGCAACAGGTTCACCTATGCTGTATGCAATGACCCCAACACCCTTTATGTTATTTGTGTTTATTTATGTCCTTACGTACATGGGATGCATGTGCTGCTGCTTACAGAGACTAGAAGAGAACATCAAATCCTGTGGAGCTGTAATGACATGTGATTGTGAGTCATCCAACATATCTGCTGAGAATTGTGCCTAGGTCCTCTACAGAGCCCTAAGTATTTTTAAGAGCTGATCTCTCTCTCTCTCTCTCTCTCTCTCTCTCTCTCTCTCTCTCTCTCTATCTATCTATCTCTATCTCTCTGTGTGTGTATGTGTCCACTATTATCTTTATTATTATGATATGTGGAGAAATCTATAAATAGCAACAAGTAAGCAAGCCTCAAAAATCTTCATGCATAATATCCAAAATAAAAGAAACCCCCATCAAACCTCTGTTTCTAAAATGTCAGTTATATCCCTGAAGTAATTGGTCACATTAATGAAAATATAGTTCTAACCCTAGGACTTCCTGCTTCAGTCTCCAGCACCATAAAAAAATATGTTACATGATAACAATAACAATTTTAAATTATTATACATCAAGTTTTTAGTTATATACTACGATTCTAAAATGGTATTTGCTAAAATTGAATTATTTCTGTTTATAAATAACAGGGAAAATCAGTTTTATATTCTACTTTGTTATCTTTCCCCTGCTTATAGAAATCATTAAGAGTCTTAATTGCAAGCAACAGCCAGATGAGGTAAAAACCAAGATTCATTTCCTCCAGATTCTCCAGATGTGTTGAGTATAGACTTTTGTAGTAGGATCTGATGATTTTTTTAATTTCCTCACATTCTGTTGTTATATCTCCCTTTTCATTTCTACTTTGTTGGTTTGAAATCTGTCTCTGTGCCCTTTGGTAAGTCTGGCTAGGGGTTTATCTATCTTGTTGATTTTCTCAAAGAACCAGGTCTTGGTTTTGTTGATTCTTTGTATGGTTCTCTTTGTTTCAACTTGATTGATTTCAGCCCTGAGTTTGATGATTTCCTGTCTTCTACTCCTCCTGGGTGAAATAGCTTCTTTTTGTTCCAGAGCTTTCAGGTGTGCCATTTAGTTGCTAGTATATGTTCTCTCCTATTTCTTTTTGGAGGCACTCAGGGCTATGAGTTTTCCTCTTAACACTGCTTTCATTGAGTACCATAGATTTGGGTAGGTTGTGCCTTCATTTTCATTAAATTCTAAAAAGTCTTTGATTTCTTTCTTTATTTCTTCCTTGACTAAGGTATCATTGAGTAGAATATTGTTCAGTCTCCATGTATATGAGGCTAGACAGATACCAAGTACCAAAATTAAATCAGGATCAAATAGATCACCTAAACAGTCCCATAACCCCCAAAGAAATAGAAGAGGTCATAGAAAGTCTTCCAACCAAAAAAATCACAGGACCAGATGGTTTTAATGCAGAATTCTATCAGACCTTCAAAGAAGACCTAATACCAATACTCTTCAAATTATTCCACAAAATAGAAACAGAAGGAACACTACCTAACTCATTCTATGAAACCATAAATGCCCTGATACCAAAACCATACAAAGACCCAACTAAGAAAGAGAACTTCAGACCAATCTCCCTTAGAAACATCGAAGCAAAAATACTCAATAAAATTCTTGCCAATTGAATCCAAGAACACATCAAAATGATCATTCACCATGATCAAGTTGGCTTCATCCCAGGGATGCAGGGATGGTTCAATATATGGATATCCATCAACTTAATCCACTACATAAACAAACTCAAAGAAAAAATACCACATGGTCATCTCATTGGATGCTGAAAAAGCATTTGACAAAATTCAGCATCCTTTCATGCTAAACGTCTAAGAAAGAACAGGAATTCAATGCCCGTACCTAAACATAGTAAATGCAATTTACAGCAGACCAGTAGCCAACATCAAAGTAAATGTAGAGAAACTTGAAACAATCCCACTAAAATCAGGGACTAGACAAGGCTGCCCACTCTCACCATATCTCTTCAATATAGTACTTGAGGTACTAGCTAGAGCAATTCGAAAACATAAGGAAGTCAAAGGGATACAAGTTGGAAAGGAAGAAGTCAAACTATCACTATTCGCAGATGATATGATAGTATACTTAAGTCACCCAAAATATTCCACCAGAGAACTCATACAACTGATAAACAACTTCAGCAAAGTGGTTGGTTATAAAATCAACTCAAGCAAATCCATAGCCTTCCTATACACAAAGGATAAGCAGGCCAAGAAAGAAATTAGGGAAATGACACCCTTTACAATAGCCACAAACAATATAAAGTACCTTGGTGTGACTTTAACCAAACAAGTGAAAGATTTATATGACAAAAACGTCAGGTCTCTGAAGAAGGAAATTGAAGAAGACCTCAGAAAATGGAAAAATCTTCCATGCTCATGGGTTGGCAGGATTAGTATAGTTAAAATGGCAATCTTGCCAAAAGCAATCTACAGATTCAACCAATCCCCATCAAAATCCCAACTCAGTTCTTCATAGAGTTAGAAAGAGCAATTCTCAAATTCATCTGGAATAACAAAAACCCAGGATAGCTAAAACTATCATCAACAGTAAAAGAACTTCTGGGGGAATCAGTATCCCAGACTTCAAGCAATATTACAGAGGAGTAGTGTTAAAAACTGCATGGTATTGGTACAGTGACAGAGAGGTGGATCAATGGAATAAGATTGAAGACCCAGAATTGAACCCACACATATATGGCCAATTGATCTTCAACAAAGGAGCTGAAAACATCCAGTGGAGAAAAGATAGCCTTTTCAACAAATGGAGCTGGCTCAACTGGAGGTCAACATGCAGAAAAATGAGAAATGATCCACTCTTATCTCCTTGTACTAAGCTCAACTCCAAGTGGATCAAGGACCTCCACATAAAACCAGACACACTAAAACTAATAGAAAAGAAACTGGGGAAGATCCTTGAGGACATTGGCTCAGGGGGAAAATTCCTGAACAGAACACCAATTGCTTATGCTCTAAGATCAAGAGTAGGCAAATGGGACCTCATAAAATTACAAAGTTTCTGTAAGGCAAAAGACACTGTCAAAAGGACAAATCGGCAACCAACAAATTGGGAAAAGATCTTTACCAACCACACATCTGACAGAGGGCTAATATCCAATGTATACAAAGATCTCAAGAAGTTAGACCCAAAAAAACCAAATAACCCTATCAAAAAATGGGGTACAAGAGCTAAACAAAGATTTTCAGCTGAAGAAATTCAGATGGCTGAGAAACACCTAAAAAAATGTTTAACATCATTAGTCATTAGAGAAATGCAAATCAAAACAACCCTGAGATTTTACCTCACACCAGTCAGGCTAAGATTAAAATCTCAGGAGACAGCAGGTGTTGGGGAGGATGTGAAGAAAGAAGAACACTCCTCCACTGCTGGTGGGACTGCAAGCTGGTACAACCACTCTGGAAATCAGTCTGGTGGTTCCTCAGAAAACTGGACATGATACTTCCGGAGGACCCAGCCATACCACTCCTGGGCATATACCCAGAAGATTCCCCAGCATGCAATAAGGATACATGCTCCACTATGGTCATAGCAGCCTTATTTATAATAGCCAGAAGCTAGAAAGAACTCAGATGTCCCTCAACGGAGGAATGGATACAAAAAAATGTGGTATATATAAACAATGGAGTACTATTCAGCCATTAGAAACAATGAATTCATGAAATTCTTAGACAAATGGATGGAGCTGGAGAACATCATAGGAAGTGAGGTAACCCAGTCTCAAAAAAATACCCATGGTATGCAGTCACTGATAAGTGGATATTAGCCTAGAATCTTGGAACACCAAAGACACAATCCACATATCAAATGATATCCGACAAGAAGGAAGGAGGGGACACTGGTGCTGGAAAGGATCAAAGCATCAGTGTAGGGGAATACCAGAACAGGGAAGTGGGAAGGGGTGGATGGGGGAATAGGGGGAGGTAAACAGGGGGAAACAGGAGGGCATGTGGGACCTTTGGGGGATGGGGGATCAGAAAAAGGGAAATGAAATGTAAATATAGAATATATCCAATAAAAAAAAAACAAACAAGATTCAGAGCAGCATCAGCAGGGGGCCCTTTAGCCTCCTTTTGTTTCTCTCAAATGCAGAGTAGCTACAGAAGACAATATATGGGGATTCTCAGAGCTGAAGGAATATGAATTCCCAATGTGAGAAACAGAAGGAGTTTGCAAGAATCAAAGAACAGTTCCACCCACTTGCCTAAGAATTTCATAAAATCAATGATTTTAATAACTGAGTAGTATTCCATAGTATAAATATATCACATTTTCTGTATCCATTCTTCTATTGAGGGACATCTGGGTTCTTTCCAGCTTCCGGCTATTATAAATAGGACTGCTATGAACATAGTGGAGCATGTATCCTTATTACATGCTGGGGAATTCTCTGGGCATATGCCCAGGAGTGGTATGGCAGGGTCCTCCAGTAGTATCATTCCCAGTTTTCTGAGGAACCTCCAGACTGATTTCCAGAGTGGTTGTACCAGCTTGCAACCCCACCAGCAGTGGAGGAGTGCTCCTCTTTCTCCACATCCTCACCAGCACCTGTTTTCTTCTGAGTTTTTGATCTTAGCCATTCTGACTGGTGTGAGGTGAAATCTCAGGGTTGTTTTGATTTGAATTTCCCTGATGACTAAGGATGTCGAACATTTCTTTAGGTGCTTCTCAGCCATTCAATATTCCTCAAGTGAAAATTCTTTGTTTAGCTCTGTACCCCATTTTTAATAGGGTTATTTGACTCTCTGGCGTCTACCTTCTTGATTTCTTTGTATAACTTGGATATTAACCCTCTGTTGGATGTCACACTTAGTGAAGTGACCCAATCACAAAAGAGCACATATGATATGCACTCACTGATAAGCAGATATTAGCCCAGAAGCTCAGAATACCCATGAAACAATTCACATATCAAATGATGCCCAAGAAGAAGAAAGGAGAGGGCCCTGGTCCTGGAAAGGCTCAGTGCAGCAGTGTAGGGGAATACCAGGATAGGGAAGTGGGAAGGGTTGGATTGGGGGACTGGGGGAGGGCAGAGGGCTTATGGGACTTTCATGGAAGGGAGATCCAGGAAAGGGGAAATCATTTGAAATGTAAATAAAGAATATATTGCATAACAAAAAAAGAATCAAAGAACAGCCAGAGGTTGGTGAGAAAAACAAGAATGTAGGGAAGGTGATGGAGAAGGGAAGAGGAGGGTGGGACCACACCTTGTGGGATGCAATCAAGAGGCTGCATGGGTTCTGAATGTGCTTGAGGAGACTTTGAAGGATTATAACTAACATGTTCATTCTAAACTCTCTTGAAGATAACCTTTGTTTTTGAAAAGAATAAAGTACGTGAACATGTGTTGTACTCTTTCATAAATTATAGGTGACTCATCATTGTAGATCCAGAATGATAGGGATGAACTCACAGAATGTGTCATTCTGAATATGCTAAACAAGTATAAATTAAACTTTTCTTTGTAATGAATAGGATATGAAGGGTATGAGAAGAAAAATCCCAAAAGCTTATTTAACAGGTGGTAAGGCACCTGAGTTACTGATTTCTTCATTTTTCAAAATGAGGGGATCTGGGGAATACATATCTTTGGGGATAAAGGTAAATATTAAAAGAGACAATAGTTGAATTCTATTATGTACATAATAAGTCCACTACATCTGTCAGATAACGAGACATGGACACCAGGTAGAAACATACAAGTCCAGAGCACATGGAAAATTTGATACTGGAAATTAATATATGGAAGTCACCAAAAAAAAAGAGTATTTTAGCCTAAAGGGACTTAATTAGATATTGTCAGAGTAGAGATAGGAGCTATGATGGGATTGAGGCTTAAATGCCCATATGCTTGGAATGTATACACCAAGGAAGATAAGAGCGACAGGGAAATGGCAAGAAGTAGGAGCTCATAGATTCATAATGAAGGTAAAATGCTCTAAGACCAAGTGGAGCAATTAGTTCTCTTATGATGCAGACTCAAGCCTAGCATAAAGCTGCTCTGGGTGTGGGGCTCCACCCAGCAGTCCATGGATGCAGAGAGCCACAGCCAAACATTAGATGGAGATCAGAAGTCTCTCGGAAGAGGTTGTTGAAGGATTGAGAGACCCAAAGAGGACAGGGACTCCACAGAAAGACTAACAGAGTCAACTAGCATTGACTGTTGGGGGAGTCCCAGAAATTGAACTGTCAAACAGAGCAAGCATGGGCTGGACCTAGCCCTCCCCCTTCCTGCACATATGCAGTGCCTCTTGGTCGTCAGCAGGTCCCCCAACAACTGGATAGGCGCTGGCCCTAAATCTGTTGCCTGCCCATGGATCTAGCTCCCCTAACTTGGCCTCCTTGCCTGCCCTCAGTGGGAAAAGATGTTCCAAGTCCTGCAGGGACTCAATGAGTTGTGGGTAGGGGAGGATAATCAAGGTGTAGCTCCCCCTTCTGAGAGGAGAAGGGGAAGGGGAAGTTAGGGGAGTATCTGTGTGAGGATGTACTGGTAGGAGAAGGGGGCTGATGTTTGATATAAAGTGAATGAATAAATAAATAAATAATAAAAATGCATAAAACAAAAAATAATATGGTCATGAAGCAGAATGGGAAGTCTTCAGTTTGAAAGATGGACGACCTTGGCAACAGCATCCATTCTGATGTAGTGATGACATATGCCTCAAGGGAAGAAACAAATAAGAAGATGGTAAGTGAAAACATGTAAAATATTTTGTGCAGTTAGAAATAGTTTTTTGATAGAGTCATGGGCCAAAGAGATGTAGGACATTTTCACATTTTTTTAAATTAATTTTGTTGTATACTTGTATACAGATACTTTGGTAGAGAAGAAAATATCCATTAGCCTGTGAGGAAGACCACAATAATTCACTTCCCACCCCCATGAGCTACCCTACATTGGGGCTTTGACAGTCTCCTCCTCATTAAGGTGTGAGGTTTGTATTCCATCCTCATAAGTCTCTGCAGTTTATGATCCATCCTAAATCAAAAGGACCAGAAAATAGACTCTGTGTGATGTATCTTGCTGTTCTGAGATGAGGACAGGAATGGCAATGCAATTTGCTCCCTCGTTCCTGGGGCACTCCCACTGTGCAGTGCTAAACTGCTTTGTGAACAATGATCCTGCCATGAAGCCACTGTGCTTTGAGAAAGCCCCAAACAACCTTGCAGAGGTGCAACAGAGGATAGTTCTGAGACTCTGTGAGCACTTCTTTTACTTTTCTGAGCTCAAGAGATTATCTAACTACATCACGTGAGGATCTTGTGTTAGCACCTGCTACCTGATCACTTCCTAAACACCTGGATCCTAGGGGTGATGAAATGTCTTCGGGAAAATGCACATTTAGGCATAGCTTATTATTAAAGCCACTGCAGCTATAGCAAACAAAGAGAAACGGGGAAATTGCAAGGGGGACTTTTACACAACTTTACACTACTCTCCAAAGGTAACGATCATCCGTGATAGAAAGCTAATAGGCCAGCTGCAAACAGCTGGTGAACATCAGAGTCATCAGATGACATCTGCTTTCTTCTATTTCTCTTTGCTATATAGAGTCATCAAAGAATAGGAAAGTAAAAGAATGCTAAATCATCAAGGAAGATAAAGTGTAAAATGATACTTGAAGAATGTAGATGGTGAATTGAGTAGGGAACCAGCCTTGGGTGGCTTGGCCAGCCTGAAGAAATGCTTAATGCTTCTCATTATGCTTTGAAGTAGGCCAGTGAGTGCACTTGAGAGACTTTGATTTTCCCTCAGCTCTTCTACACGCTAAGACACAGGTAAATCTAGAACAAAGGTATAACAAGAATTGATTGTTCACCTGGAAATATAGACAAAGAACATGGCAAGATACTTTAAAGGATTTCAAGGGAACAGTCACAGTAAAGCAAAGTAATGAATGCAGTATATCTGAATAAGAAGAAAAATGAAGATCCATGTAGCTAATACTAGTATATGGAACCCTAGCTAGGGAAGAAATATGTATATTATAAAGCATTAGAGAAGCATAGTAGCATATTTGAGTCACAGCATTTGGTGCTGTAGAACAAGGTTTTGTGGAGATTACCATTTGATAACACAAAATAAGGGTATGCAGTTCAAAAGTAGTGGAAAGCACATAATCTTTGAATATTGTGCAGTTAAATAACTACAGGTCCAATATTTTAGATTACATGGATGTTTCAGATAGTAAAGAAAATAATAACACAGTGAATTCAATTGTTTAACACCCCCTGGGAATTAGCAGTTATGACAGTGGCTTTGCAATGAGCACTGAGAGATGTATAGCATCTACAATCATGTGCCTCAAATGAACAAGAAGCCATAACATACATACTAAAGTGAGAAAGACAAACATCTTAAAAAACTATGAAAAATAGTTATAGTATGCCATCTCTGGTCTTCCCTAGCACAAAAAAAAAAGATGTAAATAAGATGATATCTGAAATTTCTTTAGCATAAATGATAATGAAGGGTTTGGCAGATGGCTTCCGTTGATAAAGTGATTGTACCTTTACAAGAAGAAGCACCTGAGTTTTTTTTCCTTGAAATTCATATAAAAAAATAGTGTGTGCACTTGTATACACTTGTAATCTCAGTGCTGGAGAAGCAGAACCAAGATGATACATAGAACTCACTGGCCAGCCGTGTTTGTGTGTGTGTGTGTGTGTGTGTGTGTGTGTGTGTATGTATAAAGAAAAAAGACATCCGATGTTGATCTCTGACACACACACATTCACACATGCATGAACACATTCACACATGCATATAATATATACACAATAAAGGATGGAAAAAGCAAGAGAGTCGGAGAGAGAAAGGAAAAGAGGGAGGGAGGAAGGGAATGAGGAAGGGAGGGAGGGAAGGATGGAGGGAGGACAGAAGAAAGACAGGAAGGAGAAATTTTCCACTTCCAATATTGCTCCCTCTCTGTTTCCATATCAACTACATTCTGTTATTCTCACACCCTTAAAGCAATCTAAGGTCACTGTTCCTTTTTTAGTTTCTGAGATTCCACAGGGGTTGAACACATAAAAATATATTAAAAATATATTAACATATATTTCTGGGCCCAAGTTACCACCCCTACCCTAAGACCCAGGAAATGTCACCGAGTGATGGGCAGAAAGCATGAGCAACTGTAAACAGGGAAAGGGAGGGGAACCGCTATCTTTGAGTCGACGCCCAGTTCATGCAGTTATGTTCCACACATCTACCACTGCCAGCATTGGGAATGCACCAGAGCAAGCCTGCCAGTGACAGTCTTCACTTCAAGGGGGAGACTAACTCCTCCCTGTGATGACTGAAAAATTCTGGAGAAATAGTCATTATCTTCAGTGGTGTGGTCCAGTGAGGGACACACTGGGCTCCCCTGAGTAGTTCAATATCCGTGGTCATGCAGACTACCCTGGTTAAACTCCACAGGATGCAAAACAAAAGAAAACGGGGTGGATGTGGAAGAGAACTTGTAGAGGGCAGGAGAGGCTACAGTAGGAGTGGGGATGAGGTGAGCATGGGTGAGACATCAGAGGAATCAGAATGAATGTTGTACAAGCTTTACATTGTCGAGGAACAAATTCAAACTCTACGTTAAAAAAGATCAAGTGGAAATGACACCTCAATAGAAAAGATACAAAATTGTGGACAATTGTATATTGTGGACAACACAGTTAAAGATTTGAAAGGCAGAGAATTTTCAGACTGGGAAATACGCAATACCCAGTGGAAGTAAAAATCTTGATAGGATTATTTAGTCCAGGTATTCTGAACTTGAGTTTGTGATCAAGATAGAACAGTATGTCATTAACACTGATGTGTCATGGGCTATATATTAGATATATAGCCTCTTTCATGTGTTTGGGTTTTATGTTATATTATGTTATGTATGTTATGTATGTTATGTTATGTTATGTTATGTTATGTTACGTTACGTTACGTTACGTTATGTTATATAGTGTTGTGCTGTGTTGTGTTATATTGTGTTTTGTTGTGTTATGTTAGTTATGTTTTGTGGGTTACTGATCAAGATGGGGTTTTTCTGTGTAGGCTTAACTGTCTGAGAGTTCATGCTATAGATTAAACCAGTGTCGTACTCAGAGATCTGCCTCCCTATGTCTCCCAAGTACTGTGATTAAAGGCATGTGCCACCACCACCCGGCTATCTTGTGTTTGTTTGTTTGTTTTTTTGTTTGTTTAATCACTGTGTGATACTAAGAAGAGAAGTAGTGATTCAGGACAGCTGGTGAGTCTTATCTAAAGCATATGAATTTCTGGCTTTTCCTAAAATTTTACTTGATCATTATTAAGGCTTGAGACATAAAATCTTACCAGAGGGACAATTATTTGGAACTCGATGAGATGCTGATGCAAGTGGTATTGTCAAAATATGAGAAACAATCTTTCTACAGGTAAATGGAGCTTTAGGCCTAAACCAAATAGTAGTAACAGTCAGGACAGTGGATAGTTATATTAGCTTTGAATGGGAAAAGTATTTCTGTTTTTGAAGTAAAGTGTTATTAAGATAAGACTTTACTATTAAGCAGTGAAAATTCTTACTTCTTATAAAAGTGCTGGTTAATTCTGCCTGAAACAAGGTGGGGACTGAATATAAATCTGAGGGATTAAATAAAGGTTTGGAATTGCTGTGAGGTATTTAATAGAATAAAGAAAATGTCAAGTGTTCTGAAGAGTCAAGCATGAATGTATAGATAGAAGGAATTATGGTTCCTGGTACTCTATGATAGACATAAAATGGTAACATGAAAAGTATCTGATTTATAGTTTTAAAAGGCAATAATTCATAGTTTATATCTTTCAAATAACTCTAAATCATGAGGTTGCCTTCTACCTTCTGGATTTGTGGGGCTGAAATATCACTATGATGCTTGATATTCTAGAATATGAGTTCCCGAGGTCAAGGAAGGTATCTTGCCCATCCTCTGATAGAAGCACCTCAGCACCTCATGCCCAATTCGCATACTTAAGTACTGAATAAAAATGCAGCTATTCGTATTAGCATGTGACATTGGGGCGGGAGGTGATAAGCACTCGTGATAGATACATGACCATAAACTAGATGTTTTGTGTTGTGGAGATTTCATGGTGTTCTGCTTATTACATATATGAGTTACATATGTGTACGTATACACATGTTTTTATTAAGATATCATCTAGCTACTAATCTAAGAGTAGTAGTGTTAATTATTGCTTGCTTGTCTCTTCTCCTTGATATGAAGGGAAAATGGTATTTCTGGCATTCTCTTAAAAAAAAAAAAAGAAAAACTATTACACTATAATATGTTAATTCCCAGGAATTACATAATGTGCTGTAAATACATACAGCAGACAATTCCAAGGGAAAAAAAATAATTGCTTTTATGTGGTAACATCAGGACCGCAATGAAAGGTGCAGGTTAAAAATGGATTCTTTTCATTAGGACCACACAACAGGAGTTGACAGTTACCCAAACTGAAAAGAAGACTAATGAATTTAGAAAAAAAAATGTAAAGGGGCAGCTTCTCTAATTTTTACTATGAATGTTTAGGAAAAATAATTATAAATAAAATGCTCCATATATTCTAACCAATTAGACGAGGCAGCTCCTCAAGACCTTGATTTCAAATACTCAAACTTTAGTTCGTGACCAGATTGAAGAGGAGACAAACCAACAAAACCGAGACATTTTGTTTTGATTGTTGCGGTCACTTAAACTCCATCTGGTAAACAAGACTGTGAATCTTAATCACTGTGCAATAGAAGAAACCTCCAAGAGTAAGTAGGGTAAATTAAAATTTATGTAAACACAATAGAAGATAATTAAAGAAAATAGTAGAAAATAATAATTAAAACCATAAAATGCAACTGTCCCTGTTCGAGGGAGGAGGCTGTCACTCAGGACCGGACAGATTTCTACTTAAAGCCATGCACTTATTTGCCTGATGCTCTATCACTCTATGGCATCAAGGCATGTGCTTCAAAATAAAGTACAGTTGTGTCAGTCATTCAGAGGTTTTGACTAAACAAGGCTAAACATCTGCATATTTGGATAGATGCCTGGCTCTCTAATTCACTAGCAGGGGATGCTCCATTAGCTGTTATCCTAAGCACCAAAAACATTGATTCATTATGCGTATCAGATATCCTGTACTTGTTTAGGTTGCATTTATCTTATCATCTAAGATTATGTTGATTTTATTTAGATTACATCCAAATAAAGGATAATTAAACTTGTATGTGACAGGAAAGAATCTACTGTTGGATGAGTCTGCAAAAATGGAGATAACTCCCTGGATAACCTTCAAGGTCCAGGGAGGACTGTGTGTGCAAGTCAAACTTCTCTCACTATACAGCTTCTTGAGAAAGTGGTGCTGTTTGTCAGGTCATGTTATGCCTCAGTTTCCTCAGCCATAGAGCAAGTTTAAAATACCTTGTTTAACATCTTTCTAGATATACTGACAAGACAAATGACTAACTATGGCTTACAAGTTCAGACTCTGGAGTCAAACCCATCTGCCTTGGATTGTAATTAAAACAGTCATTAGAACACCAATAGCTTATGCGCTAAGATCAAGAATTGACAAATGGGACCTCATAAAATTACAAAGTTTCTGTAAGGCAAAGGACACTGTCAAGTGGACAAATCGGCAACCAACAAATTGGGAAAGGATCTTCACCAACCCTACATCCGACAGAGTCCTAATATCCAATATATACAAAGAACTCAAGAAGTTAAACTCCAGAGAGTCAAACGACCCTATTAAAAAATGGGGTACAGAGATAAACAAAGAATTTTCACCTGAAGAAATTCGGTGGCTGAGAAGCATCTTAAGAAATGTTCAGGTCAGTCTCTTGCCTTCACCCAGAGCCAGAGCAGCTCCGAGAGAGGTCTGTGCACCAACAGTTCTGCGGCTGTCTCCTACCACTGGGGGCCAGCTTGCTAGGCTTGCAGCGAGGCCACCATCTTGCCTCAGGTCACTGCGGACAGCTGGCAGCTGGGGCCAGGTGCATGGACAGAGTCCTAGCCTAACATGCACTACCCTATCAGGCCCTTGGCTGCACTCAGAGCCAGATCAGCTCGGTGGGCGGTCTCTGCGCCTATGCACATGGGAACCAACCTGCTCATAGGTCTGTGCCTGGAGTACAGTCAGAGGCAAACATCTTGACTCAGGGCACCACAGATGGCTAACCAGACAGAGCCCTGTGGACTGAGAGTGCCACCATCTAGGTTCCAGCAGTCCAACTAGGGAACCTCCAGTCCTGCAGGGAATCCCGCAGTTAGACAGAGCCCTGAGACCTGCCACCATCTTGGAGCTGGTGGCCTGAACAGGGCACCATAGACAACCAACAGAGGAGCCCATGTCACCATAAAGATCTAACAGAGGAGGCCAGATCGGAGGGAAAAAAAAAGATCTGATTGTTAAGAGCTGGCAACTAGGCAGGCCAGAAGGAGACGGCGGGAGGCCAATTGCGTGTCCAGCAGCAAGCTGGGGGAAGACTTGGGTTTGACCCAGCAGACCTGAGGAGGTAATTCGGAGCCCAGGAGTGGAAACCTTCTGGTCTCCACCTCAGGAGCACGGATGCCCTCTATGACAGCAGCGCCAAATGCCAGGCTCAAAGGAGCTTCAAACACCAACCAGTAACAACAAGACCAACTAACTCCAGAGATAAACAGATGGCAAAAGGCAAACGTAGGAATGTTACTAACAGAAATCAAGGCAATATGGCAGCATCTGAACCCAATTCGCCAACCAAAGCAAGACCTGGATACACCAACACACCAGAAAAACAAGAGTTGGATTTAAAAGCACTGGTCATGATGCTCCTAGAGGAACACAAAAAGACATAAACAAATCTCTTAAAGAAATGCAGGGGAACATGAATAGGGTAGAAGCACTTACAATGCAAACACAAAAATTACTTAAAGAATTCCAGGAGAATATGGATCAATAGACAGAAACCAATAAACCCTTAGCCAGAATTACCAAAGGGCACAGAGACAGTAATCAAATTAACAAAATTAGAAATGAAAAGGGAGATATAACAACAGAAACTGAGGAAATGCAAAAAATCATCAGATCCAACTGCAAAAGGCTATACTCACCACAACTGGAGAATCTGGAGGAAATGGACAATTTTCTAGACAGATACCAAATACCAAAATTAAATCAGGATCAAATAGATCATCTCAACAGTCCCATAACCCCCAAAGAAATAGAAGGGGTCATAGAAATTCTTCCAACAACAACAACAAAAAAAGGCACAGGACCAGATAGTTATATCACTTGGATATAAATATGAGCAGAAATGTATGTGACAATTATTTTGCATAGAAGTAAGTATTTAAGGATATTAAAAATACTATTCCTAAGACTACGTAATTCAGCAAAAATTCAAAGATCAAACTCATCTGTGTCACCAGCACCCAGATCAAGAAACAGAATGTTCCTGGCACCCCAGATGCTCCTCTGAGTTTTCTTCCAGTAACTCTTCCCACAACGATTCTGCTAGTCTCAGTTCAAATGTCATTGACTCATTCTGTCCCTTTGAAATGTCATAAAACATAATCACAGCATTCTTGTATAATACTTCCTTTAATACTTGTTTGTGAGCTCTATTCATGTGCCTATGAGCAGTTGTAATTCTTTTTTATTGGATATTTTATTTATTCACATTTCAAACAATATCACCTTTTGGTTTCCCCTCTGCAAACTCCCTATTCCCCTTCCCCATGCTTCTGTGAGAGTGCTCCCCTACCCACCTGCCCACTCTCCTCTCATCACCCGTGCATTCCCCTACACTGAGGCATCCAGCCTTCATAGGACCAAGGGCCTCTCTGCCCATTGATGTCAGATAAGGCCATCCTCTGCTACATATCCGTGGGTCTCCCCATGTGCACTCTTTGGTTGGTGGTTTAGTCCCTGGGAACTTAGGGGTCTGGTTGGTTGATATTGTTGTTCCTCCTATGGGACTGCAAACCCCTTCAGCTCCTTCAGTCTTTTCCCTAACTTCTCCATTGGGGTCCCCCTGCTCAGTCCAATGGTTAGCTGAGAGCATCCACCTCTGTATTGGTCAGCCTCTGGCAGAGCCTCTCAGCTATATCAGGCTCCTGTCAGCAAAAACTTGTTGGTATCCACAATAGTGTCTGGATTTGGTGTCTGTATATGGGATGGATCCACAGGTGGGGCAATCTCTGGATGGCCTTTCCTTCCGTCTCTGTTCCACTCCTTCTCCCTAATTTTCATTTTGACAAGAGAAATTCTGGATTGATATTTTTGAGATGGGTGGTTAGCCCTATCCCTCAATGGTGGCAGAAGGGGGGGGCTGTTCCTATCCACTGGTTCCTATCCATCCTCTCTACAGGTTCTATCTCCCCTTGGTTGAATATTTCAACTAATGCCAGTTTTAAGTCAACTGAAACGTTTTACAGTATAAGTAGAGCTTCTTCTTGTCCTCTCAATTTCATTTTCCTCTCTGAGCCCTATTGGTCAGCGTGTGCCCCTGATCTAGAGATGAATCGTACCTTTAGAGACATTTCCATACCCAGTTCTCCTAATACCTCAAGATCTCCTGTACTTTCTACAGGCTTTGTATTCTCTACATAAAAGATGTAAAATTTCAAATGAGATTCTTCGTCCATGTATAGATAAAATTGTTAAGCCTTGGCCTTTTACCATCCCCAAATTCTTTTCTTTTCAAGTTTTGATTCATTTTAAATATGCCAAAAATGTCTTGAATTGCTAGCAAAGAAGAAGGTTCTTTTCTGTTCTTTTGAAATAGAAGATAGTGTTCAGATTTCACAGTGGCTTTGTACAAAAGCCTAGTATACTTAGTGATAAAAAATAACCCTTCTAGTCTACTTTGAATGAGAAAATATTTGCACCACATATGTAACCATATTTAAGCAACCTGTATCACATTATTAATTAGCCAATTCTTTTCAGTAAAGAATAAAATCAGTACTTCTGACCTACAAACCTATGATCAAACTTTCAATAGCTAAAAAAAAAACAAAAAACAAAAAAAACCAAAAAACAAAAACAAAAAACCTTTTCATGATATCCATATATGATGTGATCTTTTGGGAAAATTAAAATATTTTGATTCAAGGTATTATTTTGACAACAAAGATTACATTTTCCCTCTACCAAGAATCATTTCTCTGGGAATACTCTATTTTATATTTTCTCTGGAGACTTTTTTTTCAGCTAGCTTTTAAAACAGATGCTGAGCTAGAAACCAATCCAAGAAATAAAGAAAGCCAAGGGGAAAAATAATAATAATAGACAGTTGTACTTGATTGTTTCCCTGATCATGGTATCCTCCTGAGTGACAGGTAATTCATCTTCTGTCAGTTTCCATTGCCTAGAGATCATTCCAAGCATTGTTATCAGCAAAACCTCCACAAAGTGAAGGATTCTCGAACAGAAAACCAGATGTGATGAGGTCAGGCCTTGCATGTGATGGGGTATTTGGGTTAATGATGATTGATACCATATCACATTTCATAAAGCACATACTTGCCAAATCAGGTGTTTTTGCTGTCACAGAGGAGCAGTTGCTGAATGCACTTACAGCAAAGCGCCAAGGTCAAAGACAAAGGAGTGGACAAAAGAGGTCACCGTCCTTAGGAAGGAGGGAAAATAAAACAGTGCACATATCGTAGAGTTGTGTGAAAATCCTTTCAGATATCTGTAATTTGTCTAGAATTTCTAAAACAGGCTAAAATTTCCAAACCTCTGGTAAACATGTTGTTTTGGTGTGCCAGCCTGCTTTGGAGGTATATTATTAACTTCATTCCTGTGGTTTAATACATAAATTTATCTTTGCTAAAATGAGATGATCAGAATCTACATTAAAAGAGTAAAGAATTACCTTTCTTCTAAGACATTTAGATCTTAAGGAAAAGGCATGCAAATACAATTTTATGCCCAATTGTACACAATGTTCCTCTATCGACAGTATACAAAATATAGTGATTTCATCATCACTTCTGTACAAGAACTATATTTTCTTTTATTTTATATGAGAATATACTTTAGGACTAGAAGAGGACAGTTGACAAAGCTTTGCAAAGGATGAACTCTCACGGTTTCTTCTCAAAAAAATAAGTCTTTGAAAACCCTTATTTATACTGTTGTTTTGGGGTTTGGGGTTTTCAAAGGAAAGATAATGAGTGCTTCGGCGTCCCTAAAATAGTCCAGGAAATTGGAACATTAAATTGATTTATTTATAAAGTATAAAAATGCTCACATTTGGCACAGCTACTAACATCATTTCAACTTCTTCAAAGCTAAGTCATATTCCACAGATGTCTGAGTCTACAACTTCTTCCTAATAATCAGTTTGCTTATACTTAGGAGCTATGTAAATAGTAGTAGTAGATTTCTTTTTTTAGCATGAGTGAGGCCCTGGCTCAATCTCGGGTACCATGAAAAAAATAAAGCTGAGAGGAGAATTCATTGTTCAGAATAAATAGGTGTGGTGTGGAAAAGTTGAGCATCACTGTCAACGGTAGATTGAGAAATATCCACCTAATAAAAGGTAGAGGTATCCTTGTGAATTTATGTGCCAACCTGACAATGCCACTGGGCAGACCTTTGGTTAAATGTTCCTTCTGGGCCTGTCTGTGAAGGAGATTAGCATTTGAATTGGAAGACTGAGTAAAGGAGCTAACCCTCTCCAGTGAGGATAGGCATCATGCAGTCAACTGAAACTAGAAAGGAGGAGAGAATTCATTCCTACATTCTCTCCCTCCTTCTATTTATAGACAGGAACATTGGTTTCACCATTGAGTCTTTCAGTTCTTGAACCACAACTAGAGTTCTCATAGACTTCCCATTGTACCTGGCTCAGTGATACACCACTGGCTATCCTAAGGCTTTAGCTTCCACAATCATGGGTATAGACATTCCTTCTCCCTACATCTGTCTCTATCACCAATATTCTCTTGTTGTGGCATATGTTCTTTGAAGAACTCTAAATAATATGAATTTGGGAGGTGAAAATGGTAGCTGTTGACATAAATACCTAAGCATGTGAATGACATTAGAAGTAGGTACTTGGTAGAAGTTAACGTTTTAGGTCAGTGCTGGAAATGTGACCATCAACCGAAGGAAATGAAGGGCATGTTGTTAGAGAAAGAAAAAGGGGGTTTCTTCTAGTAGAACAGCAAAGCTGTGACTGAACTGTAGCTCAGTGTACTGGGGGAAGAAAAACCTGAGAGTCACAATATGTGATATTACTGAAGGACACACACAAACATGTTGAAATGAAGTGTTGGTCTCATTCCCAGTGACTGACCTGAGTGAAGCAGAAGCAGAAAAGTGTTGTAGAAGATATTGTTCAAAAATGAAAAACAGCTGCTAGAATACTGGAAAATTTCTCAACATCATGTTTACAAAAACATCAGGGTGTGGCCCACTGATGATTTTGGAGGACTGGAGTATGAGGAGTAACCCGTGGCCCTCATGAACACTGCGAGAGAAAATTTGAGAAAAAGGGAAGAAAGTGCATGAATGCGAATCTTCCTTCAAGAAGAGATACTCAGGGACTTGAGAAGTGATTTTGAAACCATCATAACTGCCCCTCCCACCACAAACCCAGAGCACACAGGCTGCCTCCACCTTGCTCCAAAGGCTAAGGCTTTGCTCACTTTCTTTATAATCATGAAACATTTCATGTATTTGAAATCTTGAGACAAAGGATTCCAGGCAAGTCAGGAGGAACAGCGACAAGGGAAATGAAACAGAGCTACTAAAGAGAACTGTTCACATCCTTTTAGCAAAGATTGAATTTCACATTTTCAACTTTAAAGTTTGAGGGCAGATGTAATAAAATGTAATAAAAGCACACATACTTATTTATGCCTTGGGTCCTCTCATCGAATCAGGGAAAAACACTTTGTAATATCAAAAGGTTCCACTGGGACAAAGAGATGTCACTACTGGGCACTTGGTTCTGAGGCGGTCAAGTTGCACATAATACCGGGGAAAAGAAAAGAAAAAAAAAAGGAGAAGAAAAAGAAGCAAAATAGCAAAATGTTCTTGAGTCTTAAGATGCAATGACACGTGGCTGTCTAAGTGCTGAACTAGTTTGGAGTGTGTTCCTCCTTTCTCCTCTCTACCGCTAGCATCACTCTATTGGGTTGAGAGTATGTATCTTTTCCTGTGCCTGCCCCATCATTTTACTGGGAATCCTAAAGCTCTTTGCTTTTGCAAGTAATTAATGCTGGAAGAAGACAAAATGGTAGAGTCCAAGTTATGAAGCCTGTACCCTTGTGAGAAGAGAAGACAAGATGAAGATATTGTCTCCTTTCTTTGTAAGGACACAGAGCCAGTAGCCATTTGAAAGATGTATTATGCCAAGAATTTGTTGGCATCATGTGGGACTCTTCACTGTCTCCAGATTATAAGAAAAAAAAGCACATTAACCCACATCGTTTATAGTATTTTTGTTAAAGAGCAACCCAAGCTAAGACCAAAAGAAGAATCCAACAAAGGCAATTGGAACAAACAGTGGTTATTAACCTTCTCCCTAGATAACCAAGAATACATGAAAACTGAGGCACTGGAGACTTCTGAGTTTTCAAGGATGGTATATAGGAATTGCCAATACTTTTGAGACACAAGCTTTAGGCCTATTACCAGGACAGAGAAGTGGGAGGTGGTTGATTGGGGAACAGGCAGAGGGAAGAGGGCTTATGGGACTTATGGGGAGGGAGGAACCGGGAAAGGGGGAATCATTTGGAATGTAAACAAAAACTATAGAAAGAAAAAATTAACCCTTAAAAAGTCTTGGAAACAAATTTAAGCAATTAATGAGTTTGAATGTGAAGATTCTGCCCAGGTAAGTCAAGATGTTCTTCAATGAGGGTAAATGAAGCAGTGTTTGAAAAATTCCATGCATTTCTCCTTTTGGACTTCATGTTTTGGGTGCAAATGTATTAATGACATTCTACACAATACTTCTCTGTTAGTATATAGGAGTACCTGACAAGCAAAATGGTTGACAAATGGTCAATAGAAATAATTCATTCCTTGAGGTAATATAATAATATTGCATCATAGTTACGTTCTGAAGCACAATGGTATTTTGATGGCATGCAGTACTATTTTCTTCAGTTCATGTACAAACATAGATTTCCACACATTTGAATACATATATGCTGTTGAAGTCTGGATGTATTTCCCTATATTAACTTCCCCTGTGGCTCTGCCTCCTCCTATTCATCCCTTTCCTAATCCTAAATAATACCCCTTCTGTTTTGATGTTGTTCTTGTAAATACATGACAGACAGATAGTCAGATGATATAATATTAGTATACATGATGTATATCTATATCAGAGAAAGACAGAGTTCGATTGTTTGTCTTATTCCAGCTTCCAATAGCCTGAGTAGGTCCTCTGGAGATATTTTTAAAGGACATATTCACAGCTAGCACTAGAACTGAAAGTACAAAAAACAACGGCTTTTGAGTCTGTGCTCAAAAATCTCTGATAGACAAGAATCCAAAGTACAAAAGCAGAAAAAAAGAGCACTGCTCATCGTCTTCTGCCAGAGGCATGTGGGGGAGGGGAGGAGATTTTTACTTTTTTATTGCTTAAGGTAAAATTGCTCCCACCTGAGGGTAACATGACAAATGGTGGAAAGGGGTTACTGGGAGGGTAGCCTGAGATCTCTTCCCTTCTGAAGCTTTCTCTTATCACAATGACATCTTTGGTACAATAAAGCAGGCAAGTGTGATGCCTCCACAGGCCACATTTTTCAGAGTATGTGATTTTATTTCTTCCTTCAAATGTATTCTAAGACGTTAGCCTTTGTGAAAGAAGAAGAATTCTGCATAACTGTACAAATTCTAATAGTTTGGTACTTACAGTAGAAATCTAAGCTTAACACATATTGTACCAAGGCATTTGTTTAGCATTCTGGAAAAAAGAAAAAAGAGCATATGATACTCCGTATCAAAGGAACTCGTTCACTGCTTTCAGTAATGGGATCTATGCTAACATAAAGGGAGCTATACATGAGATTCAGAATTCAGGATGAGAAACAAGAACAGGATAGAATTCAACTTTATACTGTTCACAAAAGCATATCTAAACTTCCCAACAATATTCCAGAGGAAGGACTAATTTACATATATGTAAAATATATGGACTATTTTATATCTAAACTAAGAGCCAGAAATATTGCATCACTTATAGATGGTATGCCAGGGTACATATCCAAGTAGGAAATTAAAATTAAAATACCTAAAAAAAAAATTTAAAAACCCTCACTTCCAAAGCAGAACCTTAATGAAAGCCCGATCAAGCCACAAAAGCTTTTAACTTCTAACATTGCTTTACAAACTACAGTTTCTTTTCTATTAAATTAATGATATAAAAAATAAATATACGATCATAAATAACATGATCAAAACCATTAGTTCTATTCTTTTTCTCCTAAAATTTAACCAGACTCCTCAAATGTATAACTTCTGCTGTTTGTGTCTTTAGTTTGCTCTGCAATACACACATGTGAACAATATACTCAAGCACCCATCTGCCAGGAGGTGCATACTTCTGAATTTTCAACCTCCATAATTGCGAATTAAATAAATTTGTTTTTATAAGATGCTTGTTTTTCTGTGCTTTGTTATAATAACAACAAAAAACAAAGTAAGATAGAAAATATTATCAAATTTCATCTTGATTCCAAAAAGCAATTTAGGTTGAAGATTGGATTAGTAACTGAGAAGAATAAAACATTTAACACCATAGTGATAAATATGTTACCTAGTACTGGGATGTTCAAAGAGAAGACAGGAGACCTTAGGCTTAGGACTGAAAAGTTTGAAGAGCAAAAGGATGTGATAGAAACAAACACTTCTCCAGTACTGAATCTGGCAATGTCGTTGATTATAGCAAGAGTTGGTCAGTAGAGAAGTCACAGTGCTGTGCTGCTAGAGGGCCAGATAGTCTCAGACACATGTAGTCTTGCAACTACTGAGCATACCATGGGACAGTAGCATTCCATGGGACAGTAGCAACATGTAGGTGCAGTCTATGAATTCAAGGGCAGCATTATAGGATGTTATAGGTTTTAAACTTTTTAAAGCATTCTCTGATACTTCAAGTCTAATTCAGAGGGGCAGATAATTATTGTTTGAAACCTTTAAGGATATCGAATGACTGAAGAATTATGTGAAGACTCTGATTCTAATGTCTCCACTGCTGTCATTCCCCACTGCTCCCATCTGATATTAACCAACCCTTGATCTTTGCATGGCTCAGCACGTGGCTGGCATTGTCCCAAACGCTTTACAAATACCACCTCATTTAATTCCCATTCCTAACCCTATTGAGTACGTCACAATATTCATACACAACCAACACACAGAATTCTGTCAGCAGAGTAGTTTATTTCCAGAGCTTGAGACTTCAAGTTCTGCATCCATTTCTTTTATAGAAAGCCTGTGTGTGAATAATGGTTGTTATATTGTCAGAAGGTTGTCCTGTTTCCAGACGGATGATTCCAGTCACGTGAAGAATCACCCATCCACTGGTTAATTTGGGTTCTTGGTTCCTTTACTATTTCTAGTGTTGAGTTACAATCAACCAGCATAGACAATGCGTTGTTCTTAGTCATTTGTCTTTAAAGTGATATTAGATGCCACCATCTGCTGATATTCCTCAGCTTGTAATGGGTTCACATCTCAATAAAGTCAAGGTAAATTGGAAATGCGCCCATAATTGCATTATGTATATGTGTAAAATATCCTAATGAAATCTAGTATTTTTATATAACCTGTTTATAGCAAAGGGATAAATTTAAAAATGCACTTAGCATGCCCACCCAACGGATTGGCATAACTTAGCAGCACTGCACATTAAAGGAAGTTATTTGCCTCACTAATCATAGGGTGACTAAGAACCGCAGCTGGCTGACAGTGCAGACCTTGGCAAACTATTGTTGCACTTTGTGCAAGGATAGGAAATCAGAACTTAACTGTGGTTTCTAAGGAATGCCTACCTATTTTTCATTATGATGAAGTTTAAAAACTGGGAGTTGAGACCAAGCTTCAGTATTATAATACATATACATATGTATAATTATTGAAGAACAAATTATTGTTTTTGCGCTATGTCACTTTAGTGGATCAGATTCTTATCCAATACCCAGCTTCTTTCCACAGCATTTCTCTCAAAAGTCTAGAAAGGGTGTCTGTGAGAAATGCAACAGCAATGGCATGAATATATATCATGTAGAAATGCCTTCCTACTACTATAGCTGCATACTCAGATTTCCTACTGTTATAAACTTAACCTTTATCTCACTTCCACCACACTTGTTCTCTGACCTTAAAATGCCGGGATCCATTGTGGGATCCTTTCTAACACTTCATTTCCATCGCCTTCCTCACCTGTTTGTGTAAGTGTGATAGCCATCTTGCCACAATTCTAAATTTCTATTCATTCTCATGTTTGTAGTTCTAGAACCTGAATTGAGATCAGTTAAATATTCCCAAGCATAGGCAGATGCTTCTACTTTGAGCAGATTCCTTATGATCCAGCTAACAAATTATGAAAGTTATGTGAACTACTAGCCTTGAGCACCCTACGTCAATCAGTTTCTAATGGCTAATGGCTCTTGCTCTCTCCCCATTTTCACTCATTAAGTCTTGAGCTGAACTTTGCCTCTATGGAACACTCACATTAGGGCAAGGAGTTGCGTATTCCATTTGCAAATGCATCTGCTCTGTAGCTTCCTTGTGAGCTCTCTCCTACTTGGTCTTTTTTGGAAAGTTGTACAAACTTTAGGATGTGGAAGCTAGCAAGCAGATGTAAGTTCTTAGAAACAAAGCTAGAGGATCAAAGCTCCCAGTCTAGGTCACGGTCTCCACCTCCTGATCCTGATCTCCTGAGATGTAACAGTCACGCTGCAAAAATCTCTGACCCTACATCACAACTGGAATCATAGCTACTCAGTATATCCCATCAAACAGGAAAAGGTGTCCAAATAAACCCTTCATCTTTTAGTTGTCAGGAATGTGGCTGCAGCCATGAGAAAAAAAACGAATAAATATGATCTTTTTACTCCCCAACAAATCCCTTCCTCTCCGTGTCAGAGGAAGAACTTTGTTATTATTTCTAAGACATTTCTTTGGAATACACTCATCCTGTGTTACACATGCTTCCTCCAGGCTCATATAACCATCATTTTCTGATCCCATTTCCATTAAAGGTCTCTCGTTCCATTGTTTATATCTCATATACGAATCCAGAATATAGCCAAGTAGAAGACACAAGACTAAATAGACAGTCTTCTAGGTATCCCGGCTTCCTCTAGCCTGGCAATCTTTGCTCTACACAGTATGCCCACTGTGCTCATACTACTGATGCTTGTCACCATTTACTTTTGGAAACTGTTCTAAGTTTTAAACATGAAAATCAGCATTGCTCAAAGTCATGTGAGGACATTTATGCAGATCTCTTTGTTTCTTTTGGTCTATTACTAAATTATATTGGAAATACCAAGAGCAATCATCTGCTTCCATTTAGCGTTTCCAAGTTCTAAAATATTAAGTAGTTTTCCTCTATGCAGATTTTAAAACATTATTCCACTATTTAAATTGTTCTGAATTTTTTTAATATTATAGGTCTCATCACAATTGCAATCTGGACTCATTCTTGGTGACAGAGGGACTAAACAAAAAGTTCATCAAATTTGAAGATCTTGAAATCTGAATATTTTTCATTCATCATTCAAAAATATTTTCTCACCTTAATTTTTAATATTCAGTTTAGCTTTTACAAACAAGAATATCAGTTCCAAGTCAAAATATCTGTTATTTTGAGATCTTTAATTTTTGAAAAATGAATTAAATATTATTAAAGTCTTGCATAAAATGCAAATTCACCACAATTTTGCTTTCAACAGTTGTCTAGGTGTCAAAGTGGAAGTTTATATCATATATGTGAAAGTTATGGCTATGTACAGGAAAGCACAAATTTGAGTGTAATAGAAACTGATGATGCAGAGTAATTCAAGTTCTATCACATATCTTGAATACCTGCTCTTTATAATGATATTTTCTGGTGTCCAGGGTCAAAGACTATAATTACCTAGCATGTAGACACAGTTGCCTTTTCAAGAAGTAAAGAGATATATTGCACTGGGGGAATATGTGATACTTATCCAAGGAAGAGATCTTTTGCATTACAGAGATTCAGGGGGTCAAGTGATGAATTTCATCACACAAGTGCTTATAATACTTATAATATGGAGAAATATAGACTCTGGACAATGACAATGACCATTCATGCCTCATCGTAGAACCTAATTGTCATTTAGAAAAATGAAAACACATTTCTACTGTAACAAAACTTTTAGCTGGTGGTTTAGTCTCTGGGAGCTCTGAGAGTACACATGGAGGAACCCATGGGTCCCACAATATATGTAGCAGAGGATGACCTTGTCAGACATCAGTGGGGCGAGAGGCTCTTGGTCCTGTGATGGCTGAATACCCCAGTGTAGGGGAATGCCAGAACGGGGAATTTGGAGTGGGTGGGTTCATAGAAGCAGGGGGAGGGATGATTCGTGGGGAAGAGTACCAGGAAAGGGGATAGCACTTGATATGTAAATAATGAAAATATCCAATAAACACCACACACACACACACACACACACACACACACACACACACACACACACAACTCTTGGCTGGAAAATATATAGTGAACACACAGTTCTAACTGCGGTATAATTTACAAAAGTGTATTAACAAACCTGGGGAGAAGTTTATATCTACCAAATATAAAGCATACTCAGACTGGAATTGGATTTCCACTAGTTACTGGAAGCTCACAAAGGGCCTATCTTCTCTTAAATACCAGAAGCTATTGCTTCAAGAAGCACGTCAAATCTAAGGCAACTCAGGGACCAAATGCATGTAATGCTAGACAGATTCTGAGCAAAAAATAACCTCAAGTAATTCCAATGAGAGGATTTCAGGAGAAAATTGCATGTAAATAGCAAACTGGGGATTATTATTAATGTAACATGCAAATTCCTTCTCCTTTTTTTCCTCTTTAATGCTTTAAATGAGTAATTCCCACAAGGGAAAAAGAAAACCAGGAGCTCTTAACTACCAGATTTCCTGAAAGCTATTACTTGTATACAGCTGATATACAAGGAAAAATGTTGCTATTAAACTAAATTTTAAGTAAAAGCATATTATAGTAGAAATAAGACTCTCCAGAGAGTAATTTTATAGGACCATTATTGCACGGTAGCTTGGGCAGTTGAACTCACATGAAACAAATGGCTCTATAAAACAAGTCCCAAAGTGGCCTATTGCTTAATTAAATTCATATACAAAACGTCCCTCTGCCTTGACACATGTACATACATATATTAGATGTATTTTAAATTCCACCACGAAAAATATGACCTCATAAAGATGCAAAGGTTTAGATACCACTTCAAAATCAAGAAGCTACTTGAGGCAATATTTTACATGGAACTGTGACTTAATTCTTTTTTTTTTCTTCCCCTAGTAAGAACTGTCTGTTTGATGCATATAATATGTTTAAGCTTTCTCTGTGCCTGTAAGGACATGCCATAGTCTTGTAATGAATGCAAATACTTTTTTTTGCCCACTTTATCAAAGTGGACGTGTATTTAGAGAACCTGCACATGAATAGGCAGAAACACATTTGCAAGATCTACAGTCCAATCACTCAACTGCAATGTGTCTACTTAGAAGAATGCTAATTTAATGAATGCAAATAAATTAAGACATGTTTTATGCCTTGAATACAAAATTGTTTTACGACGATGTATAACTCCATTATCCTACATTGTGGACTACCTACATGTCAGCAACAGCCCTCAAAGAACAGGCTGTGGCCCATTCTGTTCAATAGCCTAAAAAGATTCTTAAAGCCATCTGGTATTAAATGTGCTCAAAGAAGATAAAAACATGAATAAATGAGCTGGCATTAGTCAAAGCATTAGTGATTGATTAGGAGGTCTGGGATTCCACAAACGTTCTGTCAATTTCCAACTCGGAACCTGAAACGACTCGTTTTAGCGTCTGTATTTTCACCTGTTCTTTGAAAATAGAATGTAATAATACCCATTCAACTCGTATTCTAAAGCAAAAGGTGAATCAATATGTAAAAATCTAGACAAATACAGGCAATTGTCAGATGCAGACAATAAACAAAAGCAGATTTAGATGTGTAGGTAAGAGGTTTTACATTTGAGTAAAATCATCAAGTTTTCAAAATGGAAAGGTAGAAGGTGGAGAAAGAGTTCAATGTTTAAGAACAAGTCCTGCTCCTGCAGAGGACCCAAGTTCAGGTCTCTGGGCCCACATGAAGAGAATCTACATTTGCATACTTCCAATTACAACACCAGGGAATCAGAGCCTGCTTCTGTTTTGCTTTCTCATATAGCTTCTCTCAGATGTACACAATCTCACCGAGACATAGATGCAAAGACACAATTTTAATTTTAAAACAAACATTTTTTAAAATGGAAAAGAAGGGTTGTGTGTTCTAATTTTTGCAACCACAGATAAAAATGTCTTGTGAAAAATATAAGGATGTTACAGTGATGCCTCCTTCTTGCACATCTTAGGAGTCATAGCCAAACCCCAATAAGATAACACATACTAGCAAGATCAAAGAGAAAAGCAAGTATCAATAAAGCTTTACGTAGCACAGTGGTCTTCAGAAATGAAGACCAAAGACTAAGACATAGTGCGTAATTTTTAGTATTTTAATTTTAAGGTTTTTATTTTTCTCTCATATAATATGTCCCAACCACAGACTTCCCTTTCTCCCCTCCTCAAAGTTCCCCCACCACCTCCCATCTTTCCCATTATCCACTGCTCTTGTATTCATTCAGAATAGAGCAGGCTTCCTATGATATCAACCAAACACGGCATAACAAGATGCAATAAGATGAGACATGTACCCTCATATCAAGGTTGGATGATGTGGCAACCCAATAGAATGAAAAGTGTCCCACAAGCAGGTAATAGTCAGAGACACCCTCATAGTACAAAGTTTCATACATAGGTATTAAGAAAAAAAAAATATATATATATATATATATTCTGAAAAAATTAGTAAGGCCTGCTTGGTCCATGTCTTCATGACCCCTAGGGTTCAGGGAAATGAAGAAGGATGCTGCTTATTTTCTCATGATAGAATTCAAACTTTTAGTTTATATCATACCACAGAGGAGAACAAGAAGATGAGCTTCTTATTGTGGCCTCTTCTCCTTGGCTGAGATTTCATAGTTTGGAAAACCATATCTTGGTCTCAAAATACAATAATTATAATCATAAGAACTATTATATATGGAATTTTCAGGAAGTACCAGGAACTGTGTCAGATTCTTTATATACATTCTTTAAATTAATATTCATGGTGGACTCTCATTTTAAATATAGACTAAGAAATGGATGTGGTAGATTATGCTTATGATCCCAGTACTGGGCAAGCTGAAGTAGGAAGATTGCCATGAGTTAGAGGCCAACCTACATTCAATAGTGAGCTCCCTGCCAACCTGAACTACAGTGTGAGGCCTTGTAGCAAAGAACAAAACAAAATAGATAAATTGAGACACTAAGACATTAAACAATTCACTTCAAATTAGTTAAGGACTGGCAGACTTGGAAAAATGAATATCCATGGTTTCAGGCCCTACATCCGAGCAGCCAATTTTAACAGAAAACCATGCATATTGTTCTGAGTCTTGGTAGAATCTTAGACCCAGGTAGAAGTAACTACATTTATGCAACTGATAAAAGAGGTTCAGAGGTTAAACACAATTGCCTTGCGTGGGCAGACAATGCCAGTCTCATATGGGTTATTAAATTGAAGTTGAAATACATGGGGTCCTCCCTATTGTGAGGGAGGCCCCAGAGGTCTCTACAACACAAGCAGTTTACATTTCTCTTAGTTACCCACCAAAACCACATGCTAAGACCTTATTACTAAAACACTCTATACTTTGGCTGCAAGAGAGGAAAACCCATCTCAAATTTATCCTGCTGGCTAGAATCTAGAGATGGAAGGCTCTAAGCAGTCTACTGTGGTAGGTAGTAAAAACATCAGTTGACTTAGCTAGCAGTGGACTCTACATGGCACAATACAGACTTACCAGGCAAGATTTGCTTATTAGCACAATAGTGGCATGACCATCGTCAATTAGATAGCCGTTCTCTTACTAGATTTGAAGCCTGCTTCACTGGAGGAAATTGTATGATTAGTACTATAATCTTGGTTAAAAACCAAAGGCTAGGAAATTCAGGTCATTGAACCTAGGGGAGAACGTGCTATTATTAGTTTCTACATGGTCATGTTCTCAAATTTCCCTCTAAATCTTTAAGTTTATACCCACAGCCTATGACTGCTTCCAACTTCAGCCAGAGAGGATTCTTTTCCGAATGATCAGCGGTCAGTGTTAGAGATGTATAACTGGTCAAACCGCTAAGCGTCTGAACTTGTGTGTTCTCCATCTGTGAGACATCCACCTACCTATCTGCTCTCCTCCCCAGTAAGGCTCAGAAAAGAGCAGATAGGCAGTCAGGCAGAAACATTGTTAGATGCTAAAGACTGGAGAGATGATGGGGCGGGGGGGGGGGGTACTATCTTTGGATGAGGTGTGGCTGGTGAACTCAAGAACTCACACAAGCTGTAGTTACTTATATAAGACCTGAACAAGACGAAGCCAGGCACACTTTCTGCATAGAGGGGTAAGGTGCTTTCCAGACTGCAATCATTACTGAAGAGCCACAGGCAGGTGATAACTCCTATGTGAATAACCAACTTATTGGGGGATGTAGGATTCTCATGCTTCAGTGGAAAGGCCCATCCCCATTCACATATTGGCAAAAGTAACTGGACTTAGTGAGTTATCCAAAAGAAACCTATAAAGATAGGAGGGGGGTGGGTTAGAATGATATAGGAAGAGTCGGGAAGGGGAGGAGCAGGTGGATGTGATCATAGTTTGCTGCATAATTGTACCAAATTTTCAACAATCAACAAAAGTTATCAATAATAAAGAGACATCCTTAATGCTCACCTCACCAAAGGCAACCTGCATAGCCAGACCATGCCTAACACACATTTTTAAATCAACTTTTTAAATAACTAAAGAGGCTTATGTTTGGAAGCAGGGGATAGTTGTCTGCATTCTGTATATTTTCAGAAAAGATAAGCGCATAAACTTTTGTCTGGAGGAATGGAACAGTGAGTTAAAGAGTCGCCACAGCCATGAACCAGCTGCGGGATACAATGATTAAGCCTGAGTTGAAACTGTGGAAGTCAAAAGTCCCGACTAGAGAGCATGTGGGAGCCAGCAGGCCTCTGCCATCCCCACCGCCCACATTCTCGTTGATGCCATAGCTGGGACAGAAGGGCACGATCTGCAATATCTCGGAGAGCACGATCTGGGAGCAGATGTTATTGTCTTACAGAAGAAAGGCAGCCATTCTCAAAACAGCGGCATAGTGAGCACGCTGATGCTTAGGAAAATGTGCAGGACTTTATGAGAACTTCACAAGGGAATGATATGTTTACTTCGTCTGAATAAATAATCATTATGAGGCCAAGGAGTCTTAATTGTGCCCAGCATTAAAGGTCACACTCCAGCCACTGCAGAAATACAACTTATTTTTTCTGGCTGTTATGACAAACCCTGATGAGATGAAGAAATCGCAGTGGTCAGTTCTTCCCAAAGCCTTCTAAAGTATCAAGTCCGTTGAGAGGAGTCTGGGTGAGAAACAACAGATCCGTCTCTCTTTGCTTCTGACAAGTGTTATTCAAGGCAATTTTCACAGGAGCACTTAAGAAAGCATATCTAAGAGATATAGTCTCCTGTCTCCTCATTATCACGCTTTCAATATTATTTTGTCACGTTGCTTAGGAAAAGAAGCCATGTGAGTAGGATAATTTTACATTCCAGTAATCTCATCTTTTCCATGAACTACAAAGGTTAAATCTCTTAAGACATTAATTGAAGGTCTGTGACTTAGGTGCCTGAAAGGTTGCTATTGTAGCCGCCCGATTCTCCAGCTCTCACACAGCCTTTCCAATAATCTAGTTGGAAATTTACCACTAGATTTTAATCTCCACGAGAGACCTTACCATAGTCAGTCTTAGCAACATGCACCACGTCTTCTGTGTACCAAGTGTCCAATAAATATCTATCGAATATGGGTGGCCGAGTATGAAGTGGGCCCACTGGGCCCTGGCATATTGTTGTACAGGGCAGTGAGAAGTGACAGTCATAGTTTTAATCTCCCTTGCTTTACAGAAACACAAGAAGTAAGTTGAAATAACAACCATGTGTAAAAACAATTGAAAGTAGTGACCCGTACTAATTGAAATATCACAGAAAGAACTCTATATTCTGTGGCCATTATGCAATGTGGAGATTTTCAGGATGTCTTTATCAATAAAAATGTCTCCTCCTATGCAGCACTTTTTAAAATTTTACTCCTTAACAATGTTGCAGAAGGACATGGGTTAAGATTCATATTTATTCAACAAATATTTATATAATGCCTGTGAAATCCAAGTCACTTCTGTGACGCCTCAGAAGACATACATGTGTCTAAGATGCAGGTATTTTTAAATTCAAAGAGTACTTACTGAGGCAGCAATGCAAAACAAACAGCCAAAGCCATCGTCGTCCTTAGCAGACCAGGGAGAGTGCTTTCTTGATTACAGAAACTGAACACTTGAGAAGTTCCTGAGTGTCGTTTTTGTCTGTAGCATTTGTAAGTACTGTTCACACCCTTCGCAGTAGTCAAGCACAAGGCACTTGAGACACAGGAGCCTCTTTGTATTGAAGGTCCTAGAATGGAAACTGCTTGGTGTTACGGGACACTGTGGGCCTTCCCTGCTCAGTCGGTGTGACAATGGAAGCTACCAACCAGCCAATAGCTGACTAAAGCACTTTGAACTGATGACACTTAATGGTACCATTGTCCTTTGCCAGAACTCCAAATGTCCACTCCACATGAAAAATCCTCTCCTCTTACAAATTTCGTGAATTAAATGATATAAAGAATATCTTAGCTGAAGAAAAATTTAGCATAAAAATTTAATTTTTACAAATGATACCCTAAAAACAAAGAAATGAAATAAGTCATAGGCAGAGGACATTAAGACTATTTTTTTCCTCATTTTGTTTTCATTCCACCACACTCTATTGCTAATTATTAAATTGCTCAAATTCATTTTGTCTTTGAAAATATTGCCTATAGATATGTTTGCTTTGAAATCTTTTGATTTTTTTATTAAAATTGTTTGGAATTTACATATTCATTTCTAGGACAAAAAGGCTTCCATATATAATACTAAACATAGGCAAAAATATAAAGATGCTTGTGGAACAGTTGACCATGCTAGGAAACTTAATTAGATTGAGAAGGTCTGAGATTCCAGCACCCTGGCACCCACCTGAGATGACAGTAAACGTCTCCCTGCTCTCAACTAGATTCCTGGAACAAAACATGTGACCCTTCTCCCCACATGGGTAACATAGCCCAGAACAGAGTTCTCCATGCTAATGAGGCACCTAGACTCCCAAAATGTTTAAGCCAATAACCTTCCCTTCCCAGACATTCCTTCCCGCAAAAGGCAGATGTCTAAGTTCGAGGCCAGCCTGGTCTACAGAGTGAGTTCCAGGACAGCCAGGGCTACAGAGAAACCCACTTTCTAAAACCAAAACCAAAACAAAACAAAAGAGGTATTTAATCTCTGATCCACCCTGAGAAGGTGGTATGCACCCATTTTCCACGATGAACAGTCAATAAATAGTATGGATAAATATGGACTGTCTCTTTCGTCAAGAACTATCATGGGGAGCGTGGAGAAGGCCTTCGACTACCAAGCCACAACCTATGTCTCCTACAGAAGGCCCCCAGTGCACTCCCAGACAACTGCTGCCAAGGGCCAAGCTAAGGACTTTCATCTCATCGATGGCTCTTTGTCGTCCTTAGGCGGTGTGCCCCCAACTCTGTTCCAGGAGTTTGGAAACCCTGGTCCAGCCTCATTGCAGGCCCATGGACCCTGAACCCTTTGTTCCCAAGTCCTCTGTGCAGTTTTCCAGCAGCAAGTGGACACCTGGGAGACAGTGAACAGGAGCCAGCTTCTGCCTGCTACATTCTAGGCTGAGTTTTCCCTCCTCCTGAGCGTTGTCCCAGCGCTTCCCTTTAAGGCCAGCACCCAGTGGCAGCAGTACCTGGGGGCATTTCCCACACCCCAGGGGCAGGGTTGAAACACGGACCCACAGATGCTTGCAAAGAAAATTAAGCACAGTGAAGTATTTCACAAGTATGCGGATCTGTCTTTAACATAAGAATTGTTTTGTCTGTCTGTTTACTTGGTTTTGTTTTGATTTTTATTCGTTTTTTTTTTTCCTCATACAGGTTCACGGGATCTCATGTAGGCCAGGTTGGCCTCTGTTTTCAAACACGTTATAGAGCTAAGGATGACTTTGAATTTCTAGTCATCCTACTTCTCCTTCGCAAGTGTTAGAATTACACTCCTGGGAATTTTAATGGTGAGTCAGTCGAGCACGGTTATGAGGATGGAACTAGTGGTTCGTGCATGCTAACCAAGTACTCTAGAGATGATATCCCCAGGCCTAGAGTTGAAGTCTTCCCATACATTAGGTTTCAAGTGTGAAAACCATAGACCGATAAGGGCTCACGCGACCTACCTTTGTTATTAGCGTCAATCCAGAGTCTCAACTGCACACCTTGCCTACCGAATAACCCTAAAGTCCAGATTTCATTTTCAAATGAAAATGTATGTGGTATGCAGTAGGGCAGCCTATGGTTTCTGTCTCTTATGGCATCCCCCATGATTTGCTCCTGATAGCTTACTGGTGGAGCTATTCCATGATTGGAAATTCCTTCCATGTGCTCACTAGTACATCTTCCACGTTTTACTGTGCATTCACTTCCTAATGTTTTCCCCTTGGTACTACTCTATCCATTCTATGGAAACAGAAGCTAGTCAACTATGTACCAACCTCATCTTTATCCTGACACCTACTGGCTATTCAGCATCTACTTTTAGATGAACAAATGGATAATCATTGGGAATGTTATTAAATTGCAAAATTAATAGATGGCCCTAGATCAGCGGTTCTCAACCTGTTTGGGTCACAGTCCCTTTGCGGGTAGCATTTCAGGAAGCCTGCATAGCAGATATTTATATTACTGTTCATAAATTTATCAAAATTACAGTTATAATGTAGCAATGAAATAGCTTTATAGTTGGGGATCACCACCTTAGGAACTGTATTAAAGACTCACAGCATAAGGAAGGTTGAAAATCACTCTCCTAGATATTTTTAGAAGTGTATCTGAAACTAAAAAAAAAAAAAAAATCCCCTCTCTCCTCCCCAGGTGGCCTACCACACTAAGTTGAGTTTCCTCATCTGTGGAGAGCCTCCCTTGTTTGTTCTAACTGACATTCCACAACAGCTCTCATTTGGAATTATTGTTCTTTAATGCAGAAATGACCATACATTACTCCACTCTACCCACTTTCTCTTATGGGTTCATGAACACTAATCAATCAGGTATCATGGATTCTACAGTGACTAATTAAAACTTCCAAATATCATAGTGTAGAAGGCTGCAATGGCATCTTGCGTAGATTTCCCCCACACTCTCGGTGTTACGGTGTCCAATGTTTTCACCAGCTGTTCACCATTTCTCACATACTGGTTTGACTCTGACGTGTCTTCTCCATTATTACTGATTAGTCTTTCCTTTCATATCAGATTGATTTCTTTTTTGTGAATGTTACCTCTTTATGCTGGACTTCACCCCAATGTGTTTCCATGGGCTTTTGATCTTCTTACCATAGGGACCCCTTCACTCTAGCACAGAAAAGTTTCCTCTTATATCCATGTCTTTCTATATCAGTCAGGTAAAATGAACTGTGGATAAAAAGACAACATTTCTCATTTTAGTCCAAGAGTGTTGATTTCTCTTGAATATCACAGTCTTGTCAAAGAAAAAAATTAAGTCTGAGACAAAATTAACACAAGCTATTTATTTATAAACTTGGGTAGGAGAAGCCATCTGTCACCATTTAATTTTGGCTGAGATTCAAAGGTGGGAGAAAAGAAAGCAATTTAGATAGTAAAAATAAAAAAGAAACAGGCAATTCCTTATTGGCAAATATTTTATTAAAGAAATATTTTGAAAGTGAGCTTAAACTATCTTATATTGAAAAGATTTCAAAAGTCAAATACCCTCTTGAATATAAATCTTGGAATTTGATTGGGTTTTTGGTTTTTGTGTATTTGGTCGGTTGGTTGGTTTTCTTGGTTTTCTTTTGGTTGGTTGTTTTTGTTGTGATGTGAGGATTTTTATTTGGTTTGAAGGAATTTGTTTTCAGTTTGTGTGTGTGTGTGTGTGTGTGTGTGTGTGTGTGTGTGTGTGTGTATGATGTGATTGGCTGTCTTATGTAACAAGTGAGATACACAGCACAGCATACTTTTTGTGGCCAAATGTCACAACGATTCTTAGAGATGTTGTTGACATGACAGGAAGTTTCTCAGTTCTAGAAGTATGACTTGGTGTCTCTTCCCAGTGATAATCCTGGAACCCCATCTCCTTCCTCTTCTGACCATGAAATGCTTTAAGTTTACTGAACAAATGAGGAAAGAAATGTCATTACACTTCTTAAAAATGCCAAAGAGTTGTTAGTAGGTATCACTTCAGTATTAAAATTCTGTAGGAAATCTTAACAAATTGAGCTTTATGGACATACTAGGTGCAGAGTCCCAAGAAGCATGCCTCAATGGGGAAAACACAATTCTGTGGCAGAGGAGTATCAATTAGAAGCGAAGAGTTCATACCTGCCATCTCACATGTCACCATTGGATTCTGAGTTTTGTAAAAAAAAAAAAAAAAAAAAAAAGACACTATTATTCATGTTTCTTTCCTTTCAAAGGGACAGTGACACATTTTATAGCTATTTGGTAATCACCAAATGATTAGATAGACACCTCTTTTATTGGTTCTCAAAACTCAAAAAGGTCAGTAAATTTAATTCTAATCATGCATATACTGAAAAAAGGTTTATAATGAAATAAAACCATGTAATATATAGATATACAGCAGTACTCTGAGGCTAATATTGAAAATTCCACATCTATAAAAAAAAACTGAAAGTGAATCAAACCAAAAGCACCACAGGAACTCCATATCAAATGATTCAATAGCTATATTTTGAGCAGTAAAATTCTAGTTGTCAAAGAAATTAGAGCGACTATTAAGTAATTCACTGGCCAGAGTGACCATTCTAAGATTTCAAGATGGTGACTCATGAGAGTTCCAAATCTTATCTTAATGGTGAGGTACAAATATATTTTTATTTTTAATTCTGAGATAATTTTTGAGGCATCAAGATCAGTCTTAATCATTTCTATTTGTCACTTGAAGATACACTGTTTCTAAAATAAAATTGTCAAAAATAGAGCATGCAATAAATATCAGCACATCAACTAGTGAAAACTATACTAAACAACATTCCAATTAGATTTTTGAGGTATTCAGGAATGAATTATCCTCTGCTCTCAGATTTTCATGAATAATTCAAATTTCACTGTCAGTCGACCTAATTAGTAATTATCCAAACTATTTCTAAATTATCTGGTTTGAAGCTACCTGCATTGCAACTAGATTTATTTCTGATATAATTATTAACCCCATTTGTGTTGATCTTGTCACTCTTCCTGTTTCTGGTAATGAAAGAGGAATTTCTACATGCAAATACCAGGGATGTAGTTAATACGGTCCTGTTATCAATCAATCCCTAAGGTCTGACAGCATGTTCTACACAAGAAGATATTTTGAAAACTCAGAGACACATGCCCCACACTCAACTAACTTAATGATGAAGCAAAAGAAATAAGAATCTGGCCTTAAAGGAAGAGCTCACATTACAGAGCAAGCAAAAAACTTAGTCAAAACTCTGTCAGAAGTATTGGGGAGCAAAAGAGGAAATTAAGCTTAATTTTACTAATAGATCAACATAATACAGATCATTCTACTTTATCATAATACATGTCATTTTGTAAATTCTTTAACAGCGCAACTTATATTTAAAATAATGCCTCTTTCTCCATGATCCAAGAAACTTAGAAAATAAATTGGAATATTTCTATCTCCACTGAAAACAACCATAAATCATAAAAATCCTTTCCAAGTCTTTAATGAAATAAAACATTAAAAAATACTAATTAGGGTATAAGATATACCTCATAGATGACTCTACCTGCATGATGAACTCTATGATAAAAATTAAATTATTTACAGTATCTTATTTCATTCTATTTGTTCTTAAAAAGGGACTGAACTAAAATATAAACTAGTTGTAAAAAAAGGGGAGGGGGAACTGAACTAAAGTGATATCTCTTTCACTTCACTTGTATTTTTTTCCTTAGCGGACACTTGTAAGGAATTATAATGCTCAATACATCTTTTTCAAAGCTGTCAGAAACACTTAGCTTTAACTCCAGAGGCACATAAAATGTTGTTTCATGGTTGCTGTTTCCCCTACAATGGTAACTTTTATCTGCTGCTGTCATTAATAGCGTCTCCTATTTCCATACACATTCAAACACGCATTTGAAAATGTCTCAATGCCTTTCTCAGCCTTTCCTTCCCAGATCTTCCTGACAACTGAGAAGAATAAAGGCTGTGATGGGCTCTGGACAGTCCTTGAGTCACAATCTCGACGTTTTCCCCTCGAAGGTTTTTTTTTTTTTTTCCATTTTGTTCTTTCTTCTGGATGTATTTTTAGAAACTTTTCTTATTTCCTTTGAGCCCCCTAGCTGCATTATTTCATTTTGCTTCCCTGTCTCTCTTATTGTGTGCCTGCATTCCTTGATGGCTAGCTTATATCTATTCCTTTCAATCCCCCCTCTTTTCCATTTCCTATACAATTCTGTTTTATATTTCGGCACTTAGAGAACTCTCCCTCACCCACGGATTTTTTTTAATCTTCTCTGTATTTCTAACCTGTATTGGAATTGCTGCTGAGTGCCTCACGCTGAGCTCATCCTAAAACTTATTTCTTCTCCCCCTTTTTTACAAGCCCCTAGCAGTTGGCTACCTACGTCAAGTGATTGTGTTACTCAATATACTAATAACTCCTCCTGTTTAGCCTTGATGGCCTGCGTCAGGGATGTCGGGCAGGTATTTTAAACACCATTAGAGACGTGCTGGTCTGAAAACAAAAGGGAATATTTTAAAGACACTTCAATGGTGTCCAGTGATTAAGAATGTACATGACAGTATTAATTGTTTACTACCCTTCTGAGTTATTGAGATGCTCTCTGCCTCCTTGAGCCATGTAAACATAGTTTGAGCCTGGGGTCTCCATAGAGGCTTGGGTTTTGAGCACTTATTTCTCAGCTGATAGAACTGTCTGGAAAGCTATGGTCTATGGGACTTAGGGCCTAGCTGACAGAGCTAGACCACTAGTAATGATGATTTTAAGGTTGCCCTATGCTCCAATTCCAGCCCCATTCTCTGTTTGGATGAAGCTCCAAATAGCTCCCACATGCCAGCTGCCCTGGATCGGACCAACCATGTCTCTTCACCATAATGTGTTGATATCTCAAAAGTAGGATACTATGTAAACCTTACTTTCACATGCAACAAATCGGGCATCGTGTTTCAATGAGAAAGTTAGCTAAGCCAATGTCCTTTTGGTCCACTGATGAGTCCTGATCTATAAATTGGTTACAGTAGCCACTACTGCCAAGATCAATGCGAAGCAGTTTAATTTGGATCTGCTATGTACAATTCCTTCAGGGACTCAGAAACACTTAGAGCTTTTGTATAAACAGCTTCCAGGGCACTATTTCAGTTAAGCCCTCACACTGTTTTTTTTTTTTTTTTTACAAATATAAGAAATGAGGAGACAGTTTATTTGTTAAAGTGACAGGTAAAGTTATCATCAGTCTAGTGTGACCCTCAGAACTAGAGGGGGGAAGCTCCATTCAACAGCCGGGCTGGGGAAGCACAGACAGGAAGAGCTCGGGGACTTGCTGGCCACCCAATCAGATCAAACCAGACAGCTTTAGCCTCAGTGAAAGACCTGTCTTTAAAATAATGTACAGAGGGGGATGCTCACAGCCAACCATTGGACTGAGCGTGGGGTACCCAATGGAGGAGTTAGAGAAAGGACTAAAGGAACTGAAGGGGTTTGCAACCTCATAGAAAAAACAACAATATCAACCAACCAGTACCCTGAGAGCTCCCAGGAACTAAGCCAGCAACCAAGGAGTACACATGGCTTCAGTTCAGCAGCATTTGTAGCAGAGGATGGCCTTGTCAGGCATCAATGGAAGGAGAGGTCCTTGGTCCTATGAAGGCTGGATGGAGGAACACCCTCATAGAAGCAGGGGGAGGAAGGATGGGATAGGGGTTTTCTGGGAGGAGGGAACACAAAAAAGGGAATGACATTTGAAATGTAAATACAGAATATATCCAATTTAAAAAAATAAACTAATATACTCAAAAATAATGTGGGAGTAATTGTGGAAGACACGTAGTATCAACTTCTGTCCTCCATAAGTATGTTAATGCACACACAGGCAGTTACACACATATGCATGTAAATTGCCCACCCCACTGACTCTCATACACAAACCAATGAACACATATACAAAAATATGCAAAACCAGCCATAAAAGGTTGTGATGATAACAGCTTAACAATAAAAATAATTATAGTGGAAGAGAAAACAGGAAAATTAGAAGAGCCAGACGAATGGGGAGTTTGATGTGAGATTGTGTCTTGTAGGACTGTCTAAACATGAGCTGACTAAAGACAAGATATGCGAAAGTGAATGGGGAAAACCCAAGACTCCTCAACCCTACACAAAGAACAGTCAACAAAAGGATGCTCAGAGCTGAAAAAAATAGTCTTCCTCAGGAATGGGCACACCAACTGTTTATATGATAGATATCACATAGTCAACTTTGAAAACACATGGCCAAGTAACATTATCCAAACTGAGACTGAGAAGGTTATATCTGAGTTTCTCTCTCTCTCTCTCTCTCTCTCTCTCTCTCTCTCTCTATCTATCTATCTATCTGCTCTCTGTGTGTCTCTGTCTGTCTGTGTGTGTCTGTCTGTGTATGTCTGTGCATGTGCATGTCAGTGTGCATGTGTATTTCTATATGTACTCTCCATATAGTGTTCTGTACAAATGACCAGATGCTTCTGAATAAGTAAAAAACAAATCACAAAACCATGAACTCAAGCACTGTCTATGAGGAGGTTAAAAGAAATAATAATACAAAGTAAAATTTCCAGCTTAGAAAACTGTCTGACTAGTTGTGGGGGCCCTACCCTCGATACACTCCAGTAAAAAGCAGAGCATTCTACACAGACATCTGTAAACAAATGACTTTTAAACCTTATCATGAATGAAAAAGAAGGAAAACTTTTCGTACCAGAAAGAAATGGTAAGAGTGAAACACCATCAACATTAAATGGATTTTTCTTCCTTTTTATGGATTTTACATTTTAAACACATATGTCATGACATTTTAATGTAGCGGTTCTGAAATGGAGGAAAAGCACATTGATTTTGTGCCCCAGAGAAAAATAAACAGGAGCACTTTCCAAAAGGTTTTGGCCTGAGACTTCCTTGAACCATATAAAGGACATTTATCGCCATGCTGAATGATGTTGGTAATGAGTGTAGAGCTCTGACCTCTTTTCCCATCTAAATATACTTTTTGCTCCCATGCATGAAGCCAGCATGATACCACGATGACAATGCCATGTGCTGGTGAGGTTACCAGGAGTCAAACTGACATTTCAAAGAGCTGTACCAACTCCCAAATAAACTGCATCAATATAGAATCAATAAATACTCACATATCCTTCCTGTATTTAACTAGCAAAATCAATAACTTTGAGAGAAATTTTTACTGAGCTCAAAACACAATGTTAAAATTTGTAGTCAGGTAAAATACATAATATTTTTCTGCCTGGTATTTTTTTTTTGTTTTCATATTTGGTTTTTGTTAGTTGCTCTAAAGAGAAAAGAAAAATTATTTTTATTAGGAAACATTTTTTTTGGATCAATAGACTGCTTTGGATGCAGGTAAAACCAATGAAATGAGAGCCCAAGGGAACTATTTACCACCTACATTTACATAGTTCTATGAAGATGCATGATTGTACGTGTGCTATCTGAGGTTAATGGGCATGGGGAAAGTAAAATAATAGTTACATTCTCCTGTAATGGAAAACATTCTACAGCCCCATTCAAAAATATCACTGATTGCATTAAAATAATTTGTTAGCTTTAAGATGCAATGGCCAACATGAAGAACAAACCAGCAAAGTCATTTATCACCAAGCCTCAGTTCCCAGGATTGCCAAAGTGGAGGAGAAAGCTGTCCCCTGCCATGTGTCCTTTGACCACATGTTGCAAGCACTATTGCACAAATAGCCCACACATAAACATACAATATATAATAAAAGAATTTTTAAATGGTATATCTGTGTGTATGTATATATATGTGTGTGTGTGTATAAGTATGTATGAATGTGATTGAGAGAAAGTGTATGTATGTATGTATGTATGTATGTATGTGTGTGTAGAAACTTAGTTTCCTTAGGAATATCATTGACACAACTAACACATTGACAGTTAAAATGTTTATTCCTCATTAAACACTGAAAATTAAAAAGTTTCTTATTTGTCCCTACATTTCCCTCTCAGTAATGAATATTCAGCAAGCTGTTTATTTATACAGAGCCTGAGAAACCCAAGCTAAGAATGACAAATTCTGGATGTCTTCTTTATTAGTAGATGCTGGTTTCCAATCTTTAAATGTGAATTTATAAACCAGAATGACTCTAGATAACAGGGAACATAAAAAGGAACCACAGTGGGGATTTGGGGGGAGACAAGAGTGCTTGATAGGAAGGATTAGTAAAACACAGTTGCAATAAAGAGAAATATGGGAAATATGAGTCAAATAAATTACCTGGAAGGGAAGAAGAAAGGACAAAGGGAGATGAGGTAAGAGAAAGGAAAACATGCACACATTAGAGTGCTGTAGATGATGATGATGGTAGTGGTGGTGGTGAAAAAGATAGATGATAGATATATGGATAGATAGATAGATAGATAGATAGATAGATAGATAGATAGATAGATAGATAGACAGACAGACATTGAAGTTTTACTATTTGAGTTGACAATGTTCCCCCAATCCCATAGAATAACAAAAACCCCAGTGCCAGGCATGGGAACAAGTCAAGGGAGTCCAAAAGACTTCCAAAACAATTCAGAATATTTCTGCTGGCCTTCCTTCCAGGAAAAAACAAAACAAAACCTAGATAAGGCTTTATTGCTGAAGACAGCACATGCATTTCAGACATAGACCTTGGAGAAGCTTTATGTGAATGTGATAAGAAGCGTCCTCTCTTAAAGACTACTTCTAGCCTCTCGTCTTTTAGTTCCTGCGGTTGACTCAGTCCTTCAGTGCTTAGCAGTGCTTCCTGCTCTGGTAATAGGTTTCAGCGTGGTGGCTTTCTGGGTCTAGCTCACAGAAATTTGACTGAAGACTGAAAGGATGACGGACAGGACTTCAATTTTCCATTTGACCAATCACGAAGCTGTAGCTTTCCATTAGGCAGGTCCCGGCACTTGGTGCCTGTTGGCAGAACATAACTTTTCAAGTCTCCAGGTGGTCTACGGTTTCTCCTCGCCTGCTCAGTTCTTCTTGTAGCCCTGGTGGCCATACTGTGTGCCCAATAGAAAATGACTACTGCGCTGAGCTCTTCCCAGCGGGTGCAGACTCCTGCTGACGTTTGAGGCTGGGTGCCTGGTAGCACGCGGCTGTGCTGGTGTCCCAATGGGAGCTCCTGCCAGGGCCTCAGGCTCAGACTCCACACGGTCAGCACAGAATTCCTGCCTCTATCTGCCCCCTTCCTCTCCATTTCAGTCTTTTGAAAACTGTCCAGCCCTGACCTGGAGGTTATGACTGGAGAACGGGGCAGTGGAAACCACCCAGGCCCACGCCAATGCCTTTGCCCCATTTAATGGGTGGGCCAGCTCCAGCAATCCTTCAGGTGACTTGAAGAGCCTCCAAGGACTTCGGTCCCCAGTTGTCCATTTAAGCATCTTCGTGTTTTCTGATTCCCCTTCCCTGCTCGCTGATGCAGTCCCAGCTACGTGGGCGTGGGCATGGGCGTGGGATGGGGTGTCGGGTTGCCAGCTCTTTCCCTGGCTTCCCCTTTGTTCCTCTGGTGTGCTGTCCCCCACCTCCTCTCAGTCACTGTCAGCAGTGCCGTCTTAAGACCATGTGTGATTCCATGGCCAATTTGTTTTCACTGTCTTGCCAAACAAGCAGGTATTTGGAACTAGGGGGGGAAAATGCTCACCAACGGTTGCTGTTACAGTTAAATAAAGACTTTGAATACTGAAAAAAAGACTACTTCTGATAGCATCTGAAGGTGCTATACAAGACTGCAAAGAGGGAAAGACAATCAATTGTCCTATCCACCTATAAGGTCTGCAAACCACAACAGTGGCCCAAATGGCAAGATGTTCTAAAGGGTAAAATAGAAGCCTTTATATCCTAGTGAGTAATTAGAGCCACCTAATTGGACTTACAGCCTACACACAGGGGAGGAATTTGTGCTTCCCGCTATAGATTTAGTCAAACTACCTACAGCTGTTAATGCCATGGTTCTCACCACATCACCTACCGCTGCCACTTTCCAAAATCAGTATAATCTTTAACCACAAGCTAAATGTTTACTCTTAAATTAGCAGAGTTGTATAGCCATCGCATCTCATCAAAGATGCTTCTTTTGCAGCAGATGGAGACCCCTGAAGAAAGTTTTAACTGGTCGAAATGCAAAGAACAACTGACCAAGGATGCCCATACCCAACGGGCAACGTTTACAACAAACTCTACACTTCTAGTTCAGCATCACAGAAAAGGTGGTGGAAGACAGTAACATCCAGGGGATCAGGATGTCTGACACAAGATAATGTCTTCAAAATAATTGTGGGAAGAAGTCGAGAGGATAATGCATATGTTATGATGTGTTATGAAAATCGGTAATAACAGAATAGTATATAATTTTTGATAAGAAATCTAAGATGGCAGAATATCTTCACTTTTGTATTAATATTTTTCCTAATTCAGGCAATCAGTAAGCAACAAAAAGTGCAAATTGATTGTATTTGTCAACACTTTATCTTTAGTACATGTTCTGTTATAACTGAACCTGAGGAGTTTTCCACAGAAAATGAAAGGGAATGTGTGGTAAATGTTATGTGTTAAGTATATGCATCATTCTGCATTACATCATACAAAAATGGCAGCGGGGAGAACATATCCAGGGGAGAAAGAAAGAGCCTTGGGTAGACTAAGGAATGTAAGCACATCTGTGATGCCGGGAGATGAAAATTCGGTGAATCCAAGGTAATTAATTCTTTAAACAAGAGATAGTTTTTAAAAAGCTGTCTTAAAAGGCTGAAACCCAAAAGAGGGTTGCAGACAGGAAGTCATGTATTCATTCAAAGAAATGCGAAAAACTTTGAAAATAGAATTAGTGGGCACTTCAAAATGTGAAGACTACCCAAGAACAATTTCTTCCCAATCCTAAACATCCACAAGAGTACATATGAACACTATTTGGCAAAAATTAAAAAGTGAAAAAATTTAAGCTTTGGACCTACAGCAAGAGATGACGTTAAATGTGGTACAGGACCACAATTCAATAGTCACTGAGAAAAATATATACACAGAACTATGATGCTTCCTACACATCCCTGAGAGCAAGATTCCACTGACCAGACCTAGTAAAGGAGATAAAAGTGCAGCTTCAAAGAAGATATGCAGGTACAAAAGACGGAATATACCCAAGCATGAAGGTAAACTGTGAAAGCCCAGAGGTAAACGATGTCCAAATATCATACTCCAGGCTTTAGTATTTCAGTCTCAGAAGGGACAGACAGTTAAGTTCCAGAGGCTAAAAAAATGCTTCAATGCTGATGTTATTAAAGTTAAAATGACAAAAAATTAATACAAATGCATGCAACATAGGAAATGGGACTTCAGAATGTGCTTAGATAACTAATATTTACAAACAGCAACAAAAAGATATTGTTCTGTAAAAAAAAAATAACAGGTTGCCCAGAGAAAGCACTTTCCATTAAAGTTTTAAAAAGCATTAATGAGAACTTTGTCACAATAGTACAAAAAAATTAGAGACAAGCAAAATAGGTGAATTATTTGAAATCTCACTTGCTGACTGTCAGAATTATCACAAAACATAACACAAAGAAAATGGGAAGAAACATTTCATAAAATAAATAAATGAAAAGGCCCTCTATCAGACTAGTTTGCATCATAACTCATGGTCTCCTCACCCAGGAACACACAAGGCTTCAGAACTCTGAGGTACACACATCATCCGCCAAAGCTTCTAGGAATAAAAGCCAGATTTTTTTTATTTTCTATATTATTTGTTTACATTACAAATGCTTTCCCCTTTCCCACATCTCCTCTCACCATATGTCCCATAAGTCCTCTTACCTCTGCCCATTCCCCAATCACCCCCCACCCATTTCTCTGTTCTGGTACTCTCCTACAATACTGGATCAAGTCTTTTCTCTTTTCAGGACCAGGGCCCTCTCCTTTCTTCTTCTTGGGAATCTTTTGATTTGTTAATTGTGCCTTGAGTATTCAGAGCTTCTAGGCTAATTAATATCCACTTATTAGTGATTGCATTTCATGTGTATTCTTTTGTGATTGGGTTAGCTCACTTAGGATGATATTTTCCAGTTCCAACCATTTGCCTACAAATTTCATGAATTCATTGTTTTTAATTGCTGAGTAGTATTCCATTGTATAAATATACCATATTTTCTGTATCCATTCCTCCATTGAGGGACATCTAGGTTCTTTCCAGCTTCTGGCTATTATACATACGGTTGCTATGAACATAGTGGAGCATGTGTCTTTGTTGCATGCAGGGTTTTAATAGAAGTCTACAAAAGAGTTTATACCATACAGAGATGCAGTCAATGCAGGTATGAAAAGATTTGAAATGCTTGCTTGTTTGATGAGTAGAAGGACTAATCTGGTCAGTTTGCAGTCCCTTGGCAAATTTGAAAGAATCCTATCACCTTCTTTTCTGCTATTTCACAGATGACAGAGAAGCTTGAAGAGGAAAAAAATAAGTCATTTATGAACCTTACATGGAATTATTGTACTGTAAGAGAGGCTTCTCTAAGACACTGGCCACGCCCTTTGATGGCAGACAGAGAAAACCAGCAATAATGGCACTCACACAGCCTAATTTGATACTCAAACAGAAGTGTGATACCTGGAGATATTGGAGCATTCGCCAGCAATGTGCTTCCCTGCACTGGGTTTCTGCAACAGCAAAGCATGCACGGTCATGCCATTTGCTCAGAAAGATACAGCAAAAATGGAGCAAGAAGCTCCACCCAAAATACTAAACTTACCGCTTAGAAAAGGAATGAGGAGTAAAAAAGTGTACCCACTTCTTGCATTTTTATTCACTCACAGATACAGATATCTAATTCACTCATTGACTGGTCCTCTTGCTTTTGAAATAAAGGGAATGAGCATGAAAGTTACATTGCAAAGCCAAGCCAAAGAGGGAAAATGAGCTCAGGATCAAGGCCACAGAAAGAGAAAGCTGTAGATCAGCCTTTGGCCTTCTAGCAGTTTCTTTTGTTCTTTTTATTCTATTCCACTCCTGATGCAACAGAAGACACAAATATGTAGTGTGATGAAATGTGACATACTTTACAGTTTTTGATAAGATTTGAAGCTAACAGGAAACTAAATCCTTTAAATCCTGTTTACTTGATTGATTGATTGATTGATTGATTGATGATTGATTGGTGGTTGGAATATAAGATACATCTCTTATATCTTGTCGTGTGCTCTTGTCTCGCCAGCAAGAACCACGCGAACAACCGGATCCTTCTGCAGCAAGCTTTATTGCATCAGCTTCAGTATCAAGAGGAAGACCCCGAGCACGGAAAGAGGTGCTGATTATATACACCCTAGTGTGGCGTGTTTCTATCTGATTGGTTGCCTGCTCCTCATCTCATTACCACGCCCCGGGCTGGGCTGTGACTTGGCTCGAACCTGCTCTTGCGCATGCGCACACCACTTGTTTACCAATCTGGCACGCCGGAAACAAGCGCCATCTTGTAATGGCGATTACCCTCGGCTCTCCACATTATATCATAGTTTAAGCAAAATGTTTTCTTCTTTATCTGGCCTAGAAAAATCAAAGATTTTAACAGATTATACCTACAGGCATATATAATGTTGAGTATTCACTGCAGGAAATGGTTGTCTTTTGGTACTTGGGACCTTCTTTATAAAAGAAACAATTGGACAAGCAGTCACTTCCTCCCAGAAAACTGAAGTGAGTTATATCAAAATCATGACCAATATCTCCAACTGGCTAGAGCTTGACTTTGCATTCTGGGAAATCATGGCAAAACAAATTAACTGCATTGAAAACTCAAAAGTTTGGGAAAATATAGTCACTTGCATTTTGTAGCTTTGATGTTACAGCAGTGTGGAGAGTTGTAGACTCACTGCATTGGACTTAATTTCTAACCTCGAGATGTGTGCCACCCTGTGTCTTTGTTGTGTGCTATGTACATAAAGTGAGTAAATGCTTTCTAAAGCGTTGAACACAGGATGTGGTCAGTGCCATGCCACTCATATCAATACCAAGGCCATCAGAAGTTCAGATAAGTATTGCCATGAATTTTTTGGGAAAAGACTTGTGTTAACTCTCCATCTTTTAAAGGTTTGTTTATTTTTATTTTATATGTATGAGTCTTTATATATATACATATAAATATATACATACATATATACATACCTATGTATATACATACATATGTATATACACACACAACATATATATATATATATATATATATATATATATATATATATGCATCAGGTATTTTTCTAGTAGTTCTAGAGCACAGAAAAGTCTGTTGCTGCCCTTGGGATAGCAGACTGTTGAGCATAACCATGTGAGTGCTGGAAACAGAACCTGTGTCCCCTGCAGTGGCAGAAAGTGCTCTTAATCACTAAGGCACCCTTCTAGCCCTGCCTCTTTCAGTTGTAAAATATTAAAACTATTTTGTTCAAAGATGCCTAGTTAATTTTAAAAATCAATCAAACTATCATTTAAATTCTTCATATGTTTATCTAAATCCAAAATATGTTTCCTATTAGTGACTTAAGAATAGAGCTGAGGTCAGGCCCCAGAATTCTAGCTCTGCCCTGTAAAATCTCATAGTGATGGCCTGTGCGCTACACATTAACTTCTATCCTTCATTGTTTTCTTTGTCCTCCCCTTCCCTTCTTCCATTTGTCTTGGTTATCAGAGAGTAATGCTGACAGTAAGGGGAGGGGGAAGGATAATGTTCACACGTGGCTCACACAGAGCACATGCTCACATTAAAGAGCTTCTTGTCTCCAGCCACTGATGGGAAAAGCATGATAAGAACCTGTGACTTGCTCTAGGGCAACAATATTTTACAATCTGCCAATTGATTGAAGCCCCACGGTTGCCTGGAATTTGAATAGTGAAAAGGAAAAGAAGAAAGGGCTTCATTCAGGTCAAGGGAAAAAGGTTGTCATAGTGGCCTGAAGCTAGGCCAAGGGCACATCGCTCAGCCAGAACCAGAAACAGTGCTGGCACTTGGTAGTGTGGTTTGTGTTGCTTCACACATGCACACTCAAATGTATCCTTCAAAACCCGCATCATACTTTTGAAGGATAACCTATGGAAGTGTATCTCATCATGCAACTCTTTAATCTGGAATGAATCCAGCGAGTTTATTGATGATCATCTGAGAAAAATTGACTGTCAGATCCAGTATAATGTTTTATCACTAACTGTCCTGTCCACAGAAAAGTCCATTAACCCAAACTCCCAAACTGTATGTAATATGGTTTCTGACAATGATGTAAAAGCCAGGATTCCCCTGGAACATGGGAAACTGGTTTACCTCTACCAAAATGAGTCATTTCCCTTATCACTGGAAGAAGGAACAAATGGCCTTGTTTGCCTATGAGCATAACAAAGTGTGTCCTGGCTTCCAGGGTCCCTCGGTACGGCAAGCACCCATTTCACACATCACTGTCCATGCTAGCACCCTGGCCCTTCTCACCCTCTCTCCCACCCTACACTCCCTCCAGCTCAGGCTCGTCCCCACCACCGGCTACTCCAGTTACTATTCTCCTTACAACCCTCCTATGCTTGTATTCTCACCCTCCCTCTGGAATCTTCCAGATTCTAGCTCTTTTCTCTCTCACACCTAAAACTAAAACCTCCTCATTTAGCCGGAGCATGACATGATCATGCAGCCAGTTTATTCACTGACCACACAAGCTCACGGTAGTTTAGCTAAATGAATTTAAGCAATTTTTCTTCTCTTGCTATGAATTTTTCAAACTCCAGAACTTCTACGAGCCTTTAGTATGCTAAACTAAATTATAAATTTCAATGAAGAGGAGACAGATGGCCTCATTTCCCGAGCCTTTGTGATACGAGAATATATTTTTAGTAACCATCTTTTCAGGTGGCTGAACAGTTAGGTAACCTAGGGGATTACACAAAGAGTGGTGTTTCAGAAATAAATTAAGGAAGTTTTATTTTCTCGGTAATAAAGGAGTAATATGTAGTTGAAGCAGGAGTGGGTCTCCTTGCTCTGATTCAAAGTGGTGGGTGCAAGTCCCCATCACTGCAAGTCTAAAAGACTTCTGTAATGTTAATGCAGCCTCAAGTTTGGAGACGTATCTGCTTCTGTGTAAGCTAAGTCAAGTTCTGTGCAAACACAGTATTTGATCCTAGGAATGAAAGCACCATGTGTGAAAGTCAGAAATGAGCAAATATTTATCTGAGTGACATCATCTCATCTTGGAAGAAGGGAGTGTCTTTCTTCATCACTGTCACAAGATAAGTCACAAGAATAAGATAAGATATAAGAAATATAATACATCTTGAAGTATCTTTTAAGTGAAATTTACAGTAAACAAACAAAACAAGTGATCCCTACAGCTCAGAACATTAATGATAATACAGCAGGGTGGCAAGATTAAAAAGCAGGGAAGACAACCATTTCCTAGCTAGAATGAATCAGGAGGCCTATCGCAGGAATGACATGTAAACTGACCCTGAAGGATGAAGAAAAATAAAGATGGACACATTAAGTGAACATCTGGAAGAAACAGCTCTTGTTGAATGGGACTTATTCTTGCATCAACCTTAAAACTCTATAAAGAAGGATGAAGAACTTGAAAAAGAACAAGAATCACAGGGAATAGAAAAGGAAAAAAATGCCGGCCAAAGGCATTGCAGTGTTTGCTCTGAATCTAGATAGCAAGAGAGAAAACCACAAGAAAGCAAAGGGGAAGAGAGCCAAAGTCAAGTGCGGTTGACAGAAAGCGACTCATGGGTAGATACGATGAGTTAAGAGAAGGCGTATCAGTTACCCACCCGGCAGCCAGAGAGCTGCAGGAAAACAAAGCGGAGGGAAAATCAATACTGTCTTCTAAAAGTACAGAGCAGCGGCTGCAGGTAGATGATTCAGCATGGTCGAGTGATGATGTGTCTGAAATGAACGGGAGGCTTAGGCTGCGGATGGTTTGGAGGGCCATGAGAACATATGCACACTGGCTTGTTAACACAATACAACCCCATCTTACCAAGATAGAAACACAAAGCACAAGCTCAGCATGATAAGTTTCTAGGAAGGGCTATCTTCTCAAATCCCAGACTATCGTCTTTCTCATGGCTCTTGCGTGAAGACTGAACAGAGAGGGTCACTGCTAGTAACTTGTGAGGCTAGTGAGTTAAACATACTGATTATTTAGGAAGAATGTGGTAAGCAAAAAGCACCCCTTTCCCTCCCTCTCTCTTTCTCTCACTGTGTGTGTGTGTGTGTGTGTGTGTGTTTATGTCTATGTACCATGTATACATATATGGTTACACATATAGTCAAGTTTGGGGGGGCTGTAATATTCTAATTACTTTATTCTGCCACATCAACCTTTTATTATCTTCAAATGATTGGAGGTAAGAAAGACTCTGGTAAAGAATTTTCGATAGTAACAGACTGAATGGAATAGGAACTGTAATAATCATTTATGAATATCAGTGGTTTATGTATCTCTGTAATTATCCTTTGCTCACCTCCTAACCTCTAGCCTATGCTTAGAAAACTATTCCATATTTGATATGAGGTAGACACCAAACAAATATTGCATATATTGTTGGTGAGTGATGTTCAAGGAATTTGGAATCTTGTTACCTTAATCTCCTTTGTCTTCAGTCAGAAATACTGGATCTTTCTTGAGGAGAAACCAAAGTGTAATATCTTTTCTTATCTCTAGTTACATCCCTTTACTTCTTCCCAAGGTATATATCACATTACAGGGATTTTACTTCACCACCAGCAAAGTGAATTGTTTATTAGGAATTCATGTGTGAGGGCATTGCTCAGGCTAAATTTACTAGAGTCGAATTTTTAAGACATATATTTGTTTTATGACACTTCAATAACAAAATGCTGCATGTTTGGTTCTATAAAGAATAGAAAATAACTTTCTCAGTTTCATCAATTCCAAAATGAAGGCACAGTCAGAATGCCTCTGACAAGGCCACTCTTTCTAAATTGAATCCTCACATGACCTCCTATCAGTGTGCGTATGGAGGATGGGAAAGGGCCCCCAGACCCCATAAGTCCTGGATAAAGAAGGTCACACACTTAGGTTCCCAGCTAACTGAGTCAACTCACAGACATACAACCAACATACTTATTTCATTTCCATTCAATACAGGCAATTAAAGATGCAAAAGTGAGTCCTGAACACGAATTATAAAGGAATGGTTATGTATTCCCTATTTCTTGTTAATAGCATATCTGTTTGTTAGCTAATACTACAAGGATATTGTGTTACCAACATACTCTAAATACAGAAGTTTAAACCCAGAAGATTCCCCAGCATGCAATGAGGATACATGCTCCACTATGTTCATAGCAGCCTTATTTATAATAGCCAGAAGCTGGAAAGAACCCAGATGTCCCTCAACAGAGGAATGGATAAAAAAAAAATGTGGTATATATGCACAATGGAATACTATTCAGCCATTAGAAACAATGAATTCATGAAATTCTTAGCGAAATGGATGGAGCTGGAGAACATCATACTAAGTGAGGTAACCCAGTCTCAAAAGAATACCCATGGTATGCAGTCACTGATAAGTGGATATTAGCCTAGAATCTTGGGACACAATTCACATACCAAATGATGTCTGACAAGAAGAAAGGAATGGACACTAGTGCTGAAAAGGATCAAAGCATCAGTGTAGGGGAATACCAGAACAGGGAAGTGGGAAGGGGTGGATGAGGGAGTAGGGGGAGGGAAAAGGGCATGTGGGACCTTAGGGGGTGGGGAAACAAAAAAAGGGAAATGAAATGTAAATATAGAATATATCCAATAAAAAATTTTTTTGAAAAAAAATGTTTTATTTTCTAAGAACTTTTAGCAGGCTGGTGGTGGTAGCATTGGGTTTATAAAGAAGCCCTGCTAATGTTGCCTTTGCTAGTCCTAATGCCTGGAGTGGTCTGGGACCTCCTCTGTTCTATATGTGACATCACTTCTGTTCTATATAATTGTCTTTGTAGAACCAGAAGAGTGGGGGTGTTTCATTCTTTTTCTAGCAAAAAGGCAAAGAGAACATATCTCATCACACTAAGGGATTTGGTTTGTGTCAAATATATTAACACTTATTGACCAAACAAATTATTTGATGACATTCAGAATCAAGGTATGAAGGGAGGTAAACAAGTCTTACTGAATATGTCATATACTATTTTTAAATGCTTAGAAGTAAGACTCTGGTATAAAAATTATGGTATAAATAGACTGAAAAAAATGTTAAGTATAACCAGTAATTGACTCTAAACCTTTGAAATAAAGTAACAATAAATTATAGCTTAAATAAAAAAGCAGATTTCAAGAAGGGTTCATCTATTTTAAATTAATGTTTCCCAAACCTCTGCAGATTCCATTTTCTCATTACTCTAAGGTTCACTTAAGAAATGGGTCTTTGTGTCCATTGCTGTACAATTGTACCAAATTGTAGTTATATAAATGAATACTGATAATCTCTCTATAGAACTGTGCCTAGAGTAGCGATTCTCAACTTGTGGGTCATGACCCCTTCGACGGTTGAATATCCTGTATCCTGTATATCAAAAATTATTATTTATAACGGTAGCAAAATTGCAGTTATGAAGCAGCAATGAAATAATTTTATGGTTGGGGGGGGGGAATCACCACAACGTTAAGAACTATATTAAAGGGTCACAGCATTAGAAAGGTTGAGAATTACTGGTCTAGAGTTAACAACACTGTCTTGTATGCTTAAAATTGTGTTACTTGAGTAGAGCTTATGTTCTTGCCATGGTAAGATAAAGTGATTATTTCTAAGGTTGAAAAGGGTATTATGAGCCATGTGGCAGTTATACAGCACCTACACAGAGTCATTAAGTGTATTCTCATAAAGGTTTCCCTTCTCATACTGTATTTGTTCATTGCACAAAAAGAATTCTAGTAGAATATGGTTTAAATAATGGTCAACCCTTGAAGGGGTCATGACCCACAAATTGAGAACCACTATTCTAGGCACAATATTCATTTATATAACTACAATATGGTACAATTGTACAGGAATGGACACAAAGACCCATTTCTTAAATGAACCTTAGAGTATGGAGAAAATGGAATCTGCAGAGGTTTGGAAGACATTAATATAGAATAAATGAACCCCTCTTGATATATGCTTTTTATTATTTAAGCTATCTACTATTATTTTTGAGTCACAGATATCAAAACTTTTGATGCCTTGGTTTCCAGCATTTCAATTTACAAAACTCTGTTTGGATTCGGAAGAGAAATGCCTGGATGCTGTTTAATTGCACCAACCATGTGAATTCCATTTTAGTCTTATGAAGGAAGATAATCACCAATGACTTTGCCAGATTCTGCATTTCCCAGATCCTCATTATAAAAGCAGTACCTTTTGAGATAATCCCTGATATAGAGAGGCCAAACTGCAGTCTGTTAATATAGCATATGCCATGGATTTGTAGCATTCACCGGGGAGATGTCAAAAGACCTTTGCAAACTCCCACACGCGTAAATGTCACTACAGCATATAATTTCTCACATAAATCTGCTGAATGTAATGATGCATTTAAATAACTCCTTAAGAGCTCTAATGAAGGTTTCTGCATACCTGATGACAAGCTGAGAGAAACAGAGCCACGGCGATGCACAGCACAGTTAAGGAGGCTCACTTCACAGCGTCATGCCTCAACTCTCACACCAGCCTCAAGGACACAGGACACAAGCACACGCCTCGAACGCCAGCACCCCAGACTGTGAACTTTATGAGTTTTCTGTGAGTCGTCAAGACCCCAAATATTAAACCTATGGATTCCAAGGAGCCACTCAATTGTAAGATGCAACTTCGATGAATATAAAAGACAACAGATTGTATAAGAAAGGAAACAAAGCACACAAAGTCCTGAGCTTGCACAAAAAAATAAGACTGCATATGTTCAGCCCGGTGGTGTTTATGTGATCAGATAAGATGTGCAGCAACTGGGTGTGAACAGTACGGGGTAAACCTGTGCAACAAGCTCTGCTGTAAGAAATACGCATCCCTGTGTTCCCCGTTCTGCAATGAACATCCATTAGCACATAACCTTCCATTTACAAGCACACGTGGGAAACCTGCCAACAGGACACTATATGCCGAAGATGATTAAATCAGCATTATAGAGAGAAAAACACAAAAAGGAACCATCCAAGCAATTTAATTACAAGGGCCACATTTACTGGAAGGCAGACTGAAGTCTCTTATCGCTTACCAGCTACATGTAAGATGAAATTTCAGAGTAGTACGAGAGAGAAAACAAGCTTAATCGAAGTGAAATGTATTTGCTTGAATCCACCTTACAATCATCTAGTGATTCTGTGGCTGTCCTCATCTGTGAAAATCCACTCCATGACAGGGATACAATGATGAAATCCCCTAACAATTTCTCAGCATGTACCTTCATCAATAAGTGACAGCGTTGTATATCAAATACAGAGACAACAATGTCAAAAACAAAGACTCTACAAAATGGAATTATTGACTGCAACATATATAGCCCTTTATTTTCTTTTGTAAAATATAAACATGTATCTATAGTTTATATACACCTTAACTGTATATCAAATATACCTATAACATTTGCCTAGCTCCTCAACTTTAACCTTTAAACATCAAATAACATTTTAATTGTTTCCAATATCATCCCTTCCAGGGTATAATTTCAAAAATTTAACATTTCTGTTGGAATTGAAATGTTTATCTTTTAAGCTAGAAATAAATTCTCCATGTCCAGTTTTAAAAATTGATTACAAAGCAATGAGATAAGCATATAAATTTTTCCTTAGGAAATAAAACTTTTCAATTGAGTAAATACAGATCTAAGAGCAAAGATAAGATCCCTTTTATGTTCTATACTGAAAAATCAAAAAGTAAATTGCCTGCCAGGAAAAGAGGAGGTACCTCACCACGGACTATGGAGTTCTTTGTTAAGAAGGCAACTCTAAAATTAGTGAACCCTAATAACATTCACTTCTTCCCTCGAGAAATAATTACATCTTCTCACACCATGTATTAGTTTTCCAGAGAACCAATAGGATGTATACATAGCTATAAAAGAGGAGTTTTATTCTGACTCTATCAGAAGTTGTCTAATTACAAAATGACGGTCCACATGGTGGGGAGCCAGAAAATCCAGGAGCTGCCCAGTCCCTGTAGTCAGAAGCCAGATAAGAAAAACCAGTGACACACCTATAGCCTGGAGCTGGAGGCCTAGAGGATCCCTGGAGAATCTCTGGTGAAAGTTGTCATCCAAAAGTCCAAATCTTATTACCAACCACAGGGCAAAACAGCAGCAAACAAGGCATATGGTCAAGAAGAAAGTATCCATGAACACTTCCTCCTACCCCTTTTTGTTTTATCCTGACCCAAACCTATTTGACCGTGACACACACATTCAGGGTGGGACTTCCCCGCCTTTAGTTCACTCACCCATACATTCCATATTGAACTGTGCTTTACCGATTCTCAGTAACTGGGTTCAGTCAAGTCAGGAACCCAGAATAACCATTCCAGGCAGCGTGCTTATACATATGGACTGTACATAGAGTTTAAGCTACGCCTCTGGGTTATAGGCTTCTGCTAACTTCCAGATGGAATTAGACATAAACCTTATGTTTTGTTTCTCAACTGCAGCAATGTATGGTTTGTATATGGTTGGCCCAAGGAGTGGCACTATCAGAAGGTGCTGCCCTTTTGGAGTAGGTGTGGCCTTGTTGGAGTAGGTGTGGCCTTGTTGGAGTAGGTGTGCCACTGTGGATGCAGGCTTTAAGACTCTACTCCTAGCAGCTGGAAGCCAGTCTTCCACTAGCAGCCTTCAGATGAAGATGTGGACCTCTCAGCTCCTCCTGCACCATATCTGTCTGGGTGCTGCCCTGCCCCCACCTCGATGATACTGTACTGAACCTCTGAACCTGTAAGCCAGCCCCAATGATATGTTGTCCTTTATAAGACTTGCCTTGATCATGGTGTCTGTTCACAGCAGTAAAGTCCTAAGACAAACATGTAAAATACTTTGACAGTCACAAGGTATGCAAAGTTTGACAGAATACACGTTCACTATGCAGAAGGCAATGTGCCACAGAACAAAGGGAACGAGTGATGGGAATACTATGACTGAAATGTGCATGGGAGTTTTAGAAAGCAAAAGAAGAATTAATCAGCAGGGAAGAAATGGTTCAGGGGTCAGGGAAGCAAAATGTTAAGGGTGTTTGTGTATAATTTATGTATAGTAGGATGGCATCTGTAAGAACTGTCCCTTCCTTCTCCGTTTTCTTAAAAAGCTGAGATTATTCTTTTAGGACAGAACATTATTTGAAAAGAAAACAGTACAGGACTACAGAGAGCTGAGCCCCCCTCCAACCATGTCCTTGCCCTAACTTCCGAGGCCACACCCTCTAGCTCTGCAATCTCTCTTTTAATTTAGTTTCAATGTGCCTCCTGGGGTTTCTCTGCACCTTTCTATTTTTGTTGAATAAGTTGAAAAGAAACTTCTCTCTCTTGGCTATATTAAGTGATGTCCTTGTGGTCAGGGTTCATAATAAACTACCTGTCACTCTGACACATGATGGCTGGTATGCAGTCTTCTGCAAAGAAGGTATTGGATGGATGACTTGGAACTTGAAGAGTGAAATACAAAACTGAGCCTTCAACAGTGCCTCAAGTTAAGGAATTATGCAAGATGGGTCAGTAAATATGTGTAGGGTCCAAATCTCTTTAAACATACTGTGGGAAGCCTATTGGTAAGAGAAATATATATATATATATATATATATATATATATATATAACATTTACATAGGCATTTATAAAATAGACCATGCACAGGCAGTCTATAAGAGGAACATTTGTATATACATATTTATACACACATATCTTGCTTTCTAACAACATAAGATAAATATAAATCAAAGTGCTCTGTAATCCATAGTCTGTTGCAGTTCAATTTTCTCTCTGGCATCCTCTTTCCTTGTTTACTTCATCTCTTTGAAAATCCATATTTTTGAACTGCTTAGCATATCTTCTAAGTACCAATAATAAAAAAATCTAGCACTTTGAACTTTTTAACTTAAAGTCCAGTTTTTAACTTTCTTTTCTCATCAATGTTCAGAAATATTCTTAATAAAAAATAAATTTCCAATACAAATTATATTAATGATACTCATATTCATAATAAAAGTAGAGTAAAATTGTCAATATTCTCTAAAACTTTTAAATTTCAGACTGTTGTAGTGACATTTAGCTTAATAAAGCATGGTTCTATGTGTGCATGTGCACCCGTGTGTGTGTGTGTGTGTGTGTGTGTGTGTGTACACACGTGTGCGGGCATGTGTGCGCGTGTGAATGTGAGTGCCTGTGGAGGACAGAGATGTCACACCCTGGAGCTGGAGTTACAAGTGGTTGTAAGATACCAGTGTAGGTAGGTGCTAGGAATCAAACTCTAATCTCCAGAATAGCGCTTGCTCTTAACCTCTGAATCACCTCTCTGGCCCTTTGCAACTTTTTTTAACACAACATACCTTTAATATAATAATAAAATTTAAATAAAACGTTGGTTTTTCAAAAGCCTTATTGAGCATACAACTAAAAAAAATTACTGGAAGGAACACAATAATAATACGACACATTTAAAACAACCTCTTCCAGGAGAAATGTGAGGCATATTTAAGTCTTTCCTCAGCAAATTTTAATTCGGGCTTAAAAAATAAGAAGGGTACTATGAACATAATGGCAGATATAAATCCCAAAGGTATGGGATAGAAAGCCCAAAGTTCAAACCATGCCTATATAGTTAAACTGTTTTCAGATGAATTAAAATTACAAATGGGGAGAAAACAGTTCCCTCAATAAATAGGTGACTACGATAAACTGATCTGTCACCTTACCTTGTGTACAATTGGTAATTCAAAAGGATAATGGCCTGTGAAATTCTTCAAACCACAAACAAACCAGTGGTGTTAAAAACATCTTTATAATATCACCTAATTACTCATTTTATATGATGCTAAATTTACAAGCAAAAATGGACAATGAATTAAAAATTTGAAAGTTGTAGAATAAGGGGAATTACTGACAGAAAACACAAATACATAATAGTAGGAAATAGTCACAAGCTATACACCTTGGTAAGTGATTAATTTCTAAAACCTAAAACAACAAATCAGGTCCAAGACAACAAATCACTCATTTAAAAAGTAACCAAAGGACTTAAGACATTTCTCCAAAATGACATACAGGAGGCCAAGCACTCTTGTATTACTAATGATCAGAAAAAAAAATAATCAAAGTTAAAATGAACCATTGTGTCATGTAATATGAGAATTCCCATTATTCAAGAACAAAAATGTAATGATGATAAATGTTTGTGGTGATGTCAAGGAAACCTTTGTATTCAAAAAGAAAGAAAAAACATTATAGTGAATACAGAAATCTCTTATCAGAGAGTTTATTCAAAAAAATATAGAAATTGAGATCAGAAAGGGACATTCAAATTCCCAAGTTCACTGGGCCTTTTTTTTTAAACAACAGGTAAGAGGTGGAACTAATCTAAGTGTCATGAAACTGGTATCATGAACATGATAACATGAAATTATCATTCAAAGTGAAAAAGTCTGGTGGCAGAAGACAAATATCTGACTCTCCTTAAAGTGTGTAAGCTATTCAAATTCATGAAACCATAAAACAGAATAATGTTTTCCAGGAGCTTGGAAATGAATTTATATGATGTGTGTGTGTGTGTGTGTGTGTGCATGCACATGCGTGAGTGGGTGTGTGCGTGGGCGTACACATGTGTGTGTGCACGCACATATATGTGAGTGCATACATCCATGTATGTCTGATGTGACTGATAAATAGTGTTTGGGTTCAGAAGAGTTTCCTTAAAGATATTAGCAATTGTAAACATAACTTACTTAGAGGTGTGCTATACGCTGAAATAATATGCAGCAGGAACAAAACATACACTTTGTCTCACATAACCACTTCAGCTAGTTAAGAATGCAAACTGGAACTGTGCAAAGCAGTTAGAATTTAAACAGGTAATTCATGTCAGTGTCAAATGAATATATAGTTTCAGTGAAGGGCATAGTCGATCAAAGTTACTCAGAGCGCCATTGCAGATTCGTGTGTCAGGAAATGTGCTCCTGGGTTCTAAAGAATGGCAGTCAAATCCCTGATGTGCAATTACTTGTGTTATCCTACATAAGTAACTTGATGTGGGGGATATCTCCTACTCTATAAAATTGAGAAGATTCTATATTAATATATATATATATATATATATATATACACTAAATAATACCTAATGCACAGTGAAATTCAATGTAGAGTGCTTCCTTTTACTTTGTACCTTTTTTCTCTGGGTACAAGCCAGAAAACATCAGAGAAAATATCATAAAAACACACTAAACATTGTGAGCTAAAGCAATAAATATAATTTTAAGAATTTTTTTCAAAGGCTGAAAAGAAAAATAATGAGAAATACCACCTGTTATTCTATCTCACAGCATAAACACACTTGAGATTTTATTGTGTCTTTTCTCAGAGAGCATGACCTACTCAGAGGCAACGCTGGTGCTTTATCATTTAATAATACACATTTTTCTTTTCTATGATGCCAAACCCCATGGGATGCATTATCTTTAATGATTGTCCAATAGTCCACAACAAAAAAACCAACATACATTCATTCAACAAGAATCCTGTGATTATTTCCTATGTTCTGAGCGCCAAACACTTAAAAATAGAACAAAAGAGAGACAGAATTTCCACTAATGGTTTCCAATAGTTTAAAGCCACAATTTCTTCAATTTTCTTGCTGTTGCAAACCATATAGCAACAAATGTCACAGAACAGAAAGTTTTGGAAACAATTTATGTTAATTTTACCAACAGTCCTGGAAATAAAAGAAAATGTGTAAACGCTAGAGAGGCTCCTAAGACGCACAGCAGTATAAACTAACTACAATCTTAGTTAATTTTATCTCAATGAACAGTATGTTAGATTGCAATGTTAATTTATTGATTAATTAATGAATATTTGTCTTAACGTACTTGTGTTTGCAGATTCTGATATCCTATTTATTGAACATGAATGTGTATTTCCATCATGCTGTCAAGTACGTCAGTGCCTTGATATCCAAGATTATTGTTAACTATCCTCCTACACCATTCTAGATAGTCAGACCAGGAGTGATTAGATGAGATGATGTTCAATGAAAGGAATAGGTCTACAACATGGCAACTACTTAGAATGTAAAATTGAAGATAGAATGAATAACATTTCATGATTGAAACTAATGAATATGTAGTGAAGGACCATAAGACTATGAACACTTCATACAAAACAAAAACAAAAACAAAAAACAAGGCTATCTAAGAAGCAATGCCTTTGAACTATAGGGGAAAATGTGTACAAATGGCACCTGGACATAGGCAAAAACGTGGATTTGAGAACAAAACAAAGTAGACATGCAAAGTAAACTAGACATGACCTCAAGGAAGGGATGTGAAAACAACAGCTAGATATAGGGGCTCTCTGCCAATCATCTCTATGGCTAGACTGCGCTATGAACTCTCCTCCTGGTACACTGCCCCCCCAACAGAGATAACTCGATTCTCAGTACTGAAAATGACAGTATCCACAAAAGAAGTTTGAAGACGTGAGTGGCAGCACAAGAAACAGAGAAAGACAGGACGAGGATGTGCAGGGAGACTGATGAAAAGGCTCAGCTCATCCCTGGAGTCCACCTGTCATGTACACATTCCACAAACATATCTTTAAAGCTCCCTGAACCAACCTTCCCTTTGCAGGAAATACACTAAAACAAACAAACAAACAAAAAATGCTTTGGCATTTTTAAAACATTCTCTCCTAGTTCTAAACTCCCAGATCCTTATGAAATGTTCAGAGCAATAAAAGACTCACTTTTATTTCCTTTTGTAGATCTGACACAGAAATATAATAATTCATCCCATTAGTTTTTCTGATTTTAAATCATTACTCTCCCGAAAAAAAAAAAATGCATCAATAAACTAAAGTCACAGAATTTGCAGAGACAAATATGAGCACATGTACACGAGAACACATACAGTGTACCAATGCATAGCTTCTGATATCACAGGCTCAACATTTAAGGAGACAAATGAATGATCAGTTATGAAATATCTCATTGCCATTGAACATATGTATATTATGTTAACTCTAACCTGAGCCAGATTTCCCTGTATGACAATAAATACACAGTGTTATTTGGTGCACAGACAAAAATAATGGGAATAGAAGCCACAAGGGTGGAAGTATTAATAGCTAGGAAAGGAGAAAGATAACAGGTCTGCACATCTTAGGTGGTGAGTCAGATAAGACTGGATAAAAGATTGAACTAATAAAGACAGTCAAACTACTGTGGAGGCATGGACAGTTCCTAGGCGAGTAGCTGAAGACAGAAGATTTTTCTTAAAGGGATAAAACGATCGCAGATAACTGTGAGAGAAAGTTTGAGTCATTTGATATTGCAAGAGAAGTAGGAGCATTAAGAGAATCTAAACCTTGAGAGAAGCCAGGTATCAAAGCATCCCAGACTTCCCAGACTGCTTAGAAGAAAGTTGAACTTCTCTTCACATCTTAGGCAAGGCAGGAGAAGAGTTATCACTCTTTTCATAGAAAGATATGTCTGGTAGGTGCAAAGATGAACTAGAGAAAGACAATAGAGCAGGAAGGTGTGAGAGAAGAGTCTCATCATGGAAAATCCTTAGACTTATAGAATAAATATGGCAGCAACAGTCAAACTGAATCAGAAGGAACACAGCACAAAGGAATTCAACAAATTATTAGCTTAGGGCTCTTTTTCCAAATATATGTCCAGAATGATAGAAGATATAATATACTGACTTTGGGGTCATTTCCAATATTTCTGGTGTTCCTAACAAAAATTAAATGCAAAAATAAACAATGGATATGAAGAAGCAGAGAAATAAGGGGGCCAGGAGAACGTCAGAAGCTGAAAGAATGCAAGACAGGAACGACTATAATGTCAAGTGACGAAGTATTGGGGAGGAAAATCAGGACCAATATGTACAGATGAGATCTGGCAGAGAGATCACTGGTGGCCTAAGCAACAGCTGTGTCAGGAGAACAGTGATGGCGGTCAGCAGTGAGCAGCTGGCAGAGGGAGTCAGGGTGGGAAACTAGGGTAAGCTGGGCATCCAAAGCCCAGGGACTCCTATTTGTTCATTGTTAACATTATCTTGAGAAACATCACCAGATTCGGAAACCGTTTTAAAATTTAACATTCATCTGGTTACCTAAGGATCACTCAGTTATAATCAGAGGAACATATGCACCGTATTCAGAGTCCTTCGTTACACGAAATGGATCACAGTGGCAATACGAATCATTGGCGATTTTATGAGTCCCAAAACATTAAAAGGTACAACTGTCTCATTTCTCTTTGTCTTAATACCTGGCAGCGGCAGTCATTAAATAAGAAATAGATTGCACCTTTTGTGTGTATCCTTTAAGCCCTTTATCATGCCAGCATGAATTCCATCCTTTCTTAAGGTCCTCAGAAACTTCAGAGAATGAAAGATCACCTCCATTTATATGTGGATGTGTGCATATATAATAGTCACAAATATATGTATGTGTATGAATATATATATACACATATGTATCTGAAGAAACTAAGAGAAATTTAAATGTGTGTAGATAAAAAGGTATAAAAAAGAAAGAACCCTCGACATGATAAATGTGTTAATTCTGTTTGCATGTTTCATTACAGCTACTTTTGTACATATATACATACATATGAAAAGAATATTTATCAGTTATGTTCCATCAAAGCAGCAGGTCTTCTATAGGTAATAAAAGATTTTATTCCAAGATTTCTTTGCCTCCAAGTCACCTTTTACTTCTAAACTATGCCAGCAATCAGGAAGGGAAGATTAATATGAACAGAGAGAAAGAAAGGGCAAGGTGGATTTCATGAAGATGAGATTCAATCCGCAGGGATACATGAACCCACATCTGTCTTTCACAGCAAGCAGCTTTGGTCTCATACCTCATCCAATCCTCTAGCTTCTAACTCCAGTTACTCAATTTTCCTGAAGGTCTGCTGAACAATGAACTGTGAACCCATCATTGTAAGAGGGAGAGAAGAAGACCCAGCAGAACTTGGAGGTGACCCCGGATATCTACAACTCTGTGCAGGGAGTGCAACAGAATGCAGTACTGCAGCAACCTACTGCATGCAAGCCTGACGACTGCTTCTCCTTTATATCCTAATGTCAAACAAATTCCTCTTACTGATAATACGAACATCAGACCACTCAGTGAAAGTGATTCTGGAAATTAGCTCCATGTAGCTAAGTGGACACACAACAAAATTACTACAATCCATCATTCATTAATTGGATACCATACATTACATCTTTTAGCCACATGGAACTTCCCAATATAAGCAATATCAAAATCATGTGTTCTAGTAAACACCATACCAATGTTTCTCATTGACCAAAAATCTAGTCATCTCCTCACAATAATAACAGTAGTAGTATTAATAATAATAGTAATAGTAATAATAATAATAAATGTCACTTAATACATTTTACCATGATATTCCTTCTCTTTTAGCTGCCAAACTCCTCTCAAGTATCCTAAGTTTAAATACCAAGATGAATTTAGTTATAATTATAACATTTTTAGATCATATATAATAATGGAAGAAAGAAAGAAAATGATAAAATGTTCCAAAATAGGTTCAACCAAACTAATAGAATCATATGATTGTTACAGTCCTTATTTATGAAATAAAGCATCCTATAGGTGCTGTCCTTTACTACCAATGTCATATATAATAGCCTCTTAGCAGGCACGAAGATGAGTGGAGTGACCCAAATTTTACTCCTGGGGTATAAATAATGAATAATATTAAGTAACTAATAGCATTAGTTATTCTATCATTACATACATTATGAAACTGTCAGACAGTAAGAATTATTAAAAACTGAGAGACTGAAAATAGGTGACCAGTGCCTGAGCAACAAGTGAGGCTGTTCTCTATGAGCATCCATTACATGTTTGTAACACACGTGCATATATAAACATACATACTCATATGCATGTATGGTTTCCCTCCCATATTATGCTTTTATTTTCACTCCTGTACATGCTAGTGAAAAAATACTATTACATATTGATTTGTTGTCTATATTACTTCTTTTGGTCACTATCTCAGCCTATGAGGGTGCCCAAATGAGTATTTAAACTGAATATCCAAAATGCCATTCTATCACCTATCAAACCAGACATCTCAAAATAATAGAGAAAACACTAATAAAATCAATGAATTCCACAAAATTTGACCCATCTCGAACAGTGTTGTAAAGAGAGCCAAAAAATTCTGTGGGGAATGCCTTCACAGTGACTAAGTGATTTTTAGAACCACATATGTTGGTTTTGAAAAAAAAATTGAGAAAAATAGGGGCAATTTTATATCCATGAGATATCTATTTCACAGAGAAAAAACTCTGGCTCTTTCCAGGAGGGAAGTGATCCAACACCACCAATCTGCTAGGGTTGGTTGGCCAGCTACCACAGAAAATGTGGCCATATTGAGCACTGAGTGTTGATCCCTGCTTTTGACAGACTAGGCATTTAGCAGTGGCCATAGATTTTCATTCCTAGTAATGAGAAACCATTCACAACCATTCTCACTACCATAGGCAAATCACAAATCCACAAAGCAAGGCCAAGAATGGCGGGAGAATACACTGTGTCACCTTAGCCATCTTTATCAGTCTTTGGCTGAGGTTGCGTTTATCTGAAACAGAACCGATTTCCTCCCCTGTGCCTGTTCAGAGAAGTCACATTTAATATTCTTTCTTGCTTTGCTCATTGCACCAATCTCCTGATTTTGCTTTCTTATGTTCTCAGAGATCATATCTAACAGATAGTTCACTGGCTATGGAGTAATACAAAGTCATAGCTCTGGCCATTTCTCCTTGAAGGTTTGGAGCTCTGTTTACCCAAAGGTTCATCTCTGCCCTTTACATTCACAACAAAAGGGTGTGCCACCCCTGCAGCTCTCGCCTTTATGTAACATCAGCACAGGACTTAGACTCATCTACAAACCAGGGTAAAATCTTTTTAAACTTCTTCAAGGAAAGAAGAAGTTTATTATGATCCAGTATTTTATCTTGCATAAAAAGTCACTCAACAAGTAGCATTAATTTAAAACACTAACCCTAACCCTAAACAAATACAAATACAAATAACATTACTTTAAAACATATGTTCTATTACATTTATTATTATTCTATTAATATATATATATATATATATATATATATATATATATGCTTTTTTCTTCCTCAAGTTCTTCAAGATCTTCCACAGCTCTCCTTACCCATTCAATGTCACATTTCTTCTCTCTCTGAATAATAAAACAAAAACCAAAAGGAAAAAAATCCAACAAACTGTAACAACAGAAACAACAACAACAACAACAACAGAACAACACATTAAAAAGCATGATCTGTTATGTTGGTCAGCTATGCCTGAGTATGGGTCCTACCCTGCAGTGTGTATCACTCCATTGGAGAAAATTGAATTTACCCCTTTCAGGAGATATCAACTACACATAGCTTCTTGCTTAGGGGTGGGACTTTGTGCCCACTTCTCATTCTCCATGCTAGAATTTGTTGTTTTGAACTTGTCCCAGAGACCAGAACCTGTTACAGTATCTGTAGTTCATATGAGCATCAGCCCTGTTCCTTCTGGAAAATGTTCTTTCCTCATAGTCTTATACCATATCTCGCTCTTACACTTGGTCTTTCTTCTGTTCCGTCTGGATCCCTGAGCCTTGAATGGAGGGGTTTAACATTTACACCCATTTAGGGCTGAGTATTACGAAACCTCTCTTTGTCTACACATTATGTAGCTGTGGGTCTCAATAAAGCACATTTTTTTTAGTTAACAATTTTGGTTGCCTTGTAAAGTAAAAGAAGACCAGACCGAGAAGAGAGTTTGAGGCAAAGTCTTTCCCTTTTGGCATTTGATTTTAGAACAGCTTGAATGTGTTACCTATTTTTAAATATTTACTTATTTTAAATTTCAAGTAGATTAAGCATAATAGATTCAGCAGTTGGTATGATTTTTTAAAGGGACTCTACTGACCATTGTTTAGAATTTTAAATATTTTGCTTGTATTTCAATAGTTCATATTAGAGCCTTTAGATTTCATATGGGGGGGGGAGACTGATTTCCGTTTAGATCTCTCGGGGAGTTTGCAGAGCTTTTAAAGTAAGCCATGCTTACATAATCCATGCATTAACCTTTGGAAAATGTCATTATGTATGCATGTTCACACAGTGCCAGTGAACATCGGATGCTACTCAAATCCACTCTGCGATGTAGTCATGTCAGACATACTTCCCCTGACTTCTTTTCCTCACCAATTAATTGTTTTGAAGGAACTCTCACTAACGCTTCAGAGAAAAACTACATCCTAAGGGTCTGAAGTAATAGCTTTCTTCTTACTGCAGAGAATGTGCTGGTTAAATCTTCCCACATAGAGCAGGGATAGACATGATTTTTCTATAAAAGCTCAGGAGCAGGCATGTTCTTTTAGATTAGGTAGTGGTTCTTCATGTATTTATTGCTTTTTACCCCCGACATTTTATTCAGAATTCCCATATTAAGCTTCTCAGGTATATTTTTGGAATAAAATATAAGTGGATGAATGAATGAATGAATGGATGGATGGATGGATGGATGGATGGATGGATGAATGAATTGATATAGGGTTTGTTTAAAATTGTGATTGAGTTAGAGTTCTCATAATGAGGTATTATTACATTTGACATATGTGATTTCTGATTGCAAGCTCTCTCTCGGTCACCCATACCATTGTCTATGTCCTATCTTCTCTCGGTCACCCATATCATTGTCTGTGTCCTATCTTCTCTTTTGTTGGATGCTCGTCATGTCTGTGTCCCTCGTTACTGCCCTCTCTGAGCCTTGGTCCTTTCCTCTTTCCACTATTCCTACAAATATTCTAACTTAAGCTAGCATCTAATTTCACCTTGATCTTAAGATCTGATCTTTTGTCTGAAATTCCAGCCAGGACAAAACGTCTAGAGTTCTTATTCATAACGCTCTCCAGCTTTGTCACTGAGTTCTCCAAATCCTCCAATGAAACTAATAGTATTATTGTTGTTGGGGGGCAGATTGACAAAATACAGTGTAGTCCATCTGGTCTCAAAGTCATGATGTTCCTGCCTCCACTCCCCAATTTCTGAATTTACAGTTTTATATTACCATGACAAGCAGTTTATCCTAATTAATGTAGCAAAATTAAGAAGTTTAAGGGACTCATAAAGGATATGGTATGAGATATGAAGTTTATGTAAATCAAAATTACTGTGATATTTTAATAATCTTTTGGGAAAGGGAGAGTCAAGGAAAAATAACCAAAGGTGAGCTTAATCTAGACCTTAAACAGTTGAAAATATAAGCCTCATGAAGTCTGATAAAGAAGAGAAAAGCCTGTGAAATACACTTGAGAAACGGAGACATCATAAAGATAAGTCATAAAGATTGAATCTCTGGATTTTGGGTGGAGGAGTGGCAACAAAATGTGTGTGTGTGTGTGTGTGTGTGTGTGTGTGTGTGTGTCTATATGCATTTGTGTGTGTGTGTAAATTATAAATTCACATACTTTTTAGACACACAGCCTCATAGTCTCAGTTATGTAAAAACCACTTGAATATTTTAAACATCAGATGAGTGTTATACTAGTTTAGCAATAACTTTTTATTAAAATGCACAACATAGCAAGTAAATGAAGTAAAAAAAAAATTACAGGCATAGGACAGTAGTGGAACACACCATTAATCATAACACTTGGGAGGCAGAGGCAGCAGATCTCTGGGTTTGAGGCCTCCCTTGTCTACAAAGTGAGTTTCAGGACAGACAGACAGAGAAACCCTGCCTCAAGAAAACAAAAACAAAACAAAGAAAAACAACAACAGCAAAAGAGATAACACAGATGTAAAAGATAAAAAACGTGAAAAACTTAGAACAAATTATTCTAAGAAAGCAGAATTTGAGGTTCAGTACAATAATCTATTGGAACAATAATCTCAGGAGATTGGGCTGAGGGCCCCTCTCAAATTCTAAAATATGAAGAACCTTAAATCCTTTAAAATAAAATAAGATACTATTTCCATTTAACCAGTATACGTTTTGCTGTAAAATTATGTTTAAATTAAGTCCACATTATTTATAACAAGATACAATCCAATTGCTGTGGTAATGCCTGGTATACTAAATTGTTTAGGGAATGATTATAAATAAAAGGTTGTGCACATATAACAAAGACACAATTTTTGTTGAAATATTTTTTCATACTTGATTTAACCCATGAGTTCAGAACCTATAGTTCAAACAAGCAACTGTATATTTAGGATGTTTCCATCATAAACCAAACATATTTAATATATATGATATTAAGTTCCTGAAGAAACCTCTAAGATAAAGCAATTCATAAGAAATATGAACTTCAGGGAGTTTTAGAGGTCATAAATATGTGTGTTCCAGTAAAACTATGTATAACAATGATCCTTTGAAGTTAAATGTCTTAAATGCATATGTCTGTATTTTTAATAATTAATCATATTAGTCTGTGAGAGTACAAGCCAAAAGACAGTATTCATACCAAGATTAAAAGACCTACATTTAATAACCAAATTTGAAAATATCAGGAAACACACACCTCGAAAGTCAAAAGGAAAACCAATATCAAAATTCCTGAAGGAAGAAAGCAGGAGAAGGCAGAAGCGGTTGATCAAGAATGTCACCCTCAGTGGGAAAGCCAAGAGGATGAACAACAGCATAAGGCAGCTGGTGATCCGATGGCCACTACAGCTACTGTACACACCCCACTATTCAGTGGGGGTTGATTTTCTTTAGATGCCAATGAGAAACCAATTTCCTTTCCACTTATTCAATAAACATTTCCACGTCAGTAATTTCATGGCTAGCATAACCTTTTGGATTAAAATAGATTAACCAAAGCAATGTCATTTTCTTATATCATTAAAACATGTGGGATCTGCTGAGTTTCTTCCTGTTCCGTATTGTCAATGTTTATCCCACAATTCATCAAATATGACACGAACTCGGGCATCAATTTGAATAGTCTTTAATTGGACATATTTATTAGCCTTAAATAGGCTTTCATCTCTTCCACAGAAATCTCAGCACCTTTGTGTTTTACCTCGCAGCCCCCATCAAAGGGCTGGAACGCGACAGAAGCCTCCATTGGCCACCGTCTGAGTCATGGCCTTTCCCCCTCCTTGCTCACAGCTTACTCATTTTATAAGGCAAAGAGAAAGCACAAGATGAAAGTGAGCAAGATAAAAGAGGATAATAAAAGAAGCGAAGCTGAAAAGAGGTGGCATCCAGCACTCCTGCGAACAATAAGAGGTCCTCATTCATAAGAAGGAGACACTTTGCTGGAAGTCTTCTTTCATGAATGCAGTAAAGTGCATAACCTTGGAAAGAAAGGATGGAGTCAAACTGCTACAGGGAGCAGTTATTTTCCCTCCCGAGCTGATACATAAACTTTCTTACAACACTCAGGGGTGATATAAAAACATATGGTCTGAAGAATGCAAAATTTCCACCATAAAAATCAAAAATATGTGCAATTTGAAAAAAAAATCAGAGTGTGACCATATAGGAACCATACTCACAAAGCAGGTGTCACTGAGAAGGATGCTCAGCTGCTTTCTAAATCTAAGAACACCACCTCAGTTTCCAAGTCTGCCTAGACCGCATTGTCCTTACACCAAACATCTGGAAACCTTCATTTCAAATTCCCCAAAGTTTTCACACTTATTAAACTCTTATTAAAATTAATAGCAGCTCACAAAGCATGGGAGCATTATAACATCCTTTTTTTTTTTTTTTTTTTTTTTTTTTTTTTGTTTTTTTTTTTTTTTTTAATTTTATTTTCTATATTCTATGTTTACATTCCAAAGGCTTTCCCCTTTCCCAGTTCCCACCCACCATAGTTCCCATAGTTCCTCTCCCCCCCATCTGTTCCCCAATAATTCCCCCTCCCCCCTCGGTTTCTTTACTAAACTGGAAGCAATCTTTACAGGCCCAGGGTCCTCTCCTTTCTTCTTCTTGGGAATCATTTGACTTGCTATTTGTGTCTTGAGTATTTAGGGCTTCTGGGCTCATTAATATCCACTTATCAGTGATTGCATTTCAGGTGCATTCTTTTGTGATTGGGTTAATTCACTCAGGATGATATTTTCCAGGTCTAACCATTTACCTACAAATTGCATGAATTCATTATTTTTAATTGCTGTGTAGTATTCCATTGTATAAATATACCACATTTTCTGTATCCATTCCTCCTTTGAGGGATATTTGGGCTGCTTCCAATTTCTGGCTATTATAAACAAGGCTGCTATAAACATAGTGGAGCATGTGTCCTTATTGCATGCAGGGGAATCCTCTGGGTATATGCCCAGGAGTGGTATGCCAGGGTCCTCTGGAAGTAACATGCCCAATTTTCTGAGGAACCGCCAAACTGATTTCCAGAGCGGTTTTACCATTTTGCAATCCCACCAACAGTGGAGGAGTGTTCCTCTTTCTCCACATCCTCGCCAGCACTTGTTGTCTCTTGAGTTTTTAATCTTAGCCATTCTGACTGGTGTGAGGTGGAATCTCAGGGTTGTTTTGATTTGCATTTCCCTGATGACTAATGATGTTGAACATCTTTTAAGGTGTTTCTCGGCCATCCGAATTTCTTCTGGTGAGAATTCTTTGTTTAGCTCTGTGCCCCATTTTTTGATAGGGTTATTTGGTTCTTTGCGGTCTAACTTCTTGAGTTCTTTGTATATATTGGATATTAGCCCTCTGTCGGATGTGGGGTTGGTGAAGATCTTTTCCCAGTTCTACAAGCAAATGGTCCCAGGAAACAAGCTGGAGTAGCCATTCTAATATCAGATAAAATCGACTTTCAACCTAAAGTCATCAAAAGAGACACAGAAGGTCACTTCCTGCTTGTCAAAGGGAAAATCCACCAAGAAGAATTCTCAATACTGAACATCTATGCACCAAATGCAAGGGCACCCTCATTCGTAAAAGAAACTTTACTAAAGCTTAAAGCACACATCGCACCTAACACAATGATTGTAGGTGACTTCAACACTCCACTCTCCTCAATGGACCGATCAGGAAAGCAGAAACTAAACAGGGACACAGTGAAACTAATTGAAGCTTTGGACCAATTGGATTTAACAGATATATATAGAACATTCCATCCTAAAACAAAAGAGTATACCTTTTTCTCAGCACCGCACGGTACCTTCTCAAAAATTGATCATATAATTGGTCACAAGACAGACCTCAACAAATACAAGAAGACCGAACTAATCCCATGTCTCCTATCGGATCACTATGGAGTAAAAGTGGTCTTCAATAGCAAGAAGAACTACAGAAAGCCCACATACACATGGAAACTGAACAATACTCTACTCAATGACACCCTGGTCAAGGAAGAAATAAAGAAAGAAATCAAAGACTTTTTAGACTTCAATGAAAATGAAGGTACGACCTACCCAAATCTCTGGGATACAATGAAAGCAGTGCTAAGAGGAAAACTCATAGCCCTGAGTGCCTCCAAAAAGAAACTGGAAAGAGCATACACTAGCAACTTAACAGCACACCTGAAGGCGCTGGAACAAAAAGAAGCTAACTCACCCAGGAGGAGTAGAAGAGAGGAAATCATCAAACTAAGGGCTGAAATCAATCAAGCAGAAACAAAGAGAACCATACAAAGAATCAACAAAACCAAGAGCTGGTTCTTCGAGAAAATCAACAAGATAGATAAGCCCTTAGCTAGACTAACCAAAGGGCACAGAGATAGTATCCAAATTAACAAAATTAAAAATGAAAAGGGGGATATAACAACAGAAACAGAGGAAATTCAAAAGATCATCAGATCCTACTACAAAGGCCTATACTCAAAACAACTGGAGAATCTGGAGGAAATGGACAATTTCCTAGACAGATACCAAATACCAAAATTAAATCAGCATCAAGTAGACCAGCTAAACAGTCCCATAACCCTTAAAGAAATAGAAGGGGTTATAGAAAGCCTCCCAACCAAAAAAAGTACGGGACCAGATGGTTTTAGTGCAGAATTCTACCAGACCTTCAAAGAAGACTTAACACCAATACTCTTCAAACTATTCCACAAAATAGAGACAGAAGGGACACTGCCCAACTCATTCTTCGAAACCACAATTACGCTGATACCTAAACCACAAAAAGATCCAACAAAGAAAGAGAACTACAGGCCAATTTCTCTTATGAATATAGATGCAAAAATACTAAATAAAATTCTTGCCAACCGAATCCAAGAGCATATCAAAACGATCATTCACCATGATCAAGTAGGCTTCATTCCAGGAATGCAGGGATGGTTCAATATACGGAAATCCATCAATGTAATCCACTACATAAACAAACTAAAAGAAAAAAACCACATGGTCATCTCATTAGATGCTGAAAAAGCATTTGACAAAATTCAGCATCCTTTCATGCTAAAAGTCTTGGAAAGAGCAGGAATTCAAGGCCCATACCTAAACATAGTAAAAGCAATCTACAGCAAACCAGTAGCCAACATCAAAATAAATGGAGAGAAACTTGAAGCAATTCCACTAAAATCAGGGACTAGACAAGGCTGTCCTCTCTCTCCATATCTTTTCAATATAGTACTTGAAGTTCTAGCGAGAGCAATCAGACAACATAAGGAAGTCAAAGGGATACAAATTGGAAAGGAAGAAGTCAAAGTATCATTATTTGCAGATGATATGATAGTCTACTTAAGCGATCCAAAAAACTCCACCAGAGAACTTCTACAGCTGATAAACAACTTCAGCAACGTGGCTGGTTATAAAATTAACTCAAGCAAATCAGTAGCCTTCTTGTACTCAAAGGACAAGCAGGCTGAGAAAGAAGTTAGGGAAATAACACCCTTCACAATAGCCACAAACAACATAAAGTACCTTGGCGTAACTCTAACCAAACAAGTGAAAGATCTGTATGACAGGAACTTCAAGTCCCTGAAGAAAGAAATCGAAGAAGACCTCAGGAGATGGAAAAATATTTCTTGCTCCTGGATTGGCAGGATCAATATAGTAAAAATGGCCATCTTGCCAAAAGCAATCTACAGATTCAATGCAATCCCCATCAAAATCCCAAATCAATTCTTCATAGATCTAGAAAGAGCAATTCTCAAATTCATCTGGAGCAACAAAAAACCCAGGATAGCTAAAACTATTCTCAACAATAAAAGGACTTCTGGGGGAATCAATATCCCTGACCTCAAGCAGTACTACAGAGCAATTGTGTTAAAAACTGCATGGTATTGGTACAGCAACAGGCAGGTAGATCAATGGAATAGGATTGAAGACCCAGAAATTAACCCACAGACTTATGGTCACTTGATCTTTGATAAAGGAGCCACAACCATCCGGTGGAAAAAAGATAGCCTTTTCAACAAATGGTGCTGGTTCAACTGGAGGTCAACATGCAGAAGAATGCGAATTGACCCACTCTTATCTCCTTGTACTAAGATCAACTCCAAGTGGATCAAGGACCTCCACATAAAACCAGACACACTGAAACTATTAGAAAAGAAACTTGGGAAGACCCTGGAGGACTTGGGCACAGGGGAAAAGTTCCTGAACAGAACACCAATAGCTTATGCTCTAAGATCAAGAATCGACAAATGGGACCTCATAAAATTACAAAGTTTCTGCAAAGCAAAGGACACTGTCAGAAGGACAAAACGGCAACCAATATAACATCCTTTTATTAAGAAAATGTGATCCATTGAAATAATAAAACCACTTTCTGCTATATAAAAAGCAAGGCCAAGTATTATATAGAGAAAAGTATTTAAATTATTCCTAAGGAAATGTCACTCGTTTTCATGGAATTTAGATGTACTGGGGAGTTAGTCATAAGGCAACGTCATGGAAATTAAAGATAAATATCTGTATTTTTACAATGGTCCCACAGAGCCATAATTCCAAATGCAGCCATTCATATATCCTTTTATTCTAAAATTAAGTGGATTAAATGACTGAAGTATTATATTGTATATTTTACCATCACCCCAGTTTAATAAATATCTGTTTATAGCTTAAATCTGTTTTAGAGATGTGTCAATTCTTCCTATTTATGTAGTTTTTATTTATGATGTTATTATCTTCCACTATAGATTTACACCTAAATCTTTGTGTCTGTGTATTGGCTGTTCCTCTGCTTCTATCTGTGTGTCTGTGTGTGACATTCTCTCCATCTTTCTATCTCTTTGTCTCTCTGGGTCTCTCTCTGTTTCTCTCTCTCTCTCTCTCTCTCTCTCTCACACACACACACACACACACACACACACACACATACATATACACACATACAGAGAGACAGAGAGAGACAGAGAGAGAGAGAGAGAGAGAGAGAGAGAGAGAGAGAGAGAGAGAGAGAGATGCATTCTCCATGTGATATTTTTTCTTTTTAAATGTTTGTATGTGTGGGTGTTGTTTTCCTTCTGGGTTTGCTGTGTGCAGCCACTATATTTACGTCTTTTCTTTTTACTTTGGATATGTGTAATTTGTAATTTTGTTTTCCTTTACTTGATATAAAACTTTAAGTACTCTCCATACTGACCACTTTCGAGAGTGTGCTTCAGAGGTTTGCAGTATCTTCCCAATGTTGGGTATCCATCAGTACTCAGTCCAGGACATCTTTATCATCCTGAAAAAAAAATGGTCTCCATTAAGTTGCTATGCCCCATTTCTCCCTTCTTTGCTGCCTGAGACCACTAATCTTTCCCTGTGGTTTTTCCTAATCTAGAGATTTTATACAAAAGTAGTCATGCAATAAGAAACATTTACACCTGGCTTCTTTCATTAGGACATTCTAAAGTTTCATCCCTGAGGTAGCATGTGTCAGAAACACTTCTCTTTAATTTTTGAAGAAATCTTGGGTGATGTTCTTGCGTCTTCAGGTTTAATACTGGGCATCTGTGAGGCCCTGTGCATGGGCTTCTTGTGGATAAACTTTTGTTCAGTGTTCCTTTTGTCTCTCTCAGTATCCCATATTGGCTAGGCTCTTTGAAGTTATTTAGATCTGTAGATCCATGGACTCCCATGCAGCACAAGTGAATGCTAGAAACCTGCACAATAACGTTTTGTAAATTCGCTTACAGAAAACTAGTCTTTCATGGCTTGTGACTGTCTTCTTTACAAACTTGAGTGATGATAAAGTGTAGGTGGAGGGCACCCATAATGTTCAGCTTGGGGAAAAAAAAGAAGCATACTTTGCCTGCAGAGTTTCTCCAACAAAGACAATTCAAGACAGCTCCCTCACAAAGCTCAACACATTATCAAGTAAAAAGGCACTTAGAGAAGGAACTGTGAAATGAAAATAATATGTAATATGAAAGCTATAAGAAGGAAATATTTGCAAATTGTCATGTAGAATTATTTTCTGCAAAATATGACAGAATTCCTTTTTGGAACCAACTGCAAGCTGCAGGTCACATGACACCACACCCTTTTTCTCCCAAACGCAATAGACTACAACCACCATATCTCTTAGGTAACACTGGCTACAACGGGATGGGAGCTGGATGTTTCCCATGACGTTCTTACAGATCCATTTCTGACCTCTTTAAAGCTTTGAGATCATGTCTTTCACTTTACCCTAGTGGCTAACTACCTTGAAGTCAACATGTCCTCCGCTGACCAATTCCTGTAGCTTTGGCATCTGGTAATTTTTTCCCCTTTACTTGTCTGCAAGAATTTCCTCAAATATAATGTCAAACTAAAATTATTTTCAATAAATGTTAGTGAAATTAAATAATTTAAATTTTCCACTTAAATAGTATGAATTCCCTACTGCTTCATGAACACTGAAACTAAGAAGAAAAATAAGGGGAATAAACAAAATCTAAATTAGGGACTGGGGAGATGTCTCAATGGTTACAAGGCCTTGCTGCTTTTGTAGAGGACCAAGGTTCAATTTCCAGCATTCACAAGAGAGTTTACAATTGTATTTTACTCCAGTTCGAGGAGGTACAGCATCTTCTTCTGTCCTCTGGAGATACCAGGCATGCACAAGGTGTATAGACATGCATGTAGGCAAAACTTTTATACACATAAAAATAAATATTAAAAATAAAACCAGAATCTGCATTAGAACATGATTCCTAAGAATGTCCTCCGAGAGAGAGAGAGAGAGAGAGAGAGAGAGAGAGAGAGAGAGAGAGAGAGAGTTTCTGGACTACTCTATCATTTCTTGCAGGTGGATAAGGCACAGAGCTTTAGTGAGCCATTGGTGATCAAGGCCATGATATTGATGTCAGTGTATGGGGCCGGGGGAGAGATACTAGAGGAAAGATGCTGAGAAACATGGATCACTAAAGCAGCAATCTGCCTCAAATCAATTTCATGTTGTCAGCAGCAGTGGTGCCAATGTTTCAAAGTAATCCTTAGAGCCATGCTTTCAAGTTCCTGCTGCATGGCACAGATGACCCTGAACCCAAATATGGGTATTAACATATTGGGTTCCATTTTTTTCAGCCTTTGGGGTAAAGACAGAGGAAGTAAAAAGAGCTTCAAGGAAATGCAAATCAACACTTGTTGGACAAATACAATGTTTCCCTTGGTTACCCCTCTCCCTGCTACAGCCTGCCACCTCTGAGGCAATGCTAACTATGCAAACAGTATCACACGGAGTGAACCTGATTAGAAGACAATGTAGAGCTATTATATTCAGTACTTCTGTGCATGTGGGTTACATGGTTTTGTTATTTTTTTTTTAGAAAAGCAAACAAATATTGTTTTTCCTTCAGTTAAGATAAAATATAACAGAACAAAATTCTTGATTATCTTCTGTCTTGTCTATTCTGAAATCAAAAAATTACTTAGATTTTTTGTGCATAAATCAGTAAAAAAATGTATTTCAAGAAGTAAACTCTAGAAACAAAAGATATGTAAACTCACAAAATAAGCAAAATGAGAGACTAAAGCACATAAGAGGAAAATTAGAAAAAGGAAAAGCTAAATTAACCCACTATTTTTTAAAAAGGAAGAATTATAATAATTTTCACAAAAGCTGGAGAAAGGGAAACCACACTAACTGTTGCCTCAAACAGCACTTACTTTAAAAAGCACTTGAAATGTATCCACTCTAAATTAAGATACTCTATAAACATAAAACTTCATACAGAATGCCAAAAATGTATGAAAAAAAATATATATATATATAAATAGTCTATTGGTAACTTTTACACTAAATGCATGTTGGTAGTATTTGAATAAAGTCAAACAAAATATTGAAGTTAATTTCATTCTATGCTACTAGAATTTTATTATTGATTATATGGATTTGGATTATTTTTTGACAGATCAAATTTTTAAAATACTGGGTTGGGGTAAAAATAAGTTATTTGATTTTTTTTTCATTTTAACAAACTATTTCCATAAAAGGACAATATTACAGTAAAAAGAACACAGAGCATAATATCTGTAAGGACCTCTGCTTTCTTAAATGAAATGGAATTTTCTTTTACAATGAAAAGTAGACAAAACTATTATATAAGAGATTATTATACTAGGGCAGCTGAACAAGAAACAGACTTTCTTCCAGCCAGCTAACTCTCAGGAGCCTCCATGAAAACAAAGCGCTGCGATGGCTGAAGCTAGAAATGGTCAAAGCTTAGGGAAAAAGTTTAGGAAAAACAGAAAAGGTTCACTCATTGTCAAACCAACTAAAGAGCATTGTCTTCCAATTTATCAATGGGACAAACAAGTTAGCTAACTTCTTATGAGGCAAAGGAATGGAGTGTGGATGGTCTGTACCCAACTGACACAGTAAACACGGAGCATCTGTGAGTCTTACCCATGTAGAGTAGTGGTAGGAAGATTATTCAAAACAAAGCAAAACAAAAAGTATACAGGAATATTTTTTTTTAGCTGTCCTTGATTTCCTGAATTATGAGGCTCTGATAAATTTGTCAAAGTCAGTTACAGAACCTAAATGTTGAATGTGTAAAAATAGGTTCCTATACATTGGCATAACTTTTCTTCACATTTGTGAAGGTATGTCTCTGCATTTTCAATTGTTAATTCTCTAGTGGCAGAGAGCTAAATACTGGTAGGAACCTGCTGTTGTCAGTTCTATGGCCGATCATTGGCCTTATACTTATCTGTAAATACATATTCCTCCACACCTGCTCAGATACTCGAATATCTATGCCTTGAGGCAGTCTAGAATTATATCAAATGTTGTTTCACTACTGATTGGTTGTGATAAAGGTCTGCTGCCCAATAGATGAAGCAGAAAGTGGAGGCCACAACTTCCAGGCAAGGAGAGTGACACAAGAGAAGGAAGCAGAAACGGGAAATCCACACAACAGACATGGAGGAAACAGACATGGGCCACAGCAGAGCAAAGAAAGTTACAGAGTTCAAAGAGAAAGGTCATAGGCCAGACAGGTTAAGTTTAGAGTAAGTATCCAGAAGAGTGCCCAAGCAAAAAAAAAAAAAAAATAGAAGCTTTAAATGATACTAAAAGTCTCTGTGTCTTGTTTATACCACTGGCAGGTCTCAAAGTCCTGTTATATTCATATTTGTGGAAATAAATTATATGACAACAAAAATAAGAAAAATAGCTTTCAATTTGTTTGTTGTTTGTTTGCTTGTTTTCATAGAAATAAGCCCGCTACCATCACTTGTATTTAAAGACTGAGACAACAGAATGAAAATCCTTATAAGGAAAAGTACAAAATACTTAGAAGGTCCTTTGCAGATTATTGACAGGAGAATGTTGGTTAGTTTATTCCAGTGTTGGGTATAAGGCCAAGACCAAAGTGTATTTTGCACTCCATCTTATCTAAAGATAATGGAATAGAAGTTCATTACAGTCAGGGCTCTAAACATAAGAAAAACCTGTTATCAGTCATCTCAAGTGACACTTGAAGGCTGTTTGCACAGTTTTGACAGAATTTAATGGAGGTGAGGCATAGTGACAATTTTGGAGTTTTGCTTTCTTTAATAAATACAGAAATATTATAAGAATAGGGTTTTATTTTAATCTCAGCTATGGGAAATGAGACTGCTTCAGATGGTCCACAGCAGATGATTATGATTTGCCTCATGCTCTAGCAGGGCCAAGATTTTGCCAGCTGCAGATAGTTTCTGTGATTATGTGGCCTCCAGGGGTGTTGATGGTTGCTGTGTGCTTAAGGCTTCTTTGTGTGATAATGTGAATATTTTCATGTTCCTCTTTCAGGAACGTCCTCTCTGTCAAAGTCAATGACTCTGTGATATCATAGAGAGCACGTGTCTAAGAATCAAGAGGCTAAAATAATGGAATGTAGATTCGTGGGATGCTCAAAAGGGGACCTGGAGTAAATAACTGAATTGGTACGTAAGTAAAAACCTGGGCTTTTGGTCTGCTTGAGATGAGCTAGCAGGGAGCAAGAGCAGTTACTTTGTTTTTTTGTTTTTTGTTTTTTGCATTTTCTTTTTTTGTTGGTGGCGGGTTTCTTTGGTTTGTTGTTTTCCTTGTCATTGTTGGTTTTTTTGGGTTTTTGTTTGTTTTTTGTTTGTTTGTTTCTTTGCAGGGGATGAGGGGGGTTGGTTAATTTTAGAATTTTTTTTCTAGCAAGAACTGAATTGACTGGAGATCTCTGGAGAGCAAACACAGCTCTTGAAGAATTTTTTCTAACAGGATTTCAGATTTTGGTTGGAAAAATCCACAGAGAGTGAACACACCTTGTTTGGAATTTTTTTTCATAGAGCTCTTGAGTATTTTTCCTGGGAGGATATCAGACCTTGTTCAGAAATTCCAAAGAATCATTTAGCAAACACAGCTCTTTTAGAATCTTGTCTAGTAGCTATTGAGAAAGAACTGATTCAAGAGATAACACAGCCTTTTTAGATTTTTTTCTGGTTTTCTGACTTTGATTGGAAAACCCAAGAATTACTTTTAGAATTTTTCTAACAAGATTTCTGACTTGGCCAGAAAATCAAAAAAATTTTATATCAGCTTTTCTGACTTTGGTCAGAAAATCCATTAGTTATCCAGAGAGCTTTTAGAATTTTTGCCATCTCAAGCAGAAAGAGCTATCTCAAGAAAGAACTGTCTTGGGCAGAAATCCCATCTAGAGCAGACTACAGAGCCAAGAGTTATCTACAGAGAGCTATCAATGGAGCCATTTTGAGCAGAACTCAGGCAGTCATCTTAGACCTACAATTTGATTTTGAGTCATTCTTTTTGCTGCCCCAAACACAAGACCTCCTCAAGACCTCCAACTAAGTTGAGCTGGTCCTTTGCAAAAAAAAAAAAAAAAAAAGAAAAGAAAAGAAAAAAAGAAGAAAGAAAGAAAGAAAGAAAGAAAGAAAGAAGAAGGAAAAGAAGATCTGTCTGCTCAGACCAAACTAGCCCCAAAGAACTTGAAATTTTCAGCAGAAAGTAATCTAACAATATCATTGCCTCTTCTTCTTTCTATCCTTTTTGCTTTCCTATCTAGTGTTGAGGGGTTGAAAGGATGGAAATGGGGTAGAGAAAGGTGGAAGAAAGAAGACCCTGCAAAATAGCAAATGACATCTACATAGGACTTACAAATTTAGAATTCATTGAGAATTGAAAACCTTGCATGACTTCCCAATGCTGATTGATTGGGTAAAATATTTTCCTACTTGTTATTTAAAAAGAAAGAGAGAGGAGAAAGGCATGGAGCTAGACTGATTTGAGAGTAAGGATATGGGAAGGGTTTTGGAAGGGGAAAATATAATCAGAGAATATTTTATTTTAAAAAATCATTAAAAATAATCATGATATAATTATCCTAGGTTTTATAATATGGGAAAGTAAGACTTTTCAAGGAGTTTAAAGAACTGCAGGGCACAAACTATTAAGAGATTGCACTGTCCATTGAAAAACTTGTGAATCTCAGAAAGCCCCTTTAATATGAAAACATGTTACAAGCTTATGAAGAATGGGATTGGAATGAAGAAACAATTACACCATATTACCCTAGGCAGTATAGTATGGTTTTGGTCTTCAGTATCAAGGCTGCCGAATAGGGTAAGAAAATACTTGTTATTATAAAAATCATCATCTATTTCTATTTATATGCATTTAAAAAATATAAATGAATAAGTTAACAAAGTCTTATAGATTTTTCTTGTAATGTGAAATGTATTCAACACAATAAGCATGCTTCCAAGTACAGCTTCAGGACCTGTTTTCACTCAGTAGCTTTGGGTGTAGAATATTGAGAATCATCCGTAAAGAGCACCATGGAATGGTAGTGAAATAAGAAAGAAATCTGGAACTAGAAATGGAAATGAACAGGATGCTACTGAAATGCCTTGGACTGTGTTGAACTTGGAAAAAATCAGAAAATCCCCACCATTGTTTTATATAAGGTAGTTATAATTTACAGGAGTTTGTGCTTAAATTCCCACTCATCATTGGATGGAAGTAATTTTTCCATCAGTCCTCAGGGAGCCACAGGACTTAAAAAAATAAAAAGGATATAAAGGATGTCATCAAGAAGGGCCTTTACCACAACAGTGCGTGCTGCTGCCACAGACAGATCTGGAGGAGATATGGTGAGAGTTCCAAAAGCATCTTCTACAATCTGTCACTGGCAATCCTCGAAGTTCAATTTACTCCCTCACTGCTTCTTCAAGTTGATGGTCCATAAAAGTTCCTTTAAAAAAAGGCATGGAAGTATTACAAGAAAAATAACGGGCACTTCCAACAGAAAGTGTAATGGGGCAAGCTGTAGTTCTCACTGTTGTGGTTGATACTGAGGCTATAATTGACATAGTACATTTCCCCCCGCTTACCAGTTACTCTATTGACTGTAACTACCTTAGGCAGTATTTGTGCTTGTCTCTGAGAATCACAAGCCATGGTTATTACATCCATGTGTTGGCTTCAGAAGCCCATTGGCATTTACTATTAAATACAAAAGTATTGGGAATTCATGGAAATTTACAATCTCTATGCACATATCTTTCTGTCTTTTTCACAAGGCACAAGCCTCATCTCCTTGTTATAATGAGTTAAAGCTTTATCAGTACAGTAACTCCTTTCATTGCTTATTAATCTAGTACCACAAGAAGCCACAATCACTTAGTAAGTCACTGAGACTACTACTGTGTCTCCTGATAGAAATACCCAATGTTACAACCTAAAATAAAAATTAAATCAAAGACAGGACTTTTAATCTATCGTAGGACACAGAAAGCAAAGTTTCCCAAATAGGTTATTGGGAAGAGTGGATAGGGCCACATTGAATTGCATCCCTACTTGTGGACCATGTATTCTGACTCATAAATATTCATCCCATAATGCTTACTCGTTCAAAGTCATACAGTGCTTACAGGACGGTACTCAAAACTTCTAGGGCTATACTTTGCAGAGCTTTAAAAAGGAAATACAAAGTTCTGCCATGTCACCTGTCTCAAAGCTAAAGGATAACACTGTGTAAATACTGTGACAATATGCCTCTGTGTAATTTTCAACTCTCTAGACCAAAGCAGCTTCACAGGACTGTTAGCAGTGTCCCAACCCAAGATAAAAATAAAAGAGACACGGATAGAGATACAGCTCGAAAGTGGAATGCAATTTTAGAAAAGAAAACCAAAGCCTTGTGTGCAATTCTCAACAGAGGGGAGAAGGAGAAAGAAGGAAGAGAAGAGAAAAATGGAAGACTGGAAAAGAAATGCACCCTCTCTGCTTTCAGAACACATATAAAACAGAAAATAAGCCTGAACTCCAAATTCACTGCCATCCCCGTTATTGTGTTTATTCCTCCATTAGTCTTAAAAGTTTCTCTATAGATAGTTTTCTTAAACTCTAACCTTGCCCTGACAGGGCTCCAGGGAATTCAGTCATTGACATTTATCATGAGTCTTTTACAGGATGCTCCTTTATCCTGGTCGACTGCCTGACTGACCCTTGACCCGTTGTCCCTTTCACAGGAAACTTGTTAATAATCACAGACACATTTATGGCTCTTGTATGACCTTTACAGACCTTATTCATACCAAAGTAGCCTCTCCTTATGAAAGCATAAGCAAAAGTTCTAGTATGGCAGTTGGGTAAGAAAACACAAAAGAGATGTAATTATGATTGATATACACAAGGGTAAGAAGGGGTACTTGTAAAGGATGACAGAGAGTCAGAGAAGCATGGCTGCAGAGCCAGTAGATGTGGAGCTGAAGGGACACAGGCCTGGAGGCTGTCTGGCTTACTGAGGTTCCAGGTGGGTTTACTAGCAAGAGTTCTCATTAGTGGGTTTACAGAAACCATGACGTTACACTATGTCTGGAAGGTTATCCCTGAGGCACATCTAGGCAGGCCAAGTGGCTTTTGGAAGTCAGTAGGACAGGTCTAGTAGGCTGTGTCGATCCCAAAGTAAGGTGAGTCTCTGGAAGGAACTATAGAAAGTAAATGCCCAAGTCCTTCAGGCTGAGGACCTGAAGGTTTGTCAAGGGTTGGTAAAGTCTGCTTCTGAAGAGATGGGAGAATGCGATGTCTACATTCAAAATTGAATCCATGATGAGAAAAATTATGATATTCACTCTACCTTGATTTGTCCCTCCCCTGTTTATTTGAGTGACGGCAAGAAGCAAAGAAAGTAAAAAGTACAGAAAAACAGAACAGAAAAGCAAGTGTGTCCCTGAGCAAACAAGCATTATGGGCTCATGGTAGGACCTGAAGGGCTCAACCTGGCGGACATTCCCTGGGAGAAAATGGAATTTGCCTCTGAGCTGGTTCATTCAAGGAATGCAAACTTGGTTGGGTTTTATATGTCTAAGTCCCATCCATTGTTAACAAAGTGCTTCTCCTCATGACACCATTTCTCCAGCACTCCCTATCTCTCTTGGGTAACAACTAAAGCCTTAGCCAGAGAGACTGTGGGAAACATTGACTTTTAATGAAATGCTGTTGGTTAAATGTCATGCCACCCTGAGTGTGTACAGTAGGTCTTTAACTACTGGAAGGAGAGAAACTCAAAGCATGAGGCTAGCCATTTTTCACATCCCAGTGGTACAGGAAGAGCCCAAAGCTCAATCAACACTAACAGTTGCCAACACACTGAACACATTGCAACCAACATCAATTTATATAGCTGTCAATGGTGACTTCAAGCAGAAAGCATGAGTTTTTCAAGGAAAATGAGACCAAACTTGCTGCAAAGCAGAGATAATTCTTACAGTTGTAGAAGGGAGGCATACCTGTAACATGGCTTTATTTTTAAATTCAAGTCAGTGGGATGGGTTTGCTATAAATCCCTATCTTAAGGTTATATGCTTTGCTAATTTCTGAAGGAAAGACCTTAAATAAAGATCTTTGAAAAACCCAAATTGGTTTTTATCTTCCATATGGCAAATATAATCCTTACATTAGAATGCAAGTAGCATGCAAACATGTATAATAAATATACAAAATTATCTCTGTGCTTTTAGACCATGATTCTGTCCAAAGAATATCACCTCTCTTATTTAAAACTTCTCAATAGCAAAGAGTATTTTGAGTCATTTTTCAGAAGGGCAAATTTAACATGAAGCTCAAGCCAATACCATATGGGAGAATGAAATGAATTAGCATATTATTAATTGCATATCATTAATTTTCAAGGACAACTACAAATTAGAATAACTCATTCATTTATAAAAAATGGAGCTTTTGTATGGGGAATATCTTCATGTCTCAGACAGGTTATCCATTTATTACTGTTAAAATATTTCCTCACATTCTCAGTTCTCTGAAGGGTGCTGTAAAATGGGGACAGATGTTGAATGGGAAGAGTGAGAATATGTGAGCTACAAATCTAATACTATAAATTAGGGAGAAAAGACTGAAGAAATCCATCCTGCAATGGCTCAAACACCCACTCCGGATACATGCAGAAGAGGAAAACTAAGTGTAATGATATCAGTCAGGAGAAAGTAAGAACATTATAGCAGGCATCTATTTTCATCCCTTCAATTGCCTTCATTATTCAGCAGATGTCAGTGAGGCAAGATTCTCTGCGAAGTCTTCTTCCTGAGTTGTTTGCAACATACAGACAATATGCTTTGCTCTGTATTAACTCGGAAGATGACTTGATCTCTGCCTAGGGCTCTTACAATCTGGTTGAAATAGTCAAAGCAATTCAAACATAAAAATGTCAGCCAAGGAGGTTACTGAATCTCAAGAGGCATGGGGGTGCATGTAATGTTATTAGCTATAACCCTCCACTGATGCTAATTAGCAGAGAAAACTTCCATTTTACCTCTGCTGGCAGCGCAAATCAAAAGGCCACTATTTAAACTATGTTGTTCTGTGACCTTGCCGTGACATAGGATGTGATAAATTTGTAGGGCTGCCTATCAGTAATTCAGATAAGTTTAAATAATCAGAATTGTATGCTGCTGACCTGTGAAGACTCTCATCAGTACTTGAGAACCAAAATCCATGGTGATTATCAGATTTTGAGACTATCGTATTGTCCGCACACAGGAATAGGTCAACTATCAAAGGTAAATCTGACATGTCCATTAGCTAAGGTTCACCTCCATGGGTGACTTTCTGAAGACTGTTTGAGCAAACCAACAATAAATTCATAACATGGTGCAAATAAGACAGAGTCAATCTATGCATATATATTAGTGATGTTAATTTAGCTCTGTTCAAGTCGAATAAAATCAGTGATAATTATTATTTAAATGATATATTCCACATCACAGAACATTATGATTAAGTAGTTAAAATGAGCCCTCAACTCAACAATGTTCTGAACCAGGTATGTTCAGTAGTGCACACACACAAACACACACTTTCATGAAGTTGCTATATGTTAGGGTAATGCAAGGCGGATTCTTTTGTCCAAAGAACTTAACATTTAGAACATTTCCTCAACTTCATAATTAATGCATATCTTATGTATTAAAATATAATTCTAATATTAGAATAATATTCTAATTTTTAGATTTGCTAAAGCAATATGTGGTGGCACTGTTTTGTGAGCATGAAAATTAGAAGGACCTTAAACAAATCAGTACATTATGACTGAATGCTATTATTAGTCCCTAGATCTAAAGAGACAAAAGAAACATAAAACGTTAGTGAGGCTCACAGATGTGTCAGGGTCCTGGGGAAGAAATCTTGTGTCAAAATCTGAAAGAGAAGGACCGGCCACTCACAAAAGCATGGCAGGTTAGGGTACTCATCTTGGTCTTCTCAGCTCCTTCTAATTCCTCATATTTACTGAAAGCAACCAGAAGACAAGAAAGTCACAGAGATATTCACGTCCAGGATCCCAGAAGTGAAGAGACAATGATATAGCTAGACAGAAATAGACAAATGCTCAGTGTTGTATGTTATCAGCAAATGTTTACTTATTAAATATATGGTTTCTGGTCTCATGTAACAAATTTATAAAATTCACTTTCTATTTCAAGCCTGTCTCTTTTCTTGGAAGGGTGTGTTTCTATTGCAAGAGTGAATGACTCAGGAACCAACTTTAACTTACAACTGATTATATCTCCAAAACATTCGTTCTCATCTGCTTACCAGTAAAATATTTAATATGCCTTATATCTTTTTATTATCTACTAAAGACAAGCTCAACTACAACACCCTTCCTAGAACTCATGTGGACAAGCACTGAAGAGACACTTAAAATTACCTCTGACACCACGGGACACATTGATGAAGAGTCTCTCTTAGTTCTATAAGTGAACCTATGTAAATATTATTGACAATTTCTAGCCTTTTAGTGATTTCAGCTTACTAAAGGTGAGATCTGTAGCTTCGTTCTTACAGCAATTAGTGTAACATCAAACATGGGATCCAATATGTACTCTTTTAAAAAAAAAATACCTCCTCGATAACACATTTCACTATATAAAATGTACTGCTACCAATGACAGAAACAAATCCAGTTGCAGCTTTGACTAAATAAAATACTTCAAGAAGGTGTGGAGGTGAGCAAGGACCCCACCCTGGGGAATACAGAGTAATAAGAAAGAAGATAAATGAAGAACTACAGGCAGACAGACAGTAAGCATTCTTCTGTCCAAGTGTGCGTGGGGGAAGGCGGGTCACACTCATCCTGGATACAGAAAATGTGGTATATTTATACAATGGAATACTACTCAGCAATTAAAAATAATGAATTCATGCAATTTGTAGGTAAGTGGTTAGACCTGGAAAATATCATCCTGAGTGAGCTAACCCAGTCACAAAAGAATACACATGAAATGCAATCACCGATAAGTGGATATTAATGAGCCCAGAAGCCCTAAATACTCAAGGCACAATTAGCAAGTCAAATGATTCCCAAGAAGAAAGGAGTGGACCCTGGGCCTGTAAAGATTGGATCCAGTTTTGTAGAGAAACCGTGGGGGGAGGGGGAATGATTGGATAATAGTTGGGGGGGAGAGGAACTATGGGACATAGGGAGGGGGGGAACTGGGAAAGGGGAAAGCCTTTGGAATATAAACATAGAATATAGAAAATAAAAATTTAAAAAAAAACACAATCTTTCTTTTAATTATTCTCTTTGATCCATATTGTTTTTATGACATTACGTGTCTCAGTTTATAATGATGGTCATGTTTCATAAATTAATTTGCCAACTGCTAGACTTGGTATTCCTAAATGCAGGTAGCTTACTGGACTGAGAAAATGGTTAAAACTCAATACATTTTTTTGCCTGGATTTAATTTAATTTTCTGGCCTATCGTTCTTCACAACTGAAGAATCGTGCCTTTTTACCATTTATTCTCTAACTCTGAAACCTTGAGCAGAGTACATGCCACATTCATTGTGCCTGTTCACTCTGCCATATGATTTCTGGAAGTCAGCCACTCAGATCGAAACTGCGCTTAATCTCCTCACACGGACCTAACTGAATGGTAAATATAAATTGAAATTCTTATATAAACAAGTAAATAAAGTTGAAAAAATGAAAAAAAAAGATTGGACATTATTTTGATCACCGTTCTCTGAACTTTTAAGAGTTTCAAATGTAATTTTTTTTTTTTAAAGAAAAAAGAGGTATGCACTTTGGCTAACCGCTCAAGCATGATACGTGCATCCTGCGGCTACTCTACGCATATCAAGTGAGTGAGCAAATGGTTAAAGAAAAATAAATATTTAAGATAATATTTATTATTCATCAGACTGCTTAGTAAATACGTCTGCTCTTAGTACAAATTAATTTTAAAAGTAAAAATGTAAATTTCTCTCTCTAAAGCTTCAAAGAGTACAATCTTAAGGTCCTAAATGTACTTACGTGTTTTTTGTAACATAACTTATTTTGAAATAAATAAAATTTCTATTTACATTTAAAAAAGAGCTTCAAATGGGATTTAAAATGCTCATATACTCATAATTTTATTTTGTGCCAGGTTTTTGAACATTGTATATATTCATCATAATTTTAATTTTGAATAAAGTAAAGCTACTTATATGCATTACCATGCATAGCTGCTCTCAATATGCATAAAATCAAAATTAAAGTTAACAGCCTCTTCCCTACTATTGGGATAGTCTTCCCTTAACTTAAAATAGAAATGTCTCTAATGAACTCAGCATTCTCTAAAGACAAACTGAGAACTTAAATCTTCAGATTACAAAAGATATTAACATTCGCGCGTTCTTTTTATTTTATTATTTTACTTTACTTTATTCTATTTTATACTGTACTCTCTAGAACAAGTTCAGAAAGGGCCAAAGTTCTGTCATTCATGTAACTAGCAAGAGTTTTATATCTATTTTCAGTCTATGGAAAAAAGAGAATTTACAACCTTATAATACTTTTGGCACTTTTGCTGTGACCTCTTTATTATATACCAATCTTATTCTCAATATAGCTCATGGTCTGTCTTAGCCCTTCTCGTGTTTAAATTTCTAAGCCTTCAATATAGACACTGAAGCCTTCCAGAGCCATAGCATCTATGAAGAATGATTTTCCCTCCCCAAGCAATAGATCCTCCGAATGGGGTTGGGTCTGGAAACCGTGTACTCACCTATGCCAGGATTTGTGCTGCCTTGATCTTGAGAAGGTCTTGTTCAAGTAACTCCAGGTGCTGTGAGATTCTGATCATACATTCTACAGCTCTCCTCTCCTTCCCCCAGCCCTTGTGCTCTTTTGGCCTCCTCTGCCACATTGGTTGCTTAGCCTTTGTGGTGGATTGGGAGTTTAACATAGATGCTCTGTTTAGGACTGAGCAGTCTCCTATTTACAGAAGAGTTGCTTTCTTGAACAACTAACCATTGCCTTTTGGTCATTAGTCTTAATTCTCAACCTATGAAATTACACAAGCACACATGTATACATGCATGTACGTGTATTTCCATAGAGAAATTTAACTGGATAGGAAAGACATCCTAGAAGTGGGTGATATGAACCCATGGGCTAGGGTCTTCGGATGAATATAATAATAAAAGCAAGCTGAACAGATACATTCTCACCACTTCCTGAATGCAGACACGATGCAACCAGCATCCTCATGCCTGTGATGCCTGCCTTCCCCAAGGGGGACTATATTTCCTCTTAAACTACTGCATCTAAAACTGTGAGACAAAATAAACTCTTCTCTACTTGAGATGTCCTCATCAGGCATCTGTCACCAGCTATGAGGAGAGTCACTAGTTCTGCCCATAGCCATCAGCTTTCAAATAGTCAAAGGCAGTCACTGACTTATCTCAGGAGATAAAGGGGCATTTTCATGAGATGAATGATAGGCATCCCTAAACGAGGGAGCTTGCATGTTGAAGATTGTCTAACTAAATCCATATTTTTTCTCAAATCTTCTTCCTTCATTCCCTAATTATCCCACATGGTTCTCTTTGCCTGGTCATAAATCTGAAGGTGTTGCTATATAAAATAATCAGGATATTTTTGAGGGCTTTTGTGTCTTCTTATGTTTTGTTTTGTTTCATTTGGCTGTCAAAAGAGGCCTACTCTTTTCCGAAGAGTAAATGGAGGGGAGTGAATGTTGGAAAGAGGGAAGGTGGGGAGAGATAGGAGGAGAGGAGGGAGGTGATACTTTTGTTAGGATGTAAAAAAAAATGAATATTTTTTTCAAATGTGAACTTAATAAATATATTGACTCTAACATTTCTTGTTAATACCAACTCATAATTTACAAAGCTTTCTAAACTCTATACTTTCAGTCTCAACATTCTTTGGATGGAACAAATATTCTATATCTGTAACTATACTACTACTACTACTACTACTACTACTACTATTATTATTATTATTATTATTATTATTAACGTATTTCTTTTGCTAGTCTTAAATTTAATCTTGCTAACTTTTGCAGTCCCTCAGCTCTACATTACCAGAATACAGTGAATAATCACCAATTTTGATGATTTTACTACCTTTGTCTTGGCTCCTCCCCCTCTCTATCTGCTCATATCTTCTAATTTCCTTTACTCTTATTTCTTTCTAGTAACTCATCTGGAATGTATCTTAATGTGAAATTTTTTAAGTTCAGGGTTGTGACACATATTGTCAGTATATAGAATAGATACTTTAGTTGTGATGACAGATACATTTCACAGACCACATGTAGCTCAAGAAGAAGGAAGACCAAAATGTGGGTGCTTTGTTTTTTCTGAGAGTGGGAACAAAATACTCACAGGAGCAATTATGGAGACAAAATGTGGGGCAGAGACTGAAGGAAAGGCCATCCAGGGACTATACTTATACTACCTGGGGATTCATCCTATAAACAGTCACCAAACCCCGACACTATTGTGGATGCTAAGAAGTGCTTGCCGAGAGGAGCCTGATATGACTGTCTCCTAAGGGCCCACCAGATCCTTACAGATACAGAGGCAGATGCTAGCAGCCAACCATTGGACTAAGTGCAGGTCCCCAATGGAGGAGTTGGAGGGAGGACTGGAGGAGCTGAAGGGGTTTGCAGCTCCATGGGAAGAACCATGATGTTGGCCAACCGGAACCCCCAGAGTTCCCAGAGACTAAGCCATCAACCAAGGGGTACAAATGGTTCCAGACACATCTGTAGCAGAGGAATGCCTTGTTTGGCATTGGTGGGAGAAGAGGTCCTTGGTCCTATGAAGGCTCAATAGATGCCCCAGCATGGGGAAATCAAGGGGGAGGAGGGGTAAGGTGGGAGTGGGTTGGGTGGAGGGACATCCTCATGGAGGCAGGGGCAGGGAGGATGGGTTGGGGGTTTTCTGGGAGGGGGGAACTGGGAAAGGGAATAATATTTGAAATGTAAATGGAGAATATATTCAATAAAAAATATGAAAAAAAAGAAACTGCCCCCTAATGCAATCATCTATTATAAATTTTATGTACTCTCCACTATCAATTATAGTGGTCACAGTGTCTCTCCTGTTGTAATCATACTTTTTAATATAAGCATTCCTAAATCTGTCTAAAACCATAGTTTGATAAGAAAAGCACTAATGGGTGTGTAAGTAAGTGTAGAGCACTATCCATGTCATTTCTTGCTTCCATTAGTATAACAAGTCCACTTCCTTTAATTATTTGGCTAGTTTTCCTTCATCGTATTCTTCTTGACTTCTGTTTCCTGGACACAAGGTGTCTAATGTATTTAAATAGCAGTTATGGTTTGCATTTCGAAGAGACCTTTGCTGAATCTCCTGACAAGAAAAGCCCTTTGAGGAGCAAAATCTCTAACTTACAGAGCCAGTTGTAAGTGCATTACAAATGATCCTCCGGTGGCCACTGTGAGTAATGTTAAGTGGGAATATCCCTACTTCTGATCCTTTCTTCTAAGACCAATTAAGTCTTCCTCTACTCCTTTCTTCTGAGACCAATTAAGTCTTCCTACAGGGACCAAAGACCCAGATGGATTCACTGATTTAGGAAGGTATGCCACACCCTCATTTGTAAACCCCTCTACTCACTTGGACTTGTTTCAGCTGTGGCTTTAGTATACCATTCTGGTGATTTATTAGGCTAGAGTGTGATACTCTTATAGAAAATATAGGCTACAATTCCACCAAGCGATTTCTTTGTCCAGGTCTCATGCGCTGACATTCTTCATTGTTGTGTAGGACCTTTGAGCAGGTGCAATCTTTTGGAGATTCATTGGCTAGAAACTAAGCCTTACCTATGTTTCTGGGTAATACTGACCTAGAATATGTATCTATCACTATGGGGGAGAGTGATGATGTTTTCAGGACAAAAGGGACTAAGATTGTTAACCTGCTACCAAATACCTGGCTGATCATCTCAAAGAAAAGTTTCAGTCTAGGATTTCACATAATCCATTGCTGTTTGGCTTTCTGTTACACAGTGTTTGTGAATGATGAGATATTCTACATCATTTTCCCCAAAACTAAGGAAAGCTATGTTACAATTTTCATGCCTCAGAAACAACTTTGTGCATGCATATTAACCTCTGCTTGGTATTAATGCAAACTAAGATACTGGTTCTCTATTGGAAGAAAAATAATGCATTCACTAAGCCATCTTGTGCCTTTAGCAATGTATAGCCTTTGCATGTATTTTATGGGAATTATAAGTAATACTCTAACTTTGAGATTTAAGTAATCTATAACAATTTCTCGAGATCTATCTTTTTTTAAACAGGGGTAAGATTTAAAAGGCTATGTAGGGTTATGTTGGATCTTTGCTGTAGGACTACATTTCACACTGTTTCTTTGTCCAATGGAAGACAGCCTTAGTAACTTTTTTTGACATGTACTGCAGATCAAGGATCCAGTATGAAGATTCCCCAAATCCTGATTATAAGAATTTAAATTGTACTGTTATGAACTAGCCTAATAAGGCCTATTTAGGCTTATAGACTTAGAAGAGCCACATTAAGCTATCTCACATTGGTTAAGATCACAATTAATAATATCATGAGTGTATGACCTAATTCTACTGACCATAGTACAATAATGATGCTTCAGCCCATCTACATCAGTTACAAATGATCCCTTATACCTAATTCTCAAAATATATGGGCATTTTCTTTGCCCAATAGACAGTCTTCCAGATAAGTGGCATTCAACTGGCTAGGAATGGACTAAGGAAGCCATTATACAGCATACATGCTGCACCATTAAATTAGCTATTTTTCCTGGTAGAGATGAACTTCTCAGGAAATGAAAGAAAAAGATATAATGGACAAAAGAACTTGGACAAAAGAAGTGACATATTGCTGTAATTATATGTTCATTCTCCTGACCACTGTCCCTGGGTTCTTTTGACTATATCTATTAAGCAGTATTCTTATTAGCCACCTGTCTATCGTGTTCCTTATTACATTGCATTAACCCTCACCACATCTTGCTGCAAGTCAGTTCCCCTGAGATGCTGCACAGTCACAATAATTTTGACCCACACTTTATGAAATCCATGTCATCACACATTCCCAAATATTTCAGAGCTTTTTTTTGCCATCAAAAAGCCAATTTGTGTGACAACGTCTTGCAAATCCTAAGACAAAGTTAAAACTACAAATGGTGCTTTGGCAAATACAAGTTGCAAAGAATGAGTGTGAGAGAGAGAGGGTCAGACAAGCACAAGAGATAATTTAGTAGTATGGCCTTGGGAGACTCTGCTCTCTCTCTCTCTCTCTCTCTCTCTCTCTCTCTCTCTCTCTCTCTCACACACACACACACACACACACACACACACACACACACACAGAGAGAGAGAGAGACAGAGAGAGAGAGAGAGAGAGAGAGAGAGAGAGAGAGAGAGAACTTCAATAAGCTTTTATGGGGACTCCCCTATTTACCATATATCTTCAATCTATTTATGATTGGATATGCAAATGATTGTAGTCAGATGAATTATGAGAAGGTAAATACAAAGTAAGAACGTTGAATTATAACTTCACCTATCAATCAATTGATACCCAAATTATGCTGTTTAGCATCCAAATCCATATCCTCCTAAACGTTACGAAAGGAAGTTTGAAAAGTAGTCTAGTCCCTTGAGTATCGTCACTTTTGAGGCCTGCTTTCTTGTAATGTATTCTGATCTTTTCTCTTCCCTAGAGCCACTCCTCATCCTTGCCCTTCAGAATCGAACAGTCCTCCCAGGCATATCAAATGAACACAGCATAACCAGATACAATAAGCCTGGGTACAAATCCTCATGCCAAGGCTAGGTGAGGTAACTCAGTAGGGAGGAAAGGGTCCTAAGAGGAGGTGATAGTCAGAGACACCCCTATTCCCACTGTGAAGAGTCCCACAAAACCACCAAACTGAAAACCATAACATATGCAGAGGATCTAGCACAGACCCATGCAGACTCCTTGATTGT